>OZ005654.1:109859677-110489677 GCA_963930645.1 Salticus scenicus | reverse complement strand
ATTGAAATGAATTCCTCATAGGCATATGATAAATAAAGTATTTTTTTAAACTAAATATTCATCACGTGGTTTTTTTGTATGTATACACTTTTTCAGGCGTACTAAATACCGAAGTCAAGTTTTTAACGTTTGATCTTTGTCTGTGTCTGTTAAAGTAAATTAAAAACAAATAATTTCAGACAATTCTAATGTTGTATTTTGAAGTTAATATGTTTGTTACTAGAAAATTTTGATCAAGATTAACAAGTTTCTAGGAATTTTGGTGTGAAAGTTGTCTGAATAATTTTAAATGAACTTTTAAATTTAATAACAGATTTTAATTCTATATAAATGTAGATGCAGTAATGAAACGAGTTGGGGAAAGGGGCGGTAGCCCTCCTTCCCTAAAGTTGTTTCTAAGCCTAATTTAAATTGTTTAAATATAGGTTTGCACAACAATATTCGTTATCTTACCCTTTAATCTTCAATCTGCATTTATACTATTAAATTTCAGTGTAAGAAAATGTCGTGTAATTGACACACCAGAATATATTTATTTATTTATTTTCTTGGGGGGGGGGAGTCTTTTCTTTGTGACATTTAGAAATATCATGAAATATCCGGTTTTTCACTGTCATTTTACTATCATGGAGAATCAAAAAAATTAGCTGAAAGTTATTAATGTTACACAATCTAAATACATATATGTATTGAAGATTTAAAAAAAAAATTCCACATTATATTATATAAATTACGAAAGCAGATCAGTAAACGTATATTTTTGTGATTTTCCTATAGAAAAAGTTCTTTTCATTGAACCAATTCACATAAATTTACTAAAAGCAGGCTTTATAAAATAATACTAAAATATTATATATATATATATATATATATATATATATATATTAATTTTTTTCAATACTGAGCTGACTCCACCATATAGTCGTTATTCTGTCATATATATACTAGGTGAGTAAGAAGTTTTAAAGCAAGTTTTGCATAACGGCTATTTCAAAGTAGCATATCAATCAGTTCATCGCGTTTGTGTCATGTGATAGAAATCGGTTTAGAGATATCAAACCGAGGCAGAAGCCACGGAAAAAGTGAAAGTAAAGTTGAAATTTTGAAGTTTAAGGATGTTATAAGATAAGACATTTATTCGCCTCTGCATTCTTTACGTGTTTGAGCAGCAGAAAATTGCTCTAAAAGCATGTCAATTAATTTGTTCTGTTTTGAGGGAAAATATTGTATCAAAAAGCACATGTGAATATTGGTTTTGATACTTTAAACTTGGCGATTTTGATGTTAGCGATCGTGAACGTAGCGGCGCTCGCCTGAAGACTAACCACGATGAAACAATTCTGGATAAATATGCATCTCAATCGCAAAATGAACTTGCTGCACAGTTAGGCGTATCACAAAAAACTATTTCTAATAGCTTGCATGCAATGGGAAAAATTTAGAAGGCAAGAAAATGGGTCCCAAATGCTTTGAACCAGAAAAACAAAGATTATCGTGTCTTGAAATGCATGAATCTGCTAAACAGGCAACACAGGAAATCTTTCTTGTAGAAAATTGTGAGAGTAGATGAAAAATGGGTATATTATGACAATCCGAAACGCAAAAAAATATTGAGTGAATCCTGGCGAAGCAACAACATCAACGCCAAAAAAGGCATTCACTGTAAAAATGTTCTCCTATGCATCTGGTAGGATATGAAGGGAGCACTGTATTGCGAACTGCTAGATCCCTGTGTAAGTGTAACTGCTGAATGCTATGAAGAACAATTGCTCTGATTGAAGCAAGAAATTGATTTTTAAAAAATAGTCCATTTACTGGGGTAAAGTTTTGCAGCCAATCAAATTGCTCCATGACAGTGCAAGGCCTCATGTTGTAAACCCGGTAAAGGACATGTTAGTAACGCTTGAGTGGGATGTTTTGAAACACCCGGCGTACAGCCCTGACATAGCTCCTTCGGACTACCATTTGTTTCGGGCGATGCAGAATGCCTTGCCTTCTGCACATTTCCGGACAGTGTACGAAATAAGAAAATTGGTCGATGATTTCATAGTGGAAAAAGAGGAATCTTTCTATACTATTTCCATCAGTGAACTGCCTGACCGATGACGTAAGGTATTAGATAATGATGGAGATTGTTTTGATGAATAAAGGTATCATTATCAGTTCTAAATTACATATTCATTTCTATGATACACGCTTTAAAACTTATTACTACACCTAAAATATATTTGTAACTTAATATATACGTGTGTATATGTAAGATACATATCTCATATATATTGAATTTATTCATTTTTTATTTCAGATAATATTTACTTTTAGAGTACTTTTTCAGTATTCATGTAAAGTTAATTAAATCCGAATAAAAATCTTATAATTTATAAGTAAAGAGTAAGTGGGTTATTATCTTTTGTTAATGATCGAAATTTATAATACAGTTATTTTTTGCTCTGCTCTAATAAAAATGTATATATACAAATAATTCACGTATATCTGACATCACCATGTCAGTGCAGTTATGCAACTTGTGCCTATAAGTCATACAGCACGTATGCTTAACCCATTAAACGCTGTTATAGGAATCCCACCGTAAAATTTTGTATTTTCGTAATGAGTATGAATATCTAATCATATGTAGTTTAAATAATTAGAAATATTTTACTTTGTCAGAATATATGGTATGGTTCTAAAAAAGGAAACTTGGCATCTAATCACAGTAGAATAGATGGAGATAAACTGAAAAACACTTATATTTCTTTATCCCTGTTTGTTATAATTTAAGAAAAGAATTATTTTACTTAATATTCAATGTTTTAAAACCCCTTTACTCGAGTGAGTTATTTTTTGGGATTTATTTTATTATGCAGTTAAAAAAAAGGCAATTTTGTTTGAATAATTAAAAAAAAAATCATTACAAATTTTTTATCACTATTTCTTCAATGTAATTTGAAATGTTTATACATGGAAATAATGAAATTTTTATAAATGGAATTAGTTCCTAACTTTTACATCAAGCGAAATTAATAATATAAACAGGTTCATTTTTCTTCTAAAAATATTATTCATATGAATTAGTCTTATTTTCTTTTAATAATTAAATAATTTTCTATTAATTATTTCTTGTATTATCAAAAGTTTAATCTAAAAATATCTATCTAATGATAAAACACAGTTTTGGAATAAGAGAAAAAGTTTTGCTTTACCTGAGGGAATAAAGTTTGTAAGAATTTTTTAGCAATAGAATATCTTATCAAACTTAAATTCTACTACAATAATTTTGTCCTGAATTTACGTTAATGTGAAACCATAATAGCATTGGTAAATAATGGACGTTACATCGAAAATAATAATACACTTTTATGATTCTATCATTAAAAGTACATTTTTTTTAGTATTCGATATAAGTTGTTCTAGAGGCGTTTTCATGATAAATAATTCAGAGGTAAAATAAATTACATTTGAAAAAAAAAAAAAGTATTTTATAAGACAGGCGATCTATGCAAAACTATGCCTGTAAGGTAATTTATATTTATATTTGTTTGTGGTATATAGAAATACCAGACCACTAAAATATTCCTTTAGTATAGAACAAAACTTTTTGTAAGTAAATCTATGTATATGCTTATCCGAAATAAAATATGAAGATCATTTTAAAAGCAACGTATCTATGTTTTATAATTTTTTATATGCAGTTTACATATAATTTACCTTTCAAAACTTTTTAAAAATTATAACAAATGGAAATCATTATTTATTTTTTTGTTTATTTATTTATTTAGAGTAAGATGAGATTTTTAGCACTCAATTATTTTCAACTAATTTCGATATCTTGCTTTATTATTATTTAGTTAAATTAAAAAATTAACAAAGTCATTGTTTTCATATCTGAAATTTACATTCATCCATTTTCAAAAGGTTTTGCTGAATTAATGTTCCTTGGTCATATGAAAAAATAACCTAAGTTTCCCTGATACAAATAAATGAAATTTATTTATTCAAGAAATAAAAAACTATTTGTCTAGAAATGATTTAAAAATGTTTAAAAAAGAAACAGCAAAGAAATAGTATACTATTAAACATCCAATTAGCTTTCATAAAATAACCACTTCTGAAAAAGGGTTTACATAGCAAGTTTGAATATAATTATTAGAACCGTTTTTGAGTTACTTGCATTCAGTCTCATATCCGATTTCCCCAAAAATTAGAAAATTCATCTGTTTAAAGGAAACCAACAATTACATTCGAAAGGTTATCTAAAAGGGAACTAGTGGGGCGAGTTTGAGGAAAATCCGTACAACCGTTTTTGGGGAAACCAACAGACCTAAAACTGACTAATTTATTAAGGGTGCCTTCAATTTTCCTCAAGTAATCAACTAATGCATACGAAAGAACACCTAAAGAAGGTTTACAGTATTGGCCAAATTACTGGGGATTTTCTTTCATTTTGACTTTTTTTTTTTTTTTTTCCTATAAAAAAAAAAAAAAACTGAACGAAATCATTTTGATCTGTACAAATGCAAAGTACACTTACAAACTTATAATTTACACTACCGATTTAGTCAATAGTGCAAGTAGGGGACCAAATACAAATTGCAGGGAAACACAAATATTTTAGATTACCCTGTATCATAAAATGCTACAAATGACTTGTAACTTTAACACGTAATTTCACATAGTACGTGCAACATTTGTATGTTTTTTTCTGAGAAAAGCACAATTATTTACACACACATGTATATATATAATTTTTTTTTTTTTTTTCAAAAAATATTAATTATTTTGGTAAGTTTTCTATGTATAACAGGAACGAATCTTAACGAAATTTTACAAAACCTTCAGAAAATTTGGCAGATAATTCGAGAATCATTATTCCGAAACTTAAAATGCGCATGTGTAATTTTCTTTGATACATGAGTATTTGTAGTAACTTTTTTTTTCTGCGCATGCGTGAAAGATAGAATTTTTTATTGTATAAAAAATAGGTTAAAAGTTTGATATGTTAGGCAACTTATGTCAAAAATTCACTAGAATAATAATAAAAAAAAAAATTAAGAAATTTTTCGGAAAAAAAAAATAATAATAAATAAAATAAATAAAAGTAAAGTAAAAATAAAAGAGCAAGAATTGAGATATTTTTCCGAGTTGAAACTTCATTAGGGGTTTTTCACATGCCACGTATTTAATTTAATGATCTAACTTTTAAAAAAACACGCTTCAATTTTTTTTTTTATTTTTTTATGAAATACTAAACTCAAGCATTTTTATATGCTGAGATTTATGAGTTCAATTGTTATTTTTCACAAATAATGACTTTCTGCAACTTGGGAGATATAATTAAATCTCCAAATTAAAATACGTGTCATGTAAAAAAATCCTTATGAAATTTCAACTGCGAAAAGTATTTAAAATCTAGCTTATTCTTTTGCCAAATTTATTGAAAATTTTGTAAAATTTTATTAAAATCTATTATTGTTATATGAAAAAACTTGTCAAAAAACTTAATTTTTGAAAAAGAAATGATAATCGTACGATTCCCATAAAAAAGCATACAAAGATTGCACATAGTATGAAAAATTATGTATTAAACTTACAATTCATTTGTAGTATTTTATGATACAGGGTAATCCAAAATATTTGTGTTTTTCTTGAATGTATTTGGTCTCTTAATTACATTTGTGACTAAATAGATAGTGGAAAGTATGAGTTAGAAAATGCTATTTGCATGTCTAACGTCAAGGTCATTTCGTTCAGTTTTTTTTTTTTTTTTTTTTTTTTTTTTTTTTTTTTTTTAGATAATAAAAAATTTTTCAAAATAAATGAAAATCCCCAATAATTTGGCCAACCCTGTATATAGTAATTTCGAAGAAAATCTTTAGAGCAGTTTTTCAGATACAAACTTACGTGCCCATTTCTAGTTTTGAAACTTTCACCAAAAATTGGCAAAATCATCTTATCACCTGCTTACAAGACCAGTCGTAAGTGTGAAGTTTCATTATCCTATCTTTTTTTACACAACTGTTTTGAATTAGGACACCTTAAAACATGTAAATCAGGTAAAAAAATAAATGATATCAAAAGTTTTGGCTGAGTACAATACTATCATTACATACAATAGTTGATAATAAAATTATAAATATATTAGACGTAAAAATGTCTGTCAGACTGAACATCTTCCGTAAACAAACGCTTCAAAAGTATCTTCACTGAAGTAAAAATATTTTGCCGTTTAACCTATATTGTAATTAATGATTTCTGTGCTTATATATGTATATATATATATATATATATATATATATATATATATATATTGGTAATTAAGTATACGTTTTAAATGCAACATGATAAATATTTTCAAAGTGTTTGAATTTTTTTTACAATAAATTACCTAAATTACACTGTCAATAGACTCTGTATTTCATTATGTATAAATGAAATTGCAAATAATATCTCTACCAATCTCAGAGAGTAATTTTAGTATCTATAAATCATTTGGTATTTTCAAACAATTGAGAAAGTAGTGTGCACCATTTGTTATTCAAAAAATAAATACATAAATAATTGATTTGTGTGTTTCTTTCATTTTAGGTGCATACACACTATTTAACATTAAGATATATTGATGGTATGGATTAATCTAAATGTATACAAAAGAGACATGGATATGTGTAGGATTCCCTCCATTCTATCTTACTGAGGGGTTCTAGCACGCATATTTACGTTAATTCCCCAGAAATACACATAAAATTCCAAAACACTAGTCTAGAAATTTACTTGGGATAGAACCCGGCACCACCTTTCTACCAGCTTTGAGAGTAGAACCTCTCTGCCCATGGCGGAGTTTGAGAAGAAGAAAAACGTTTTTATAAATATATTTCAGACAGTATAAATGTACATAATTTTCAGATGAAGTTTGTTATAGCAATTATATTTTAATTTTAAACTTAAGATAATGTTTTTTCTTTCTCTGAATTATTTATTTTCGTTATCGTTTATTATTTTTCGTAATGCATTACTTGACAATATTATTAAAAATAAAAATTATATGCAAGTGATATAGTTCCATTTACCAAGCATAAGTTTTTAATATAATATTAAAGTTCAACGAATTCTTCATATACATTATTAAATAAAACACAAACTTAATTATTTATTTTACAAAATACTTGTTATACGCTCCTTAAAAAAAATGTATAGATCCTAATAAATCTATGAAAAATACTACATATTTTTATATTTTTATAATCTTACAACTTTTCGTTTGGACATATCATTTTATTACGTTTCCCGATATATTTTATATTTACTCTATTTGATGCCTAGATATGGTTAAACCCTAAAAAGATTTCAAATAAACTCCCAAACTTCAAGTTAAATAAAAGAATTTTTGTCGTCTTTGAGTAAATCATAATATAAAAAACAAATCTATTGAAGCGTTAGAAGAGAGAGAAAAATTTAGATTTGTATTTCTTAGAATGAAATATTAAATTCCTATTTATTTACATTCATTATATATCGGCATTATCAAAAATATATTTATTCCTCTACGTTCAATTTCTAAATTGTAATTCTGTACTGCAGTACTTGCAAAAATAATTCTAAAATTAACATTAAAAATATTTTATGCTAATTGTTTTGACTAAACATAAAATATGATTGGTTTTTATTATACATTGAGTTTCCTTATACAACTACTGTTTACAGTAAGAGCGCCACATGTGGTCGAGCGATATTACTTTATAAGATGTTAGACGGTATATGTCGGATTCAAACCCAGGAAGTGCTCGTCTATTTGATCGTATCGATCTCTCAAAAATTTTGTTCGAAACTTGAATATGATCATGAATATCTTTGAAATACTCCACTCAGGGCATGCTACTCAGACCTAGGACCCTACCGCACACAATTAACTATAATCCCGGTACTTACCTCTATACATTTACAAGGAGAGGTCACGACATCGAAAGTTCAAATCGGGACGAAATTGCGCAGGATTGTAGTATGCTATGAGGGTAACAACATATTAAAGCAGTAGGACCCACTATCCACAAAATTTCGAGAAAAAAGCATTTAAAGTTTCAGTAATCTTTAAATACAAGTTATTTCGTAAGCGAGCAAACGCCCCAGTGGTGTGATCTTAAAGCGCGAGTCTGCTAGCCAGACGACTTGGGTACTAGGCTACCTCGAGACAACTTTTTTTTTTCTTTTTTTTTTCTTCTTTAACATTTTATGTAATCTAAACTTTTTATTTATTTTTACTTTATTTTACAATTCAATTTAAAATGTGAAAATTTTAATAAATTATTTACTTTTCTTGAGTATAAAATAACTTTTTCTATTTTTAATATTTATAACTTAAAAATACAATAAATTTCTATAACTTAAAAAATAAAGTTTAGTTTTACAAAACCCTAAATAAGAAACATAAAGAAAAACAGACAAATATTTAAATAATTAAAAAATAAGCAAGCTGTAAACAAAGTGTAAAATAGTTAGCAGGTGTTACTTAAATCCTGGTTTGAGCTTCCTGATTTTGTTTGAATGTGTATAAATTACGTAAAGGCTTCTAGCTTGTTAATAATAAAGGGCCGGAGAATTTTATTTTGTGCAAGGAAGGATAAAAAAGGGAAGTCGTTATCGAAAAAGAAACGATGTTCATTAACATTTAAAATCTACATTTAAAGATAAGATATCTTTACCTGTAATAATTTAATAACATCGTAATCCTATACTATAATTTTTCAAGAAACTGTATTGAATAGTAGTAAGTAATTATTTAATTTGGATAGTAATTATACAGTGTGTCCTAAAAGTTCCAGTACTGACACTAATGTATTTTTTATTTACAAAACAACAAACCTTAAAACGATTATTTTTATGCTAATGATAAAAGACACATTTAAAATTACGGAGGAAAAAATACAAAACTTACTTTTATAATAAATGTTCAAAATGTCCACCCTTTTCTAGGAGGCAAAGCTGCACTCGTTTGCGCATGTGTTTAGAAACGCGTTTTATCATGCTGGGAGTGACTTCTTGTAGAGAAACCTGTACACACCTGCACAGAACCTGTATTAGGAAATTGTCAAACGAGCTGATATAGCATATCTTTACTCGGTATTGCATCATGTGGATATTTATATCGCCAAACATCTTTGCATCTCGCATACGATTTACATTCAAAATAAGCTTCAAACAGCGTAATTCTCTGAATGCGTGATAAACTCATTTCACTGTGAAGAACAAAATAACATAAAACTTTATTCTCACACAACTTGAGCCAGAAAAGAAACAAACGGTAAAAATTAAAGAATTTTGATGCAATAATTAGCAGATGATGAAATTTATATATATAAAAAAAAAATCATGGACACAATGAGTTTTTAAGTTGGAGTACTGGAACATTTAGGACACACTGTATATGCAATTAAAATCATCATTTCTCTGTATTATTATTATTTTTTTTAAATTAAAAAAACAAATATACTATTGTTTCAAGCATACCTAAAATAAAATAAAATATATTTCGATAAATTTAGTTTTACCTTATTTTACAGTTAAAATAAAACTAAATTTTATTTTTTAAGTTATAGAAATTTATTGTATTTTTAAGTTCTAAATATTAAAAATAAAAATAAAATTATTTATTTTATATTCAAAAAAATTAAATAATATTTTATTAAAATTTTCAAATTTTGAATTGGATTGTAAAATAAAGTAAAAATAAATAAAAAGTTAAGATTACATAAAATGTTAAAGAAAAAAAAAAAGGAGTCTCGAGGTAGCCTCGAACGCGAGTCGTCTGGCTAGCAGACTCGCGCTTTAGGATCACACCATTGGGGCGCTTGCTCACTTGCGAAATAACTTGTATTTAAAGATTACTGAAACTTTAAATGCTTTTTTCTCGAAATTTTGTGGATAGTGGTTCCTACTGCTTTAATATGTTGTTACCCTCATAGTATACTACAATCCTGCGGAGTTTCGTCCCGATCTGAACTTTCCATGTCGTGACCTCTCCTTGTTAGACAAAAAATCAGTATTTCGATATTTTAGTTTCTTGTAAACAATGCACTGTTAATTTATGTCAATCTTCTTAAAAATAAAAGCACTTAACCATGCTTTCCACGCGTGCATTTCAACTGAATAAAATTATAAATAATCTGGTGTGACACTCACACGACTTTCTCTTACTCTGAAATTTAATACAATAAATATAGGTTGGAGATTAAGAGGTAAGATAACGATGTTATGTAAACCTATGTTAAACAATTCAAATTAGGCTTCAGAAGAGTTTTATATGATAATTAGTTCTGTATGAGGAGGGCTACCGCCCCCCTCAACCCCCCGTTTCATTAATGCACCTACATTTATATAGAATTTAATTCGGTTATTAAAAAATAATTCTGTTTTTAAAAAATAATTTATTAAAATTATTATTTTAAAAAATTATCATTTATGATAATGCAGATGATTTCCATATTAGACAAATAGTATAACCCTAAATAACCAAAAAAAGTCCATTTTATTCTCAGTATTAAAAAAAAAAAAAAAAGATTTTATTTTCTAAGTTTTTTTCCGTTAAAAGTAAAAAAAAAAAAAAAAAAATCGATAACTTTGTTTTAAATTATCGCAGATCGATGGTTCAGCCATTCGTTTTAAAGGTATTGGCGAGCTCTTTTGAAAAATACTCATCATGAAAATTTACTCCCCTCAAGGAGGGACTTCCCCCCCCCCCCAGGGGGGAAAGCGAGGCTCCTATATAGACAATTTTTTTTCCCAATTCACTATCTCTATTACAAAAAATATATATTCGTTTCATTTGGTTAAGTGCAGTCTATAGATGTTAAACCCTACTTACCTGCAATTTCCTCCATAGACGTAATGTATTTAAATACTTTTGAGTGTCCCTGTACACGAACCATTTGCTTAATCTCAACGAAAAGCTTAGTGTAGCATATCTATATGATACATATTTGGAATACCAAGTTTGTGTTTTCTGCCATAATTTGTTTGTGAGATATGCTGATAACAGACACACACACAGACATACACACAGACCATTTGCTAAAAACATGATTTTCGTATTTAGGGGACCTCAGAACATGTAAATATAACAAAATCTCACTTTCGAAAATTTAACCCAAAAACAACTCTTTCTCTCTCTATCTTATGTGTAAGAGAAATTAAAAAGGATAATTAACAGAAAAACTTACATCCCAATCGCAACAATGCATTCAGATAAAGAAAAGAAAATTTCATCCATAGTTCGCATGGTTTTAGAAGATTCGTTCAGTGATTCAAATAATAAACTAAGCATACAAAATTCATTGGTACATTTAGAAAAATTTATTTTAAAAATTTATTTTAGTATAGTGTATTGTCATCATGGAAGAAAATATGCTTTAATAACAAGATAATTTTCCAGAACGTATTCATCCATTTAAAAAAAAAAAAAAAAAAAAAAATAACTTTAAATAACACAAAATAATTTCTAGTAGAATCTTTTAGTTTCAATGCGGAATCTTGATGCTTGAGGGGAAAATAATAATAACAAATTAAATATATAGAATTCAACTACGTCAAGAGAATTAATAGTATAATTAAGTAAATAGATACGGGGTTATAAAATTTGAATTAAAGGATCATGATGTCATTTTTACTTTCTTGCAAATGTTTAGAAGTCAAAACATATAAATATCATAATGCAAAAAATGAAGCCAATTATTTTAAATATCTTATAAACTATTGTTAAGTAATTTCAACTGGCAAGGAGTATTTGGAAATACATGTTTAAAAAAAAAGCGCTAGATGAACGCAGAGTGACCGGTAAGCAAATCGGTGAAAACCATTCACTGCTCGTTTACAGGATTACACAAAAGAAAGAATGTAGTACTTGAAAATTCGTAGAAGTGTATTTTATGTTATGCTGTGTGTTATTAATATATGGTTATAGTTATGTGCACCATGTGTTTTATATATAATTTTCAGAATATTTACACTGAGAAAAAAATCTGTAACTGACATCTTAGAAACTAGATTGTGGCTCTAGAAAAATTAGTTCCATGTCATCCTTATATATTCTAGTCCCTTTGAAAGCGAATTCTAGAAACCCTTATTAGAATTCTAGAGTGTTTGCCTATATTCTTGGGGGCAAAATTATTTAAAAATCTCTGCAAATAAATGCGAATACAAGAGGCGGGTTTCAACAACTATAAATCTTTGTTTATTAGCCAATTCTAGAAAATCAAGCGAGAATTTCTCGGAATGCAAGATATTCAGGATATTCAGAATATTATTTCACCATCTATAATTGTGTAGACTAGAAATTCTCGATCATTTCGTTTATTCAGTTTATTGGCCTGCTTATGCGCATAACTAGGAAATCTATATTTCTAGTTAATGGATTTAGAAAATGACCACTTATTTATTCTAGATGAATGCGGTATATGTTTTTTTTTTTTTTTTTTTCTCTCAGAGTACATGTCTTCCAGTAATTTAGCGAAAACAATTTTTTTATTGAATGTTATTAGTGGAAGTGCTTTACAGTAATATTTTACCATGTCCAGTAAAACTGCTCAGGAATTGGAATGAATTCCTCATATTCTTCAGTTAAATAAAATATTTTTTAATCTTAATATTTATTGATTATTTTTTGCATAATTACATGTTTTGAGGTTTTCTAAATACCGAAGTTAAATTTTGACGTGTGATCTTTGTCTCCCTTTATTACTTAAAAATAATCTGGTGTGTCTCTCACACGACTTTCTCTTACCCTGAAATATAATACTCTAAATACAGGTTGGAGATTAAGACGTAAGATAAGTTTTTTTTTCGTTAAAAGTAAAAAAAAAAAAATCGATAACTTTGTTTTAAATTATCGCAGATCAATGGTTCAACCATTCGTTTTAAAGGTATTGGCGAGCTCTTTTGAAAGGTACCCATCATGAAAATTTACTCCAATCGAGGGGGACTTCCCCCCCCCCCAGTGGGGGAGGCGTGGCTCCTACATACACAATTTTTTTTCCCTGTTAACGATATTTATTACAAAAAATATATATTCGTTTCATTTGTTTTAGTGCAGTCTATAGATGTTAAACTCTACTTACCTTCAATTTCCCCCATAGATGTAATGTATTTGAATACATTTGAGTGTCCCTGTACACGAACCATTTGTTTGATCTTAACGAAAAGTTTAGTGTAGTATCCTTATATGATACACATTTAGAATACCAAGTTTGAACTTTCTGCCATAATTTGTTTTTGCGATATGCTGATAGCAGACAGAAACACACACAGACATACACACAGGCCATTTGCTAAAAATATGATTTTCGTATTCAGGGGACCTCAGAACATGTAAATATAAGAAAAACTCACGTTCGAAAATTTGACCCAAAAACAATACTTTCTCTACCTTATGGGTAAGAGAAAGTAATAAGTAATTTCAGGCCATTCAAATGTTGCATCTTAAAGTTAATATAAATTACTTACTTTAAAAGTTTGATCAACATTGATAAGTTTCATGGAATGATGCGTGTGAAACTTATCTGAATAATTTTAAATGAACTTTTAAATTTGATAGCAGATTGGAATTCTAAAAATATGTAGGCACAATATTCAAACGGGGGGCTGAGGATGGTTTTAATTCTGTGTGAGGTTTTCCCTGTAAATTTTTCCTGTCAATTCTGTGTGAGAGGAGCAATAGGACCCTCCCCCCCCCCACACACACACAGAATTATTTGCCAGATAAAGCTGATACGATGCCTAATTTGAAAATATTTTAACGTATGTTTGTATTATAGTACTTGTTATCTTACCCCTTATTCTCCAATCTGTATCTGTGGTATTTCAAGGTAAGAGAATATCGTGTAGTGTCAAACCAGTTTGTTTTAACTCTTTCAAAGAACTGTAGTTTACGGTAATTTTTTGGAGATTTCCGAACCTTATGGAAAAAATAATTATAGACGTGCGAAAGTTATCATAATAATTGCGATTTATTTATGTATTATTATTATTATTTTCTGTGAATGTGGTGATTCAAAAAAACTAATTTCACTTGATGATATAATTTATCTTTTTATCTTTAAGTTTCTGACTACTTTGGAAAATAGCAGAATTGGAATACAAAATTTTATAATGAATTGAAACCAAAGATTTAGCGTCCTGTCATTAAAAACAAACATGTATCTGAAGATAAAACTTACGGCTACTATACTGATATATAATATTTTAATACAAGCAAAAAAAATTTAATTAAATAATCTTAAACTATGTTCTTCTATCCTAACTTTGCGGACGATTCCAAAGAGTTGGAGGGTGCCAAACTGTCCGACAGATTGAGATATTTAAACATCTAGTTATTCGGCATTCTCTTGTCGCTATTTTCTTTCAACCATAAGGATTATCACTCCTATTTAAACACTAGACTCGTTGAGTAAGCACTTGCATAGAAGCTCCCATGGTCGCAAAAAGCATGGTAAAAGAATACTTGTATTGTTGGCAAATACAACAGCTCAACGAACGGATATGTGCAATCGCAGTGGTCAAAATTTAAAGAATAGTTGGGAGATTTTTTTAACAACTTTTCACAAACTTTAAGAAGTGTTTATGACTTTTGTTTGTCTGTTTGTTTGTCCGCGTCTGCATTTTTATAAAATTTTAGAATTCCATAAAACACTTTTTTATTTCTTAAATACTTTTCAACATCATCCAGAATGATAGAAAACGTATAAAACAAGTGAAAAATGGAACTCTAATTATTTCATGCTTCCATTATTTCTAATTATTTCATGTTTCCATGAATCATTATGTAAATTGTACAATTTTCAATTGGAAATATCCACAATTGAATCTCAAAACGTATTATGATTTCGTAACTTTAACTCCATATTAAGATGTTAATACGTGGTTATTAGAAATCTGTCTCTTAGACAGCAGTGTATCCGAAATATTTTGTAAGCGCTGCAAAATTCAATTTTCGTACACGTGCAATTTTTTTTTTTTTTTTTTTTTTGAGAAGTTCAACGGTAAATAAAATCTTATATATATTATAAATGTGAATGTCCGTTTATTTGACTGAGTTTCACGCTAAAACTGCTCGATGGATTTCGATAAAATTTGTTATGGAGATAGCTTATACCCTAACTTAGAAAGTTGACTGCCTTTTATTCCGAAAAAAACTTTTTTTAGTTATTTTTATGCATAAAATAGCAATTTTGTAAGCTAATAATAGCAAAAAATTAGCCATTTAAATTTTAACCATAATTTAATTGTTGCCAAAATTAAATTTAATTATCCATAATTTAATTGTTGTCGAGTTTATATATTTTTTTTTTCCAACAGGAAAATAAATACATTTATCTAAACGTGAACAATAAAAAATAAAATAAATAAATAAATAAATTATGCATCTCAGAAAAATTGACGTCATTTTTAATTTAAAATTTCTTTTACAAAGTGCTAATATAGTTTACGATGCTAATGTGTGTTGTACTAAAATCAGTTTTATTTATACATCCTCCTGGGTGATTTTTTAAATTGTTGCGTTGAAGTACACCGAACATTTTTCGCCAAGAGGTTTAATTTAGCAACAGCGATTTTAATCTAGGTAGTTCAAGAAAAATATAAAAGAGGTTTAATTTAGCAACAGCGATTTTAATCTAGGTAGTTCAAGAAAAATGTAAAATTGATAAAGTTGTGTAGCACGATAATGTTTAGTTATTTATTTATTTTTTTATATACCAATTACTACGCTAATTTAACATACAAATAAATGAGCTGCTGTGTGTGACTGCACTTGAACGCTGTCGGGCAGAAATATTTGACTAATTCCAATTAATATTTAAATAACTAAATAAAGATATGTTTAATAGAAAGCATAGTCTTGGAGACAAACTTGGCGAGTGGGCGACCAAATTTGGTGAAAAATGATAGTTTAGGGTTCCCGATATTTCGAAGCTCTCCGACACACGGGAACGTAGAGCTTGAGCTTACCAAGGGATTCTCGATGGAGTCATCTCCAAGCCCCATCGCCAAAAGTTATAAGTATGTGTGAGTTGATTTTTGCGAAAGAGTATGAACAGCTTCAACTGTTTCCAGAATATTCGAAGAATTAACACCAGCTATTGGACTATTTTCGAAAATATTTGTTTTAATAATAGTTTTTTTGTACAGATTCGAGAAGTTCAAAAAATGTTTGATATTGCCAAGGAGGTCCCATTCTAAAGCTGTGACGAAAATAGTCGCCAATCGAAATATATTCAGTTACAAAGAAATCATTTAAATATAGTGTCCAGCGAAGCGGGCAAAGCCTGCTAGTAAATAAATAAATAAATAAACTTAATAGTATATATCAGTTTTATGGAATTCTTTGAATGTTTTTAAAAATACCACTGTTCCGCAAATAAATAAATAAATAAATAAAAATATTTTCGAGATCTGGTACCATTCTTGTTGATTCTTATATAAAACGACCTCCTGAATCCGCATATGACTCCCATTTTGCCCAGTCACCCACTGTTTTCTAAATATACCTAACTCTCTCTCAATTTCTTTCCCTGTTCGATAATTTTATGTCCATGAATTTGATTTGTACAATGAAAAATAATTAATTTAACACCTAAAAACAAAAATATATAAAGTTTAAAAAATAACGTTAATAACAGATTTTAAAAAATGTATAAGATATGTAATGCATAATTTCAGTGGCAAATTCCCCACAGAATTTTTCCCTTGTCACAAATGTCCATGTTTTAGAATTTTCCAACTCTGTAGCCCCTCAGAATATATTTAACGGTTGAAGTAATCCTCTCCCCTCCTAAAAATCAAATTTATAGCCATAAAATCACCGAAAAATGATAAAAATAGGGTGCCTTTCCTGAAAAACAGTGGGTGATACGGGAAAATGCGCGTCATATTCGGATTCAGGAGCTCATTTTATATAAGAATATGCTGAAATGGTGTCAAAGGCAATTTTTATGTCGAGCAGTGATAATCAAAAATGAAAGATCATACACTAAATATTGATTATTAACACTTTCCAAAGGTACGTACTTATTGAATCGTATAACTTTCAATATTTTGGCCTGCGTTATAATACAGCACACAAACAGAAGGATTAAAAACTATACAGATTGAATTATTGAATTTAAAACCCCTCATAGACATTGTTGGAAAGTGTTAAAAAGGCTTGACGCAAAAGAAAATCCACCCGTTATATTAAAATTGCAGCCTTTAATATATTAGTGTAACCCTGTAAATCTAAAGGCTAATCATATCATATGCTATAAAAAACATTATTTTAGAATATTAAGAACACATGTCAATTTCTTTGTGATTTTTACAGCAGAAAATAATTTAAATGTGATTTTTAAAAATGTGTGTCCTACAACTTAATGCGATGGCCTGTTTTTTTTTTTTTTTTTTTTTTTTTTTTTTTGGGGGGGGGGGGGGGCGGGGGGAGTTATTGGTGTACAAACTAGTTTTACAGCACCTATCAATGTCATTTTAAGTAGAGAACACTCCTTAGTGGACCTTATTAAAATATGTCATTTTTTAAAAATTCGAAAAATATTTACGGACGGACGCTGGAGGCGGGTGACAGACAGATAGAAAGATAAACAATTGCTCAGGTAAATAAATTAAAATCATGTTTACACTTAAAAAGTGTTAAAATTTGTTTAAAATGCTTAATGTAAACGAAAGTACCCTTCCAGCAATTTTTTATTAATAACTCATAATGTAATTGAATATTTTTATGTGGCGCTGTAAAACTAATACTAATCATACTATATTCTATAGAATGCATTCCTTTGTGCACATGAATAACGTATTTTAGTTTTAGTAAGCTTTGTGAAAAGTAAGGTAATTAAAATTTCGTTTGTAGAAATACCTCTCGTAGAACTCAATGATTTGGAATACTTTCAAGTGTCTTTGTATACAAACCAGTGGTACTATTTACTCCATTTTCTATAGCAAACATCCGATAGTGAACTTGAATAACATATTTCAATTACATTATTTACATACAATAATGAATTAGAATATGTTTTATAGAAATATCTCTCATAGAACACAATGCTTTAAAATACTTTCAGGTGTCCCGGTACACAAACCAGTAGAGGTATTCACTCCATTTTCAATAGGAAACATTCGAGTGATCTTTAATAACATATATCATTTCCAAGATATTCCATAAAAATTTACAGGAGTTAGAGCGCGGACTAACAGACAGATGGGCAGACGAACAGTCAGACAGGTACACATATTGAAATCTTATTCACACTTAAAAATTGTTAGAAAGTGTTAAAAACGCTTAATGTAAACGAAAGTGCAATTCCAACATTTTTTTTATTAATAGCTCTTAATGTAATTGATTATTTTTGTTTGGCTCTCTAAATCTAATACTAATCATACTACATTCTATAAAAAGCAATCTTTTGTACATATGGATAAAAAATTTCAATTTCATTCAGCTTTGTGCCAAGTAAAGTCATTAAAATTTGGTTTCTAGGAATATCTCTCATAGAAAGCAATGATTTGAAATACTTTTGAGTGTCCCTGTACACAAAAAAATATTGGTGGAATTTACTCAATGTTATATAGGAAACATCTGATAGTGAACTTAATGACATATTTCAATTTCGTTAAGATCTGTGTGCAGTAAATGTATTAAAATTGGATTTATAGAAATGCCTCTCATAGAGCACAATGCTTTAAAATTCTTTCGGGTGTCCCTGTACACAAACCAGTAGAGGTATTCACTCCATTTTCAATAGGGAACATCCGACAGTAAACTTGAATAACATATATAAGTTTCAAGAAATTCCATAAATATTTACGGGAGTTAGAGCGCGGAAAGACGGATCGACAGATTGAAATCATATTTACACTTAAAATTGTTGGAAAGTGTTAAAACGCTTAATGAAAAAGAAAGTGCAATTCCAGCAAATTTTTATTAATAGTTCTTAATGTAACTGAATATTTTTGTGTGGTCCTGAAAATCTAATGCTGATCATGCCATATTCTATAGAAAACATTATCTTGTGCATATGAATAATGTATTTCACTTTCTTTAATTTTTGTACAAAGTAAGGTTATTAATACACTCGAACCTCTCATTAAGGGACACCCATGGGACCAGACATTTTGTCCATTAAATAGAGGTGTCCCTTATTCAGAGGGTCAATAGAAATTTTTTAAATACACTTTACACTCAGTTACACATCAATTAATCAATGCACTTTGGCAATGCAAATTACACACTAATAAAGTCAAGTCTTTTTAAAAAGAAAATTACTTACATGATATAGTTAATTATTATATTAGGACCAATTTTATTGAACTTGCCTATGCACATAAATTTCTAATTTCTAGGGACTGGGACCAGAGATTTTGTCCCTTAAATAGAGGTGTCCCTTATTCGGAGGTGTCCCTTACGGGAGGTTCGAGTGTATTTGATATATAGAAATACCTCTGATTAAATACAATGCTTTAGAATACTTTCGAGTGTTCCTGTATACGATCCAGTGGTGTTATTTACTCCACTTTATATATGAAACATCGGATAGTGAACTTGAATATCATATTTCAATTGCATTAAGATTTGTGTACAGTATAGGTAATAAAATATGGTTTATAGAAATATCTCTCAAAGACCATAATGCTTTGATATACTTTTGGTTGTCCCTGTACACAAACATGTAAAGATATTAACTCCATTTTCAATAAGGGACATCCGATAGTGAACTTGAATAACATATATCAGTTTCAGGAAATTCCATGAACATTTACGGCAGTTAGTGCTCGGACAGACAAATCGAAGTCATTAACACTTTTCAACATTGTTGAAAAATGTTAAAAAGTAAACCGGGAAACAAACCGAAGTGACGAAAAGTGTGAATCATATCCTCAAAACTATTTTTAAAGAATGAAAGATAATTTTATGAATAGGTAGAATTTTTTCCTCGAATTATCCCAGGTAAAAAAAAACAATAAAACAAAATAAATATAATAATAATAATAATACGTACAAATATAATAATAATTTATACAAATCTATAGAATTAATCAGTATAATTTTTTTGCGTGGTATTTCCTTTCCACCTTTCTTACAAAATCAAATTAACTCGCTGGTCAAGTACGGGTTACATTTGGGAGTGTAAATTCGTCCATAACTATATATGCGCTGTAAAAAATATCTCCTAATTGCTGCCAGCAATTCTCTGTAATTTGAGAAAATACGAGTAATTTACGAAAAAATTACGCTGTCAGAACGCATTTTCTCAAATTACAGAGAATTTCTGGCAGCAAATAGGACATATTTTTTACAGTGTGCTGTAAAAATCTATGTCCAACTTTGAACCAACTTGGTACTGTAGTTGCAGCAAATTGTTAGGTTGAAACAAAATTTGATACTACTGCATATGTAACCACGGCATGGTGAAACCTTTTATCATGCTTTCGTGCTTCTTGTAAAAAAAAAGGCACCAAATTGTAATAAAATCTATCTATTTTTTATGATTGCAGTTACTGTACTGCCAATTTTTGGTTCAAAGAATCCCCAAATTATTTTACAAAGTTTCATTATCTTATGGTTTCAGCTACTATAGTACCGAATTTTTGTTCAACAATTTCAAAAATTTAACTTGTGTACACATTTTTCGAGAAATTGATAACTAATATTAACAAAAAGGATAAGTAACATTAGCAAACTATTTTTCTTCTAATAAAGCGCTTATAATTTACAATCGCGCTAATCTAATCGACTTCCGATTAACACAATTGAACCGCATAAATGCTAGAATGTTTTCTATTTTAGGAAAACGATCTTATCTTACGAATGATGCAAATGTGCTCTTAACTTCGCTGGTGCACGGTGATAATCAATATTTACCCTACTAATGGTCAAAAGGTCCTGCTCTCTAAGCTAATAGACGGCAGTTGCCGGAACCGATATCACTCTAATCGGTTTAATCGGTTCTCTTTTAAATATCTTATTTATATATTTCAAATAAAGGTTTTATAATTCTTATTTTAAACATAATTGTGTAAATATTTAGTGAAATCACATGAGTAGATTTGAGATATTAGATATTAAAATTAAAATTAAATCACTATAAAAATTTATCAATTATAAAAAATCGGAAAGAAAACAAATATAATACCTAAGCACCAAGAGTTAGAAATTTTATATCAACAGCAACCTTAACCGTTTTCACTGAACGACCTTCAGAGACGTATCTGAAGTTTATATGAAAGTTATGTATTTAAAATAACAGAATGATGGGGCAGTTAGAATTTTCGACAATGATATTTTGTTTAAATGTATTTAAAACACTTTAAACACACGTAAATATAGATTTATTTAAAAGATGTTAAAATTTTTTTATCCAAAGCTTTTCGCTTTAATAGTAAGGCATCATCAGGGATGGCGCGATTCCCACCTTGGCGATTTTTTTGGCGACCTTGGCGAGAAAATCCTTATTAGGGATGTACCAAATATGGAAGCTGTAAGTTGATTGGTTGACCACTTTCTAGAGTTTTCTCGAAAAATCTGGATTCCATGGAACAGTATATAAGAAGCGCTTTCTCGCCAAGGCAGTTCAGTTCAGTCTGTGACCAGAGTCGGTCAGCTTGCATTGAGCCTCTTCGAAAGAGACTTGCTTTAAGTGTTATTGCTATACAGTTTGTACTGTGGATTTGCTATTGACAGCTGTTGTTTAAGCTGTGTTTACTGGTCGAATTGAAGCTGATACTTGGTTTATAGACCTGTATTTTTCTCCAACTTTCTGTGAATAAATTACTGAATTTTTGTAAGTTTGGCCTTTCATTCTCAGACAACTCACGAACCCCCAAGTACGCAACATTTCTGGTGTCAGAAGTGGGATTTTAGCTGGAGGCGACTATAGTCTTTAGAACACTTCACTCCGAACCGTAGCTCCAGTGCTCTAGTCAGGGCCTCGAAGTCGTTCCTTTCTTCTTTAGAAACATTTCTCAGTATCTCGGCTGCATCTCCCCGTAATGCTGCTGCTAAGTGGACTGACTTGGCGGTAGAGTCCCAGCCGTTATCTTCGGCTACGATGGAAAACTGCGTCTTATATACATGCCAGGAGGAACTGCCATCGTAGGTAGATACAGTCGGCAGCATAATTTTTCGAGCACTAGCCAATAATTCCTATATTAAAAAAGTACACTTAAGACTGTTTTGTTAAATAAATCCTTGTTGAATCATGTTCTTAGACTGACTAAGAACATGACTCGATAAGGATTTATTTAACAAAGCAGTATTAAGTGTACTTTTTTTAGACAGGGATTATTGCTAGTGCTCGAATAATTTTGCAGCCGACTGTAGCTTAATAAATTCCTGATTCTGGATTCTTCTCTCTTTCTTTTCAGTTTCCTGGGGCATGGATTCTAACTTTTCTTCCACTTTTCTCTCCAGATCTTCTTCTATTCTCTTCAGTTTACCTTCTATCTCTGAAAACCTTCCTTTCAGTTCCTGATCAAAATTTTCTTTAACTTTCTCCTCGAAACTCCGTTCTAGCCTCGTAACACTCTCTTCAACCTTCATAACATTTTCTTCTATCTTCATAGCTTTCTCTTCAACCTTCATAACATTTCCTTCTATCTTCATAGCTTTCTCTTCAACTTTCATAACATTTCCTTCTATCTTCATAGCTTTCTCTTCAAAACTTTCTTCTATTTTCAAAACTTTCTCTTCAAAATTTTCTTCTATCTTTATAACTCTCTCTTCTATTCCATCCATTCTATTTTCCATCACCGTTAATTTACCCTCGATTGATTCTTTCAACGTTGAAAGAAAAATCCCTGAATAAATCCCTGATGATGCTTTACTATTAAAGCGAAAAGCTTTGGATAAAAAAAATTTAACATCTTTTAAATAAATTTATATTTACGTGTGTTTAAAGTGTTTTAAATATATTTAACAAATGACACGTGTTCAATTTAACTCTTTATTTTTTAGAGATTATTTATGATATTTTGTTTAACTAACTGTAAGAAATAAAGTTTCATTTTATACATTAATTATCTATTCTTGATTTTATTTTCATTAGTAATTATTGCTTAATCTAATTAAGGAAACACTAACCCTTATATATACATATATGTGTGTGTGTGTGTGTGTGTGCTGAATTTTATTTTGCATATTTATTAATTTATAATCAATATAAATCGCACTTTAAAGCTGTTTCTAGTTAATTTTATCAATGCTTGAAAGCCTTATATTTCAGAACTCTTCGTAATATTCTTAAGGGGAAAAAAAATTTAATATGTGAAGAATCCCGATGTATCCAGTAATAAGATTTTAATATTTCAGTATAATATACTCGTGAAAATAAATTATTATTGTTTTTTTAGTGCAAATATAAGGAAAAAATAAGATTTAAAAAGTAAATATTCTAACACATATGTTTCTTCTAAATAGTTATTTTATTATTGCTCTGTATCTCTCAACTTTTTCATTACAAAATTCGTGTTTGTTTAAAGATAAACAAAACGATTTTCATTAACACGTTCGGTACATTTTTATTTATCTTTTACCCCCCCCCCCCCCCTCTAAAAAAGATCTACCAATCCGTTATGTTTTTCTTTATTGAAATTCATCAGACTGCAGATTTTGTAAACGATATTCACTTATTTACAAATTACAGAAGGGAAAAAAAGGACTTCTGTATATAAAAACAGATTTACAGTAATACGATATGATGTTATGTGTTCTGTAAATTAAAAAAGAAGATTAATTTAATTCATTCCATTATTCATTACTGTTGTAAATTTTCAAAAGAATGTTATTAACGCTTAGCAACTGAAAATTTAGATATTGAAAACTGCTATCATTTTTGAAAAAAATCATGCACTATACAACACGCGCAGATACATGAAAACAAATTATTACTTAAGTTCAAAAGTATGCTGCAAAATGCATGTATATTCCTAAAATTCACGTTGAAAATACAGTGTAAATATGATAGTTATTTTAGAAGCAAATTTAGAAATGAAGTTCTTTTAGGTTCATTTTTGTGAATTACTCAGAAACTAATTTAAAGAAGGTTTTAACTTTTATTTCTGTCTCTCTCTCTCTCCAACAATACTCTGCCACAGAAATATGCATTGCTAGAAAAACTGATAGTGTAAAGACGATAAAAAAAATCTACCAAATTATAGTAAGGTATATTTGAAGATGAGAAATTGATATCTCAGATTAGGTGCAAATTAGTTTACATTTATTTCTAGTAATACATAAAGTTTTAAATTAAATATAGTTTTTCACAAAGGCAACCCCTTCCTACTTGACAATATAATTAAATTTATTTAATGTGTCACACATCAGTAAACAAAGCTTTATGAGGGGGAAAAAATCTAATTTTATAAGAAATGAAATATTTTACTAAAAACAGTGACATTTTTCCTTAAGAAAGTATATAAAAAGAATTCTATAATTTAAAATATTCTAACTCGAAAACAGAAGTTGAATTTATAACTTTTCTTTTTATTAATTATATTCCAGATTGTAACCGTTTTTTTTTTTTTTTTTTTTTTTTTTTTTTTTCAATAAAAATTGATAATGAAATACAATTTCTTATATTAAATCAGTATTACATAATCTCTATTCCTCTTATATTTAAACTTTCTTCGATATCTTTCCAAATTATCCCCTAATTCGGCCGTATTGTTAAACCATATCACGTTAGATGAACATTAACAGTATATTTTTTCACTGGAGTTTTCCATGCAAATTATCTTGTAGATTTGCTGAAGTAATAATTTCTTTCAGTGTAGAGATGTCAGATACAAATTCTTTTATTCAATAATTGAATACCTTGATACAGAATCCTGATGTTAAAAAAAGAAGAAAAAATCTACTTTGCATAATCTTATTTCCTTTCTGAATTAATATTTTTTTCTCTTTTATTGTAGTATTTCCAATAAATGAGGAATAAAATGTTAGGATTGATGATAAATGTGCAATATGTAAATTATAAATAAATACTCATTTTTCTGTTAAAAAAATTATGCATTTATTGTAGCTCCGGGAAAAAAATATTCAATATTATTTTATTATTATCTCTTGTGAATATTACAGGGGGATACTTACAACACAGATAACATTTGTCACCCAAAGATTCTTAGTTTTGATATAGTGTAATAGAATAATGACAGATATTTAAAATAAATTCTAAATTCCAAATAAATAACGTAAATTAGATTAACTGAATCAGATGTTTGACTACTTTTTATTATTTCAGAAATGAAAGCTTACCGCGCATTAGAGGAAGTTGCGTTTTGAACTGACAAAAGTGCGACTTTAAGCATTGTTTGCATACCCTCGCTACATAACAATATATTTCTAAACAATATAAGTTGCTAAATTAAAATTTCAATACAACAATAGAAATTCCATTGTTGAAAATAAATTGGTTTCTTCAGCACATTTTTCTATTGTCAGAAAATATTTTGTAAAACTTTAGCAAAATCATTTGGCAATAATATTAATTATCTGTTTAGTATCTATTATTAGAATAATTTAAACATGTAGTATGTGTATAAAACAATGAATTCCAAAATTCCAGTAGAAAATAATAACCAAAACAAAACTTGACATTTTTGAAAGTTTATCATGTCATCGCATTAGCCATTTGCTGTATTATTAAAATTTTCATTTAGAAAAGTACCTAAATTGACAATAACAAAATTTTAAACAATTTTATTTATTATAACAGTCTATGCTTATTATGCAACACTCATTACAGGATATTTCAAGAAATCAAAATCTTTTATATTTTTGATTATAAAATTTGTTCAGACAATAAATAATAAAAATTACTTTATGGATATAATAAGTTTTAGAGAAAAAATAATAAATTAACACAAGTCTTAAAAAAAAAAAAAAAAAAAAAAAGCATTAAATGTTGCACACAATGTTCACTATTTTTATAAAAAATCGAAAACTTATTAGAAATAAATAAATAAACAAGCATTACTTTCATAAATTAAAAGTAAACAAAATTTACTTTTCATGCTTTTTCTTTTAACCAAATCTAACTCTCAAAAAATTTAATAGAAAAGAAAGACAAATTACATTCTCTTTCTGTTTCAATTTTTAGAAAGGCAATGAAAATAAAATCTGCCTTAAATAACTTTTAATTCAATGAATAAATATTCTTCGAAGCTTTTCTAAAATTAAGGAAAATTTTATGACATCTATTGTTTGCAAATTCTCTAAACTTTATTTCATATGGTGTAAAAATTTAAAAATTTGCATCCCCGCTAAATTGCAGATTAAAAAATAATAATAACACTGGACTGCAAATTTTTTTGAAAACTTGCCGAAAAAAAACCATAAACTGAAGTTGGAGTAAAATTGTGATATAGCAAAAACTAATAATTATTTCATGATTTCTTGTAGCATTTTTTGCTCAGAAAGTCTATTTAACATTGCTTAGATTTAACGTATACATGGCATTCGTAGAAAAAATATTTTGTAACCATTTTGTAACCAGATGTTCATAAATTCTAAATACCAAATAAATAATGGAAATTTGATTAACCGAATCAAATATATGATAATTTTACATTGATTTAGAAAAGAGGGCTTGTTAAGAATACCGCATATTAGATGAAGTTTCACCTTGAACTTACAAAAATGCGAATTTTAGCATTTTTAACATACCATTCTTACATTACAATATATTTTTAAACAAAGTAAGTTAATTCATTTTTGGATACAACAATAGTGTTTGCATTGTTGAAAGTAAATTGGTTTCTTTAGTATTTTCTTCTATTGTCTCAAAACATTTTATAAAACTGTAACAAAATCATTTGACAATAATATTAATTGTCTGTTTAGTACCTATTATTATAATAATTCACACATGAAATATGTGTATAAAACAATGCATTCTAAAGCTGAAGTAGAAAATAATAACCAAAACAAATCTTGACATTTTTAAAAGTTCAACATGTAATTGTAATAGCAATTTTTGCATTTTTACAATTTCCATTTAAAAAATTTCCTAAATTTACAATAACAGAATGTTAAAATATTTTATTTATTGTAACAATATATGTTCATTATGGAATCTCATTACGGGACATTTAAAGAAATCAAAATCTATTATATTTATGATTATGAAATTTGTTCTGATAATAAATAATAAAAATCAGTATATATATATGTGTGTGTGTGTGTGTGTCGAAAACTTATTAGAAATGAATACTTAAACAAACATTACTTTTATAAATTATAAATAAACAAAATTTACTTCTCCTGTTTTTGCTTTTAGTGACATCAACTCCTTAAGAAATTTATTAGAATAGAAAAGCAAACCACATTCTCTTTCTATTTCTGTTTTTAGCAAGGTGGTAAAAATTAAAATCTGCCTTAAATAAATTTTAATTCAATAAATAAATTTTCTTCAGACCTTTACAGAAATCAACGAAATTTTTTAAAAATCTATTGTACCCAAATTCTCTCAACTTTATTTTTTATGGTGTAAAACTTTGAATACACGCGAAATTGCTGATTAAAAATATAACACAGTGCTGGAATTTTTTTTTGAAAACTTGCTCAGAAACACCATATACTGAAATTTTAGCAAAATTGTGCTGTAGCACTTTTCCATTTTCCAACGGTTCAGTTTATTTGAAGTTTGTTTATTTTTCAGTTTGTGTTAAGAACATAACATTCATTTATCTTATTTAATTCGTGCTAAATTAAATATATATATATATATATATATATATATATATATATATATATATATAAGAAAAGAACAGTGTACTATGAGATTTTCTTTTTAAACATAATTAAAAATTGATTATTTCAACTTTATACAATTGGTAAATAAGTAAATAAGTAAATAACGTTTTATTTATTATATTATAACATAAATAACCTGTTTCGAGCGTTTTCTAAAAATGGTGACAATGTAAAATTGCCTATTGAATGAAATAGGCTTATGTCAGGAAAAATAAATAAATAAATTAAATAAATAAATAAATAGCTAAATATTAAATAAATAAATAAAGGATATATATTGAAGGTTGGTCCACAACCTTATTTGGTGATTTTTCTTTTTACGCATTTTTGAATAATAACGATATCGTTCTAGATTATTTTCAACACCATATGGCAACCTGCTTGCTGTATTTTTTTGATGACCATGGCAACCAGCATTCCAATTATTTCTAAATATAACGACCGACTTTTATATATTCAGTATTCTATTCTACTTTTGCTTTTTTATTTAATGAAAGATAGGCCTATTTTCGGAAAAGAAGGAGAATGTACTAGAATTTTTTTTGAGTGAATTGTTTAGAGAGAGAGAGCGAGAGAGAGAGAGAAATGTTTTTGGAATTTTTGAAAAAAATGTGGGTTAGGAAGTCTAATTTATATAAATCATGTATTTTCCAAGCAATTGTAGAATGTGCAGGTGGTGTAAATGTACGGGAAGCATATAATGTATGCATATTGATGATACTTGCAGTATAGAACTTCATGCACGTATATTTTCATGCGAAGTGTGAAAAGTTAATTTTAAATATTTGTTTTATTAATATTAAAATTGTGCTTAATTTATTTGTGTACATTAGAAAACAGATGCCATTTTGAAAACGCGTTTTCACATTGTTTACGTTCGGAGTCCATGGCAACCATTTCTAAAAATCTCCATATAGATTTGTGGACCAACCTGCAAGTTCTTCCCCCCCCCCCCAAAAAAAAAGCAATATTTTGGATCTATTAAATAAATAATCAAAGATTTTATTAGTGCTTACAACTCATTCATTACTTCTTTTATTTTTTATCATTTCTAGAAATTGCAAACACATTATGCTGAACACATATTGCAGTTATTAAATGGATCCACTTCAACTTAATTTCAAAAAGAACTGTGTTTTACCACTACTTAAATTTTCAGGTGGTTCGTCAGCTCTTAATGTAATATTTTTATACAACGGAAGATGGGAGATTTGTAAATACGACTTGTTGTGATATACATGCTATTGGATATTCATCAACTAAAGTATATCCTAAATGTTTCGAACCAGAATATTTTAATTACTTACCTCAGTGACCATGTAATTTATTATAGAAATATTTATAAAACTCAAAATACTTTATAGAAACGTAATATTACTACATTGCCACTTCATATACTACTCGAATATGCATAAATTTGCAGTGTTCGGCAAGGTCACTTTTTTTTTTTAAACCACAATTTTTATAAAGTAATACTCGCATTATTCAATCGAAGACATGGAGCAGTTGTTTCCAATTGAATAATACAGGTATTATTTTATGAAAATACTGGTATGAAAAAGAGTGACCGTGCCGACCCCTGAATCTGGAACGCTTCAAAATGTTTCTGCATGGCAATGCAAGCAGGGTCGTAACCAGAGGCATTTTCTGCAGCGGACTATGGTGTCTTTAGGAGGCTGACATCGTAATTTATTTCAGTTTTTAAAAATGAAATTTTTTTTTTTTTTTTTTTTTAGTTTCAAAATATCTGGAAGAGGTATAGCTTCCATAGATCCCTTGCTTACGCCCGGAAACACAACTCTTTAATAATATTGGATGCTAATGGTGTTTGGACAGTCTACAAGTAAAATTGAAATTGATCAGCTCAAGTTTTGAGCAGTTAATCTTTGTCAGTGATAACATACAGAGTTTTTGATAAACTAAAAATTCTTTTTTTTTTTTTTTTTTTAAGTAAAGCGAGAAATTTAATATAATTAAATTTAGGTTTACAATAGATGTTTTTACATAAAATCAATCGCATTGTGCCTTAAAGTATAATTATTCTTTCTATCTCAGATTTTTTACAAACACGTGTGAAATGAAAGATAAAAAATCTAAATTCTTGATTTTTCTGTTTTTTTTTAATAAGTGAGACAACAAATACGTTGACGAAAATCATTTTAATAATAAAGTGTGGAAAAAAAAAAAAAAACAGGCTATAAAGGAAATCGACAAAAATAAACTAATAATAAATAAACTAATGTTTCAGAATTTTCAGAAACAATCCTGATTTTTTTTTTTTAACAAAAAATAAATCTTACAATTACCGTATGCATCCCGCAGCACATAAAGATAACAAAAAAAATAAAATTAAATTAATTAATTATATATATATATATATAAATAAAATAAATAAGAAGTTAAAAGAACTAATTGAAATTAAAATAAAAAAATTAAATAATTTTGTAAAAATTCTGTGCAGTTTTGTGAAAATTTATTCTTATTTTTATTTACTTTTTTTTTTTTTTTTGTCGATTTATTTTACTTAATTATGTTTTCCCAAATACGTGTCCTATTATTGTTATTGTTGTTGTTATTGTTACTGTTATTACACTACATTTTTAAAGAGTATTATTATTACATAAAATTATTTTTATGGAAATTTTTAAATTATCCATGTTTATTAACTTTGTTATAAATGAAAAATGTATTTTAAAAGAAATTTTTTAATTAAATTTATCTGTAATACTTGATGTATATCAAAAACATTGAAAACAATTTTTTTTATTTCAATAATAACAGATTTTAAACTAAAACAAATAAAAAACATTAAAAATAATCTGGTTATTCTGTGATTTCTTGTAGCATTTTTTGCTCAGAAAATGTATTTAACATTGTTTAAATTTAACGTATATATAGCATTCATAAAAAAGGACAAATGTTCGATATAAATAAAAAATTAATAAATAAAAACTTAATTTATCTCAATAATTATGTGTATTCTTACAAAAAACTAATATAGCTTTTACATAACAATTCTCTTATTTGTTTATGGGTAAACATATCGATTTTCATTAAAAGATTCATTACATTTCTATTTTCTTCTGTTTTTTTCCTCAACAAACAAAAGTTTTTTTCTCATTTCTTTGTTCAAATTCACTCGATTGAGATTTTCTGAAAGAGAAACTCATTTATTTGCAATTCATACAAAAGAAAATAAATCACTATTGTATAAACAGTTGTGCAGTAGTTGGCATGAAATTCCGTAAATAAAGAGAAAAAAAATGACAGTTTTTATATTCCGTTAATAGTAAAAATTAAAGAAGTGGAATATTTTGTGCGTTTGAAAGATTTAATTATGAAAAATATTAAATCGATTCAATTTTGTATATACTTAAGAAACATATATATATATATATATAATATTTAAATGAAGATAAATGATGAGATGAAAGTGAAATGTAACAAACAACAAGAAAACTTATCAAACAATGTTAATAAACAAGAAAACTAGTTATTATTAGTATTAGTTACTATTATTTAGTTTATTAGTTGCTTATTTATTTATTAGTTACTATTATTACTATTATTATTAGTTATTGTTATTATTAGTTACTAATTTTCTTGTTTATTAACATTGTTTGGTAAGTTTTCTTGTTGTTTGTTATATTTCACTTTTATCTCATCATTTATCTTCATTTAAATATATTAATTATTGTTTTTGTATACTATTTTGTGCTGCTTTGAGCACCTTTTCTATACAAATTGATTTTTGTCATTGATATTGAATTGAATATATATATATATATATATATATATATATATATATATACAGTCGGTAACAAAATTGTCCGAACACTAGCAAAAATTCCTATGTAAAAAAAGTACACTTTAAACAGTTTTGTTAAATAAATCTTTATCGAATCATGTCCTTACACTGACTAAGAACAGGATTCGACAAGGATTCGATTAACAAAACCGTATGATGTGTACTTTTTTTTACATAGGAATTTTTGCTAGTGTTCAGATACTTTTGTTACCGACTATATAGTGTGTAACAAAGTTATAAGACCACCCATAATATCATTTATTTTAATAGTACACTGCATAAAATGAATAATTTAAAAACATTGAAGAAATTGAAATAAGTTGTATTTTCTCAAATAAATCATTAAAGGAAAAAAAGTAAAATTGTGTTAATTTCACACGACAAACGATTTTTTGAAATCTCGGTGTAACATAAATATAAGACCACTTATTTTTTTATTCAAAATCGTCTGATTTTTCAAAATCTTTTTATTTTTTTTCTTTCAAAATCGTAGGTAAAATGTAAATTTACATCACGAAAAAAGTGCAAACAATAATATTGTAACGAAAAAATAGAATTTAATTTGTTTGTTTTTATGAGGAAATTTACAATGCTTCGTGGAATGGAATTATCTGAACTAGAAGTTCGAAAAATTTGGTTTTAAAAGGGTTCTGAAAAATAGGAACGGTAAATATAAGAGTAAGATCCTTAAACGTTTTAAATCTGCTATTCATAACGTTTTAAGTAAAAGTGGTATTTTAAGGAAAATATAAAAGATGTGAGAGGAAGAGTAAATTATCAGCTGGCGATAATAGACAAATTTTCAAGGTTGCAACGAAACAGAACTTATCTACTCGTAAAATAACGCAGCAAACAAGCAAAGCTATTTCTCATATGACAGTCTGGCGCACTTTAAAATCAAATTCAAATGTTGATCTTCGGAAATTAAAATGAAAACCAAGACTGTTAAAGCATCATAAAGAAGAAACGCTGAACTGGACAAAGGAGGTCATGACCTGGGATGCTACTTGAAAAAATATTACTCTTTTCGACGAAAAAAAAAAATCAATTTGGATAGCCCGGACGGTAATATTTACTACTGGCATGATTTACGAACGGAATCTCGGGATTTCTTCAGTAGCCAGATGGGTTGTGGTTCTGCAGTGGCGTGGAGAGCTTTTGAATATGATGGGAAATGTGACCTGCAGCGAGTTCCTGGAAAAATGGACTTTAGTTGTTATCAACCACTGCTTTAACACCTTATACCTTTTGGTCCATTTTTAGGAGGGTAAAACTTGAAATTTCAGCAAGACATCGTGCCATGCCATGAGTCTAAATAAGCTAAAAACTGGTTTCAAAAAGAAATAATCGGGATTTTAAGCTGGTCAAGCTGTAGTCCAGACCTGAATCCCATATAAAACTTGTGGGGATCATTTGGCTCGCCAAGTGTGTGCAAATAACCGTCAATATGATTCTGTATCATGCATGAATGGGAGAAAACTTCCGAATCTTTGCTCGAAAACCTGATTAATTCAATGAAAAATCGAGTATTTGAAGTTAGTCAGAAAAATGGTGGATCAACAGCCTTTTAGTTTTATAAAAATATTTGTTTTAACTAGTGGTCTTATAATTTTGTTACAGATATTTGAATAGAAAAATTTGAAATTTTTCATAAAATAATTAGTATATTTAAATATCTTTTAAAAATAATATGCTTATTTTATATTTCATTTATTCAAATCAACTTAATTTAATTTTTAAAAATTTATACCATTTATAATAAAAATCACAAAATCCACAGTGGTCTTTATAATTTTCTTACACATTGTATATATTTATATATATATATGCTTTAAAGATTTTATTTAATTAACAAATTTTAATCTTTATTTATAAAGGCAGATATTTTATAAAGCATGACAACTGAATATGGATGTTGTTTTACAAACAAAAAAATTTAAATTAAATGACTCCGCCTTTATTGTATAGTTAGAAATGGTTTAAAAATTTATTATCAAAATTTTGTTTAAATTCAATTCAAAATTGGGACTGTTACAAAAAAAGACATTGCATAAGACATACTAAGACTTTTATTTAGCATTAACATAAATGCAAAAAGTAATTTTTATGTAATTATTTTCACAATTAAAGAGTTTAAAATTATTTACGAGATAGTGGTCTTCTCTTTCAAGATATTTCAAATACAAGTTCACCGTTCAAATAAAAAATAAGTCTAGAATAAATTCATATTCGAACCGACTCGGTGTTCTCGGTGTTCTACACCAATGCGAAGTCTGTTTATAACTTCTTTGAATTATTACTTCCAAAACCAGCCAAGTACCATATCGAGTTATCCAACAAGCCGGTCTATCACTGTCATCTCGATCAATTGGTGTCTCTGTAGGTATATATGTCGCATATATACGACGCATCTTAATATAAAGCAATTGCTCATAACAGAAATGGAGCCGTGTGTAACGCATCGTGTCAATATAATTTACCTTTTAATATAGTACTTAATGTTCATTCCTGAGCGCACTACACCATAAATTAACCCGTGATGTTGTTTATACACGCGTTACGTGCCTAGAGTTCATATTCGACTAGAGTGCACTTCTTTCACCGAAGAATGTAACCAACATAAACAATCACGTAATGATAGTTTTTCAAGTTTTCACCATTGAATATCACTTATCACGCCCCTCAACCCACTTTCGGGCAAAGGATGTCAAAAATTTTCCACTGTGTCATCCAGTTACGGGCAGGTCTGTCTGTTTTTACTCGTTGCGTAACCGATGAAAAACATCCTCAATTTTCGTTACCTTTTGAATAGGAACTTATATATGGTCTAGTGTAACATGATTCAAAATACTCAATAACATTGAATAATTTTCTTTTCACCAAAATACGCTAGCACGCGAAACTTAAACATCAAGTCTGTGAACTAGACACAAACAGGACCCTGGCGAACACCCTTACCAGACTCAGAACACGCCACCTTAGAGGGATGAAAATCCAAAAAGATGGAACTACTAATGGCCGTATTCACCATTAACTTTAACTCCCGTTTCAAAACAAAAACTTGAAAAGCGTCTAAAGGCAGGGTACAGCTTTCCAGCAAAATTTGTCACACTGTTTCTGCCATGTAGCGTCGAAGAGTTCATATAATTTTTGACTGGTTATTTTCACTTAAAAAATCTGAAAATAACTATACCGCTAGATGGCAGAAACAACACGGCAAAATTTGCTGAAAAATTGCGCCTCGCCTTTATACGCTTTTCAAATTTTCATGTTCGACCGGGAGTTGAAGTTATTGGTGAATAACAGCCAAAGTACCTGCACTGCAGAAACTGTGGCCCTGACACAGAACTGTCAGCTAAACATCTCTTCTCCTGTCACGTCATCTTGGCCACTTTGCAACAGATTAGTGACTGTCCACAAGAAGATCTCTACTCGGACTTTTATATATTGATATAGCTGATATAGATTTGATGTAGCTGAAGCCGTGTTTTAAAACCTTCTGTCCTATAAAGTGTCCTTTTTTCCCCTTCATGTCTATAACACGACAACCAACCAACCAACGCTACCACGCCATTTTTTGTTGGTATAGCACATTTTTTTCTGGATGCATATAAGTTTGTGAACAAAGTGTATACGTATTAAAGAAGAATAAACAGATTTCCGAACAAGAATTTATTTTCGATTTTTTATTACACCAATGATAACACAATACTTTTGTTTTAAATAATATTAAAACCAAATACAATTTAATCTGGCTCAACATTATAACATTTTCACACAATCTTAAAGGAACTAAAGCAGTCCTATAAAAAAGAAGAAAATATTTCAATACATTTTTATTTACTTTGATTATTTAGTATTAAAATACATCGAAATCTTTACTGCAACTTTATTGACAAGTATAAATCTTCACTGAAACCTATTAATAAAATATGGTAATCTTTTGCGCACAGGGATTTCTTGTCACAAAAATTACGTTGAGTCAGCTCCTTCAATGTCCTTTATCATGCAAGTCTGAAAAAAAAAAATCCACAATATGATTTTGAATTTATATTCAATAAATATAGGATGATCGAAAAAATGGAATCATGGAATATTCATTATACAATACACTGGCTTAACGCAAGCGGTGATCCGCTGTGTGACGATGTCAGTGACAACATAAAATATCTCATAATCACACTCATTTCACTTTCAAGAGCGGTTTGTAAAAAAGATGGCTGGTTACTCAAATAAAAATAAATAAATAAATAAAACTAAAAAAGGTATGCATTTCATGTATGATGCTGTGGCAACATTCCCGTAAAGGTAGAGATACGTACGCAGTTCTTAAAATGACAAATCCCAATTTTAAATGCCCAAATAAAATATCTTTATATTTTATCTCAGGGCATGGTAGTTTTCCTACTTCCTTTTTTAAAATCAATAAACTACCACTTTGTAAATGTGAGAAATTTGTTAATCCTTTTCATTACATTTTCGAAAAATGTTTATTAATTAAAAACAATTTTAAATTTAATAGCAATAAAACTATAAGGCAAAACTTAAAAGAAATACTATTATTAAACCCAGATAATTATAATAATTCAAAACATATTTATACATTAAACGAAAATTACTCATTTATTAAATATAAATTTTAACACTATATCCGTTGACTTATTTTTCTCTGTTAATAATATGTAATCTGCCTAAATGCTTTCCTTTCCATTTTTTTTTAATCATTTTAAGCTTTCCTGAAAACAGTCTTATGTACAACTTTCGATGTATCTCCTATTAATAAATTAAACTACAGTCTTCTGCTTTAGCAGAACCGTAGACAAATTTTTTCTCCTGTTGGAACAAAAATCCCTATAACCACGTGATTTGGGACCCACAGTGAGAGACTAATGTAACCAATGTGGACAATAATACTTTTCAACCGTAAGACATTTCAGAAATCTTTTACAGACAAAATGCATGAAAAACTGAAAGACTTTTGAACGATTGCCGTTCCGATGTCTGTACGAAACCGGTCCATTGTGAGCCATGTACATGACACAGGGCGTGCAAGTAGCGTGAGGACGGCACAAGTATTACGAAATATTCTGAATATATGGTACTACTGTGATAGTTGCGTATTGTTCGGAGAGAAGTACGCGAGGTTTTGTCCTGTGATACACGTATCTCTAAAATGTCAAATACTACAGCAGGATTGTTTAGAAACGTATCGCCTCAAAACCTTGATTTCAGGGTCTTTGATTGGGCTATATATTCTGCCATGTCGATTAATCGGTGATTTTACAACTTGCCGGAATTATTAGAATCGGTAAAGCTAACATTAAAGCTCGAATGTGATTTGAACACGATGGTACACTTTTCCATTTTACTGAAGCGGTACGGAATACTCTTGCAACACATGCTGATGGATTGGTCGGGGGTGTTCTATAACTGCGTTACGATGATCGCTTGTTCTCTCCTATCTAAATTTCTTTCTATGAAGTAATTTGAAAATTCTGATCTTCGAGAGACCTTTCACACATAAGGATAGCTATTGCTATCTTCCAGCAACAACTACTCTTGAACTCCAGAAAATGCTTTGTGTTGTTGAAAAAGTGCGCCTCTCACTACAGCAAAAATGTGAGATTTGAATTATTGCTGGTAGTCGCTAGTTCGAATATTTCTTATAATTTTGTTTTCATGTGCCGCACTTAACTTTAATAAAAAAAAGGTTTTTCATATGTAATCCGTCCTTTTTGTGCATTAGTGTCGTCACTTGGTGTTTCACATCTTGCGTTAAACCATTTTAATGTGTAATCTGTTTGTCGTGTCTGTTTGTCATGTTTCATCAATTCCCCGTTACGTAGCACTAGAGCGTAAAACCCAGCCAACCAACTAACCAACCTTTTAAATTTTGCTCATGGATTCAGAATCATCTTGTATTATTATTATTATTATTTAAATATTAAATACAATATCTTTGGATATTAATTTTTGCTGCTTTTCGTAAAAATATATTGATTACTATAATTAATAATTTTACCAAATTAAAATATATATATTACTACTCCTGCCATGTAAAAATTGGTTGTTATAATTAGTTACTAGAAGATAGTTATATTCGTTTAAGGTATATATATTTTGGTCTAAATTACTATATTAAAAGAAGTATGGAAAAATATTGAAAAAACTTATTTAATAAGTTAAAAAATGTAATTTTCTGGACTCAATCAACGTTTTCTTGACTCAATCAATATTTTATAGCCATTTCGTTAACTTTATTTATTTTGAGCGAAAAGTAAGTCATATCTTTATGTTATTTTTAATTGATAAATTAGGGTTAATGTAACTTGGTTATCGTTTTTTTTTTTTTGTTTGTTTGTTTATATATATATATATATATATATACACACAAGAAAATTACAAAAAAAATAATAAATAAATAAATAAAAATGTGACATTTCTGTTGTGATTCAGCAGGTAAAAATCCATCAGTAAAGGAAGTTCAATATAAAGTAATTTCTGTAATTTTTTAACCCAATCAGAAATTTTCGCGTATGGGAATGCGTTTAATAATTCACGACTGCACGATTTCACTTTCTTGTTTTTTTTTTTTTTTTTTTTTTAACGCATATTTATTTATATACGAATATTAATACGCATAGTTAAATTAAATTCTTCAGTATCACTTTCCAACTATGTTTTATATCCATGGAGAGAGTTTCATCCAAGAAGCCACATGCGGAGCCTGGATTTTTCGTGTGAAACAGACATATGAACATTTAAATTTATTCAGGAGCATTGTTAATATCCGCTCTTTTTTTTACACCATTTTTTTTAAAATGGTTTATTCAATGAATACTGCAATAACGCCTCCGAACAGACTTTTAACGTCATAGTAGATCGGCTGGTTACACCCAATCAAATCTTCCTATAATATCTATATGTATGGATTGGATCTAATCGACTGATCTTCCATGCTCAGATGTTATTAAAGTTATTTTTTATTATAGGAGAGGTTGTTTTATTCCAGGTGGCCCACTAAAAAATAAACAAACCTTTTAACGCAGATTAAAAGCATTAGACTATGGTAGTTAAAGCATGTCATTTAACATGGTAAAATGTTTAATTAACATAATTTATTGCAATAAAGATTAACATATGTAGTTTGTTGCTACTTCAGCTAACTGTTATTCAGAAAATAGTTATTCGGAAGATAGCAAAAGATAAGTTATATAAACTGTACCTGTTAGTCGACATACTTCTAAATTAATTCAACATTCTCTTTCTGCATAGGGCATTCTCACATATCAGGTTTTGTGCAATTATAAGTTATTAAAAGCTGAGCTGTCGCATCCTCTTACAGGGAAAAAAAACTGCAGCAAAGCAGAACAATTCTCGGTCGATAAGCACCTAGCCCTCTTACATGTAATGTTTTGTAGAATTATGCACTATGAAAGCTGTACTATAATTTTCCCGAAAATGATAAAAATTGTCTAAAAGCAGCACCACCTGTTGAGTGATATGCACTAAAAGTTATTAGGCACCAACTTTTGTCTAAGTCCAATTCAATAAAATATTTTATGAAATGAATTGCATTAGTTTGCGATTTAGAGCGCCGCAAAATTTCTTTCTTTTCTTTTTTTTTTTTTTTATTATTAATGCTCAAATCATAATTAAAATATCTCATCCATAAAAATCTTTCGCAAAAAGTCGAATTTTAATTTTTTTTTAGAAATTTGAAATATTCTTCTGTGTATACAGGAAGAAAATGACTCTCTATAATTTTATCTTGTAGATGTTTCATTATTACTTTAAAAGTTTCTAAATTTGAAGTAGAAATATTTACTTACCACCAGTTTCGTCTTACTATCTTGATCTAACTGAAAAAAAAAAAAAAAAAAAAAAAAAAAAAGTGATAATATAATTAATCAAGCTATTGTTGGCAGGGGAATGACAATTTTTATTTCATTAATAAACTGTAATTAGTATTAGTACAAAGTATTTTAAATCTTTTTAGTAATAATACCAGATATATTAAATTTTATCTTCATCAAGTATATTTTATACAATAAATATGCTAATTACATATTATTTGTTTAATTACACATAATATTGGGAAATGACATAAATATTAATTTATTTTTATCAATGAAAAACACATAGGTAAGGTCCGAAAAAAAAGAAATAACACAGGTATAAAGTTTTAATTTTTATTTTTTAAATTCATTTTACATTATAATAAAGCATAGTAATGTAAAAAAAAATAAGTTTGATTTGTTGCAACTCCAGAATTTTTTTTACTCATTACAAAACTAATTATAAATTTCTTTAAAAGCAGTGCAGTGAGATGACATAGAATTTAATTAAAAAGTCACAACTCCAACTAATTTTTCTGTAGTATCGAATTAATATATATGTCTTAAAGACACAGGAAATATATAATAGAAAAACCCCTTTTTTGAGGCGCTCATTTTCTAAATGCAAAATTATCTACCTAATCATGACACATGTCAATTTTTCTTTAGCAACCAGCCAATACATACAAAAAGGCATCTAAAATAAGGTTTATATAGCACATTTCAAGAAAATCTTTAAAGTAATTTTTGATATACCAATATATATATTGATATAGCGACATATATATATTGATATACGTTCTGTCTCACTTCCGATTTTCATGACAAGTTTATAAATTTGTTTGTACTTCGCAAACCAACGATTGCATATGAAAGACACCCGGAACCTCCCTTCTACCAAATTCAAGAGCAGAACCACTGAGCCTCTGGTTGGTCAACAAGAAGTAGAATCCACACAACAGCTTTGTACTGGTAACGCTGCCGAAGCCAGCAGGAACCCGAAACAGTTGGCTAAAAGTATTAAAAAATGCATGTTCACCGTGTTCTGAACTATTCTGAAAGTTTCAAATGTCTAACTAGTCGGGAAGTTATATGATTTTGAATCATATAAACGCTACCAAAGGCAGCAGGGAGCCAAAACAATTGGCTAAAAGTATTTAACAATGCATTGCCATCGTGTTCTGAACTTCTCTAAAAGTTTTAAATTTCTAGCTAGTCCGGAAGTTGAACTATTCTGAAAATTTCAAATGTCGGGAAGTTAGATAATTAAATTTTCTGTCGAATCATATAAACGCTGCCGAAGGCAGTAGAAACTTGAAACAGTTGACTAAAAGTGTAACAAAAATTTATTGCCACCGTGTTCTGAGCTATTTGAAAAAGAGAGAGAGATTCTGAGAAATTTTCAAATGTCTAGCTAGTTGGGAAATTAGTTAAAAATCGATTGCAAGATTTGTTCTGGACAAACAAACAAACAAGAATCGAAGTTAATAAAAACATTGTAAATTAAAAAAAAGGAATTTCCGTTAATAATTATTTTGCTTCTGTTTTCATAAAAAGGTATTATTACTTTCGAGCAAACGATTATAGTTCTAAAAATAGATTTTTAATGGATTAATGACGACTGACTGTCGCAGATTATAATTTCATTTTTTATCGTCTGCGTCCGTTGGTTTGATTGACAGCTGGCATGTATTTTTTTTGCCAATTTAGTTTGACTTTTGTAATGACAAATTATTTAAAAAAAAAAAATTATTAAAATGTGCGGGAAACAAAGAGAATGTTTGTTCATTTTTTGGCTTAATTTTAAATACGCCAACTTTTTCGGTTGGTGTTTTTTGCTTTGAGACTGGCAGATTTCTCGTGACTTCTACACTGATTACATTTGCGTAAAGACGCTTTCAAAAGGCCGTCCTCTCTCTCTCTCTCTCTTTTTTTTTTTTTTTTTTTTTTTTTTTTTGCCATTCGAAGGGGAGATACATGTGTAAGTGTTCACATGTGTTTTATTAAGGTTAATTTAATCTTACCAATTTACAAAAACAAAGAAATAGAGATTAATGTAATTAAATAATAAAAAAATATCTTTTGATTTCAAATAATTCACTTAATTAATTAAATAGAATTTCCCGTTTTCTTTCCAAATTAAAACTGCTTCACTAAATAGCATTTCATTGTATTTTAATAGAAGCATAATTTCCTCTTTTTAAAATAAAGCAACTTTTATATCGGGATTTTCGAAAAGTAATTTTCATTCATAGTCCTTCCCCTAAAGAATTAAACAATTTTCGTTTATAATTTATTTATTTGAGAATTTTCTTTCAAAACCATTCCCAACGTATTTCTAACATATGTCTGTATAAATAAAACAAAAAAGAAAAATTTCCGTTAATAATTATGATGCTTCTGTTTACATGAAAAAGCTATTATTACTTTCGAGCAAACTATTATAGTTCTAAAAATAGATTTTTAATGGATTAATGACGACTGACTGTCGCGGTTTTTGAGTTCATCTTTTTACCGTCTGCGTCCGTTCGTTTGATTGACAGCTGGAGGTTTTTTTTTTTTTTTTTTACGCCAAATTAGTTTGACTTTTGTAGCGACAAATTATTCTCAAAATGTTTTGTATTAAAATATACGGTAAACAAAGAAAAAGTTTGGCATTCTTTTTGGCTTAATTTTAACTACGGCAACTTTTTCGGTTGGCGCTTTTTGCTTTGATACAAAAATACAAAATATAAACATGACATCAGCTAATCCAGTAACTTATATCTGGCAATCCAATAACGCTCCCATAATTGAAACGGAAGGCTGAGCAGGACAAGAAATACCATTACAATAGGTAGATTTCCTATAAGGAATCTACCTAAAAAATCAGGCCGTTTAATACCTTATTGTCGGTTCATAATAAAATCGCATTTAAAATCATTAAGTTACTCTGTTTCAGCAACACCAAATTTTATTTAATTCATATTAATCTTTTAAAAAATTTCATCTAGGCCACAAAACTTCAGGGATTCTGAAGGAGTTTAGAGAAGTATTTTCTTTGATTAATGAAATACAATTTACTAATCTAAAACAACATATTAAAAATCTGATTGGTAGGTTGTATTATATTTCAGAAATTTGCTGTAAATGCGACTTTTCTTACATTAGGTAGATCAAACGAAGATAAAAAGTATATTTGATAAAGCAAAACCTAAAACATTCTACCATAGCCTTACATTTATGGTCTATAAACTAACAATTTGATTTTTCTTCTGTCCATATCATTGAGCATCACCATTCCTCTTTTCATTTAGATTTCTGAAGGCCTATCATATTATAAAATATGCTTAAAATCTACTTAATCATCATTTTAAATCTTCCCCTATTGTTGAGCGTCTGGACGACATTTTATTTGCATACTTATTTCGTATCCTTTGATGTCACCCCTTTTTTTGTTTGTAGATCATGCTTTCTAACTTCCAGTATTTTTTCTATAAATAGTTATATCTCCCCTTCCTCCCCCCCCCCTCCACATACACACAATTTCTGCACTACAAAAGGTTCTCTAACATAGACCCAGAACAATTGTCTGCAGTTATTTTACTTGAGCAAAATATTCGTAACATTTTATCTGTATTAAATGACATTTAAAAATCACTGAAAAAAATATTGCGTTTCAACATTGCTTACTGCCTGTCTACCACGAGACTATTTCCCGCCAACAACAACAACAACATAATAATAATACAAATGTCGCCAACACACAACCATAATCATTACACCACTTACATCCAATTGTTTAATTTTGCTACTTTAATTTTATCCAAATACCGTAGGTAATAGAAATATTCTTTTCGGTTAAATATTTCGATTTTTTTTTTTTTTTCTTTTTTCTTTTGTGAGGTTTCAACTCTGTTGTGTAAATTAAAAAATATAAAGGAACTAAAATATATTTAAAGGAGTCACACTGTACAGCTGCGTTTGCCAAGTTTTGATGAAAATTATGAATTTGGAATTTCGATACTGATAACCAAATTTGAGACCAAGAGTAATATATATACTACTAATAATAATAATGCATGTACTAATAAAAGAAAGTATTTCGTCTGTGTGCGATGTAAGAGAAAAACAATTATGGTGTATACATTTCTGACTTTTTTTTTTTTTTTTTTTTTTTTCTAAATAAAGGAATAAACGAAGATTTGCAACATAACTTTATATTTTTGATATTCCAATTTAATTGATGAAAATTTAATGTTTTATACTAGTTTTTGCATTTTACTCCCGACATTTTTCTTTGCGTTGTCATTTCAAGCTCGTTGTAATTTCAAACAAGTGACGAAAGTAATTTCTCAATTTAACGAAATATTCGCTTGCAGTATTACCCTGGAAACGGATTCACCAAAATTAAAGAAAATTTCGTTAAATTTGAGTATCCATTTCCTGGAGTATATGTATATCTATATATATAAGATACTCAGTTTTACCGAAGCATAAATTAGTATCGAACGAACTCATGATGCCATTATAAGTTATGATATCACACAAATAATATATTTTCCATTACATTGGTTTCCACCGGAACTTTTGTGAATAAAAATTAAGGTGGATCCCCATTGCTGCGGACGTTCTATAGTATCTTCTAATTAACCAAGGAAGTGAAAGAAATTAAAATGGTATTACAGAAACAACATGATTACAGAAATTATTAAATACGATCTTTGTCAGGTAAGACTCGGGCCCTTAACCATACTACCATTCCTTTTACTTCTTACATGACAGAGTCGTATTTAATAATTTCTGTCCAAAACAATTGTTTACTGTTAATTAATTTTGTGGTATTCGGTTATAAAATTATTATTCCTGATAATTATGCTGTTAATATTTTTAATTTTTTTTTTTTTATCAACTTTGTTATGAATTCGATATTATTCATATTTAGAATAATGAAAATAAATAAAATTACTTACTACAAACTTGTTTTTATGCTTTCTTAAAGCTTTGCAAACCTAATAAAATAAAATAAATAAATTAAAGATTAGTTTTTCACTGGATTTCAGACAAATATGATAAAAGAATTCATGGGGGAAAGGGCAGAGTATGTATATATATATACACATTATGGGACACCCCCCCTCCCCCCCCCCCCAAAAAAAAAGCTGAACTTTGATAACTTTATTTTTCCTTTCAAAAACTACTAATTTTATCATTTAAATTTAGGAATGAAACAGTGATTTTGCCAGATATCGAACATCTGGAGGTTTAATACCTTCTGGTTACGGATATCTGATATCCAGCAATATTACTATCAATTTCATCCTTATTTTTTAATGATTAAATTGGCCGTTTTTGACAGAAAAAATAAAATTATCCAATTGCGGATTTTTTTTCCTTAGTGTGGGTATATATATATATTTAAAATAATCTTATATTGTCCGATTTCTTTCACGAAGCAAATTTTAACTAATTAGCATATATGGACTCTGCACATTTTCTCCTCTTGTTCACATCCACTTGTTTACATAAACTTCATCATCTCAATCTTTGGTGTGTGGGTTGGTTATGTGTACCTTAAAAAAGACTTAGGATTTGACCAATTGTAAATATTATTATTATTATTTTTATTATTATTATATGAGATTTCTATTTCAATAAATTATATGTTATTTTGATAATTCAGTTAAATATAGTGACCAGCAAAGTAGGTAAAGCCTACAAGTGTATATATAAATGAAGAGCTTGTTTCCAAAAGGCGTTAAGTCAAAAATTTTAAAAATTGACTTTTCGATGCAAAAGGTCGCAGCACATGTCTAACAATATATTCCCAATAAGTAGAAGTTCCAAACGAAGTTTAGGCATAATGAAAACAGAAAGTAAAATCCGCGTTTTATTTCAAAAAGAATTAAGTCACAAGTAAGTTTTGTGCCAAAAAGGATTAAATCAAGTGTAACCAATTGTAGCGTGCCTTGAGATCACGTCGTTTGTCTGGCCTTGGGTGAAAAGTCAAAAGCAAGGGAAAAAATCTGGTGTGAAACAACCACACGACTTCCATTACCCACTATTGCACGTATTATAGGCATTTTTGAGAGATAATGTGATCAGAAAACATAAAAGTGACTTAAAGAGAAAATCGTTAGAGCCGTTTTTGAGACACCAATTTTTACAAAAAATCAATTATTGACCAGAAAACAATAATTACATACAAAAGTATATTTAAAAGTGAGTTAATAGGGCGAGTTAAAAAAAAAAAAAAAAAAAAAAAAAAATCCGTACAGCCGTTTTTAAAGGAACGCGCTTAAAATACCTGAAATTGAACTACTTATACAGGAAGCCTATCAATTTTCCAGAACTAACCAACTATATCATTCGAAAGGACATCTAATAGAGTGTTTATATAGCAAATTTGAAGAAAACCGTTAGAGCCGTTTTTGAGATACGGACTTACGGTCCCACTTCAGGTTTCCGATGTTCCACTTCCGGTTAAACTCAATTATAGACAGGAAAACAATAATTACATACAAAAGCATATTTAAAAGTGAGTTAAAATGGTGAGTTTGAAAAAAATCCGGACAACCGTTTTTAAAGGAACGCCTTTGCGAGACCTGAAATTGAGCTATTTATACAGGACGCCTATCAATTTTCCTGAACTAACCAACTATATCATTCGAAATGACATCTAATAGAGTGTTTATATAGCAAGTTTGAAGAAAATCGTTCGAGCCGTTTTTGAGATACGGATTTACGGTCCCACTTCCGGTTTCCGATGTCCCACTTCCGGTTTTTCAATTTTCACCAAAATTTGGAAATTTCATCTGTAGACCAGACATATTTCAATTCCAAAATTTCGTAGCTCTATCTTTATTAGTTTCTGAGCTATAATAGCCAGAAGATTCTCCACATACATACACACACACACACACACACACACACACACACATACATACACACTGACCAATTGCCAAAAACCACTTTTTTGGACTCAGGGGACCTTAAAACGTGTAAATCAGGTAAAAACCCGATATCGAATTTTCAGACCGAATACAATACTTCCATTACCTACGGTAGTAGGGTAATGGAAGTAAAAATGTTGTTGTAGATTGTCACACCGAGACATTTTTTTTTTCTTTTCCCAATAGAACAATATAAAGATGAATGTATTTATAACCTTTATTATAATGTGTTTGTAAATATTTTAATCTTGGTTTTGGAACCCCGAAAAAAAGACATTTATTCCTTCTGTATTAGGAAAAAAATACAAATGAATTCATAAAAATGTACAGAAAAGAGAAAAGACCCTGTTAACCGAACTTTTGATTCATAAACATCGGAGCAAAAAAATTTATTAACTTCTAGGAGAAAAGCTTATAGGAGAAGATGAAATTACAATATGTTTTGACCTGATGCAAAATCAGGAATTACCACACAAATAAAAATTATACCATGTTAGGAATGTTTTCAGCAGTGGCTGCTCAAAAGGACTTCACCTTCACATACTATTTACCAGTGCGTGGTCACTCCTACTTACCAGCAGATAAAAGATTCGGACGAGTGAAGACTAGTTTAAAGAAAGTGAATACAATTTTACTTTCTAATGAATATTTTGAACATATCTCTAAGGTTGGAAATCTTTTCGAGTATAAGAAGCAATGGAATATTTTGGATTGGAAAAGTTTTGCGCATAGTCGTCTGAAAAGCAAACAAGGTTTCTTGATTTCAGAAGCAAAAGTACTGGAAATTACGAAGCGAGATGTGGGAATCAAGACAACGTACTGTGGTTCGTTTTGACGCCAAAACATCCTGAAACGAGGGACAAAAATTTTCCTGTGCGACCCTTCTGAAATAAAAACAAAAAAGAATATGAAACAAGTAAAGAAAAACTGGTGTTTTAAAATTACTTTACGCCTTGGGAATTAACAAATTGCACGAATGTTTTTATTTTTATGAATAATCTTGCAATGATACTGCTAACGCTAACACAAGTGAAAATAACGATAAAGATGACAAAATAGAATTTGTAAATGAAGATTTGTAGTAACTAACTACCTTCCAAAATTGTATAACTAAAATTTATGCTGTATTTACATGAAGAAAAAAAATACTTGGATTACTTTCAAATGGAAGTAAGTCATTTCATTTCGTTATTTGTTTGTGCCAAAAGGGCATAAGTCATAGTTTTGTTCCAAAAGAAGTTAAGTCATTTCTTTCTTTTTTTTATTTCTAAATAACTATTCTGTCAGGATTTTTTTAAACATGTAATTTAGCGTTATTATCATCCATAGATTACTGGAAAAAATTATCTTTTGTTAAATTCAATAGCAAATCGTCCATAACAAAACCGCGTTTTCTGAAGAACTGAAAAAAAGGACCTAACGCCATTTGGAAACAAACTCTTCAAATTTACATGCATTTTCCAAAAAATAAATCACCTTTACCTTTTCCAACAGTGATGGATCACCACATATCTTAAGTGAAGCTTCCAGCATGGTGTCAGAATTAGTTTCAGATTTCATTATTTCCTTTGCCTGAAATGAAAAAAAAAAAAAAAAAACTTATTTAAAATTGAGATGATCGGATGGTGTCATGTAATGATCCCCACGGACAATGTTTTCTGATTATTTAATTTTTTAAGAATTTGTAATGGTTTTAGTAATTTTGTAGCAAGGGTTCATACTATTTTAGTAATAACATTGAAGTTATTGCTGTTCTTCATGAAGAAAAAACATATATAAACAAAAAGAAAGAAAGAGAGTATTTTGATTTGGGGTCACTCAGTGTCCTCGCCTGGTCCAAACGCTCTTAAAAAAAATACCGAGAAATGTAATTGTAATCGATTTGTTTCCAAAAATCATTTCAGTATCTCAATAATATCATGCCATTATTTTATTTAACTAAACTTATAAATTAAAGTCAACAGAAAATTGTGTATCTGAATTTTCAATCTTAGTGAAAACTAATAATCCTTTTGCTTTTGAAGTATTTCGTGACAACTGTATTTCTTTTATTTATTTCTATTTTATGACTGCAACTCTTAAAGTGAGTGACTCCACATGCCCTTCCGTGTTACAATTTTACACCTAGTCATCCAAAGTTTAATTCTTTTTAAAATACATATTGCATTTAGAAGCTAGAACACACAAATAAATACATCATAAATCTGCAACTATACATATTTTAAAATTTATTATACATAAGAAATAAAGCAGTAATATTTTAAAAACTATGCCATTGTTCCAAAAATATAAATATTTTTAAAAATAGCTTTAAGTATGTTACAAAGTAGTTAAAACCATATATCAATCTAAATTGTCCGCTTTCTGTCGTTGTTTATATCATACCAGTATAATTTGAATTGCTAAACATGGAAAATTTCAGAGTATTACGCATTCAGACACCAGAAAATTTGGAGTTTGTTTTTCATAAAGACAAAGTAGCGTTTCAGATGATGGTCTCAAAATAGAGTTTTTAATATTACATTTATGCTGAAAAATATTTTAAAAAGGTTGACATTCGGTAGTAATTGATCATAAATTTACTGTTCTTTTAAAATAATATTATTAAAAGAATCTTTAATAATTTTTTTGTCCATGAAGTTTTTAACATTCTCTAGATTGTTTAAAAAATAATTGCGCTTAAAAACTAGCGTTGAAAAAATCTTTTAGTGAAAACGCCATCGTTCTAAAAACATTTAACAAATATTCCAGGCCGAAAAAAAAAAGTCATTTCATCAGGTAAAAAAATAAATAAATAAATAAATAATATAAGAAGGATGCAGCATTATATCATCAGTGCTAATTTGACTTTAAAAAAAAAATCAAATTTTTGTGTTGTTAAATAGTACTGGCTTTCATATAATCCACTGGACGACTCGAAAACAACAGTGGTCGTTTGGTCTGGAACCACAAATAACACAACGGACCTGCAAAATATAAATTATAGTTTTCCACCGGACCAGTAAGGCATTTCAGTTTATTATTATTATTATTATTATTATTGTTTATTTATTTTTTTTTTTCAAAAATTGCCTGTGGATCTTTCACAGAATATAGTATGTTATAATATTAGTGAGAGAGCTTAATTACAATTATCAATACTACATATTTTGCAATTTTTATTAAAATCACACAATCAACTGATTGGAAGAAAATCATATTTATTGAAATTTTATTTTTCCGACTGAGTGAAAATAATGCCTGGACCGAGAGTCGAACCCCGGATCTTTGATTTACAAGGTCAAGGCTCTACCAATTGAGCTATCCAGGCCGACAACCGGTCCGCATTACTCACACAGACAACCTTTAGGCAGAAACATCTGGTCATAGACCAGAGTAATGCCGACATGTTGTCGGCCTGGATAGCTCAATTAGTAGAACCTTGACCTTGTAAGTCAAAGATCCGGGGTTCGACTCCCGGTCCAGGCATTATTTTCACTCAGTCGGAAAAATAAAACGTCAATAAATATGATTTTCTTCAAATCAGTTGATTGTGTGATTTTAATAAAAAATTGTATTTCTTTCTCCCATTGTTTAATGGTGTTTTCCATTACCTGCGGCTTATTTCTGTCGAGCTATCTACATGATAGACCTGATGTTTCTACCTAAAAGTTGTCTGAGTGAGTAATGCCGACATGTTGTCGGCCTGGATAGCTCAATTGGTAGAGCCTTGACCTTGTAAGTCAAAGATCCGGGGTTCGACTCTCGGTCCAGGCATCATTTTCACTCAGTCGGAAAAATAAAATTTCTATACATATTTTGCATTTAGCTTCATTTACTAACATTTCTTATTACTTTCAATTCAAAAAATATAGTATTTTACATAAAGTAAATATGTGACATTTAACCCATTTATTGAAACAAACATTTTTGATTTATATAAAACTTCATTTTTGTTTTTTAAATGAATTACAAATATATTTAATTTTCATATTTATCATGTAAATTTCTGTTGTCTTACAAAATTGTAAGTATTTCAAAAATTTAATAGAGTAGGTGAACGGACCTATGAATATGTTTAAGGACCAGTAAAACCTTAAAATCTCTGACCCGTGGAACAGTGACTTAATTTACTTAATTTTTACCCCTGCCTTATATTTTGAAAAAACATCTAAGGAATATTTATTTTTCCTCAGAGCAAAAACTATTGCAAATCAATTCTATTATATTTATAGCGTAACAAATGATTCTTTTTAAAATTTAATTAAATAATTTTGTAGGTGACTTTTGCTAGAATATTTTTCCGAATTTAAATGATTTTCTAATACCTAAATATAGAATAAATGGTGTGAATTTTTAATTTTTATATAAATGTACAACAATTAGTTTTCTTTATATTTTTAAAAGTAATTTTCAAGTTAGCGTAGCTGTATTGTACGAGGGTCACTCTGAAATTTTTGAGATACGCCTAGGTAATTAATGTTAAAGTTACCAAATTTGAGGTGTGTTCAAAGTAGTCTCCTCCAGCACCAATGGGTCATTCTCACATAATGGTAAATTTTGTGTCCTTGGCTAAAAAATGCTACTTGAGCAAGTCAGCTATGAAAATTAAACATTTTTTTCAACAATTCTTTTCAAGCACTACACTGTGAAGTAATTTGATTACCAAAAAAAGTAAAATTTCAATATTTAAAAAAATTTTTAATTTGTAAATGTCATTACCAAGGCTTGTCCAAAACTCCAAACTTTTTATTTGAACCTTTATTTTAAAGAATTGAAAAAAATTTTAAACAAAGCTAACAATTTGCTCGGTATATTTCACTTTTCTACTTTTAATATCTTTGGAATTTTAGGCATAAAAAAAAGAATTCTATTAATTATTCTTATTTAAAATTTGTCCCTAAGGGTAATTGTCATTACCAAGGTGTGTAAGTTTTTTTTCAGTACCTCACTACTAGATGGTGCTGTCATAATTATCAACCTGTCAAAAGTAAAGTGTTTCATGCCCTTACAAGCAGACAAGATTTTTTTAGTTTAAGTAAATACAAATTATTTCATTTTGCTGTTTTTGTTCTAAAATTATAGTCAGTGTACTTTTTGTGTGTCATTACAAAGTCCATTATTACGGAAATACACAATTAATAAATTTAAATTTACTGAATGATTTATTAAGATCTTTGGGACCACATACAGAATGAATATTGCATTAGCTTTTAATTGCTATAATTTAGCCATAAATAGGCTTAACATTAAAAAAGTCATTACCAAGGTGATCATTACCGAGGTGTTCTGAAAACATGGTAATGATATCTAGGAACATGGTAATGATGTCTAGGAACATGACTGCTGGGCAGTAAAGTGTAAATCACTTTATGTCGCCTGTTAAAACAGACAGCTATAGGATTCGTATAGTGAAAATTATTCCAAAAAATCTCACCACTATATATCGTCTAGACATTTTAATTTTTCTGTTACAAATTAGAATGATAAATACAGCTATCCATAAATAAATGTGTAATTATTTCGCCATTGGTCATTTCTGTGGTTCTATCTGTCATTACGATGTTCACAAATGCCATTACCATGTTGCAATGGAAATTAAAAAATTAATTAATCTGTAATTAAGGCAAACGATCTCTGCTGGTAATTTTTTCCTCTATAGCAGACATAGATAATTGCATTAATGTAAAAAAATCAGGAATTAAAACATTTTTTTTTTTCTGAAACCAATATTTACCATTATCTGAGAATGACCCCAATGCACTTCTGTAGGCGAATTTTACAAAGATTAAAAGCCTATAACCATTCCTTTCTTGGAATCGATGAAAAACATGCATTTATAGCCACATCAATCTCATCTTCGGAATGAAAACGACGCCCACTCAAGTTCTTTTTCAGATTACAAAATAGCCAAAAATCATACATAGCTAAATCAGGTGAATAGGATGAATGCTCCAGCACCTTGATGCATTTTTGTTGAAGAAATTCAACTCTTAATCCTGCTGAATGAGAAGATAGATTATCATGATGGAGAATGAGTCCTCTAACATTCACTTTTTTAAGAATTTCTGGGAGACATTTAGTAGTGTACCAGTTAGCTGTGACTGTCTTCTGTCCTTCCTGCTTGATAGCTTTGACCAATCCTGTACTTCTAAAGAAAATGGCATGCATCACTTTTTTCATAGTTTTCTTTTCACCAATGTGGGTTTGGGATCATTTTCAAAGACCCACACTTTCTTAGCGTGTCCGAACATCAAAAAATGGTATGTACGTGTCATCACCAGTTATTATTTTAGAAATAATGCGGTGGCCACCATCATTAAGTAATTTAAGGGTTTCTTTGCTGATTCTGACACGTTCTTGTTTTTGAAGCTCTGTTAAGATATGGGGAACCCAACGGCAAACTAAATTTTTCATACGCAATTCTTTATGAATAATTTTATGTATTGCTGCGGATGAAATGTTAAGTTCCTTCTGTATCATATGGTAGGTACAGCGATTGTCGTCGATTAACATTTTCCAAATTCTAGACACATTATCCTGGATTACCGCTGACAAGGGCCTTCCTGTGCATTGACGACCTCTGTGAAATTGTGTAAACCACCTGAATAGAGTTGCAAGAGATGGGATTTCATTTCCAAAAGCTAATTGAAGGCATTGAACGTATTTTCTTTATTTAATCCCATTTTAAAATCATAGAAAATCATAGCACGATAATGGTCTCGCGTCAACTCCATATTCTTTTCTGTCTAAAATTTATTCTACGCTAAACTACTGGCAAATGGTCAGTGAAAAAACGTCTGCCAGGCTAAAATAGTTCATATTTTAATTTTTTTTTCTACCGCTTATCGTCTGTGCGTATCTCAAAAATTTCAGTGTATCCATCGAATATTAGTTAATGAATTTCAGTTCACTATTTAATAGTTGGTCATCTTCTTAATAATGAAAGGCGAAATTTTCCTAAACTAACGCTCAGAACTGACATCATTGCAACAAAATGTATTGCAATAAAGAAAATAAATTTTTATCTTTGGTTTGGAGGAATAAATAAAATTACGGAAGAGGTTGATTTAGCAGAAAAAAAAATGACGCCACATTTGTAAGAATGTATTGAAAAAAAATATATTTTATTCGTGATTTAAATAAATTAAAAGAAAAAAGTCTGAAAGATAATTTAAAAGAAAAATAGATGTAAAGTTATGTAAGAACCACCATTAGCGATTTGGTGTTCTTTTTTTTTTTTTTTTTTTTTTTTTTTTTTCATTCCGATGGTGGTTTTATACCGCTTTACCAGAGATGCCATGCCAAGTTACTACTAACGAAAAAACAATTTCATACCACAATAAAGAAAAAGTAAAACTTATCCTATTAAATTGCAGATAATTATTACAATAGAATACATTAAAAATTTAAAATTACGGACAATCTGTAATAACTTGGCATCTCCGCTTTACTACACCGAGAAAAAATTCTGTTACTGATATCTAGAATCTAAATTGTGGCTCTAGTAAAAATAATTCCGTGTCATCCTGGAAAATTTTTGTCCCATTTGTAAGCGAGTTCTAGAAACCCCTGTTAGAATTTTAGAGCGATTGCCTATATTATCGAAGTAAAATTTATTTAAAAATCTCTGTAAATAAATGGAAATACAAGAGGCGAGTTTTATCAAATACAATCTTGATTTATGATCCAATTCTAAAAAATTAAGGAATAATTTCTTCGAATACAAAGAATTAAGAATATTTAGAATGTTGTTTCACCATCTAGAAATGTATAGACTTCAAATAATCGATCATTTCGTCTATTCAGCTTATTGGCGTGTTTTATACGCATAACTTTTATACGCTAATTAGGGACTTATAAAATGACCATTTATTCGTCACAGATGAAGGCGGTATATATTTTTTCTCAGTGTACACTGAAAAGAAATGTATACCGCTTTCATCTAGAATGAATATAAGTGGTCATTTTCTAAATCTCTTAACTAGAAATATAGACTTCCGAGCTATCCACAAAAGGCACGCCAATAAACTGTATAGACGAAATAATCGAGAATTTCTAGTCTAAACATTTCTAGATGGTGAAACAATATTCTGAATAATCTGAATATTCTTAATCTTTGTATTGCGAGAAATTCTCTCTTGTTTTTCTGGAATTGGGTAATAAACCAAGATTGTAGTTCCTAAAACCCGCATTTTGTGTTTGCATTGATTATCAGAGATTTTTAAATAACTTAGCCCTCGAGAATATAGGCAAACGCTCTAGAATTCTAATAGAGGTTTCTAGAACTCGCTTTCAAAGGGGACTACAAGGGCGACATGGAACTATTTTTTCTAGAGCCACAATTTAGGTTCTAGATGTCAGTTACAGAATTTTTTCTCTGTGTATAAACTGCAGAATTATGATCAAAACATTAAGCTAAATTAGAGCGGAAAAAACAAAAAAAATTAAATAATTATAATAATTAATAACAAAAATTTAATAGTACGTGGAAATGCCGACTTCTTGGTAGGAGAAAGCGGACTAGTTTCAAATAATCCCTTCTCATCTGCGTAGTTTAAAATAATCTTTCACATTTACAAGGCTGGAGGTCTTTTTATTATTATTATTAGTAGTAGTATTATTATTATTTAACAATTACTTTACAGTTAACTTTTAACAGTTTTACTCTTTATATAGTTGTTAAAAACAAATTCATTAAAGAGGAATTATAAAAATATTTTCTAGCATATGGTTTTAAAAGAGGTATATTTATTTATAAAATAATATAAAATAAAATGTAATTTTCTTTAAAAAAATTTTAAAGTGCATTTCATACCAAATGTACTTTGGAAATTTTATATTAAAGTTTGTGCGAATAAGTATTATAATTTTTAATAAAATTTTAAATTAGTTTTATATTTGGAATTTGAAATAATCCTGTCTCATTAAAATATTTCTCAAAAATAAATAAATAATAAGTGAAAGTATAAAATTTATGTAAAAATGATATCTTAGCAATATGAAATTCCGTTCTGTTACATAGAGAAAAAAAGTATATAGAACACCTAGAACGCATAAGTAGTCATTTTCTGAACCCCAAACAAGAAATATAGATTTAGGAGTTACGCGTATAAGGTAAAAAAATAACCTGAATAGACGAAATGGTCGAGAATTTCTAGTTTATACTTTTCTAGATGGTGAAACAATATTATGAATGTTATGCATATTATGAATATTTTATACTGCGAGAAATTGTCGCCTCATTTTCTAAAATTGGGCCATAAACGAAGATTATAGTTACTAAATCTCGCCTCTTATGTTCACATTTATTTGCAGAGATTAAACACCATTAATTTTGATCAGGATAATATTAGGAGAACGCTCTAGAATTCTAATGGGGGTTCTTATAACTCGCTAGTAAATAGATCTAAAATTTATAAGGTTGACATGGAACTATATTTACTAGAGTCACATTTTGGTTTCTAGATGTCAGTTACAGATTTTTTTTTTTTTTTTTTTTTTTTTTTTTCAGTGTAAGATACGATTTATGATTTCGTTTATTTGGGAGCATGCCAAACTGTTTAGATCTGATAAGTAATTTAAAAGATAATAACTTTTAATTTGATTGGTTGGGTTTTACGTCAGACTAGTGCAGCGCAATGAACATATGATGACCGTCTGGGGCTCACCCCTGGGGGTGATCTGTTGACATGCCATCACAATTTTGATTCTACACGGAGGGGATAATAACTGAAAAGGGTATATATATATATATATATATTGATAACAATACTTACAAGGAAATATTCAAAAGGTGTCATCTTCAAAAATTATTGAAAAAAAAAATATGTGATTCTACTCTTCCTAAAACACCAGAAAATGAAAAAATTATCGGCTGAAATTAATTACGGTAACCACAAAAAGTTATCAAAATTAAGCCTATTTGGCGATTTCACACTGCTAGGCGTTTGATTTTGAGTACTTGGCGGAAAAGCAAAACACGGTTCTGTTCGTACACGGCAATCTCGGTGCTAGCAAATGTATCGCCTAACAGCGCTAAATCGCCAAATATGCTTAATTTTGATAATTTTTTGTGGTCGCCAATATTTTTTTCATTTTCTGGTGTTTCATAAGAGTAGAATCACATATATTTTTTTCAATACTTTTTGACGATGACACCTTTTGAATGTTCCCTTGTTAGTAAATACGGTAAATGGGTAAAAAACCAGATGAAAAATGTTGTAAAAAAATATTGACACAATAAATGTATTTAGCAATAAATTAAAAAAGGTTAATTTTCAGTGCCAAAATGCATGAGCTTCATAATATACTGTAGCAAAATTTTAACACAATATGCTTTTAATTAGAAAAAAAAATTCAAATTTTTGCTAAAATTATGTTGGGTTATTAAAGTTTTTAGAAAGATTACATATTTAATTACGCATCAAGATTTAGAAAAGTTTACTCATATTTTCTTGTTATTTCCTAAATATCACAATTCTGATAAGATATACGTGACATCATACATAGAAAAAAAATATATGAATAGTGTTTTAGACAGACAATTTCTTAAAAGTATTTTTTTTAAGAGTTTGTTTAATATTTAAAACAATATATTGTTACGAATTTCTAAATAAGAGACGTTAATGTTTAAGTAATTTCATTTAAAGAGGCTTAGTCAAGTTATAATATGTTAATTTTCTGCATTTCTTACTTGTTTTGGCATTAAAATAGCCGATTTTTCTTTAAAAAACCGTTAAAGCTTTCACCTGTACAGAAAATGGCCTTGGCGACAAATTTGGCGAATTTATCGCACCTTGGCGACTTTGGAGATTACCGCTGTACTAATTATCGATGTTCCCTTATTATAGATGTATCAATTATCTAATAAATAAATCGAGTATTTCACGAAATACCGGAAAATTCCGGAAATGTACGAGATTATATAAAGTGATTACATCCCGGCCGTAGTAATGAGTTTTGTGCTAAGTCACTGCGGCTTTGGTTGACCAGGCCTCTGCTATCGACAATAGCTTACGCTGTGATTTATGCTTATGGTAAACTTTATGCTGTGATTTTTATGTTATTATATAATTATATATTTATATATATTTATATATATATTATTATATATTTTTATGTTATTATATTATATATTTATGTTATTATATATTTTTATGTTATTATATTTTTTATGTTATTATATAGGCTGAGAGAACACTCAGCTAAATTTGATGAAACTTAATTTGATATTTCGTTAACAGAAATAGATTAACCATCTTCTAAAATATTCTGTGAGTAAACTTTTAAACCTCTACAAGACCTACCATTCATTCACGTACAGTTCACGAACGTAGAGTAAGCAACAATATTTAAACAATATAACATATAGTTACATATACATTATTATATAAAATATTTACACAGTATCTTTCTAAGTATTATGGAACTATAAAATGGTGAAATATTTTAACATTTAACTATAATACATGCTCAGAAAATTCTTAATTGAACTGTAATTACAAAATCTTACCTCCTCCGGTAGATATTCTGCACATTTGGCATAATACTCGTGATCCTCCTCGTCACCATCTATAAAGAGCATTAAGAGAAATATACATCTCTCTCATTTTATTATTATATTTATTTACACAAGTTTAATTTATACATTATTAAAATAGTCATATATGTAAATTTCTAAATAATTTATAATTATACGCTAAGAAAAATTTTAATTAAAAATTTTACTTCGATTTAATAACACTTTTTTGTTAAAACCTACAATACTTATCTTCGCTGACAACCAAAGACTATGTTATTCCATGGTTGAATTTTTTACAGAATTACTCACCGCTTAAGGGGACAGTCTACTTTTAAATATAGAAAAATAAAAAAAATTCCGAACAACTTTCAGAATTTAAAAAAAAAGAAAAAGAAAAAAGAAAGAATGCATGAACATTTTTTTTTTTTTTTGTGTGTGTGTGTGTGTGTGTGTGTGTGCGTGTGTGTGAACTTGTATGACACCAGTCTATTGATTAAAGATATTATTTAGGTTTAGTTTACAATAGAAAATTTTTAAAGTATTATTTTATTGCAGATTTTTTTTCAAAGGTGCATTCTCACTACGCACAGCATATCTCAATTACAATTTCTTTCATATTTATAATTTTTATATTAAGTGAAACAAAAAGTTCGAATTAAGAATTTGAATTAATTATTTTAATAATATGAAATTTCATTAATAATTAAATTTGAAATATGAAATTACCTATATTTTTTTATTTATTTTTACACAATCATATCTTCTTTTTCTATTGAACAGAACTTCTTATTATTTAATTTTATTCATTATGCCAAAATGTATGGTTGAGAAAATTTTTTAAGTTCATTTCTCAAATACTTTTTAAAATATCATGCACACAGTGAGAAAGCGCCCTTGAAAATAATCTGCAATAAAACAATATTTAAATAAATAAATAAATAAAGTAAACCAGAATAATAATAATGGAAGACTTCATGTGAAATTATAGAAACAAAGCAAGCAACAACGTCTAGAACACAGAATAGAAGTAATATGAAAGTATATAGCTGTTTCGGTAGCACTTAGCATACCGCCTTCAATGCAAAAAGAAATGGGAGAGAAGTGCTCCTATATATAAGAAAGGGATCAAATTCATCTCAGGAAGATCAACCAAAAGAATTACGCGGAATGTGGGTGATTGTCCAATAGTAAATTACGAAACACTAGTTGTGAAAAATCTGGAAGAAATTAAGGAAATGTGAACTGAATATAAAATTTCCAACAATCAGACAAATTGGGTCCAGCGAAATCACAATTAAGAATATTTTTAAGACTTTTATAATTATAAAAAGTTTAAGCTTCAAAGAAATCGAGTTCATAAGGGGATTTAGGCCTGTAAAATTATTTTAGCTGAATGAAATTTAAAATTATGATTTTTCTCTCAGTAATACTTAGTCATTACTTTCAAAATAAATTTTCAATTTATTTTGGCAGTACGCTTATTAAGAAAATGTCTTTCCTTTTTGGACCCGTTACGTTGACGACACCTTCACGCTTATCGACACATCTTCACAATATTGACCATGACTAACAAACTATAAATTCTATAGACAGTAATATCCAATTCACATATGAATTAGAAAATAATGGCTCACTTCCATTCCTTGATACCCTTGTCTCACGCACTGTAGATGGCTCCTCCACCACCTTTTATCCTAAAAACTTTGCAGTCTCTCTATCTCCTCATGCGCATTCGTGTCACCCACCTACCCAAAAAAATGGCAGCTTTCTATGCTTTTGTTAACCGTGCCTATGACATTTGTTCCGATCCTGTTTTGATAAGCTCTGAAATCAAATATCTGACAGACATAGCAAATGACAGAGGTTATAATTCTTTTATTATAGATAAAGCTATCCAAAAATTACAACTTTCTCGTACTTCGTCTACTAAAAGACACTTTTAGTATTATCATTGTTTTACTTTATTCTTCTAAATCCAGTCATGCCACAGCTAAAATTCTCAAACGATATGATTTTAAAATATTTTTTTCACCTTCCAATAAATTCACATTTTCTCAATTAAAAAATCCTATAGATATGTATAATTCTTGAGGCATCTATAACATTTCCTGCCTGTGTGGTTTATCATACATAGGCCAAACTAAACGCAATCTTAAATTCCGTTTTAAAGAACATGTTAATTACGTCCATAAACAAGAACCCATGAAAATCGGCTATTTTTAAGCATCGCTTTGAGAAAACCCATATTTTTAAATTTGATTCAGCTAAAATAATTTGCAGGCCTAAATCCACTCGTGAACTCGATTTCTTTGAATCTTTTCATATTAATAAAAATCTTAAAAATAGCGTTAATTGTGATTTCACTGTACCCTATTTGTCTGATTGTTAGAAATTTTACGTCCAGTCCACATTTCCTTAATTTCTTCCAGATTTTTCACAACTAGTGTTTCGTAATTCACTATTGGACAATCACCCACATTCCGCGTAATCCTTTTGGCTGACCATCGTGAGCTGAATTTGATCTCCTTTCTATGTATAAGGTGCACTTATTTCTCATTTCTTTATGCACTGAAGATGGTACGCTAAATGCCACCGACACAGCTGTTTGCTTTCCTATTACTTTTTCGCGTTCTAGACGTTGTTGCTTGCCTTGTTTTTATAAACCAGAATAATATGTAATAGGTTGAATATTTTAGAAATCAAGCTACTGCAGTCACTTCGTTTATCTATATATCTATCTGTATATATATATAATGAAAATTGTGTCATCACGATAACTCTTGAAATAATACTTCATATCGAACCAAATTTGGACAGTGAACTTAACTCATAAATATCTTGGAAGAATTCATTAATCAAGTTGTTCAGCCTTCTAGTTTTGAAGTGGTGATCACTTCAAAATTTTATATCCACATTATAAAAAGCGTACTTAGGGGCGGATTCCCTTGAATTTTGATGTAAATATAGAACTCATTAGGGTCTCAACCAAGTTATTAATGAACTTTATCCGTCATTTCTAAAAAAAGGCCGAATATCTTAAAAACTAAACGGGCGACTTGAAATCCGGCTACCACTTAAAAATTTAACATCACAATAACTTCCGAAATAATTCTCTAAATCAAACCAAATTTGGACAGTGAACTAATATTATAAATATCTTGGATGAGTTTGGTAACCAGGCTGCTCCACCATTTTGTTTTCAAGTGGAGACCACTTGAAACTTTCAAGTTCCCTTTGTAAAAAGCGTATTCCGAATTTATTTGAATTTTGATGTATATGCTACAGTAAAAGTTATTAATCTGTTGATTATTCATAATCACCACTAAATTTGGTAAATGTGATAAGTTATTGAACATTTATCACATTGACCGATTAGTTTATAAAATGTCCAACTCGTATTGGGGAATGTTATAAATTCAGTTTCATGCATTTTGAGATAAAAGTATTCATTTTTTTCAGATAGGTTTATTCAATGATTTTTTCTTTTCATGTACGCGAAGCGTACAGACGTTCGTAATACTGGCTGGTGCACTACAAAATATTGCCTATCGTCCATCATTCAGTATTTTATTAAAAAAACTAGAGCGTAGTGGAAAAAACGTGTATCCAGCGCGAAATTAAAAATACAATTGAAATCATGTGCATCTGACATCAATAGAGACCACCGATAACAGTCTACGAACCCGTGTTGCTTAGCAACAGCGCACGTCTTGACAGAAGCCATGCAGCTAAGCAAACTGAACGAATTTTGGAGTTGGGGATTTTATAAACTACGAATTGTGTGCGTGGGAATTTTATAAATTAACTAGTAAATGTGATTAACTTATCACATTTACCAAGTTTAATGGTGATTATGAATAATTACCAGTAATTAAACAAAATCACCAATTTATTACATTTATCGTAACATATGCATAAACCACAGAAGGGTCTCAATCAAGTTTATTAACGAAATTTATCCACCCTTTTTAATAAAGTGGCAGATATTTTAAACTAAGCGGATCACTTGAAATCCGGCTACCACTTGAAAATTTAAAAATCACGATAACTTCCGAAATAATACTCCAAATAGAACCAAATTTGAACAGCGAATTTATTTTACAAATATCCTGAATGAGTTTGTTAACTAAGTTGCTCCACCATTTTGTTTTCAAATGGAGGCCACTAGACAATTTCAAATTCACATTTTAGAAAGCGTATTTTATACTGGATTTGCTTAAATTTTGAAGTAAGGGTCTCAGCCAAATTTATTAATGAACTTTATCCGCCATTTTTAACAAAGTGGCGAATATTTTAAAAAAGGCGAGCCAATAGAATTCAGGCTACTGCTTGTAAATTTAAAATCACGATAACTTCTGAAATAATATTCCAAATCTTACCAAATTTAGACAGTAAACATATCTTATAAATATCTTGGATCAGTTTGTAAACCAAATTGCTCCCCATTTCGTTTTCTAGTGGAGACCACTTGAAAGATTCAAATTCACATTGTAAATGCGCATTCCGAATTTATTTGAAATTTGATGTATACATAGACCATATAAGGGTTTCAATCAATGTTATTGAAAAACATCATCCGTTATTTTTTAAAAAGTTGCAGATATCTTAAACTAAGCGGAGTTACTTGAAATCAGGCTACCACTTAAAAATTTATAATCACAATAACTTCCGAAATAGTACTCCAAATCGAATCAAATATGGACCGCGAATTTATTCTATAAATATCATGAATGACTTCATTAACCAAATTGCTCCGCCATTTTGTTTTCAAGTAGAGACCACTTGAATTTTTTTTATTATGATAACTATTGTAATACTAAATCAGTTCGCATCGAATTTGGGTAATGGATTTTTCATTCAAATATCTCAGATAAGTACAGCGGGCATCTTACTCTGCTTTGTTTCCAAGTGGTGACCACTTGAAACCACGATACCACTAGAAAATTTCGTATCAGGATAATTTTTGAAATACTGAATTAGTTTTAAATAAAGTGTGATAGTGAACTTATCATAAAAGTATCTTGGATGATTCCGCAGGGCAAATTGCTCCGCCATTTTGTTTCCATGTTGCAGCCACTTAGACTGCCACTTGAAAATTCGTCATAACAATAACTTTTTAAATACTGCTCGTGCTCAGATTCGAACCAAAGTTGGACGTTAAACTTATGCTTCAAATATCTTGGATGAGTTTGCTGGGCAAGTTACTCTGTCACATTGTTTTCAAGTGGCAGTCACTTAAAAATTTGTTATCATGATAACTTTCGAAATATTTGGTCAGTTCAAACCAAAATTGAAAAAATGATTTATCATTAAAATATCTATGATTTCGGTGGGAAAATTTCTACGCAATTTTAATTTCAAGTTTCGGCCACTTGAGCTCTGCCACTTGAGAGTTTGTAATTGCGATAACTTTTTAAAAATTGAATTTATTTGAACCAAAATTGGCCAGTGGACTTATCTTACAAATGTCTTGGATTAGTTCACTGACCATCTTGTTCCACTATTTTGATCCAAATGGCATCCACTTAATTTTTCAACACGATAGCTTTTCAAATTCTGAATTAATTCGAACTACAGTCATTTGCAAAAGTTTAAGACCAATAACTGATTTTTCAGTATTTTAACACACTGTATCATTTGCGCAGATTATTGCGTCATCTTATGTGCTGATTGCATCAGACGCATTCTACTGCTATAAATAAAGGTGCCTCGTACGTTTACCGCCAGTTGTTTAATGGATTTTGCCGTAGACAATGCTCTTGTGTAATTATTGTAATGGGTAAAAAACCTTCACTTACTGTTACAAAAAGGTCAGAACTATTGACCCTGCACAAAATTCGATTTTCTGAACGTCAAATAAGTTCGAGGGTAAATGTCAGCAAGACAGCTGTGTATTGAGCTATTAGTAAATTTAAAATTTCGAGAAAATTTGTGGACCTTAAGCGAAGTGGTCACCCTAGAAAAAAGAATGCACGGGATGATCATGTGATAAAGATGGTCGTGTGAGGCTGGCTGCAAAAGGCACCAACGTCAGTTTGAATACTATTTCAAGACGTTTCGCCAGATATATTCATTTATCATACCGTAAACCTGCAAGAGAACCTCGACTTACTCCAAGTATGAAAAAGAAACGACTATTAAGGTTCACAAATTTTCCCGAAATTTTAAATTTACTAATAGCTAGATGCACAGCTGCCTTGCTCACATTCACTCTTGAATTTATTTGATGTTTAGAAAATCCAATTTTATGCAGGTTCAATATTTCTGAGCTTTTTTTGTAACAGTAAGTGAACCGATTAAATTAATTACATTAACAGCAGTGTCAACGACAAAATCCAATAAACAACAGGCGGGAAACGTGCCGGGCACCATAGCAGTAGAATACGTTTGATGCAGTCAGCACATGATATGACGTAATATTCTGCACAAATGATGGAAAGTTTTAAAATACCGAATATCGGCTAGTGATCTTAAACTTTTGCAAATGACTATAAATTTGTACAGTACACTTATCTCACAAATGCATTTGATAGATTTATTTGCTAACTTGGCCCACTATCTTATTTGCACGTGCCGACCGCTTGAAAATTTCAAAATTACATAAAAAGGTAATTATGAACCAATTTTCTTAAAACTCCACATGTACATAACCCACATGAATATTTCTAGCAAATCCATTATAAATTTGTAGCCGTTAATTTTTTTAAAAATGGTGGCAACTTGATAAGAGAAAAGAGATCAACTTCCCCTTCCGAATAAGCCGGAGGACTTCTAATCAAGAGAGTAGTAATGTCATACTAGTTAACACACACACACAGCTTTCCAACAAGGTTGCAAAGTGTTAATGACTTCCGTTTGTCTGTCTGTCTGACTGACCGCGCTCTAACTCCCGTAAATATTTATGGAATTTCTTGAAACTGATATATGTTATTCAAGTTCACTATCAGATGTTCCCTATTAAAAATGGAATTAATATCTCTACTGCTTTATGTACAGGGACACCCGAAAATATTCCAAAGCTTTGTGTTCTGTGAGAGGTATTTCTATAAACCATATTTTAATAATGTTACTGTGCACAAATCTTCAAGTTTACTATCGAGTATTTCACATATAAAATGGAGTAAATAGCACCACTGGATTGTGTACAGGGACACCCGAAAATATTCCAAAGCATTGTTCTCTACGGGAGGTATTGCTATAAACCATATTTTAATACCTTTACAGTACACAAATCTTAATAAAATTAAAATATGTTTTTCAAGTTCAATATCGAATGTTTCATATACAAAATGGAGGAAATACCGCCACTGGTTTGTGTACAAGGACACTCGAAAGTAGTCCAAAGTATTGCGTTCTATGAGCGGTATTTCTATAAAATATATTTAGTAACTTTACCTTGCACAAAGCTTAATGAAATTAAAATATGCTATTCATATGCAAAAAAGAATGCTTTTTATAGAATATAGTATTATCAGCATTAGATTTATAGGGCTACAAAAGATTATTTAGTTACCATAAGAACTATTAATAAAAATTTGCTTGAATTGTGTTTTCATTTACATTAAGCATTTTTAACACTCTCTAACAATTAAGCGTGAATATGATTTCAATCATTGTATCTGTCTGTTCTTTTGTCCAACTCTCTGTCAGTCTGTTTGTGTGTCCGCGCTCAAATCCCCATAAATATTTATGGAATTCCTCGAAACTGATATATATATTATTTAAGTTCACTGTCAGATGTTCCCTATTGAAAACTGAGTTAATATCTCGACTGGTTTGTTTACAGGGACACCCGAAAGTATTCCAAAACATTGTGTTCTACGAGAGGTATTTCTACAAACGATATTGTAATGCCTTTCTTTACACAAATCTTAATGAAATTGAAATATGTTATTCAAGTTCATTATCGGATGTTTCATAAGTAAAATGAAGTAAATACCAAAACTGGTTTGTACACAGGGACACTCGAAAGTATTCCAAAATATTACATTCTGTGAGAGGTATTTCTATAAACCAGATTTTAATAACTTTACTTTGCATAAAGCTTAATGTAACTAAAATATGTTATTCATATGCACAAAAGAATGTTTTCTATAAAATATAGTATGATCAGCATTAGATTTACAGGACTGCATAAAAATATTTGCTATGTAAAATGGAGTAAATAGTATCAGTAGTTTGTGTACAGGGACATTTGAATGTATTGCAAAGTATTGCATTCTAAGAGCGATAATTCTACAAAATAAATTTTAATAACTTTACTTTTCACAAGCTAAATGAAATACATTATTCATATGTGCAAAGAATTATTATTTTTTTTTTTTTTTTTTTTTTTTTTTTAATAGTATGGTTAACATTAGATTTACAGGACTGTACAAAAATATTAAGTTACACTAAAGGCTATTTGAAATTTATTTGAAAGGATATTGGAAATTTCCTAGAATTGTATTTTTGTTTACATTATGCGTTTTTAACACTTTCTGACACTTTTTAAGTGTGAATATGATTTCAATTTATGTATCTGTCTGTCTATTCATCTGTCCATATGTCTGTACGAATTTCTTGAAACAGATTTATGTTATTCAAGTTCACAATCGGATGTTCCCTACTGAAAATGGAGTGAATACCTGTAATAGTTTGTGTACAGGGACATCTGAAAGTATTCCAAAGCAAATATTCTGTGATAGGTATTTCTATAAATCATACTTTAGTAAATTTACTTTTCATAAATCTTAATGAAATTAAAATATATTATTCATGTTTACTATCGAACATTTTTCATTGAATATGGAGTAAATACTACCATTGCTTTGTGTACAAGGACACTTCAAAATATTCCAAAGCATTGCGTTCTACGAGAAGTATTTCTACAAACCAAATTTTAATAACTTTATTTTGCACAAAGTCTAATTAAATTGAAATACATTATTCATGGGAACAAAAGATTGCTTTCTACAGAATATAGTATGATTGGTATTAGTCTTGCTAAGGGCCACATAGAAATATTTAGTTACATTAAGAACTATTAACAAAAATTTTCTGGAATTGCATTTTCGTTTATATTGAGCGTTTTTATCCCTTTCTAACAATTTCTAAATGTGAATAAGATTTTAATTTGTTTATCTGACTGTCCGATTGTCTATCTTTATATCTGTCTGGGCTTTCGCAAATATTTTCAGAATTTTTAAAAAATGATTATATTAATGGTATTAACTATGGAATGTTCCATATCTAAAATGTCATTACTGTATTCCTTATTTAAAATGATATCTTGTACAAATAGTTTCTGTACAGGAATAACCAAAAAAGAAAATGGAAGAAAAATGAAAGGAAGAAAAATGAAAACCACTGCATTGCGTTTTAGGACAGACATTTTAAAAAATCACATTTAAATAACTTTCAGCTGTAAAAATTATTAAGAATTTGGCATGTATTGCTAATATTCTAAAATAATGTTTTGTATAGAATATGATATGATTAATCTTCAGATTTACAGGGCTACACTAAAATATCCAGATACATTAAGGGCTGCAGTTATAATCTAATGGCTGAATTTTCTTTTGCGTTTAGCCTTTTTAACACTTTCTAATAATGTCTAAGAGGAGTTTTCAATTAAATTTTCACTCTGTATACTTTTCAGTCTTTCTGTCTGCTGTGTGATAACGTAGGCAAAGAATATTGAGAAGTTATACGACACAACAAGTACGTACAGATGAAAAGTATTAATAATCAATGTGTACTGCATGATTTTTCGTTCTTTTTAAAAATTACTGAAATTTGATCGAAAATCTCATTTTCCATTTTTAAAAGTAGGCTGTCTCTTTAAAGTAGTATATATATATTTCATATTCAGAAAAATTCACAACAGGCGATTTGTTCTCATTCTCCAAAAGCTTTTTTTTTTTTTTTTTTTTTTTTTTTAATATTTTATCTTGTAGCTTAAAAAGAAAAAAGAGCAAAAAATATACTTAGTTATTTTTTTTTTTGCATTTTGAACTGAAAATTAAAATATTAAATAATAAAATAATAAAAATTCGACTTTTAAAAAACAAGAACAAATTCGGAATTTAAATAAACACATTGGTTAATGAATAAAGAATTCCTCTTAAGAATCCCTCTTATAAAAGAAATACCCCTTAGGGAAAATTGGGCTTTGGCTATAGTCGAATACAGGTATTGTGCGTACTTAAGTCGTTTAAAAAAAGTCTGAGCTTACACTTAATAAAAAATAAAAGATTTATACTCACAGCACGCCTTTTCAGCCATAAAATCTTCGAATTCCTTATACAATTCAGTACCATCTGAGATAAGGAAACCAAATACAGCGAGAGTAATCAAAAGCAGAAACTTATTCATTGTAGTCGAATTGTCCATTAAAATATGGCTCTCATCAAATCTTAAATGTGTTATAGTGATAGTTTACAGTCTTTTTATACGATTAGTCCCAGAATATTTATACTTGACATTACCTGAAAATAAAGAACATGAAATTAACGTTCATTTTCGAAATGTCAAGTGCACTTTACCATAGAACAATGGAATAATATACTAATTTCGTTTCACGTAATTTTTTGAACGTTTCATAATTATTTCTTTCAAGGAAACAATAATTTCTCTTTTAACTGCACATTGCAAATAGTCATTGACTGACATTGGGAAAATTTAAAATTTTCTTTACGATTCGTTTTCGTTCTTGCATTAACTTTTCAATGCCTTATACAGAAAAAAAATCTGGAGTGACTCCACTCGACTTTCCGAACATTGAGTAATTAACAGTTTTGTAGATAAAGTAAAGAAAGAGGAGTTGTTAAACAAACAAAAGAGAGAAAACCATAATAGAGTGTTTGAGTATTTTTCTCTATACATTACACAATGTTTTATTTAACGCTACTGAACTTTGAGCCCATAGATCATAATGATAAAGAATTTTTCGTTGTGTCCCTGTAAAAACCTATAAATGCTAAATTCACCAAAATGCTTATAGTTAGTGCAACAGTGATTTATAATACTCATATAAATTTTCAGCTCAATTCAATAAGGCGTTTAAATGCTATCGTACTTTTAAGATTTTACTCCCATAGGCCATAATGATAAAGAATTTTTCTTTGTGTCCCTGTAAAAAAACTGTAAGTGCTAGATTCACCAAAGTCTATACAGTTAGTTCAACTGTGATCTATAACATGTGTACAAATTTTTTGCTCAGATTAATAAGGCGTTTAGGCGCTATCACACTTTTAAAAATTTGGCCCCATAGGCATAATGATAAAGAATTTTTCTTTGTGTCCCTGTAAAAAAACTATAAGTGCTAGATTCTCCAAAATCTATACAGATTGAGTATTTGTGACCTATAATATGTGTATAAATTTTTTGCTCAATTGAATAAGGCGTTTAGATGCTATCGCACTTTTAAGATTTTGCTCCCATAGGCCATAATGATAAAGAATTTTTCTTTGTGTCCCTGTAAAAAAACTATAAGTGCTAGATTCACCAAAATCTATAGGGTTCGTACTATGGTGACTTACAATATGCGTACCAACTTTCAGGTTAATTGAACAAAGCGTTTAGACGCTAGCGTGACACTCACAGACATACACACATACACACATACACACACACATACATACATCATCGTAAAAATAGTGAAAACGGACTCAGGGGACCTCAAAACGTATAGAAACATCAAAATCTCGAATTCGGATTTTTGACATGATTACAATACTTTCCTCACTATAGTGTTCGGAAAGTAATAAACATGAAGAAATATATGGAGCTGACTTCAGTTTTTAGAATACCATGATAATTTCAGAAATATCGTATTCACTGCCAAACTGAATTTAGCCTTCATAAAACGATAGTTTTATAGTTGATAGTTTTGAATAAATGACAATCAATTTAAAGTAAAGATGATACTTATATTCAAACATTATACGTAGGGAGATTTGGGGTACATTGGACCAAGCTCAATTACTTTCCTACTTTTATATTTTGTATTTCCTTTTTCAGAAGTCAGATGACCCTAGTAGTCTTACAAATCTTATAGTGTAATCACATTGTACAGTGCTTATAAACACTTTTAATTTCTTTAGCACTGTTTGATGAGTAACTGTTAGAAGCCTACTATTTCACTAAACGTATTTCTTTAAGGGCAGTTATGTAAATTTACGTCATAAAAACTTTCATTAATGTAATATTTATTTGTAGTTTGTTTATTTTATTATTATTATTATTTTTTTTTTTTAAGAAAAAGAAGAAGAGAAAAATATATTTCTACATGTTTTTAACTCCCCTCATAGGAACTATGGAGCACCTTGGTCAATCTTTGACCCAAGTAAATAAAATAAGAAATTTTTAGCCTTTTATTTTGATCTTAATGTACAAATATTATAACATTATCTTAATTATTTTGTATATTTGGGTATCGATATTCATTTTATGTTACAAATAGATTAAATTAATAATACAGTTTTGAAATACAAAATGTGAAGCAATATCCCTTATAGTACAGTCGTTAACAAAAGTCTCCGAACACTAGCAAAAATTCCTATACAAAAAAAGTACACTTAATACAGTTCTGTTAAATAAATCCTTGTTCTTAGTCAGTCTAAAAACAGGATTCGGCAAGGATTTATTTAACAAAACTGTACTAAGTGAACTTTTTTGCATAGGAATTTTTGCTAGTGTTCGGAGACTTTTGTTACCGACTGAACTTAAATTCAATAGGAGTTAAAACACTATAACTTAATATGTTTAGGTTAAAATTTTCATCAGGTGACCTTTCGGCTTTTGAGGAAGTTTTCGATGTCTGTTTTTTTTACATTTTCACACTCTTTGAGGTGTGGGAAATTCAAAAATTACAAATTCAGTGTAGTATCCGTATATATAACTTAGTCATATCATTATTTAGTTTGTGAGTGTATTAGATTCTGTAGACATTACCTTAAGAATTAATCATCATAAAAATATTGGAGGAGATTTAAAATATCATTTACTATTCTGGCATGAACTCCGTTAAATATTAGCAATTTACTTATAAAATTTTGTAACACATTAAATATATGACATTTTCAAAACATGACAGAATAGGGTAATATTTCGCATAAATGTTTGTTGTAGAAATCAACGCATAGCAAATAGCATGGAATGGCATGAAAAACAAAAATATAAAATTTACAACAGTACCATTATAAAGCAAATTTCGATAAGGAAAATGGAGAGGTAACCAAATGGGTGGAACTTTTCATCCTTCAGTTGCGTCGGGTGATCAGATAAGTTCACTGTTATTATCATGAATACAGAAAGAGCAATAAAAGAAATTTTTAGAATATATTTATGATGGCAGCTGAGCAAAGAAATTTAGTTTCGATTACAATGAGTTTGACAGGCTCTACTGCTCCGAAAAAGTTATGTTTTTAATGTTAACTACAAAGGAAAATTATACCTGTACACTTCAGTGGATACCTGCACACGTCGAAATAGCAGGCAACGAAAATGCTGATAAACTAGCCAAGGAGTCCAGAAATCTCAACAATAACAGCAACAGTGTCTCTCTTCAAGATGCAAATGCAATAACTAAATCTAAACTTAGAGAAAAAACAATCCAAACGAAACACCAGCTTTGTGAAGTAAATGCAGATCGACTAATAACAAAAACTATAATAAGGCTAAGAACCGGTCATCACAGAGGCATGAAAATTAATAAAGAGGGTGGAAGGGTGTATAGAAACTGTAGCAATTGCCCAGATACACAGCTTACACCTTGCCATACCTTTGAGTGTCCGGCAATAAGAGCGAACTTGAGAGAAATTGGTGTATTGCCGTCACTGATAGACCTATATGACGACAACATCCAACAAATCGCAGATGCAGTTATAAAGATCCACGGTTCAATCTAATTCGACTACGTCATGGACACGACAAAAAAAAAAAAAAAAAAAAAAAAAAAGCAAAATTATTTGGTTAGATTGTTAGTTAGTATTTACCTCCAAATTTGAAAGTTGATTTTTTGGCAAAATGTGTGGGTCAACCGGCTTAATAGGGCGGATCTACATATTCTGGATCTACATATTCCTTTGATTCAATTTGCAAGGCTCTGTAAAATATGCAGAACAGATGTCCTCTTTTTTAGAGGGCAGCCTGTTTTCGTAAACCGTTTTTCTAAATTATAAAAAATTTTACAGAAGAATTATTCATCATAATTATTAGCATTTTGGTCCCCATTTACAAAGAATATAAAATTATATTACTAATTAGGGAATTGTAATAATTATTAACGTTTTTAATTTATAAAAGTTGTTTTATCTGGTCACCATACTGTAAACCTGTGTGTGTGTGTGTCGGAAGCAAGAACGCCTGGCCCTCCTAAGACGCTCCGTGCTTTTCCGACAACTGTCCCCCATCCCGTGGCCGTGCTGGCAAGAAGTAGGAAGAATGCAACTCAACCGAAGACGGTAAAAAAGAGACGAACACCTGACAACGCGGAGAGAAGCGGTAGAAGTTTTTTTTTTTTTCTTTTTTTTCGATGATAGATGAATGACGTGCGCTAAAATTTTCTCTGTAGATCAAAACTGTAAACGAAACTGTAATTAATATGATGATGTAACTAAAATACAACGATGTATGCTTTAATTATTGAACCCACCATCTATATGTAAATAGCAAACATTATCATCATCTAATTTGATATTTTAATTAAAACTAGTTAGTAAATTAATAGCTTATGTGTTTCAGCTTTCTTCTATATACATTTACCCATATATATATATATAAACAGAAATTTTTCAAAATAAATTTTGGAGTGTGAGGAACTTTTAATTAATCTCATTGGGACAACAGGCAGAGGGACAACACTTAATAGGCGTCGTTTTGAAAACATATACTATTTTTTTTTACAAAGTATTGTCATATTCATTGTAGGTTTCTGAATTAACTACTATCTCTACAATTATTTCTGTTTTATTCTCTTTTCAAATGTGAGAATTTTTTTTTAGGTAACTCTGTATAAAAATGTAAGCCTGAAGATTGAATAAGACATTTTTTGTTATTTAAAAAAAAATAATTTTACTGTAATAAGTTTGCTTCTTTGGTTAGAAATAGAGTTAAACAAACAAATAGCAACAATCAGACAATAAAAGGACTATTTTATTACACACATATTTTTAAAAATTAAATTTAACATTCTACTTCAGCTTAAATTTTCTATTGTCTAATAATGTGTTCAAAAATTACCCCTGTTATTTGCCTTAATATTTTTATAGAATTAATGGCTCTTTATAGAATTTGTTTTAGTTATCTCTACTCTTGCAATTTCGATGGTTGGTTGGCTGGGTTTAACGTCGCACTAGTAATGCACAATGGGTGATTGTCGAATGGCCTAAGGATGATCCGGTGACATGGCATCACAATTTTGATCCTCTATGCAGGGGATGGCTCCCTCGTTTTAGTACGATGTAATTCAGTAATTATGCATTGTAGAATTCCGACGACAACACATTCTTAAACAGTAACAGATTTGAGAGTGGAACTGAGGTGCCTCTCTCCCTAACTTTTATTAAAAATTTGCTTTCAAATTTTAACCACGTCCTGCCATCTGATTGAGTATCAATCATGATTGAGTATCATGTATACAAATTTTAGATCAATCTGATAACAGGAAGAGAGTAAAAATTTTATTTTTAGGTTTAACCTTCATACATAATTAAATAACATGCCAAGTTAAATAACAACGAGTAAAAAAAAAAAAAAAAAAGAATGTAAGTTTTTCATTTTATCTTCATTATTCATATAAACCATCGATGTGGAATAAAGAGGCCAATTACATTTCCTTTGATTAAAATGTTAAAGACTTTGTATTAGAAATTTGAAAAATAATTCATTTTCTTCGATTCATCAATTAATCTTAATTAGATATACCGTATTCTGGAATTCTCATGAGCACTGCGGTTTTGATTAAAACGTATTCTCTAACGGTTATTTGTAAATCTTTATCTCATATTTTACAGAAAATTAATTTTATTAAAAAGATAGATATTTGCTTTTGCTATTTTGGGCGTTCAGTTCATTTAAATTTCCTTTTAACCATTGAATTGTAATTTTTTTTTTTTTTCTATAAAAATATAAGTATTCACTTGGTGTTTGTTTAATTATATAGAAAATTTTTCAAGGAATAATGCTTGATTAATTTTTGGAATTTTTAATATTTGTATGTGGTTTTATTAGGTTTGTATCATTTTCATCAAATGATTAAGACAGAAGTTTTAATATAAAATTCTTTAGATATAAAAATTTGAAAAGCAATAAGTTAAATTCTCTTGTGTGTTGATTAATTTTTCTATATTCTATTTTGCCTAAAAAATAGCTTTTTTCATGATTATTTCATTTAGTTGATTGAAACATAACAATATTATTATTTTACTTTAATTTATATTTTTAATTCTTCCATAAACCAATTAGTCCGAATAAATTTTAATCAGAATACGGCTTTTTGAAATATTGATTAAATACTTGTTTTTGAGTGTTTCAGAATTGCAATCCATTTCTAATATAAACAAAGTAAGCTGTCAGTTGTGGTGGACCCTGAGTCATTTTCTGAACTCCCAAACTAGAAATATAGATTTCCGAGTTATGCGTATAAAGTAAGCCAATAAACTGAATAGACGAAATGATCAAGAGTTTTTAGTCTATATTTTCCAAGAAGCTGAACAAATATTATAAATATTGTGAATATTATGAAACCTTTGCCTTACGAAAATTCTCGCTTGATATCCTAGACTTGCGCCTTAAACTCGAATTATAGTTACTAATATTCGCCTCTTATATGTTCGCAATTATTTGCAGTGCTTTGTAATTAAGTTTGACCTCGATAAAATAGGAAAATACTCTACAATTCTAATGGGAGTTTCTAGAACTCACTTTCAAAAGGGACTAGAATTTATAACGATGACATGAAACTATTTTTATTAGAGCCACAATTTATTTTCTGTATGTCAGTCACGGAATTATTTCTCAGTAAATATTTAAAATGGTCAAAACTAACTGAAAAATGATGGTAAACAAAATGAAGATCCTCTGAAGTTTAAAGGGATATATTATTCAAGTTTCTTCGCTTTTAAGACTTTCCATATAACTCGCTGATCAGTGCTAAAATTTTCTATACGCGATAAGTTAATATTTAACTTAGAATTATTTTTTTTCCTTAGATAAAAAGCAGTATTTGATTATAAGTGATAAAAAACTAGGAACTGTATAAAAATTAAAATTTATATTTTTATATATGTAGTTGGTTTATATAGTTCCTGACCTGCTCTCTCAGAAAGCATATAGTGCAGAAGTCGTACTTACATTTGATATAAATCTTCTACATAATCATATCCCAATCCAATGTAATGTTTGGAACCAGTGTAGCGTTCTTTAACTTCTGAACTTCAATACCATTGAGTTCTGATGTCATTGACATTTCAATGACTTCTATATAATCGTATGACTGCTTCTTCAACTTCAAACTGAGAAATAAAGTACCACCCGGAGACAAATCAGGAAAGGACGGGGCAGTCAACATACACAACCTGCTTTCTCTCTAAAAAGTTCTACACAGTAATGGATTTATGAAACGACGTATTATAGTGCAAGAGTTTTTTTTTTTTTCCAATGAATCAAGCCTAACACCGGGCACTCCTCAGTTCTGATCGTTTTAATAGATTCTTAACTAATGTTTAACGACTATAGAATTATTTCTATCGTTATTCAGCGGACAAACCTCCTTAACACGGCTCTTGAAGACGCTCAACTTCTTTTACAATTTCTTCTCGAACATGGATAACCTGATCTTTTATCGTTTGCAGTCGAGTATCTTGCAGCTTAAAATTTCAAAAAACACACACATATTCGAGAACAAGTTATACAATCATCAACGTACATAAATTTAATCATATTGTACGTTTCTATGAAAGATTGTTCTAATTTAAAAGCAAAATTTGATGTTTGTTTATTGCTGCATTTTTTTCCGATGATAATCATCCACTTACATGCATTACACAAATAAATGCTGACTATTTGAAAAGGTTGTAATTACGTAACACCTGTAGTAATACCATGTCATCCCGTCAGTTTTGCAGAGGTAATGGAATTTGTAATTTTTTACGAGTCCTGGAGCTTTTTGAATACAGTGTATATATGCAAGTTGCATTTACAGAAATCGTCATATGTGAAATCTACAGTTAATTTGAATTAATTTTGTAATTCTTTCTACATCAATCTGTTTAAAAGATAATCACTGTAACACCTGTTTTGAATAACACTGTATAGTGTTATTTCTTCGTCAAATAAATGAATAACACTGCTCGGCATGAAAATTGCTTCTGACACCGTTTCAGCATATTCTTATGTACAATGACCTCCTGAATCCGAAGAGGACGCCCATTTTATCCTATCACCCACCGTTTTTTAGGAACAGCTCCTTATTTTTATCATTTTTCGGTGATTTTATGGCTATAAGTTTGATTTTTAGGAGGTAGGAGGATTATTTTAATCGTTAAATATCTTCTCAGGGGCTATAGAGTTAGAAAATTCTAAAACATGGACATTTGCGACAAGGGAAAATTTTTCGGGTGAATTTCCCACTGTAATTGTGCATTACATATCTTATATATATATTTTTAATCTGTTATTAATCCTATTTTTTAAACTTTATATATACATATATATATATATATATATATATATATATATATATATATATATATAGGTTGTGAGGTTGAGACGTCAGAACGTCACCACAGTTGTTTTAATTAAGCTGGATCCAGCAAAGTAGGAAGTGGGGACGGTTAAAATCACTCCGTCGCCAGTGGCTCGGTGACGGTTGAGGTCGAGCTAGTTTTGTGTCGGCAGGGTGCTGCATTAAAAGACTTAGATTTTGAATATTAGTTAAATTAGAAGTGATTTTTAAAAGTACGGATTGAAATGTAGTGAAAGGAGGAGGTAGGAAGAAGTATAAAAATGGAGATGGTTTTAGTAGAGGGAGTGGATGTTGGAGGATCGTATAGTGGATGTTGGAGGATCGTATAGTGGATGTTGGAGGATATTATAGCGAATGTGATGATTCTTATTTTGGTGAATATCGAATGTAGAGTAGAGAAGATTTAGTTGTGTGAAGTTAAGTAGTGTTGAGCGTTGGTGAGTGTCTACTAGTTTTCGGGAAGTTCAAGCTGGGAGAGAAGGGAATCCTCTGTCCCATAGTGAAGCCGTAGTATTGGAGCACGAGTGCGACCGTCACTACACCGTCGACTATCTGCTGTGGTGAGATATTTAAGATTATCTACTTAAATTGTTGATTCATATATTTTGATTAAGTAAAACGCTGACTGAGCTAAGCTTTAGTACCAGGCCGCCCTCCCATTAATCTGCTCAAATAAACTTTAGTTATTGTTATTTAAAGTCTTGTGTTCTCTTAGTAATCTAATTAAGTAAGTTAAGATGGAGTTTGCAGGAACGCAAACTCCACAAGGTGTTAAATTAATTCTTTTTCATTCTTCAAATCAAATTCATGGTCATAAAATTATCGAACAGGGAAAAAAATTGAGGGAGGTGGTGGTGTTTGTAGAAAACGGTAGGTGACTGGGCAAAATGCGAGTCATATTCGGATTCAGGAGGTCATTTTACATAAGAATTAGAAGAACTGTATCTGAAGTTGACTTTTTTTTTTTTTTTTTCCAGAGCAGTGTAGTTAATACTCTCTCATTTCTTTTCTGTAAAACGGAATGGCTTACATTTTTAGCTTTAATAAACTCTGAACTAATAACCATAACCTTTCATGTGAGATTATTCATTTTTGTCCTCATATGTATGATAAATAATTTATCAATAAGCTGAGATTAATTGACTAACAAACCTTGATTTTGATAAAGTTAACGACGCTGCCTTACCATTATCGGAAAGAGAATGGTTTGATTTTTGTTTCAGAGAAGGGATTTTATATTACAATTCTTATTATCGAGTAATTTAATGGAAGATAAATTGAAAAGAAATTTTTTATTTTACGTTTCATTTATTTATTTTTTTCAATTAAATAATTATTTATATGCATTATTGCATTTTAATGTAATAAATTCGTTACATTTTATAAACGCAAGGATTTATTTTCGACAGAATAATTTTTATCAATAATGGAGTTAATTTTCAAAGAAAACAATAACTAAGCATAAAATTATACGGTTTAAAACTAAATTTAAAGGAAATCTTAGTTTCTGTTCTGAAATACCTATTTTGTATTATTGCAGACTCATACTTACAAATAAACGTCTACATTACTCTTACTCTGTAAATAAAGAAGGTATAATGTATTCATTATTATTATTAAAAACTCAAGTTATCTCTAATTAATCTTGTGTGTCATTCACACGAATTTCTCTTATCCTGCATTTAAATATTATAACGATTGATGGCGGATTAAATTGTAAGATCAATAACGTAAAATATTAAAGTTCAAGCTGTTTTAAAAATAATCTAAAATAAGTTTAGGAATAGTTTTATTTGACATATAATTCTGTGTGAGCAGGGGAATAGTGTTTGCGTTTATTATTTCTTTTTTAAAATTCAAAGCTGTTATTAATTTGCTTTCATACTTGCCAATCTTGATTAAATTCTTCAAATAGTATTCTAACACGAATTTAGAAATACCAAACTTAAATTTCTTATAGTTGTTTGTTTTTAAGTTATTCTGACAACAGATATATATACGCAACAAACTCTACAATTTGGACTTTCGTATTCAGGACACCTAAAAACGAAGTATTATACAAAAAATAAGAAAATAAAATAACTCTTAAAACTACTTTGGTTACAGTATGGGTGTGAAAAATTAATTTTTCTGCCTGAGCAATGTTCGTCGACAAAGTAAAATGTAGCAAAGCAATTCCATCAATTCCATTCAATAAAAGAGAACGTTTAGCTTGATTTTGGATAGCTCCCTACATTGTCTATAAACTATATGCACATAACACTGTACACTTAAATTTAGTTTTAGATGGAAAACACACAACACAAAATGAAATACACTTCCAGCTGTTTCCAAGTATATTCCCAATACATACAAATACTTAGGTTAGCCCTGTAAAGGAATGATGAATGATTTCTATAACATAATCTACATAAAATGTGCCTTTTTATGCATATAAAAGATGTATTCATTTCATTTTGTTTAGGGAAGCTTATAGATATTACACTGTAAGAAATCCTTATATCAGAAATTTCTCCCATAGACGTAATGTATTATAATTCTCTTGGATGTCCCTGTACACGAACCATTTGTTTGATCTTAACGAAAAATTGAGTAGCATCACAAAATGATACACATTTTGAATACGAAGTTTGGACCTCCTGCTAATATTTGCTCTTGAAATATACGGATAACAGATAGACAGACGCAGACACAGAGATTAACTACTAAAAACATGTTTTTCGAATTCAGGAGACCACAAAAGCATAATTATAACAAAATCCCGATTTCGAAAATTTGACTCTAAAACAATACTTTCTCTACTATACATATATGAGTAAACGGCAGTAAAAATCTATAATAATAAAGGAAGACGTCCGTCTATCTGTCTGTCTGTCTGTTTGTCTGTGCATCTATACGCTCAGCCCATACGGAACATAGAAGTATAAAATTTTAAATACGGGTGCTCACAAGTCTTCCCGAGGGGATAGTGAAAACAGAATTTTAAAATTTTAATTAGTTGCGGAGATATAAATTAAAATGTCGACCCATGTCGATCGAAAAATGACAGAGAATCTACGGCTAATTGCTTAAAATGAAACATTCTATCAGTAGACGATTTCCTCCGCTGTCTGGAATGTAAACAAAATATCTGGAAATCATTAATGTCACATGCTCTTGAAGTGGGATTAAAAATTGCAAATTTCAAAAGTCTTCAATCTTTCTTTGTCACACACAAAACTTTTTATACAGCCCTAACATCACAAGACAAAGTTGGAGTTCAAATTTCATCGATTTCGGACAATAAACAAAAAAATTACATTTTATTTTACATTTTAATTGCATTTTTTTTTTTTTTAATTCTAATACGCGTATTTCAAATTCGAATTACGATTAATTTGTTTTTAATATATCATTCGAATGATATTTTAAAGTACTTTTATATTATCGAAAGTGAAATTCGAGACTTCACCTGATTTACAGGTTTTAAGGTGTCCTGATTAGATTTTCTTTTGTATCTCAGCTACTAATTAAAATAATTTCATAAGTAATACATCATTTAAAAGTTTTGTTGATTTGAAATTGAACAGTAGATTACAGAAAATTCTACCGCCAGATGGCGCTGTAATATTTAAAAATTTCAATATTTCAAATTCTAATTATGATCAAATTATTTTTAATACATCATTTGAAAGATATTTTAAAGTACTTTAATATTATCGAAAGTGGAATTCGAAATTTCACCTGATTTACATGTTTTAAGGTGTCCTAATTAGGTTTTATTTTGTATCTCAGCTACTAATTAAAATAATTTCATAAGTAATACATCATTTGAAAGCTTTTTTGATTTAGAATTGAACAGTAGATTACCGAAATTTCTACCACCAGATGGCTCTGTAATATTTTAAAATTTCAATATTTTAAATTCTAATGAGCAAGGAAGGTGTTGTAAGTTATAAAACGGGAATAAGGCGCCGCAGTCGGCACCGAGCGGGACTTTGCTGAAGTCAGGAATTTGAAAGATCATAACATGGTGAGCGAACAGGCTGTTTCAAATAATGGAACGGGAAGAGGGCGCCGCAGGCTTCCGAGCGGGAATTTACTGCGATTAAATTTTTCAATAAAGCTATTTTCACTGTTTGTCAATAAGCGGTTGTAAGACCTCAAAAAGTGAAAAGGCGCCGCAGGCGCCACCGATCGTGTGTTTCGTAAAGTCGGATTTTTCAAGGGTCGCGAAAAGGCGGCTAGTATATAATAAATTAAACGAAAGAAAATTTGTAGCGAAAGCATTGAAACCCAAATAAAATTTATAATTATTAAATCGTCTTTCAAATAAAGCGAAAAATGTTATTAATGTTATTAAAGCCAAAAAATTTTATTAACGTTATTAATTTTCATATTCATAATTTTATGTCACTTATAAAATAACACTTACATAATTTTATGTCACTTTTTAGATGCAAAACTGTAACATATTTTCTCGAAATTTACGAAACATTGAATCTTCAAGTTATTCAAGGAAAAAAAAAAAACATTAAAAAGAAATGAAAAGAAAAGAAACAGGTATTTATTTTATCAAATCAAAATGAAAGATAGGAATATTACGTGAATAATTTTCCATATTCCAAATTATTTGTAATAATAAAAAATTGCAATATATTTTGTTCAAATCTTAGTTAATTTTGCCTTCATCATTCATACTTGAATTCTTTAAAGACAAAAACACTGAAAAAAGAAAAGTGCAGGTTTTTGCTCTCGGATTTTTTTTTTTTTTTTTTTTTTTTTTTTAACAAAGAACGCACACATTAAAAAATAAATAACGTCTTTAAACTTAATACTGATTAATGAATCTGTCTTAACAATAAACGAAATTCAACTCTTTGATACTTAATCATATTGTTTTAATTTAATTTATGAAGTATTTCAAGATTTATTTTAGAAAATTCTTCTATGTATAAAAAGAAACCATGCTTCATTATTCTAATATGGAGAAAGTAAATTCTAACAGAGGGGTTTTAAAGTTATTTTTAATGTCAATCAATGCCATTCAGATATTCTTAATTTTATTCATAAAGATTTATTAGTGTAATGAATCTATATTAATAAAATCAGACTTTTGTCTGTAAATTTGTCGGAATTAAAAATTTTTGCGATATCTTAAGGTTTCACACCCCATGAAAGCCGAAAATGACTTCAGAAAGTTTTGCCTGTGTGTGTGTGTGTGTGTGTGTGTCATCGTGTCCGAATGTCGGTTTTTTTGTCCGGGCATCACTCGAGAACGGCTGGACGGAATTCAACGGCGCATGGCAGGAATTTAGGTCTTCACCCAACTTAAAATTATATCTATCAACTTTTCAGAAATTCCCCCCCCGTCCTCCCCCTAGGGGGTAAAAGACTAAAACACGTTTGTCCGGGCATCACTAGAGAACGGCTGGACGGAATTCAACGGCGCTTGGCAGAAACTTAGGTCTCCACCCAACTTAAAATTATATCTATAGAAATTTTCAAAATTCTGATTAGTGTTTAAATTGTGATTAAAAAACGCCTGCGCATGCGCCATAAATAGTTTTTCACCAAAACGCTTTGAATGGAAAAATAAATTTTTAAGATAAAGACTTTTTTTATTCGCGTGATTCGCACTACAAATTATGAACAGATTGAAATGAAGTTTTGCCATCTGAGTTTCATAGTTTAGTTAATTTTAAAACATCTAATTGTCGTATCGAGAAACTGTTTACACCCCAGGATTCAGAAAAATCACCTCTTTCATTTGGTACTGAATTTGTAACGATAGGTCTGATACTTCTAATTTATTTTCCCCTTTTTCCGTTTTTCCGTTGCCACTTAAATTTCATACTTTAGTTATTTTTTTAAAATCTAATTGTCGCATGAAAAAACTGTTTGCACCCCTGGATTCAGAAAAATCACCCCTTTCATTTGGTATCAAATTTATAAATATAGGTATAATATTTCTAATTTATTTTACCCTTTTTCCGTTTTTAACCCAGATTCGGTAAAAGGTTTTATATTTATAAATATGCATTTATATATTTTTTTATTTTCGAGAAATAAAATGAAATATTTTTAATTTCACGTGAATAACAAAAAAATTAGAGAGAAAAATACCTACAAAAGTTGGTGATTTTTTTTTTTTTTTTTTTTTTTTTTTTTTTTAATGAGGAATTCGCACGTAGATAAATATTTTCATAGAGATATTTGGCATTAGTTTAATATTTTTATTTAATTAAGCAGTACTTTTCTTTCCTGCAGTAAAACAAAATTATTTGTTGTTATTATGTACTTTATGAGGGTTTTTTTTATGTTCTCCCATTAATTGTAAATGATTATAATTTGGATTTTATTAAGATTTTTTATTTTTATTTTGTAAATATCAGAAAAGATTTTTTATTTTTTTATTTTATTTTATTTTATTTTATTTAATTATTTTGTGTATGGAACAGCTTTAGTATTGGATCCCTTTGGCAAAATTTGAAATTCGGAACCGACGTAGCTCGGACGTTTCTCGCCAAGATCTTTAATTGCACAATTGAGATAGCCAATTCAGTTCATCGCAAAAATGGCTTAAAATATTTAAATTCTCCAAAGGGGTCCCGTACTAAAGCTGTGCTTTTGTATTTATTTATTTGTAATATTTTCTGTTAAAGACTTCTTGGCTCACGAAATTTCGTGCGTAAATTGTTTGTTTGCATCCGGCACATTGTAACTGGATTTCACAAAAATCGAAATCACCCACCCCCCTTCTCGGAGTCGGAGGGCAATAAACGGTATAACTTCAGTATAACCCAACAGCTGAATTTGGCGATTTTTCTTTGGCGCCGTTTTGAAGGATAACAATGTCGTTCTGGACTGTTTGCGATATAATATGGCAGCTCAATATGTTGTTTATTTTGGATTTATGATTTTATGTTTTATGTTTTATGATTTAGATTATGATTTTATCATTTATCATATATTATTTATGATTTTTAGATTTATGATTTAGCCATAATCGCCAACAAAAAAATCGCCAAATATCGTTGTGGGGTTATACTGAAGTTGTTCCCAATAAACATGTGTAAAAACATGTTTTTCCGTTTGAATTCGCTTTGAATTATCTTAGAAGGCGAATTTTGGTGTCCGGATATTGAGTAAGTGTACGCATTATGTACATTAGTGGGATTTTTCAAAACTTCGAACTCACCCGCTGAGGAAGGGGGAGTAAGAAGTCGTAAGTTCAGCCGAAGGCAGTGGGGACCCAGACTGGATATTGATTAAGTGTACGCATTATGTACATTAGTGTGATTTTGCAAAACTTCGAACTCACCCACTGAGGAAGGGGAAGTAAGGAGTGGGTAAGTTGTGCCGAAGACAGTGGAGACCCAGACTCCTCACTTTGCGAGCGAGAAAACCTCTACCAATCACAGCGAGAACTTAGGTTATTAATAAAGATATGGGATTTTGACAACTCATTTAAGTTTAATGTCCAGCGAATCGGGCAAAGCCTGCTAGTATGAAAAATATTTCAACAATGAAAACTTGTTTATTCCTACATTGTTGTGATTTTTTTTATGTTTATATTTTTTTTTTATTTTTTGACAATATGATAAGCTAATCAAAACTGGCACGAATTAAATACAAGATAATTTATCCATAGTTTAAACTAACAGATGTAATTAACACTATAATTAGTGTGCAAAAATAAGAAAATAGTAATTTTAAAATATTATTTTAAATAGTTTTGAACAATGTGAAAAGAATGTGTCCGTCCGTTTCTCTGTCTGTTTGAGTTCGTAAAAACTTTTAGAATGTCAGTAGTATAGAAATCAAGCACTTAAGGATCAGGCTGGAAGGATCACTTACACTTAAGAGTCACCCGGAAGTGAATGTCCTCTCTTTGTTTATTTACATGTCAATAACCTATGCATAACCCCCCCCTACACCCCCCGGCTTGTCACTTGATTGACCTTGGGGGTTCATTGGGCCCAAATATCAACAATGTACTTATGTGTGTTGCGAAATATGTAGTATAAAATGTATTAAAAGCATGTCTTACGCTGTTTATTTACCTCGTCATGGTCTGTACAACCACGCGGTAGATCTTATTTTTCTACTTTCGGCGCAAGGTCGAATGATGACTTTTAATGCTAATATAAATAAGTCGTGCATGAAAAGAAGGTTCGCTCTTTGTTTATTTACATCGTTACGGTTCATGCATCCATGTGACAGATCTTATTTTTCTACTTTCACCGCAAGGTCGAATGTTGTGTTTCTTAATGCTAATATAAATCAGTCGCGCATGAAAAGCAAGTTCTCATAAACGGTGAAAGTCTTTAATCGTATCTGACGTGATTTATTTTTCGAAGAAAAAAAAAATATGAACGTTAAAAAGCATGTCTCGTTTTATTTAGTTTTGTGCGCATTGAATATACTTAGTTTTTCTTTTTCTTTATATTATATATTGAACCATTGGAATTATTGTGTAAAGGATAATTATCAAGTAGATCTAAAAAATTCTAATTGTTCGCATTCGGATTATATAGGTCGAAGAATCTTTTTCCATATTTGCAGAAAAAATAATAATAATGTATATGACATACGCTATTTTTGGAAGAATGAAAATAATGTTTTGAAAGCCAATAGAACCGGCGTTCAAATGAATGAAAAAGAATTTTTTAAAGTCTGCAAATATTGTCCGTCAAATATATAAAATTAGCATAAAAACAGAATGGTATAACATTAAGTTTTTTGTTTTCGCATGCGACGATGCGTTTTTCGGATTTGAAGCTAAAAAATAATAATAATTACGGAAAAATATGCTACGTTTAAGACACCCAAGTTCATGTCTCATAGTCGGTCCCAGTCAATCCGGTAAAACATCCTTGGTTCGGAAAATGATTCATAATAACATTTACGGATCAAAAATTAAGAAAGTAAAATGGTGTTATTCATATGTTGCACCTTGGTTTGTAAACGAACCCTGCATCGAATTTATAGAAGGGCTTCCAACGACTTATGAAGAAGGCGATTTGATTGTTATTGATGATTTAATGCATCATCTGAACGACAAAATAGCGGATCTTTTTACTGCAGCATCCCACCATTGCGGAACCAGTGTTATACTAATTTTACAAAACATGTTTCCGAGATTGAAAGTAATGAGAGACATTAGTCTGAATGCGCACTATATCATACTGTTTAAAAATGCGAGAGACGCCTCCCAAGTGAATTGTTTAGGAAGACAGATATATCCGCACAATTGTCAATTTTTCATGGATGCATATATAAAAGCGACTAACAAACCTTTTGGTTATTTAGTCATTGATTTGCATCCAAAAACAACAGAGGAGTTGCGCATGCGAGAAAGTCTTTTTCCCTCTCAGGACGGATTTTGTTGGATATTTCAACCAAAATGACGAAAAAGAACATTCAAAGACAATATCATTTTTTACGGATATTGTCTCGTTCTCATCCGCAGCAAAAACGTGCATTGCTAAAAACGGCGAATAAGGCACAAATTGATTCTGTCTGCGAAATATGTTTGAACATATTGAATGGAAATATACCCGTCAGCGTAAGAAAAATGAAAAAATATAAAAATTTGATTAGAATGCTCTCTAGCAAAACTTGTTCAACGCAAAAGAAAAAGAAAATGTTAATCAACCAATCAGGTGGATTCTTACCAATTATAGCACCGGCTATAATATCCGCATTGGGTAGTATATTAGGACCGATTATTTCAAAAAAATTGATGAAGTAATTAAGACGTGTGATCATGGCCAAAAGAGTTGCTCTCATTCCCGAAGAATTGGTATCTTCATATCAACTTCAAAAACCGGAGTTGCGTCTGGAAGATGACATTGACTCATTACTAGAGAGAGCAAATATTCCAGATGATTTGAAAGTAAAACTGTTGAGCCAACTTATCATGCGATACCACAAGGTTGTGCACGCACCTCCAGACCCGGTTCGCGTTAGTATGACAACAGATGAACCGGAGAATATCACCAAGCCAAGTGAACAAATCGTTGAGGATCCGATATTGAAAGGTATTATGTCCACAATTCCAAAGCGTTCTGCGAAATATGTATCTCTAATTGCAGAAAAATTGAAAACTAGAGAATACTCTTGGAACGAAAAAGGAGAGTTTCTGCAAAAAAAACAACCAATAGTCGGATCAAGTGTGATAGATTATTTTCATTATCTCATGACAAGTTCCAAAACTGCATCACCACCGCGTCATTTTTTTCATTTCTTGAAAGCCATAAAAGAAATTAACGTTCCTCTTTCCTGGATAGCGAATCAAAATTTAGTATCGCACATGAAAGCAATGCCGCGCTCTCAAATAGTGTCAGATAGCGAAGATTCCGAAGAGAACGTGTTTCGTAAGTCTACAAAACGTGCCATCAACCTGCAAAGAAGAGAAGATCGTTTTAAAACACAACAGCGCATTCGATCCTCGATGAAAACTCCGCAAAAGATGGCAAAATGGCAATCAATTTAAAAGATAAAATTTTAGAAAAAATCTATTATGATGCAGAAAATCCCGGTTCATACGGAGGCGTATCACGATTGGCAAAGTCTGCTCAATTACCTTTGAAAACTGTTCGCGAATGGCTGACAAAACAAGACGCTTATACCCTTCACAAACCAGTGCGCTATAAGTTCAAACGACGCAGAGTGTTAGCTTTCGGTATCGGAGAATTAATGCAATGTGATTTAATTGACATTTCAAAACTTTCAAAATATAATAAGGGTTTTAAATATATACTCGTGGCAATTGATGTTTTCTCTAAATATGCATATGCAATACCCCTTAAGAAAAAAGACGCTGATTCCGTGGCTGATGCGTTTAAAAAATTACTGAAGCAGGTAAAGCACGTTCCAAACATACAAACAGACGAAGGGAAAGAATTTTATAATAAAAAAGTCCAATCTTTATTTAAACATCACAATATAAATCACTATTCTACGCTTAGCGAAAACAAATGCGCAATCGCAGAGAGATTTATCAGAACACTTAAAGAAAAACTTTATCGTATATTTACTCACACCGGGTCTTACAGATATATAGACGTGTTGAAACATGTTATGAAAAGTTACAACGCGAGCAAACACCGCAGCATCGGTTATGCTCCGATTGATGTGACACCGGATTTAGAATCTGAAATTTTCGAAAAACTTTACGGCTACAGATCAAATACTAGTTATAAATTCGAGGTTAATGATCGCGTTAGAATATCGAAAGCAAAACGCGCGTTTCACAAAGGTTACTTGCCCAGTTGGACGAACGAAGTTTTTATAATAGATAAGCGCTATCCGTCGAATCCACCCACCTATCTTTTGAAAGATCTTAAAGAAACGAGTATAAAAGGCAGATTTTACGAACCAGAACTTCAGAAAGTGACAAAAACTTCTCGCGACTTTTGGAAGATAGAGAAGATTTTAAAGACAAGAGGAAAAGGCAGAAACAAAGAATATTTTGTCAAGTGGGCGGGTTTCGATCAAACGCATAATTCGTGGATAAAAGCGTCATGGATGCGGCAATAAATGATTTTTATGTTACGCTTCCTAGCAATGCGAGTGCAAAGTATTTTCCTCAAAACACGCAATCATCCTATCGTACGAAACTGTCATCGCCGTTGTTATTAAATGATTCATGGGAAGTCGGTCTATCCGAAATTATTATACCTCGAAACTGGTTTAACATTAGCGATCATAACAACGACTATTCTTTGCGATATGAAGAGGAAACGGAAAGTGTATTGGAAAAGAGAGTTTACGATATAGGATTCGAATATGACCCCGGAAAAAACATCGATGAATTATTTATTGAACTAAATAAAAAAATTGAAACACACGTGTCCGATCGGGAGAGCGTGAAATTTATACCCGATCACGATAGAGTAAATGTTACAGTCGATATTCAAGAAGGATTTGAAATAGAGTTGAAAAAATCTGATACATCGAAACTATTATATATGCTTTATTTACCTAACGAGGACACCATCATAGCAAAAACTTTTACTACAAAGTTTCGTCGCTCGAACGAAAAAAAAAGTCAAAAATTTACTGTTATCGATAAAAATCCATTAAATTCAACAACTCATATCATTCCCATCAATCCTGGGTTTTACAAAACAGATAAAAACACGAAAGAGATAAAAAATCGATTTAACATCGGTCTGAAACAACTACCTAATTTGGAAAAGGCCATAATCGAAATTAAAAAAAGCATTAAAAAAACAGTGGATTAAAAAAAAATATATAAAAGTCATTGTTTTTGTGTTTAAAATTTTGTTCATTCAAATATATACTTTATTTTTAATTTATTTATTAATTGTTTATTTATTTCATACATACTTTAATTTTTTTTTTAAGTGAGAAAATGATTAATTTTATTCTAAGAGATTTTGCACACAGAGGCTATGTAGAAAGTTATCGCGCTGTTTTGGATGAAAATTATACGGATCTCTATCAAACGATATTTGAATCTACACCGCTTATTAAATCTCTTCTAAACAGAAATGTTATTTTACGATTGAGGTTTCTAATTTGTATTAATATTTTGTTTGTAAAATATGACGAATTCGAAAATGAAATGACTCAAACTTTTTACTTTTGTTCTAACGTCGAACGATTATTATCAAATTACATGATCGACAAGGCGATTCACAGATGTTTCCAAAAAATTCTTAATTCGGTTGATAATTTCATTCGCAATGGCAGCGGTTGGATAATAAAGCACATTCTTTTCATTGACGTTAGTATCGGAAATTATAGAGAACTCAGGGGCGGATGTAAAAATATTAAACTACCGCGTAAACTTTCTGCAAAACGTGCTCTATTAAATATTAAATGCGACGACAACAAATGTTTTCTACATTGTTTGGCCGCTAAATTACATCCTCGGCATAATAACAAAAACAGACCATACAAAAGTTACATAAAATATTTCAATACAAATAAATTGACATTTCCCGTAGCGCTTAACCAAATACCATCATTTGAAAGAACAAATAATTTGCGTATTAATATATACGGTTATCAGGAAAAGGAAATTTATCCTTTATATATATCCTCCAATGTTATTATCATCAAAGACGTCGATTTATTACTATATAAAAATCATTTCTTTTTAATAACAAATTTTCAACGCTTGGTAAGTTCGAAACAACGTCGTCAATACTTTTGCAAATTATGTATGAACGGTTTTAGTCAGAGAAGCGGTTTGAATAATCATGTTAGTTTATGCGGACTATATAAGGCACAAAAAACAAGCATACCTAAAAATCTTATTCTTAAATTTACGGACTTGTCAAAAATGGTTAAACATCCTTATGTTTTATGTTATCTTTGCAGATTTCGAGTGCATAACTTCAAAAGTTAGCACTGTTTTGCCTTCTAGCTCGCAGAGTTATTCGACCCCCATAGAAAACCATATTCCAGTCAGTTATGCATTATTGGCTACGGATATAAATGATAAGCCGATATTCCATGAATATTTTTGCGGCGAACAAGCGGTGGAGCATTTTTTAAATACGCTTAGAGATTTGGTAAATAAACTCATTGAAAAAATGAAGGAAATAATACCTCTCGATGTAAGAAGCAACGTAACAAACGCAAATAATTGTCACATATGTAAAAAACCGTTTGGGTTAAACGAAACGAGAGTGCGCGATCATTCCCATTACGGCATCGGCGAATTTAGAGGATTTGCACATAATACATGTAATTTGAATTACAGAAGTACATATTTCATTCCAATCATCATTCACAATTTTAAAAATTATGACGCGCATTTAATATTGAAACATATACCAAAACAATATGCCAATAAAATAAAAATAATTCCCACAAACATGCAAAAATTTTTAAGCTTTTCCTTGGATTACATCAGATTCATCGATTCTTATCAATTCTTAGACGCGAGTTTACACACGTTGGTAAAAAACTTTAGCGATTCGGGTCATGATTTTAATATTTTGACTTCTTTTTTTTATGGTTCCGAACACACGCATTTATTAAAACGTAAAGGAATATTTCCATATGCATATTTTAAATCGCTCAATGTGTTAAAAGAAAAAACGTTACCCCCGAAAGAAGCATTTTATAACGTGCTAGAAAATAAAAATATAGACGAGGAAGAATATAAACACGCATTACATGTGTTTAACGCGTTTAATTGTAAATGTTTTTCAGACTATCTTGAATTATATCAAAATACAGATGTAATTATGTTAGTAGAGGTATTTCTATCATTTAGGCGCACAGCATTTAAATATTATTCGCTAGATCCGGTTCATTTTTTTTCCATTTCACAATTTACATTTTCGAGTGGATTAAAATATACAAAGACCGAATTAGAACTATTAAACAATACGACTGATTATATATGGTTCGAATCGCAGATGAGAGGCGGAATCTGTTTTTTGGGCACGCTTTATATGAAAGCCAACAATCCATTGTTGGAAAATTCGTATAAGCCCAAATTACCTAAAAATTATATCATGGCATTCGACGCAACGAATTTGTACGGATTTATTCAATGTCTCCCCCTTCCAAAAAATAACTTTTCTTGGCTAACTGCAGACGAAATAGCAAATTTTAACATTCTACAAACAAGCGCCAATTCAAATGTTGGTTATTTCCTAGAAGTGGATTTGCATTATCCGCCTTCGTTACACGATGCACACAATGATTTTCCTTTAGCACCAGAGCATTTAACTCTGAATTGGGAAATGTTATCACCCTATGCAAAACAAATGGGTGAGCAATTCAATTTAAAATCTATTTTTCCGTGTAAAAAATTAATTCCAAATTTTTTTGACAAAAACAATTACATCACGCATTACTTAAATCTAAAATTCTATGTCGAACACGGATTAATTATTACAAAAATTCATAGAATATTAGCATTCACCCAAACGCCGTTCTTAAAAGATTATATAGAATTTAATAATAACAAAAGAAACGAAGCAGACAACAATTTTGACAAAACATTTTTTAAAAAGTTAAACAACGCATTTTATGGTAAATGTTGCGAGAATGTGCGAAAAAAGTTAAACGTGAAAGGGGCGTTAAACATCGATGAGTGTAAAAAGTTGTTGTCAAATCCAATGCTCGATTATTTCGAAATTATCAACAAAGATTTCACTTTATTTAAAATGAAAAAAAAAATTTAATTCTCGATAAGCCAATTTTTGTAGGTTTTGCCGTTTTGGAGCTGAACAAGCTTCGAATGTATTCTCTTTACTATGACCATTTTAAAAATTTTTATAAGAGCAACGTCCAACTCTTATATACTGATACAGATTCAATTTATATCGACGTCCGAACAAATGATATCTATCAGGATTTAAAAAATCACTTTGCAAATATATTGGATTGTAGTAATTATCCGAAAAATCATCCTATGTATAATGATTCAAACAAAGGTAAACTCGGTTTGCTCAAAAGCGAGTTTATTAAACCAATAAAAGCTTTTATCGGTTTAAAGGCAAAAATGTATTGTTTTATTACAGATGACGAGTGCAAAAAAAAAGCTAAAGGCGTAAAAAAAACTAGCATTCAATCATTAATATTTGAGTCATATAAAAATGTTTTATTCTCGGAAACATATATAAAACAGCAACAATATTCGATATTAGCTAAAAAACATGATATCAATACAATGGTAGAAAATAAAGTGAGTCTTTCGGCATTTTATGATAAAAAATATTTAATTGATGCCATAACAACAAATAGTTATGGTCACTATAAAAATGTTGAGCAATGTGATGAATAAAATATTATATAAACGCAAAAACAATGACATTAGTTTTTTCTTTTCCATGTTATATATGCATTTCTTTTTTATTTCTTTCGTATCTGTTTTGCAAGATTAAAAAAAAAAAAAAAAAAAAAAAAAAAAACCCTGTGTTTCATGCAACTTCTTGTGTTTTATCATCTGTGACTTTTTGGTGTATATATCCTGTGTTCATCAACTGCATTACAAAAATGATATCAAAGAAAAATAAATCGTGAACTGTACAAGGTTCATCGACTATGATTTTTCGTGTGCTTTAGAAGTTCATCATCTTGGGCAATAAAATGTCATCAAGGAAAAATAAATTGTAAACTATACAGTGCTCGCTGTTGTGCAACTTCTTGTGTTTTATCATCTGTGACTTTTTGGTGTATATATCCCGAGTTCGTCAACTGCATTACAAAAATGACATCAAAGAAAAATAAATCGTGAACTGTACAAGGTTCATCGACTATGATTTTTCGTGGGTATTAGAAGTTCATCAACTTGGACAAAAAAAATGTCATCAAGGAAAAATAAATTGTAAACTATACAATGCTCGCTGTCTACAATTTTTAAAAACTGATATGCATGTGTATGTTTTCATCTTTTATATAAAACAAAGCATTTATAATATTTTTTTTTTTCACATTGTGAAAAAAAATTAATATGTAATAAATAATTTTCTTTTAAATTCACAATGTGTGTGAAAATTATCTATTTTTTCAAAATATTATGTAATTAATATGTAATAAATCCTTTTTTAATGTGCAAATATGTGTATGTCTTTATTTTTGTCATGTTTTATTTTTACCGTTAAAAAAAAAAAAATTTAAGTTTTAAAAACGTATATTAAAAAATTGTTATCTCCTTTTGCAGATAAAAATTTAACTCTTTACTTTTCTTCTAGTAAATAAAACAAATCTTGTCTGATCCCATTTTTAACAACTAATTTACAATATTTCATAATAAATTATTTACAATATAATACAAATAAAAAATTACAAATATTTTTTTTTTTTTTTTTTTTTTTTTTTTTGCAATTTTTAAACAATATTTTGTAACTTTTTTTATACAAATGATATATTTACAATTTAGTATTATATGACATTATATTTTAAGTCTAAATTTTTTTTTTCCATATTAAAAAAAACAACTATATTTGATTACGTCATACATGTTTTTGAAAATAAAAAAGATAAAATATTTTATCTAAATTGTTGATACAATATTGAAAACATTAAAAGTTATTTTTTGTCACAACTTAAATGTTTTTACTTACATAACAGTCGATCAAATGTATCAATCTTTCAAGGCTATAACAAAACATTACTTTTAAATGTAGGTCACTAATGCAAAAAGTACTTTCTCTGTGACATATGCTTCCGTGTTTTAAAAAACATCAACAGATGAAAGTGAAATTCAAGAATAACCACTCAACCTTGTAGTACAAAGTAAAAATGAAACATGGATGTGCAGATGCGTGAAGCATAACGATGCTTCCGCAAATGTAAATAATCAAAGAGTGAAATTCAGGAAGAATCACCCAACCTTGTAATACAAAGTAAAATGAAACATGAGCACGTGGGCGCGGGATGCATGACGAAGATGTATTTGATTTTGATTTGTATTTTGATTATTTACCTCGCGAAGGTAAATAAACAAAATAAGGCATGCTTTTAATACAATTATACTACATATTTACGCAAATTTCACAACACGCATAAGTACATTGTTGATATTTGGGCCCAATGAACCCCCAAGGTCAATCAAGTGACAAGCCGGGGGTGTAGGGGGGGGGTTATGCATAGGTTATTGACATGTAAATAAACAAAGAGAGGACATTCACTTCCGGGTGACTCTTAAGTGTAAGTGATCCTTCCAGCCTGATCCTTAAGTGCTTGATTTCTATACTACTAATGTCTTAAAAATATTATATGTTATTTAGATAAACAACAGTTTGTTTTGTATAGAAACTGCTATAAACAAGACTCTTAGTTTATATTCAGAGGCAGACAAATGAAAATATTCGATTACATTATTGTCTATGAGAATCATTCTTGCCAACACCCTTTTATATCTTTAACCTTCACATATCACAGAAAAGTAAAGAATATAATATTCATATACACAAAATCCCATTTCCTATGGAATATGGCATAATTAACATGGATATCATTTTAATTAGCTACTGCAAACTATTGGAATACATTATGTGATAACAGTGAAAACTGCTCTAGTATATTTTCATTTATATTATTAATTTTTAACACTTCCCAACAATGTTGAAAAATGTCTACGATTTCAGTTTCTTATAAAATCCATAGAATGTTGCAAGATTATATGTGTGATATCTGTCATAATATCTAGTTGTACACCTGCAACTTTGGTTTTAATACGAGCTACCGTTTCAGAAATATGAACAACTTTACATGAATATTCGTGACGTCTGTATGTAAGCATGTGTGTGTGTTTGTAGCTCTCGCATAACTCAAAAACGGTTTAACGTAGAACGTTACAAATTAGTATATATGTTTGTTATAACATCTAGTTGTGCACCTCCCTTTTACGTCCTTATACAAAGTATAAGGAAGGAACAACTCTGGTATAAACAACTAGCCAACAATAAACACGTACAGAACAAGGCAAAACACATAGTCAGTTGGATCACAAACAACATAGACGACATTTCACAGTGATCAAAAGACAACATCTCGAGCAGCAGGAACCAGCCACGTACTGTCAAAACCCGAAGAAGAGGACCTGGCGGATTTTTATTTACTAGATCAGGGGACTTTTTGTTTATTTTTGGTCATGATCGTGGTCCATGAAGTTAAAGCGGCGGGTACCTATACAGTCTGAGCCCCGGTAAAAATAAAAATGTAAAAATCAGAAAATCTAGAAATAAAAAGTAAAAAATAAAATAAAATAAAATAAAAAATAATAAAATAAAAACCCCCCAAAAAAAATTAAAAAATGTAAACGGTTCTTGGCTTATAAGTCCGTAAGTCCGCGCCACGCCCATGACTGTGCATGAATGTTTATTTATTTATTTTTTTTTTTCTTTTATTACTTCCATTAGTGTATGAATGGCGTGGTCAAAAAGCAACCATGTTGACTTTTACCTTTGCAGAATAGTTCTTTTATAAAATGTAGATTGGCTAACAAGTTCCTTGACGCAGTCGGTGATCAGAAAGCAACCATAATGACAATTTCTTCAGCAGGTTTATTCTCAAAACTCCCAGGTCCGATGGACCTAACTATTGTTAGTCCATACATAGTGATTCCATCACAAAGAATAATTCCTAGCAAACCTATTCTTTTTGGTACTCATCTAGTTCTGATCACAATCAATACCTTCTTTTAATGTTACAGGTTTGAATGCGTGTAAAAAAGCAACCATAATCTTAATTACCTTTGTCGGATTTGTACAATATCATCAAGAGTGCAGGACATAACAGGTCGCACAACATACAAATCCCGGTAACTTAGTCTTTTTGGTACTCATCTAGTTTTGACACGCACTTTTTTTTTTCTCAATTGTAGGGGTAATACTTTCCTTGTTAAGCCTAGAACTATTTCCTGTCACATTTCTTTTTGGTACTCACCAAGTTTTGACCCGCACCAATTTTAATTTAAGTACTTACCTACTTTAATTAATTAATTTATTCTATTTTTTTTTAATTCTAATTTATTTTTATTTACTTTATTTTTATTTATTATCATTTGTATTTTATTTATTTTATTCTTTTTTTTTTTACGAGGGTGTGGCGGTGTCTGGTCCTCGTTAATCTGTGCTGCACCGTCAAGTGCTCGATGGGGTCGTTTAGCAGTCGTCGGGCTACCAACGCGGGGAACCATCCCCCCGTGGTGGATCAAAATTGCGATGGTCCCTCTTTCTCTTCTCCATTCGGCCTCCCTGCGCATAGTAATTTCCCTCCCAATTAGGATTAGGCCTTGCCACTTCAAAAACTTCAAAATTTTCGCTATGCGCCCAAAACTATCTTCCATCCCCCAGTGGCTTCACGTAATTTTTTTTTTTTTTTTTATAATCTCATTGTTCCTCCCTCGTCTTTCTCAAATCATAAGTGATGTCCCCTTCCCCTTTTCAAATGGCCTCCTCTTTCGGCTTTAATTATTGTGTGCACAACTAACTTTAGCAGCTCCCCCAGCGTTTTCTTTTCTTTTTTTTCTTTTTCTTTTTTTTTTTTTTTTTTTCCTCCCTGCCTAAATTCAAAATTGTTTAATTTTGTATAATTCCGGTTATTTCGACTCTCAGCTAGTTAGTGCACTTATTCCAAATTCCTTAACATCTGGAGCGTGCTGCAATTCCTGAGCTTTGGCGTCTAGTTACATTGCTGCCTAGTAGCTTCCACGCGGTGATCTGGCGATTTATTCGCTCCGGCGGACGGCATCCAACCCGTTAAGCTTGGCCGAGCCCAGGCAGGCAGGGGCCGTCCAAAGGTTTCAAAGGAAGTATAGTAATCCCGATTTGTGAAATGGATTTTATATCTTTCATAGCTCAGAAACAAATAATCGTAGAGTGTTGCAAATCTATTTTATATTCGTGTCTGTCATGATGTCTAGTTGTACATCTGCAATTTTGGTCTTAATGCAAGCTTCCATTTTAGAAATATTTACGATTTTACACGATTTTTCGTGATTTCTGTAAGTAAGTGCGGGTGGGGGGTGTGTATCTCGCATAATTCAAAAACGGTTGGACGTAGAATGTTACAAATTAGTATATATGTTTGTTATAACATCTAGTTGTGCACCTCCCTTTTTGGTCTTTCTGTGACTCTTTGTTTTGGAGATATTCAGAAAAATTATATTCATAGTGACCAAAATACAAAGGTTTCGGCCATTATGTATGACCTACCATCATAGATATTTCAAAAGAAGCTAATGATAGAGCCAGTAATGATATTTTTATGAAAGTTGAAGACATTTTTGCATGTAGAAAGTTATGCTTAAAGATATAAGCAGGTTCTAGTCGACGAATGCAATTCATTTAAGGAATACTCTGCCCGTAGATAGAGCTGGCAATAATACTGATTATAGAAAAAAAAGAAAAAAAGGAAAAAAAGAAAATGTTGTTGACATGTTAGTGTGCAGAAAGTAATTTTTAAAGACACAAGCAAGTTTTAATCATCGACGAATTCATTTTAGTTAATGAATATTCAGTGCTTAGATAGAGTCCGTAATGATACTTTTAAGAAAGTTGTTAAAATTTTTGTGTGTAGAAAGCAATTCTTAAAGACATATGCAGTTTCTATCAACGAATGCATTTCAATTCATTAATATTCAACGCGTAGGTAGACCCTGTAGTGATATTGATAATAAAAAAAAAAAAAAAAAAAAATTTGACATTTTAGCGTGTAGAAAGTAATTCTTAAAGAAATAAGCAGGTTCTAGTCAATGAATGCACTTTATTTAATAATATTCTGTAAACAGATGAATAAATGTCTTTCTGTGCTTCAAAAATCAATTAAAGTTTGTGAAACAATTCAATGAAATGGTCCTTTTTACTACAGAAATAAAATAAACATTGTTAAATATACTACAGAGCATAAATTCCGCTAAATCAGGAACAACTGAATATTTCGAAGTATGAATGGAATTAGAATCCACCGAGCGTTTTGCCAGTGGTTTGTGGAATTTTTAAGATAGTTATGCATGAGAAACAAATGTATCATCACAAAATTTCCAGAACTAGACTCCTGTTGAGGTTAGAGTTTCCAAATTTTGTGAATCCCGTACTACCACTTTTCACCATATGTGAATGCCTAATTTGACATTAAGTCAATTTGACATTAAGTCGTGGAAATGAATAAACTTTCATCTGTTTCCACTTTTACTATGCATAGAAAGTGGCACATAAAAATATAGGCAAGTTCTAGTCTACAATCATCAAAAATCAGTCTTTTCTTTTATAGTTCTTGTGACTCGTTTGTAGAACATTCAAAAAATTTAGTTCTGCGCTATAAGCTAATGAATTTTTCCAGAAAACACTAGAACTCTGTTCTAATTCAAGTTAGAGCTTCCAAACTTTGGCAAACCTAAACTACAATTTTTTGCGAAATTCAGTCGGGTAGTCCCCATATTCAATATCAGGACCAAAAATCTACTTTGGCTACTAACTTGGCGACTTGGTGGAGATTAGCGATAAAATTTTGCGGCAAATATTGTTTCAGGACAGCCAGAAATGCTTTCTCATTTTTAACTGAATTGTTTCAACTTAATTGTTTTGGTGAAATTTATCGTTTCTCGCCACTAGTTTCTGCCAAAGAGAACAAAACTGGGCCATCTATACTCGAATGATTTTTCTTGTACTCTAAACTGTGCATTTACCTTACACAAAAATGTCATTCTTTTCATAACAGTATGTATATTCCTATTGTTGTATGAGGAAGTCATGTGGTGTCCACATCAGATTTTTTTCTATCAATTATTCTGTATTAAATAAAATGCAACTTTATCCAATGAATAAATTGTGAACTCTCTTTATACTTCTATTTATCATCTGTGTACTAGCAGAAATCTTTCGAATTTTTACTTCCTTCTATATGTAATAAGAGAAAGTATTGGATTAGCGAAAATATTCGACCTCCGTTTTTTGATGGATTTCCACGTTTTGGGATGTCCAGAACACGAAATTGATAGTTTTTAGAAAATGTCTGTCTGTCTGTCTGTGTGTGTATCACGATTTTTGTGGACACTGTAGCTCACGAACCAATGAATGAAATTTAACCAAACTTGATATTTAGTTGCACCCTGACATAAACTGGCACTGATTACATTTGGGGACCAATCGCTCAACAGGTAGCGCTGTGATCGTATTTTTTCTAAATTTTTAACATGGCAGTATAGGACAAAATTTCGTATTTATGTTCATAATCAGAGTTATTTTTAACTCGTGATTGTAAAATTAATATGAATTATTGATAATTGTAATAGTTAACTAGGAAAAAAAATTGTGCATGTGGGGGCATCGGTTCCCCCCTGGGGGGAAGTACTTCCCCCCCCCCAGTGGGGGTAAAGTTTCAAGATGGGTATATTTCGAACGGTCTCGTTAATACCTTTAAAAGGAATGGTTGAACTATAAATCTGTGATAATTCAAAGCAAAGTTATGGATTTTTTTAAACTTTTAACAAAAAAAAAAAAAAAATAATAATAATAATAATAATAATGATCATCGCACATATACATTTTTTTAATATTGTTACTGAGTGAATTTGTATAGGAAAATATAGAGGAAAGTCTTGTGGTGGCCACAACAAACTAGTTTTACTTATCTTACAGAAAACTCTTTTACCACAGTTTCAAGGAAAGTTAATAAGTTGCAAGTAGTATTAGTTTACACTTCAAATTTAATTACACCATAGATTTTACTATGTCAAAATTAAAAAAAAAAACAATATTTTTTATATAGTTTTATAAAGTAGTACAATATGTCTAGAATATTTTCCCAAAGTTTCAAATCAATCGGAGTAAAAGACTAGGATTGAGAGACTTTGTAAATTTCTCACATTAGGTCCAATTTATTCCTATTTAAAACATTTATCGTTTTTTTTTTTTTTTTTTTTTTTTTTTTTCTGAAAACACTTTTTTTTTTATTTGATAGACACGATTTCTCTAAAACTAATGCAACGATATCATTCAAATTTCGCATATTTCTTCAAAATATATTTAATTAAGAAGGGGTTTTTTTATTTTTTTGTTTTTTTATTACTAATTTTACAGGGATATACATGAAAATTGTACAGTTTTTGCATACAACTTTACCATAAGTTCAAATATTCAGTAAATAAAAAGAAAAAAGAAAAGAAAAATCTTCGTTACTTATCAACAAATTTCTTTTTTTTAAGAGAGAAAGCTATTATGAATTATTCTAACCAATCGTTTCTGAAGGCCTCCAAAATTCAGGATCCATCGGCTGAAGTTTCACAATTTTTTAATATAAATTTTATAAAATACTGTTTTAATTTTGCTCCTTTAAAATTTTCAAAATTTTGAATAAAATTTTTTTATTTATCATAGGGTAGATGCTCCAGTGATTGGCATGCTCCAGTAATTGACATCTATCCCGAAGTAATTAATAAATAAGGAAAATCATAAAATCATATATTTTATATATAAGAATTTTAACATTTTATGCCAAACACTGGAGCATAGGGTGCTAATAACTGCTAAAATGAATAACTAGCAGTGTCAAACACTGGAACATAGGGGGCCAATTACTGATAAAATGAAAAACTGACATTGTCAGTTACTGAAACATTGAGTGGGTGTCAAATAAAAATTCATAAAAAGAATAATTGTTATCAAATGCATATATTTTAACATATATGTGGTTCTGAATGTCTTCCATGCCATATGTACTAACATAAGATTTCTAAAAATATTTTCTGATAACTAGAACATTAAAAACATCACAGATTGCTTTAAAAGTGTCAATCACTGGTACACTTATCCTACATACAAAAAAAGATATATATATATATATATATATATATATATTTAATCCTTTAAAACCCCGTAACCCCTTACTATGCACGAAAGGTTAATCCCTGTAGTTTCTCACAATAAACATACATATACAGTTTGATGTAATTTTAATATATATACATTTTTTTTTTTTAATAATGTAGATATCTGGGAAATCGCAAAACATTTTGAAGAAAAAAACACTCAAAATCGGTCTCAAGTAGTTTTTGAATCTATAAGTAACGCACATAGTAACATTTTGTTACATATATATATAAACAATATTATATAAAAATATACAAAATGATATTTTAATGTTTTATGAAAATGAAAAATGATATTTTAAATGGTACCATGTCTTGAACTCCTTGATGCGTTGTTTCAGAATATGCGTAAGAGTTAAAAAATTCGATTATATTTTACTAAAAAACATAAAAATCTTCAATCAAACTCAAAGAGTAAATTTACAAATGATTAGCTAATTTTTATGTACTAATTTATTTAAATTCAAACGCACCATGAACGAAAATTAGAATAAAAGAAGGAAGAAAAATTATATATTGCTGTAATGCATTGAAAAATTCGTATATAAAAACTTTTTAATTTGTAGGAAAATACTATGGATTTAAAAAAAAAAAAAACTCCTCAAAACAAATAGGCTCAACATTTTTTTAGAGGAAAAATAGTAGATACGAATTTGTACATCACTGTGGTCATACTACACTAGTGCCTACATTTATTTCTTTGAAGCATGATCGTGCCTAATTATTCATACGAACTTGATTCCTGAAACATAATAAACAAATCACTTACCAAATTTTAGCCTAAGTTAATTTATAGTCAGTGTTCCCTTTTCCACAGACTACCTTAGATGCAAAGAAATAACTCACAAGGAATGACTCCTTCGAAGTTTATATCACCTTTTTAAAATTCTTTGCAGCGACTCTATTAAATATACATCCTATGAATTAATTTAAAAATAATCTATTTTTCTTTACCAGTCAGTACATATTTATTGTATATTTTCATTGTCTGATTATGTTTATAAATTTACAGGAACAAGCCTGTTTAATCGACGCAGTTTATTAAATGTAGAACAATTACAACACTGTTATGACAGATTATGTCATTTCACGTGACACTGGAAGAAATTATTACTTGTGATTGTGAAACAATATCAACTATTATGGTAAATGTCATTAATAACGCGTTTCATTGGTGACAAGTGATTTAAACGGTTGTTGAAATCAATTGTCCTAAATGAAATTAATATCGTATTTGTTATTTGTTGTAAATGAATATTGAATATCTGTCAGAAACATCATAATGAGATTTCTACAAATAATTCAGTGATTAACTGTTACAAAATCTGTTGCAAAAGTGAAGCAATTTTAATTCGTTTTTTGTTGGTTATATAAATTTTTCAGCTCATAAATGAATCTCATGCAAGAAAAATAAGCGCAGTAATTTTATTAACCCGTTAGTAATCGCTATAGACAGTGCCACCTATTACAGATTGCGCACTTTTTTTTAACTGTCATTAATAATTTTAAGAAGTGATGTGATCGACGTTTCTTCGATTTTATTCGCGTTTTATATATATCAAATGCCACTTCTCAAAACTTTTGGTGGCTATTGAATAAAAAAATCTGGCAACACTGAAGTATGGGCGGCAAATCGACCAACTAGCGACTACTAACGGATTAATCTACAATACCTTTTACCTTCTACATAATATTCTATTTGAAAATAATCTGGTGTGGCACTTATACGACTTTCTCTTTCCCTGTATTAATATATATATAGTAAAATCCCTGCTAATTTTTCGCATTTGTCGACATAGTCGTTCAAAGCTTTCCTTTATTTTCTTCGAAACTGGCGTAAACTCGTAGGGTCCATTAAGTAAATACATGGGAAGAAATCATCCTGGCACAGATCTCTAGTGCAATTTTAGTGCAAACGATCAGCGTTAATTCGCACTCACTATCACCATGTTTTGTCAAGGAAATTAACTTTAGGCAACATTTTCTGAAGAACCCGCATTAATCATAGATGCAAAAGACTCTCCATTATCCGGAAATGTAATATCTGGGCTATGGATTATCCAAGAGTACCCAAATAATATCACTGAATTTTTTACCGGAATATTTTACAAGAAGAAAAATATATTGCTACAAAAAATAATGACAAATTTACTTATTTGCAAAGAAAAAATAACCTTCAAATATTCTGACAATTCTGACGAAGAACTGGTACAAAAAAAACATAAACGATGATTTGAAATTAGAAATTAGAATTATGTTATTTTTCAGTGATCACGATATCAGGTTCTAGTGAAAAACGTCAAATGGAAAATAACATCCCCGGATATAAAGTTTATTTATTATCCCGAAAGTTTATTTATTATAAAAACTAGTATTCTATCACAAAACCCTCTTCCGTTTCATTTTACATAATAGCAATTAATTTGCACAAACATTCCGCCGACTTTTTAAACTTTTCCTTGTGGGCACAATCGATTTTTCCTTTTTTCCTAGAGGAAATGATTCCTCTGCCCCAGGCTCACTCCTACTTTGTTTTGCAGTCAATTTTTTCCTGATTCAAATTTAATGTTATATCTTTCTTTCTTCTTTTTTTTTAAATAAAAATTTATAATAAAGATACGGAGTAACATTTTCTGTTCTACGTACTCGGCTGTGTTCTTTGGGTCAATGTCAAGTGAAAGATTGTTATTACTTTAAAAAAAAAAAAAAAAAAAAATGGCTTGATTGGAAAAAAAATTCAGTACAGTAATTTTATTTTGTATCCGAAATTCTAAGACGGGAAATAATTAATAAAACATTGAAGAATATAAGAAATTCCAAATCTAAAACTTTAATCCCCAAATTTCCATGCAATATATTAGCTTTTACTTTAACTCGTAAAACCTGTTTACAATGATTTAATACACAGCCCATGGTTACCGAATAGATTTACTTTGCTTCAGAAAAAAAAAAAAAATCCAAAACATAAAACATCATTTGCAAAGAAAAAAAAAAAAAAAAAAAAAAAAAAAACACTTAATGTTAGTAATCATATTGAGCTGGAATTTGTCTTAAGAAATGTTAATACAGATAAAAAGGACAACGAATAACAAACACTAAAAATGAAAAAACATGTAGCATTTTTTTAGAGTATGGTACTTCATCAGGTCATAAAATGTGGACACGAATGCAGCTTGAAAGTTGCGACGTACAAGAGCCTACTTTAATACCTTGAAAATTCTGATTTCAATTTTGAGCAAGAGAACAGTTTTTTTTTTTTTTTTTATTATTATTTTTTTTTTTTTATGATATTTACACAAGCATATCTTGCACATGTTTCAATTTTTTTTTTTTATACCAGTTTTTTTTTTTTTTTTTTTTTTTTTTTTTGTGATTTGAAAAAGTTTTTTTATGATTAAACAACACCCTGCTGAAAGTAAATTATTAAAAAACATAATATTTTTTTTATTATTTATTTATTTGAATAGGGGTTCCTTCAAATATTTTTCGGGTGGGTACCCAAGTTGTTATGGCCGCCAATCATACAGAACTTTCCCATTAAAAAAATCGCATGTATATCATTTACATAATATTTCATTTTCATTTCAATAGCCGCCCGTTAGGTGTTTCTTTACAAATGGCCATCAATTCGGCGAACCTCCGACCACTGTATCGCAATAGTGCTGCGCCACTGGAAATGGATATAATAATTAGAATAATAATAATTCAGAATTATTTCAATAATTTTTACACATCTATATTTATAAATAGCATTGGTCTTCGTTAATTCATGCTGTAGTTATTGTCTACGTGTACACGCATTTTAAAAGCAATAATTTCACATACATACGTGCACAAATAAAACAAAATAGAAATTGGTAAAGATTTTTTCTTTTTTCTCTCTTACCCATAAGGTAGAGAAAGTATTGTTTTTGGGTCAAATTTTCGAATGCGAGATTTTGTTATATTTACACGTTTTGAGGTCCCCTGGATACGAAAATCATGTTTTTAGCAAATGGTCTGTGTGTATGTCTGTCTGTGTGTGTGTGTGTGTGTGTGTGTGTGTCTGTGTGTGTGTGTCTGTGTGTTATCAGCATATCTCAAAAACAAATTATGGCAGAAAGTTCAAACTTGGGATTCTAAATCTGTATCATATAGGGATGCTACAGTAAGCTTTTCGTTAAGATCAAGCAAATGGTTCGTGTACAAGGACAATCAAGAGAATTCTAATACATTACGTATGAGAGAAATTGCAGGTAAGTAGAGTTTAACGTCTATAGACTCCACTAAACCAAATGAAACGATTATATATTTTTTGTAATAGAGATAGTTAACTGGGGAAAAAAAATTGTGTATGTAGGAGCCTGGGGGGAAGTCCACCCTCGAGGGGAGTAAATTTTCATGATGGGTATCTTTCAAAAGAGCTCGCCAATACCTTTAAAACGAATGGTTGAACAATCGATCTGCGATAATTTAAAACAAAGTTATCGATTTTTTTGTACTTTTCGTTTTTTTTTTTTTTTTTTTTTTTTTTTTAAATATTGAGAATAAAATGGACTTTCTTTTTTTGGATATTTTTAGTGTTGTGCACGAACGCGTTCATGAGCGTAGCTCAAAAGTTTTAAGTTTTGAGTTGAATTTCGCTCGTTTTTTAAATAATGAACTTGAGTTAAGCGTAGTTCGTTTCTTACACGAACTTGAGCGTGAAAAAGCAATTCAAACTCAAACTCATATTAAATATTTCTGTCTGAAATAGGAAAATGAAAGTAGAAGAAGAAAGGTCAGAAAAGAAAATGACCGTGCAAAATGGATCCCTGAAAAAAGGGGCATTTGGGGAAAAAGGCACCAGAAAAAGGAGCACCCGTGAAAAAGGGCACTTTTGCAATTTGCATTCCACAAAAACAATAAACATCAAATAACGAAATTAAAGCGTGATTTTTCATAATACATTTTTAGAAATTTTAATCAATTAAATTGGTACCATTTTTACTTAGTATATACCTGGGGGAAGGGGGATCTAGGAGCAGACAGAAAGAGAATAATTGTTTTTATATCACTTTCTTATTGATTTTAATGAAACTTTGTCTGATAGTCACTTGCTGTTTATGAAGAATGGGGGAGAGGAAATTTTTTTTTTATATCATCGACCTGGGATCGAACCCAGCACTTCCTGCCTAGCATCTCTGAATGTATTTGCACATATATTAATTTGCAATTTGAGTGTAATATTATAGTGATATTTAATTACATTTAAAGATTTATGGAAATTATGTTATCAAAGAATGGCGAAATCTCGTTGTGTATTTTACGAAATATTTATAAATTGTCTGTATTTTATGGGGTGCATTTTTTTTTTTTTTTTTTTTATAAATATTTACGATTTTGAAAATATTTTATATAGATTCAGTATATTTTTAATTACGAGAAACGATAACCATACAATATAAATAACTTTTTGAAATATTTAAGGCAGCGTTTAATGGAATAATCATCATTTTTGTAAAATTCTAATTTTAGTTTTAGGAGCTATCTAAGATGAAAATAGTAATAAAAATTTCCCGCTTTCATATATTTGAATAGTCATTTCTTAAAACAAAGAAATAAGTAATAATTATTTGTTTAATAAAATAAACAAATAAATAAGTAAAATTTGAAACCATATAAATATTATGATGCGCATTATTAACACAGCATTTCCCTCCGTTCTTGTGCTCTGTATGCCCTAGCTAAAATTTGAAGGAATCTATAATAGAATCTAATCTTCGTTCTTCTTGGTCAAGATATTTTCAACATATGCAGTTTTCTTGGAACTAAGCCGAATCCAATGTATTGAGAATTGTGACTGGTATATGCCAATTTGTCTGTGAGGGAGATTTGTTGTGTGGGCAATTCTGGTACACAAAAGCTGCCTAAAGTGTACTCTGCCTAAAGCCCTTTCCTTTTTTCATTGATAAGAATAGTTAATGGTTAAAATGAGCGTTATCGCACGGGAATAAATATGACACAGAAGTCGTTTGCAACGTGGTAGGTCTTGTATAAGATAAAAATAAATTACTTCTTTGCTTAAATGAGTATTTTTAATATTAAGTTCTTAATTTAATGATTTAATAGAGATATAGCTATAAGATAGTAGAAATAAAGTCATATATATATATATATATATATATATATATATATATATATATTGAAAACCTTTTCAAACATTGCATTAGATGAAAATAAGCATCACATGAAGTACTAGAAAAATTATGAATAAGTCCATGAGGCAATTAATAAATTTTATTGAAATACTAAAAGTTTTATCATGTTATATAATAATAATAATAATAATTGAAATTAATTTTTATTTCCCCCCCCCCTATTTTCGGCTTTTACGATCAAATACATTTTTTTCTATTTTATGATAGTTGCGATATATATTGAACCGCAGTGTACTATGCATTTAGAATTGCATAAATGCATTAATTCATAACATTGAAACGTATGTTATTTTTATTACCTGAGAAAGTACAGTGCAGCAATATAAAAAAGTGACTTATCATTCGTGTTAAATTATTTTTATTTTTCTATAAAAAAGTTAAAAAAAAAAAAAAAAAAAAAAAAAAAACTGCCTTTGTAGTTTTCCTTTCTTAAAGTGACGACGCATTTAGAGAAATACCTAAAGTAGCCTATTTTGTGTAAAATAGAAGACAGTGCAGAATTTTTTACCCCTTGGATTGTTTCAAATTATGAGCAAGAAATATGACTAATATATACAGATTCTGATTAGGTTTAGTTTCGGTAAATCCAAAATATATAAAATTCATACATTTTAATATAGTGAAAAACAAATTTCAGTAATAGGAATTACTTAAGTAAATTTCCTTTTATTTTTATTGTTTAACTATATGTGTGTGTATTTGTATATCTCTAAAAAGACGTGCATACTTAGTATTAAGCCATACTGACTGATTGAATTTTATTACAGCAATATGTTTGATAATACACATTAGAAGAATTTCTTCTTTTGAAAATAGTTTTGTAAAATAATAAATAAACAAATAACAGTATAATTCATAATTTCTATTAATTGTTAAGACTTACATAGCTTTACGAGCATCGGTAGCCCAGTCGGTAGAGTGCCGGCCTCGTAATTGGAAGATTGAGGGTTCGGTACTCGAGCCGGCCAAAGACCGTCGTGTATACTAATGGTGGCTGGTGCACGTAAAATCTGTCGTGGCCGCAATGTCCTCCATGTTCCCATAAAAAATTATACCTCTGGGGGTTACCGAAGCGGGAGAGCCATCCCTTCTGTGGAGGATCAAAACTGCGATGGCATGTCTCCAGACCACCTCTAGGGGTGAGTCATAGACCGTCGCAAATTGCAGACTAGTGCGACGTAAAACCCAACCAACCAACCAACAACTACATAGCTTTACTTGTCCACGTATTGAAAAATTTTTCATTATCTAATGAAAATATATAAATGTGAAAATTATAATAACGCTTTTTAATAAAATATTACATCATCATAATTATTATCTATATATTAATAGGCAAGCATAAAATTTGTTGTCCCTTTTTAACATATTAATTATGGGAGTAGAGGGTTGAAAATGGTATCATTCGAAAGGTATGGTTAGCCGGAAGGTGCGAATACAAATATTATTTTCTTACGATGTCAAGAAGGTATTTAAAAATACATTTATTTTTTATGCATTTTCCCCCATTTTTCCCTTTTATACACGTATTCCTTTACATTTAAAAATACCTAAAAGTAGAAAGTTGTTAAATCTGGCAATTTCATAAAGCTCAAATAAAACCATAGACACAGTAATTTGTAGCATCACTATACGCAAGCGAAGTGATGACGTCACTGTATGTCCATGGAGCCATGAAAAAGATTTTCTACGTTAATCGTCCATTGGATTTTTTGTAAAAAATTATTGAAAAATAACGGAAATTATCTGCCGAATTTAATTCCGATATTTGGGTTATATATAAGTTACTGTCTGCTGTCTACATGTGTTCGATTGAGTTATTTTTTCTGTAAAATTGATAAAATTTTAATTTAAAATCACAAAACTCCAGAAAAAAATGGCAAACTTCCAGTTTCGAATGTAAACATAAGCATTTCATTTGAGTGGGTGATATTTAAACAATAAATATTCAACTAATATAGAGCATTTCCTCGTGACGTCTGGTGGTTGGCAAAAAAGCGCGCTCGACTTTCCCGCGCCCCGCCCACCATTGATTTTCCGTTGGTAATCCGCCATCGCTATGCTTTTCCCAAGCCTTTTTCCCAACCACTCATAAAAGTTGAGATGTTTGTTTACAAACAAGGAATTGCCCTATACTAAATAAAAGGAAAACGGTAAATATTCTATCATAATTTGAAGTTAAATTTGTTTTTAAATGTCTAAATAAAGTATCTGATATAAGATACTAATATGTTGCAACGGAAGAGGTTTTTTGCTGAATTTACATGTTTTGAGCTTTCTTTGCGTTTCAATTAACTGAAATTGGCTACTTATTTTAAAAAAAAGTGTCTTTATTGCTAACTTTTGTGGGTATAAGAAGCAAGTAGAAGATACGTAAAAACTTTTGATTTCCGGTTTTCGATGAATTTACACGTTTTGAGATTTCCTTGCATTTTAATTAAGTGAAATTGACTACTTATTTTTATTTTTTAAGAAGTGGAGTTATTATTCTTTCCTCTACATATATAAGTAGAAAATATAAGATTCAGAAATGTTTTAGATTTTCGGTTTTCGATAAAGTTACACGTTTTGAAATTTCCCGAACTCGATTCGACCATTTTTGAAAAATATCTTTTTTTTTTTTTTTTTTTTTTTTTTTGTTCAAACACTGTACTTTATGAACCAATCGATTTTATTTAACAGAATTTGGCACTTGGTTGGACCTTGGTTTGACATGGTACCGATTAGCTTTTGGCCTGTATCACCCAACGAGGGGCGTTTTCACGTTGCGATTTTCTCTCCTTTCAGGAAAGGCTAACATGTACAGAGAGAAATAGTTATATTAAGTAAAACTCTGCTGATTCAGTTAGAGTGAATATCGGCAAACAATTGCCGCAGCTGTGTTGCATTTGCATTCCGTTTAGGACAAGGCAATAACTTTGCTTTGCCTCGCTTTGCAAAAAAAAAAAAAAAAAAATGGTCGAGTTTCGACTACTGGGCGATACTAGTTATTATAATTACTAAAAGGAAATTTTGTGGCAAATAATTACTAAATAGTTACTTATTGTTTTTGTTTTGTTTTGTTTTTTAATTCTGAGTCGTAATCATAAAAAAAAATTCATATGAAACAGGCTGTGTTCTATATAAAATTTAATATGATTATGACTGTGGGAAAATGTATTTTTTAAAGAAAAAAAATGCAATCAATATTAATTTAATCATGTTTTTAATTTTACTATTTATAAAATAATAAAAAGTAACCATTTTCATATTATTATTTCATCGTATTATTTATCTCTGCTGTGTTATGTTTTTAATTCAGCATGCTTATTACTTTCTCTTACTCATGTATAGAAGAGAAGGTATTGTTTGGGGTAGAATTTTTGAGATTGAGTTTGATATATTTACGCATTTTTAGGTTCCCTAAAACCGACAAATAGGTTATTAGCTGTTTGTTCCAAAGTATATGTGGGTGTCTGTTATCAGTATAACTCAAGAACAAATATTAGCAAAAAGTTTAAATTCTGCATTCTAATTCTTTTTAGTACGAAAATTTTACTTGGAAGCTTGTACTGAAGTAGGACAAATGCGGTATGCACAAGGACATTCAAAATTAATCAAATACGTCTATGGGTGAAACTTCATTTAAGTACAGATTAACATGTATTTAGACTGCCCTAAACAAAATAAAATAAATATGTATTTCTTATAAACAAAAAATTTCTTATAATCAAAAATTTTATTATTTATTATTTATTATTTTTTATTTTTATTTTTTAATGGATATAATTAAGGCAATTGGCAAAATTTACCCTGTGAAAGGAAATTGCTTCAGAATGATAATTATTTTCGCTTACTTTTATGTTACACAAAGCTTTGTTTAGAGCTCTATACTTCACGTTACCTTTATAGGATAATTTCGCGTTTTGAGGTGCCTTGAATATAGAAATGAAACTTTTAACAGTTCCTCTATGGTTCTATAATCTCAACAAATGAAAAGAAATAAATGGAAGATATTTAAATTTAGAATGCTAAAGATTATCTGGGAATGTTACTTAGAATTTTTGTCTAAGATCAGTAAGTTACTGACACAAGCTTTCTAAATAACTTGAAATGCATAATTTAAAATTTCGTTACAACTTATTATCATTATTTTTTCATAAATATGCAAATAATTGAACGGGGCATTGTGTGTGGGGGGGGGGGGGGGGAATCCCGTCACTCAGAAATATAATATATATAAAACAATGTAAGCAAATTCAGATTTCTATTTTTAATTTCATTAAACTTATACACTAAAGAGAGCTATTTACTATTTGCTGAATTTTCAAAAATAAGATTTCACCCATAGTTACAAGTTTTGAGTCATAAATGATATTTTTTAAAACTGGGTTGACCTCTGAGATCATTTATTCTTGAGATAATTTGTACGCAAACTAACAAGTTGACACACATGATTTTTCCTTTAAAGTAAGCTACATAGCAAGCGAAATTTTCTAATGATTTATCCAAGAACTCAAAGACGACATTGATTGCGGCGCAAACAAATAAAGATTAATTAAGTCAAATCATTACACTATTTTAAAAATAGTATTATACTTCGAAACAACGGAACTTGAACTTCCAAATGATGGAATTTCTTTCCTATTAATAAGTTTTCTCATGTGCATAATCTAACGTATTGGAAATTTGCGAATACAAAACCACGCACAAAAAAAAAAGTGGGTCCACTATTCAGAAGTGTTCGCTAAATAAATTTTTACTACAATTAAATTAATAAGTTGTAATTAAGAATGATAAGTTTATAAGTTTAATTAAGCATTAAATTAAAAATAATCTTCATGGTAACTGGTAATTTAAAAAAATGTAAATTACCTATGAAAGTGTTCACAGAGGAGATCTATTTAGAAAAGAAAAGACCAAAAAAAGAAAAAAAAAGCACTAAAAAATGAACTTTTAATGAGTTTCGCTCCTTTTTAAAAATGAACTTGAGTTGACAGCGTTCATTTTTTTTCAGACATGAGTTTGAGCGTGAACTAACTCGTTCTTTGCACGATGAACTTGAGTTTGAACTAGCTCGTTTTTTTCGTGAACTTGCACAACACTGGGAATTTTGTGTTATACTACGTCTCTAATATGGAAATCGTCTGCATTATCATAAAAGAATTTTTTTTTAAATAATAATTTTAATAAATTATTTTTAAAAATTAGAATTATCTTTTAATAACCGAATTAAATTCTATATAAATGTAGGTGCATTAATGAAACGGGGGGTTGAGGTGGGCGGTAGCCCCCTCACACAAAACTAATTATCATATAAAACTCTTCAGAAGCCTAATGTGAATTGTTTAACACAGGTTTACATAACAGTACTCGTTATCTTACCTTTTAATCTGCAACCTGTATTTATAGTATTAAATTTCAGGGTAAGAGAAAGTCGTGTGAGTGACACACCAGATTATTCCTATTTGTCTGAATATGTATCAGTATAATTAAGTAATTCGTTTGAATTTCAAATATAAAGTATGAAAAATTAATTAAAATGTGTATATTCAGGATTTTCCATAAACAGTTTAAGTTTAGGTACTTATATATTGAACTTACTATACAGATAATCTACTTCTTTTATATATTATCATTAAAAACCTGACACTTTAATTATTTGTTTTACAACAAGTTATCATGCGATTTGAAATTGTGATAGTCTATTAATTAAATGGTACACTAATGTAATTTTTGAACCAATTTACATTATAGTAATGACATTTTTATTGCATCAGTAAAATTAATCGAATTTTATGAGCTGAGTAGAAATTTTTTCATTAATAAATTACATTTTTATGAGAATTATAGGGTGTTAGGTAACACCATTATTGTATCACACTCTTAGGCAACACGATTATTGCTATTATGATCATACGAAATGATCAAATAAAATGAAAAAATGTTCTTTCTATTAAGACCTTACGAAATGGCTAATTAAAATGGGGAGAATTTTCTTCTATTAACAGCACATTAAATGGGAAAATGAGATGTTTTATTACATATACGTATTCAAAAGCGTATGGTAATTAAATATAAATATAAAAAATAAACGATTAATTTTGTTTTCATAAAAAGCAATTTTTAAGAAGAAAAAAAAAATTGTACATTATAGTATTTATTTTAATGGGAGAAAACTTTCTATATTAATGGCAAATGAAGGCCGAATAAATTATGTATTCTTTTGTGGAATATAGAAACTTTCATTTTTTTTAAACTATCATTACAAATTAAATATATCATCGGAATTACGCAATAGTACAGTTGCAAGTTTCCATTTATTTCCAAGAAAATGTACTTATAATCACATTCGAGTATTAATTTAAAACACACGTCTGACATGAAATACTAGCATTGTTGAATATAATTTTAAATATTTGATTATTTTCTTCATCTAAAGCGGAAAATAATTTTCAACCTTAACATATAATCATTAATTGCACTTTTATAACACTACAAAATGTAATTATTGAGAGAAATGTTTGTATGATAATAAATAACGGATTGTGTCAAAAGAAATTATTATAATTAAGTAGAATTCTAGATATTCAACACTTATTCTCATTTTTATTTTATCCTATTACTAGCAGGCTTTGCCCGCTTCACTGGACATTAAACTTAAATGAGTTGTCAAAACCCCATATCTTTATTAATAAACTAAGTTATCGCTGTGATTGGTAGAGGTTCTCTCGCTCGCAACGTGAAGAGTCTGGGTCCCCACTGCCTTCGGCAGCAACTTACCCACATCTTACTTCCCCTTCCTCAGCGGGTGAGTTCGAAGTTTTGCAAAATCCCACTAATGTACATAATGCGTACACTTAATCAATATCCACTCACCAAAATTCGCCATTCTAAGATAATTCAAAGCGAATTCAAACGGAAAAACATGTCTTTACACTTGTTTATTGCACTCCGACTCCGAGAGGAGGGGGGGGGGTTGAATTTCGTGAAATCAAGTTACAATAAGTGCCGGATGCATGCAAACAATTTACGCACCAAATTTCGTGATCACAGAAGTCTTTAATAGAAAATATGATAAAATAAATAAATGCAAAAAGCACAGCTTTAGTATAGGGCCCCTTTGGTGACTTTAAATATTTTAAGCCATTTTCGCGATGAACTGAATTGGCTATCTCAATTGTGCAATTAAAGATCTTGGCGAGAAACGTCCGAGCTACTTCGGTGCCGAATTTCAAATTTTGCCAAAGGGATCCGATACTGAAGCTGTTCCATACACAAAATAAATAAATAAAATAAAATAAAATGAAAATTCTTTTCTGATATTTACAAAATAAAAATAAAAAATCATAATAAAATCCAAATTATAATCATTTACAATTGGGAGAACATAAAAGAACCTCATAAGGTACATAATAACAACAAAAAATTTTGTTTTACTGCAGCAAAGAAAAGTACTGCTTAATTAAATAAAATTATTAAACTAATGCCAAATATATCTATGAAAATATTTATCCACGTGCAAATTCCTGATCAAAAAAAAAAAAAAATCACCAACTTTTGTAGGTATTTTTCTCTCTAAATTTTATTATTATTCACGTAAAATTTAAAGTATTTCATTTTATTTCTGGAAAATAAAAAAATATATAAATATAAAACCTTCTATCGAATCTGGGTTGAAAACGGAAAGAGGGTAAAATAAATTAGAAATATCAGACCTATATTTATAAATTTGATACCAAAGGAATGGGGCAATTTTTCTGAATCCAGGGATGCAAACAGTTTTTCGATGCGACAATTAGATTTTTAAAAAATAACTGAAATATGAAATTTAAGTGGCAACGGAAAAACGGAAAAAGGGAAAAATAAATTAGAAATATCAGACCTATCGTTACAAATTCAGTACCAAATGAAAGGGGTGATTTTTTTTAATCCTGGGGTGTAAACAGATTTTCGATACGACAATTAGATTTTTTAAAATTAACTAAAGTATGGAATTTAGATAGCAACAGTTCATTTCAATCATTTCGTAATTTGTAGTGCAAATCACGCGAAAAAAAAAAGTCTTTATCTTAAAAATTTATTTTTATATTTTATTTTTCCATTCAAAGCGTTTTAGTGAAAAAATATTTATAGCGCATGCGCAGGCGTTTTTTACCCACAATTTAAACACTATTCAGACACTTTAATCCACTTTAACCCACAATTTAAACACTATAATTTTGAAAATTTCTATAGATATAATTTTAATTTGGGTGAAGACCTAAGTTTCTGCCAAGCGCCGTTGAATCCCGTCCAGTCGTTCTCGAGTGATGCCCGGACAAACTTGTTTTAGTCTTTTACCCCCCAGGGGGGAACGGGGGGGAATTTCTGAAAAGTTGATAGATATAATTTTAAGTTGGGTGAAGACCTAAATTCCTGCCAAGCGCCGTTGAATTCCGTTCGACCGTTAAAACAGCGACATACAGACACGATGACACACACACACGCACACACACACACACAGAAAATTTTCTGAAGTCATTTTCGGCTTTCATGGGGTGTGAAACGTGAAGATATCGCAAATTTTTTTTATTCCGACAAATTTACAGACAAAAGTCTGATTTTATTAATATAGATAAGTAAAATTAAAGTACTGATTCATTAAAATTTTTGATGGCTTTTCCAGTTTTTAGATGTCCTGAACACAAGTTAACCATTTTTAGAATATATCTGTCGGTCTAACTAGAGCTTGTATGTTGCCAAACTTTTGCCGGCATTCTTTTTCACGTAAAAAATGTACTCAATTCTATAAATCTTTGTATTTATTTGGACATTGAGATAAATTAGCACTGATTATATTTTTGACATATACCAACCAACAGACTATGCCACAGTTTCTCTATTTATGCAAAAGCTATAGCTAAAACTCTATAAGATATAATTTCTGAGATCGCTGTTATGAAAAATTATATTCATTCATTTGAGATGCATATCGAAAGATGACGTTGCTATACCGCAATTTCATTTTCGCAAAGGCGGAATCTCAAATTCTGCAGTGTATAAGTGCACCAAGCGCCAATATGTAAAATAGCTTTTAAAAAAAAACTATGCTGATTCATTTTAACGCATTTCGAACTCCAGAGGGTGCTGTTCAGTTAAAAAATCAAAAAAAAATCTGAATTATGTTTGGAGCATTTTAACAAACAGACTCCTGTAACACTATTCAGGAATTCAACTTTTCAGCTACAATTTTCCATGATAAGAAATATTGTGGATGTAATCATGCAAAATATAACACATATCGATCAATCAATCAATCAATCAATCAGATTTTTCCACTCAAAAGCGGTTATCTGCAACCCACACACAAGCTAACCAAGGACACCTCTCCGCCAAAGATCTCTATTCAGGCTGTCATCAATAGATAGGCCACGATTTGGGTTATGAGTAAAATTCTTAAACCGCTTAAAATGCGAGTTTACTAGCTCTGGTTTTACTTTGAGTCGTTCATGTGTTAATCAAATTTTTACAGTCCGACTGATTTTTAGAAGTATAAGGCAAGAAACAAAGAAATCGGTATGACTTTTGTGGACGTAGAGAAAGCCTATGACCGTGTTATCTTTCACTGCAGTTTTTTTTTTTTTTTTTTTTTTTTTTTCTCAATTGGTTTATGCTGTTGTCACTGTTACTATAGGTGGAAAATTTTTAAACATTACTTTGTGCAGCTATTTTTGCACTTCCTTTGGTCCCAACGCTCTGCCAACTACATTATCTCCACACAAAACTTACCCACACAGTTCGCTCGTTTGAAAAATGGAATTTTTTATTATTTCATTTTTTATAGAATTGAAAACTTACTCCTACGATCTACGTTCGAATTTTTACCTGGTCACTAAACGAAAATACGCTCTTATAAAAAACCAATTCGGTCATTACATCAAATATCTAGACACCATTACAATTGTAGTCATTTATTAGTTCCAGTAAAGAAAATTTAAACTGAAAATCTACAACAGTAACCTTTTTTATTTCTTTCTTGTAGTAACTTTTGTTGCATTCATTAGCATTTTTAATGAAATGTGTGTAAATAACATCATTTTATGAATAAATCATTTCTCATTTTAGAAACTTTAGAGTAAGTAAAATTTTGTCCATGAGAAAAATTTTATATTTTAAAACATTCAACAGTAAATAAGTGCTTTCGTACAAGTAATGACTGAAAAACTTCGTTTCATTTTACCTCTGTATTTGGATAATTTATGCTTTGGTTCTTTGTGATTTTATTCATTCAAAAATGATGAAAAATAGTTTATCTCACTGAATAAAGTCGTGTGAAGAAAATTAAAAATGTTGATTAAAATCGCTCCAAAGAAAACTTCTTAAATTCCCAAAGTCTTTTTTTTTTTTTTTTTTTTTTTTTTTTTTTTTCGTGAAAGAAATTTATTGATTTTCATTATAATCTTACAATTTCTTTGAAATATATTGTATTTATAGATATTATTCAAGTTAACTATGACACGTTTTCTACTGAAAAACATATAAATATCATTATCGGTTTCTGTAAATATGCTCAAAAAAAAAAAAAAAAAAAAAATATATATATATATATATATATATATTAATATTAATTTCTCATGCCCATATTGTAGACAAAGTATTTTTTTAAGTTCGATTTCCCACGCTAATGTATTGGAAAATATAACGTTTAGAGGTCTCCTGAATACAAAAGTCCTATTTTTATTGGTTGATCTGTATGTATATCAGTTAATAACGTAACTTAAAAATAATATGGTGTGTCATTCGCGCGACTTTCTCTGACCCTGCATTTCAATACTATAAATATTGATTGCAAATTAAGTCATAAGATCAATGAATTAAGATAATAAATTTAACCTATTTTAAAATAATTGTTAAAAGGTTCAGGAATAGTTTTACTTGACATATAATTGTGTGTGAAGGGGAACACACTACCGCCCCTTCAAACCCCCATTAAATTATAATGCCTAACTTTATTTTAAAAAATAAATAAATAAATAAATAAAAATCCGAGCTGTTATTAATTTGCCTCCAAACTTGCCACTCTTGATGAATACCTAACACGAACTTTATACTACCAAATTTGAATTTCCTGCATTTATTTATTTTTAATTTATGCAGATAATAAATATACATACAGAACAACCGATAAAAGAACTGGATTTTCATATTCATGGAACCTCAAAACGTGATATTAGACAAAAAAAAAAAAAAATCAGAGTTTAAAATAGAGCTCTAATAGAACTTCAAAAGTACTTTGTTTATAGTATGGGTATGAAATATTCCTTTTCCTTCCTGACCAGTGTTCGTTGACATAGCAAAGTGTTGCAAAGCTCTTCCATCAATTGCAGTCAATAAAAAAGAACGTGTAGCTTAATTTGGGATAATCCTGCATATTTTCTATAAATTTATGGGCACACCACATCGTGTATTCAAAATTAATCCAATATTAAATAAACATAGTACATACTGAAATACACTTCCCAAGATAGCTATTATATCCAAATACTTTGAGTAGCCCTGTAAACGAATGATAAATAATATTAATCTACACAAAACATGCTTTTATGTATATGTAAAATATGTTTCTTTCTTTTTTTTTTTTTTTTTTGTCAAGCTACGGAAGTTACACTGTATTTATCAAAAATATAACTGACGTAATGTATTTAAAATCTTTTGCATTGCCCTGCACACAAACCATTTGCTTGATCTGAATAAAACATTTTGTGTAGCATCATTAAATGATACCGATATAGAATATCGAGTTTGGATTTCCTGGTATTGTTTGTTCTTGAGGTATACGGATAACAAACACACACACCAACCGCTTAACAAATGATTTTTGAAATTTTGAGACCTCAAAATTTGTAAATATAACAAAAACTCAATTTCGAAAATTTGATCCAAAGACAATACTTTATCTACCATATATATGGGTAATAGAAAGTAATGAATAATTGCGAGAAATTTAAATATGGTATTTTGAAACTGGCATGTGGTTGTCACTTGAAAAATTGATCAAGTCTGACAAGTTTCAAAGCAAATTAATAACAACTTTGAATTTTATATTTTTAAATAAATGTAGGTACAATAATTGAACGGGTGGTAGCCCCTTACATGGAATTATATGTCAAATAAAACTGTCCGTAAACTTATTTTAGATAATTTTAAATTAGATTTATCTCTATTATCTTATCTTATTGTTTAATTCGTCTTAATCTCCAATCTGTCTTAATAGTATTGAAATGCAGGGTAAAAGAAAGTCGTGTGAAAGACACACTAGATTATTTTATATTTAAAAAAGTGTCATACAAAGTTAGAAAAATGAAAGTATAAAATAGTTAATGGTATAAAATAATAGAAATGGATTTTTTTGGTCAAGGTTCTTTTACCTTATCCCTTCAGTTATTTTACATAGACCAGTATGAGTTGATTTTTTTTTTCTACAAAAAAGATTTAAAGAGTTTTTTCTTTAATACTGAAAGGTGCAAAATAGAAACGGGCAAAGAAATTCATTTCTGCTTTAAATTTTAAAATCAGATCTTTAAATTTTAAAATCAGCATATATAATTACGCTCATCACTGACCGACTGACTCTGTCACGTTTAAAAAGGCTAAGAGGTTTTCTTGGACTCTGTCTGTGTGTGAACGCAAGTTGCAACCCAACTTTCTACTTTAGTTAATTTAAAAAAAAATTTAATTGTCCGATCGATATGTTGTTTAATCCAACGAATTCAGGTAAAATCGACCCTTTCATTTGGTACCTTATTTGTAACGAATTTTTGATTAGATTTTTTTTAATTAATTAAAATAAGAAAATATACGTAGCTTTAAAATAGACATTTAAATTCTTAATTGTTGCCATTTTTTTTCTCAGCATAAAATGAAATATGATATATATATATATACATATATATATTAAATATTAAAGTTGCGTGTATGTGATGTCGTGATGATCTAAAAAATGACGTCTATAAAATAATAATAATAATTTTTAATTTTAAAGGTAACGAAGAGATAAATAAAGTACGAAAATTTCGCACGTGCTTGCTAACAAATGAATAGACATTTTGCACGTTTTCTGATTTTATTCTTATACAATAGAAAATGAAAAGGTAAGAAAATAAATACATGCATTTTCTTTATTTGAAATCTAATGACTTATTTATAACAATTTTAACGTCGCACTATTTACTCTATCGAGAAAACGTAGTATAATTTTTCGTGACGTCACTCTTTATGACAACAAAGGGAAGTAATCGTTGTTTACATTCGATTTCCTGCTTTGCTTTGCTTCTTGAATCAGTGAAATAGGTTTTGTATGTTATAATAATGACGGATATTAAAAAATCGTAGTACAAATATTCTATTGTACCATTTTGCACTAATACAACGGCTAATGCTTCTCAAAAGTTTTTTTTTTTTTTTTTATCCTTCCACAGGATCTTATTAAACGAAAACATTGGACAACCGCCATGAAAAGAAAACAATTGAAAATAATGATAATGGAAAATGGTGATAATGATATTAAATGATTATAAGATGAAAAAGAAATGCTCAGAAATCACATGAACGGTTGATAATTACGAAAATTAAAACGAATTGCTGCTTACTAACCAGGTTAACAAATGTAAAGATTGAAGCATCATAAAGTATGACGTCAGGCAGTGTTTCGAAGTCACGTGATTTTTGGTTAATTTTAAAGTTATTTTTTAAATTAATGAGAACATTTTTCGCATTTTTAATAATTTTTTTTTAATTTATGGGCCTAAAAGTATCAAAGAAATAGAATTTTGTTCAAATCCTTCATGTGTGCAAACTCCTCATTATGTCGCCCTACAACTGACTAGTCAATACACACTTTTAAAGCTGGCAGTACAAACTTGTAAGTTATACATATATATATATATCTTTAAATAAAACTTTTTTTTTTTAAGTTGTGTGCACAAAAAGAATATAATAGCAAAATGCAAGCATTTTTTTTTTTTTAGATTTATTTGAAGCAGTTATAATAATAAATATAATCCTATAGAATTGCATTCAATTTAACAAAAAAAAAAAAAAAAAAAGAAGAATAAGAATTAGAAAAATTAGAAAAATTACAGATAATGAGATTTTCTTTACAGTTGAACCGAACACACTTTTGTGGATAGTGAATATTAAGGCAAATATTTTTAACATAATTTTTAATTTCCAACATATTTTTCTATCAACTGAAAACGAAATTTGCTATTAATTGGCATTAAAAATAAAATAAAATAAAACAATAATGTGAAATTACATTATTAATCACAATTCGTGTTGCAAATTAAAATTAAGTTATTATCACAGAATGCATAATTTCCAACATATTTTGTTATCAACTGAAAACAGAATTTGCCATTAATTGGCATTTAAAATAAAATAAAAATAAATAAAACATTAATGTGAAATTACATTATTAATCACAATTCGTGTTGCAAATTAAAATTAAGTTATCATCACATTATGTTTAAAAAATAAATTCTTGTTATAAAACTTACAAAATTTCTAAATTCTAATTTTAATTTACTTATAACTGACGACATGGTTATGGTGTTATTATTGTGTTTATATTATAGCAAGGCTAAAAGATTATGATTTTCTTATGTACATATCAGGATACCAATGCAATAAAACTGTTGATTTAGTGACCAATGCTTTTACATTTGGGATTTTCGGAACATTTCCAGGAAAAACAGATGAAATCCCATGAGACTCGACTATCGATAAATGAAACAGGAAATGTATTCCAGTTTATTTTCTGCATATTTGCAATGGAATTTCTGCAAATCACGATTGAAAAATTATTACTCACGAAAAAAATTATGTTTTACCCTTTTTTTATTTATTTAATTACTTTTATTTTCATTTAATTATTATTATTATTATTATTTGTTCTAATATTTTACTTTTTTAGACTCAGGTATAGCAAATTATTAAAGAATTTAGTAACAATAATGGGTACAGTACGTATTTTCCTTTAAATCTAACCCAAAGAGATACTTGTTCTGTTTAATTAATTTTTTTAAATGTTATTAAAATATGTTAAAATGTATTCCTGAAAGTTAAAATAGTTTAATAAACAACACTTACCAGCAATATTAAAAAGTATTTATCCATCCGGTTTCCCTCTATATCTATCTGTGTGCGCTCTAATTACTTTAAATATTTTTCAATTAAATATTTTCAAATGCAAAACCTAAATATTTTTCAAATACCGAGACTCGTATATTTTAGTCCTATTTAATGTAGAATATTTTCTATTGAAAAATGGTATGAACTGCTTACTTATTTATATACAGAGTTTCAGAAAATATTTAATATACTTTACGATCTAAAAGAAGTAATTATTAAAGACGTATTTTAATATCCCTATAATGGAAAAATTGTAATAAAATTAATATACAGTATTTAGAATCGCAGAAGCGTGTTTCTTACAAAATATGCTATAGATAGCAAAAATCAGTAGAGGGACGCGCAAAATATTCAGATAACATTATTTGATATAAATGTATGAATTTCCGTTTGCGTCATGAAGTTTTTTTTTGCATTTTATTAATTTTTTTATGTACTTCGTGATGGCTATGCAATTCTTAAACAATATATAGAGGTATAAAAGAAAGACTTCAACTTAAGAGAACAGCAAAAGAAAAAAAATTCCAAAGTGAAAATGTAGATAGCTCTAAGTTAAGCAATGCTAAGCTACATGGTAGCACTTAATATATCGTCTTGACTGCATAACGATAGAAAGAATGTGTGCTCTTATATATGTGAATGGAACCAAATTATGCACATTAGTTATCAACCAATATAACTGCAGGGATTGTGGGGGATTAATTAATGGAAACTGAAACCACTGCTGTGAAAATTGTATAAACATTTTTAAGAAAATATGGATTGAATGCAAAACTTCCAACAGTCTGACAAAAGAGAAACGCGAAGTCACAGTTAACAAGATTTCAAAGATTTTCATAGATGTAAAAAGCTTGAATAAAATGAGTTCCTGTAAAGATTTTTGCTTTGAAATTATAGCCTAAAGATGAAAATCTTTTAAAATTTAACATATCAAACCTTATGGGGATGAAATGGGGTGTAGAGGTTTTTGAGTGTTTTCACCGCATCGCTGTATTTGTTTCCATTAGAAGCTGGAAACGTTATGAAACGTTTTCTTTTAGGCCCTAATTAAGTTTAAAAAAAATTAGAATCTACCGATATTTAAGCCTCAAAAATTTAAACAGGGTTGTAAATGTTTTTGAATCTTTTCACCGTAACTTTGCAGTTATTAACATGTTTTTATTAACTCGCTTTCTTGTTTGTCCAGTACAAATCTTGCAATCAATTTTTAACTAACTTTCCGATTACCTAGACATTTGAAACCTATATAATAGCTCAGAACACGATGACAATGCATTCTTTTAACACTTTTATTCAATTAATAAATGTTTGAAAATTTCTTATATTTGCTCTCTTTATTACGCATTTGACCATTTTCCTTCAAGTTGATGGGATAATTCATGAAAAAAAAATTTTTTTTAAGTATTTATTAATACATATAACTATCAAGTTTATATAATTCAACAGAAAATTTAAAAACGTGGTATATAAAAAGTTCTTTTTATCTTGTACTTATTTTCAATAGAAGCTTCAGAATTTAAAAATGACTCCTGTAAGACCATTATTAAGATAAAAGATGAAGATCTTCCAAAATTCAATCCCTGGAGTGGTGAAACGGGCATTCCTGGGTATTTTTCTACAAATCTTTACTTTTGAATATATTTGAACCCAGCCTTGTCTTTATTAGAACTTACAAAAAATATTTTTTTTAAAGGTCAAATTAATTAACTTTGCTTTCACTTTACCTTTTAATTACCAAATAATTTCAATATTTTAGCTGTAGAATAAAATAAAAATAAGCAAAAGTTAAAATAGTAATATAGTTAAGAATGGAATAATAAATTTTTGCAAAAAATCAGATAATAATTATAAAATATCTCTTCTGCAAAATTTAATTTCTTGATTTCTTGTAAATACTTGAAAATGATTTTAGAATATTTTAATTTATAAACGGTAAATTTCATATTATTACTTATATTACTTAACAAATTACTTATATTACTTAATATATTAGTCAACAAATAAACATGCGATAAATGTATTTTAAAGAAGTTAAAAGGTTTTCGAAAACGATCACAGCATTAATGTAATTTTTTTTCGAAATACGAATTACATATTTTACAATATCGTTTAACTGACAAAAATAATGTAAATAAATATGTATATAGCATATGATTAAAATGATAAAATCATGAGATATTTCACACTGAATTTTACAAAATCTCAAAACTGGAATTTAGCAGTACACAAAAAATGTCCAATTTATACATTATCAGATATTTCAGCGTTTAAAATAAATGTCAATAACATTACATTAAATTACATTAAAGCTGATCGCTTACGAAAACTTTTCTTTATACCACATTTAAAACATATTTATCGCATGCTTACTTGTTGACAGATATATTAAGTAATATAAATAATTTAAGTAATATAAATATAGATATGAAATTTCCCGTTTATAAGTCAAAATATTCTAAAATAGTTTTCAAATATTTACTAGAAATCAAGATACCAAATTTTGCAGATGAGATATTTTATACTTATTATAAAAGAATACCAAGAAAAATACAAGTGCGATTGTTTATTTATTTATCTGGATAAATTTTATTCCTTAATGGCATAAAACAAAAAGTATATATTGAATTTATAAATAAAAATTACTGAATTTCGACGTATCTGTAAACTTATATGATTGTAATATTTATTCCTTGTTTCATTCATTGTAATTTAAATTTAATCATTTGTAATGTATTTTGCAAGTATGTAAAATTGTAAATATTTCTAAATAAAAATAATATTATAAGGTTAACATGAACTGAAATATCGTATTTCAAATCACTAAATTTAAATCTGCTAATTTTTGTAATGAAAATAACTTTTAATGCAAAATTAAAACAGATTTTTACATTGGAAGAAAACAAGAAAAAGTAAATATTATACGACTAAGAAAATATTTGCTCAATTTTATTTTCTAACTAAATAGAGGATTAATGGTAAAAAAGAAGTACTTACTCTGTTACTAATTTAATCAAAGTGAATTTTCCTTTTTATTTTTTTAAAGAAAGGGAAAACAAATGTGAAGAATAAAATCGAGACAATTCTATCACTTTTAATGTAAAAGTATACTTTATTTGATGTAAAAAGAGTTCGAAAAACATACGCAGATAAGTTTTTATAAGTCATAATCTTTTAATGAATTCAAGGATTTAATCTGATTAAAGAAGTTAAAAGACTCGTAGTTCTCTATTGATTTAGCTTCCAATCGAACATATATAACTACAGAATATTATTAAATAGCATTTGCATAAGTTGCATTTGTTCATTTTTTTTCTCTGCTGTTTCTTTTACTTTTATATCTACTGCAATGGAAAACTGCAATAAAAACACTGTACACATCATGCTTTTGGATACTATTTTAAATGTAAAGAGTAAATGAGATATCATATGAAGGATAAATTTCGGGAAAGCGCCCTGTTCGACAAGATGGCGTGTCATGTGGTGGTGATTTTATTAATATTAGCAATTGATTTAATAAACAAAAATATTCAGATTTATTGTTGAATATGTGAAAATAGTGCTTTAAGCGTAATTTCGTTCCTGTTATGAGATTTTTTTTAAATATTAAACTTTCAATACGCTAAAAGTTAAGTAATGTCAGCATGTAATTTTTAGGTAATATACAAAGTGATAAAAAATTTATCTTTTCATTTTCTTTACCTTTAGAGGTAGAGCTTTAGGCATAGTTTGTGTGATATTTCCTTCTTCATACGTAAAACCCAAATATTCTTTAATTTGGCATTACAAGTGTGAAAGTCAAACGATTTAATTGGTAACAACAACCGGAAAGTTATTTATGATCTATGTGAATCATTTGATTTTTCTTTCTTGTTTTTTTGTGAAAGGAAAAACTGATGTTCATGCTATACAATCCTTCTCTTTAAATTAGAAACTTTTAATATATTACAGAAAACATTTACACATGCAAATGTAAAATCCATCTCCTTGCAATGAATGATGAAAATGAAAATATTAAGTACACAAACTGATTAAATTAAAAAACTAGTTGGCATAGGTGGACTCTGCTCAGTTCCCCATCATATTTATGTTCTCATAAATTTCTAGTGCGACACATATTATAATCATGTTAAAAGAAAAGAATTTGACCAAAGCTTGATACAGTGACAGAATGAAATCCCTGCCTAATAGGCTATCCACCGTTCACTTCGATATATTTATCTTATTCTAATCTATTAATTTATATTATCAGGGTCGACTCCGTTGTTTTGTTTTCATGCTACTGTTTCCAATGAAATAATCCTCAAAATTCATATTTACATGAAAAATTTACAATTTCGCTATGTTGATAAAATCGTAAATTACTAATAATTTACGAAATTTTCCTATTACAATATTTGTATTCAATCATGTTCAAACAAATATCTAAATGTAATTTTGAAGTTGTCTAATGTATTTAGGATCCTCAAAATGGAAGTTTATGCTCAATTTTGCCTTATTCTGACATGTTAAGTAAATCGTAAATTCCAAATAACTTACGAATTTTTTTAATTGGAAAAATCACAGTCTATGATATTCATGCCAGTATCCAAAATAATATTTACAAGTGGGTTTGACCTCTTTACGATGAAAATATCCCTCAAGATTGACGTTTATGTGAAATTTTGCTCTATTCTGCCATGTTAAGAAATTCGTAATTTTTCAATAACTTACGAAAATTTTATATTGGAAAATTCCTAGTCATTAATATTCATGCCAGTGTTCTAAATAATATTTCAAAAGTAGTCTGACATCTTTATGATGAAAATATCTCTCAAAATAGACGTTTATGTGAATTTTTGCCTTATACTGCCATGTTAAGAAATTCGTAAATTTCCAATAACTTGCGAAATTTTCAAAGTAGCATATTTATAGTTACTGATGTTCATTCCGGCATCAAAACTGATATTTTAATTGGTCTGACATTTTTACAGTGAAAAGTTTCCATTTAATGCACGTTAAGGTGAAATTTTGTCCTATTCTCCCATGTTAAGAAAATCGTAAATTTCTCATAACTTACGAAGTTTTTTAATTCGAATGTTGCATATCAATAGGCAGTACTGCACCTTGGAAGTATCAAAAGTAATATTTTAAAACTGATCTGACCTCTCTGCGATCATTTGTTCGTGAGATACCGTATTAACAGTCTAACAAACTAACGGACTAACACACTAACGGACTAACACACAAACGGACTGACACACTAAAGGACACCCTACAGACATATACAAATTTTGTCATTTTCGGATTCCTCATACCTGAAAACGTATAAAAAAGTCAAAAAGCCGAGGTCGTAATTTTTCACGATTATCTAAGTTCCCCATACCTATTGTATGATGGGGAACAAATACATCAAGTGATATTTTTTAACAAAAATATTAATGTGACAAAAAATAATTAATTTTCCTAAACATAAATATAATTTATTTTTTAGAATTATATGAAAAGAAAATCGCATGAAAGAAAGAAATACTTTAATGCTTAAAATTCAATGTCAAAAATTGATTAAAAAGTTTTTTTTTTTTTTTTCCTAAATTAAGTACCATCTTATGAGAGATTGACAAAAACAATTACAGAGATTAGTTGTATTTAAATAAAACACACCATTTCTATTGTTTTCGGGTTAAAAATATAAAGACCTTAATGATTAGCTTTTGAACGGACCATTAACTAAATAAAATGTTTTTAAGGAATGGTAAATCCCATCTAATTTTTTTCACTAATTTGACTTTTTTCATTACTTTCGTTAACATTTTCTCTATCACTGTTATTATTTTCTAACAAATAGTGACTTTTTAAATGATTTTTTTTTTTTTTTTTTTTTTTTTTAAATGTTGAATGTCTGTATATTTAGAAAAAATATTGAAAAATTTAAAACGTAAAGTATGGATGGATTATGTAAAGCATTTTGTATTACACTGTGTAAAAAAGTAGACGGACACTAGATATTTTTATAAATAAAGGTTATTTTTCATTTTTTATAAAATTATTTTTATGTGTAACATTTTGCAGATCATTTAAGAAGAAAATATCAGTATTATTACCATGATTTTCAAAAATAAATTATTAATGACAACAAAAATAGCTTCTACTTCTTTTCACTTAGTAAAAAAAGTAGAAGGACAGTAATATAAAATATAAAATACAAGCAATATTAGTAAGGAATACTCTTCCCATTGGCTTTTATGACTTCTAATATTCTATTTGGTAATAAATCACACAAAGATTGGACTCCTGTTTGGGAAAAATTAGCTTATGAGCTGTTCAAAGCTACTTGAAGCTCAGTAAGGAATTTAAAAATTTTCCCACTAGCATATTCTTCATCAGCAGGCATTAGCCAGATGTTTTCTACTGTGCTAAGATCAGGGCTTTTAGCTGACTTAGGTAAAACCTGCACATTATTTGCAGAGAACCAATTTTTAACTCTATGGTATGTCATCTTGTTGAAACATCCACTCTTCTCCTCCTAATTCAGAGCCATAAGGAAGAAGCTCATAATTCAGCACTTCAATATAACCTGCATGTTTCTGCATACCATTGAAAAAGACCAGACTTGTTCTTCTTCCATATCCAAATGCTTACTATCATCAACTCCCCCCCCCCCTCATTTGTCGAGTTGAAAAAAATTCTTCTACGTTCTTCAGACAATGACGGCCTTATTGGTAACCATCTAAATCGTCTAAGGTAAACTTCTTCTCGTCTGAAAATATTATAAAACTCCTATCTGAGATCCATGACATGTGTTTTTAAACCCATGTTAAACGGTAATCATCTGTGTTTCTTTTTCCACTTTGGATGTTGCTTTCGCTTTTTGAAAATGAATTATTTGGATCTTGTTCTGTAGTTATAAACTGTTTGCCTTGACACATGGGTAAGTCTTGCTTGTGATTTTCGAGCCTTTGCAATACTACCACTGCTCTTTTTAAGCTCATGAGCAAGTTTTTTTTTTTTTTTTTTTTTTTTTCAGAGCAAGGCGTTAACTTTTTAGGCCTACCAGTCTTCTTTCTTTTCCTATTTCTATCTGGCTTTCTGATAAAGTTAGAAAGTGTATTGGGGCTGACGTGTAGTTTACGAACAATCTGTCTAACACCTTTACCATTAATTATATATGCAACAGTTTGACCCTTTTGGAAATAATATTAAGGTATTCTTCTAGGCAGTCTGAAAAGAAAATAACATTACAATTCTTAACAAAATACCTTTTCCTCAACAAAAGTGTTAAAGAAAATTCAATATTCACTTTTTTACACGTGCACAATCCACCAGATAACAAATTTTGGAAAGTTTTTTTTTTTTTTTTTTTTTTACACTCTCGAAATCATGAATGCTAGTTTTTCTATAATCCATTAATTAGCATTTGTAGTGGAGATTTCATTTTTACGTGAAATTAAAGAAACCTTCGTTAAACAAAATCTGTATAAAAATCTAATAGCCCTGATACAGAAAAAAGTACAGAAAATAATTTGCAAAAATCGATTGTCCTTTATTTATTTATTTATTTATTTATTTATTTTTACACAGTGTATATCATAAATTAAACGATTTAATTCATCTGAGATATATAAAATGTATCTATAATTTTAATATAAAATGAGTAATCTCAACATAATAAAGCAATAAATTCCATTGTAATTTTACTATCCTAATAGAAAGCAAAGCTAAATAAAATCCCTTTCATTTAAAACTTTCACGTAATTAATATTATCTGAATACATTTCAAATGAAGCCAACATTTCTACAAATAAGTATAAAACTTCATTGATGTAATTCTACATATATTGTTGCCACTTTCTCTGTGCTGTTATTCCTGATCATTTAAATTACTCACTACATTAATTTTAAACAAGATATTTAAATAAATAGTAAGCCTAAATATACATAATCAAATATCATTTATCACTTTATTTGGTAAAACCTCTTTTGGTTTATTCGTATTTGTAATGTAAATTTGTATTACAACAAGATTTAATACATGTATTATCAAAAGAGATTGTACTAGTAATCCTGTAAATTGGATGAAATGCTCAATTATGTAAATTGCATGTATTGCATATTACATTAGGGAAAAAAAAAAAAAAAAAAAAAAAAAAAAACGGGAAGTTGATTGTAACATGTTTTTGCTTTCCTGAAAAATAAAAAAGTTATGTTTTAATTATTATTATTATTATTATTTTAATGTAGATTTATTATTTTTATTAAGCAATAAACTATTTAATCTAAATTTAGTCTGAATTTAATCTGGTGAAGAAAAAATTCGACAGGATTTTTTTTTCTCCTTCATACATTTTTTAATTGGAAATTGAAACAAATGTGTTGATATTCAAAAATAAATAAATGTTCAATTTCTGATTCTTAATATTTACAACATAAGTAAATTATTATAAATTTACTAACATATTTTACAGGTTGAATTTCATTATATCACTTAAATCTCCAATAAAATATCTTTTTTTTTTTTTAAACGGTAAATATTGAGTTTCACTTCTTTATTAGATTCCCATAGAAAAAAAAAAAAAAAAAAAAAAAATACGGTCTTAAATATTAAACGCAAATATAAATCGCTTCAAATATTTTTCTCACCTATATTTTTCGATAAAATATCACTGTACATTTTAAAATAGTCGAACGAATTTTCTTTAAAAGAAACCAAGATTCACCAAAACCAGTGCAACGGTTGACCAGTGCAACGGTTAAGTATATAAATTTTCAGCTCAATCAGATATCACTTAGACGCTATAGCATTTTAAATAATTTCAGCTCATATTGCATAATGATAAATATTTTTCTATTGTGTTCTTGTAAAAAATAATATGAGTGCTAGATTCACTGAAATCTATACAGTTCGTGAGATAGGAACATATGACTTCTATATAAATTTTCAGTTCATTTGAGTTAGGCAGCTGCGATAACTACGTAACTACTTTCAGCTCATTCTAACAAAGAGTTTAGGAGGTTTATTCAAACAGAGTGTTTAGACGTTACTGTGCTTATTCACACACATATATACTCACATGCACGCTCATACATACATACCGAAAAAAAGTATAAAATCGTAGATATCTCTAAAAGGAGCGCTCGTGTCATGACCAGAGTTGGAAATGTATAACTAGACGTCACGACAGTCGCAAATATAAGATTACAATATTCTACGTTCATTCGCTGTTGAGCTATGCGAGATGAAAAATCCATTTTACAAATCACGATTACAAATTTATCCATAAATAATATGTTCTGAAAATAGGGATGCGAACTAATTTGCTTATTTCATTCAATGCTCTCCCCCACCCCACCCTCCCTTTTATTTTTTTAATTATAGCTAATCTAAATAGTTTTTTATTTTTCTTTTATTTTTTTCTTTTATTTATTTATTTATTTATTTATTTATTTATTTTGTATCAAAAAATGTATATCAGACTAAAGATGTATATCAGAACTTTTGTTTAAAGGATGTATATTAGACTAAAAGTTTACAAAGTTATTTCATTGTTAAATATAAAACTGTGATTTAGCGGCTATCAGATATTTTAGAATAATTCTTCATTGTAATGTAATTGTTCAGTCTCAATTGTTTTGCCTTTTTTAAAAACCTAGTTTTACTATAGCTAATGTTTTCAGACAATATGACTTTAAAATTAATTCCTCTCCTATGAACAAAACAGCCGTTTCTATCATAAGAGATATGTATAACTCTTGGGGATATAAAATATTCTATATCACTGTGAGCTATATATTGGTCAAACAAAACGCAAATTCAATTTTAATATAAAAGAAATGTTTTATTTCCAGAAACGAGGAAACAACAAATCGAGTAATCAGTCATTGCTCAGCATTAATGGGAAAGAAACCATATGTTTAATTTTGATTTAGCTAAAATATTCCACAGTCCTAAATATTTACATGAACTCGATTTTCTACAGTCTTTCCATAATTATATAAATTATAAAAAATCATTTATTGCAGTTTCGCGATGTTTTTTTTTTTTTTTTCCACCTATCATATCTGTAGATTAATATATACCAATTTCCTATTGGCTAATATAGTTAATAATCCCACAGTTCTATTGGCTGTTATTTAGGCTCTAGAATATGCTTAATGATTTGTATAAGAGAGTAATAATCCGTCTTCTTATACGGCACAAATGATGCTTTGATTAACAACAGCAGTACGCATTTTTTTTTTTTTTTTTTCTAATTTTGGAGTTTTTAACATTTAACTTTTTTTTTCAAACGCACTTGACTATACATTACTAACCCTCATACATCAAAGATGCATAAGAATGGAGCATAAAAATATATATATATAAAAATGAGATTACAAAAAGAAAAGACAGTATGAACCTCATAACAATAACAATAAATACTTAAAAACTGTATAATAAAATGGCATATAACTAGGTAGACATTAAAATAAATAAATAAATAAAATTAGTCGTTGGAAGTCGACTGCATCAGCTCTCTGGCCTGTCAATAGTTTCTTTCTTCATTCAATAAAGAACACCTAAGCAAGCTTAACGTTTAATATTTATTTAACTATTTCAAGATTTCAATGTTGTTTAATATGATAATTGTAGTGACGATATTTAGATATAAATAAATAGATGCTTTACGTTTTTTACGCATACAAATTAATTTATTTACTACATTGTCCTTTTTTTCTGACGAACATTTTATCGTAATTTTTAGGACGTTATAAAGATTATTAGCATTTCTTTTTTTTTTTTTTTTTTTTTTACAAAATATGGTGTAAGAATAAAAAACAGAATTAGATAATTTTTCCCCTTTCTGCTATAATATTGTTTAACACTATTTTACTGGTTTTCTATATAACAATATGTTTTATAACATATTTATTGCATTAAAATTTAAATGCTGATTTCGAAAACAATTTTTTAAATCTTGGAGATAAAACTCAACATCATAAATCGACGATTGAGTAAACAATATCTTTCTATACTAGCCAAATTTTTTCTAGTGGAATATTAATATCAGTGGTGATTTTCTAAATGAAAAGAAACTGCTATTCGGCAAATAGATAAATTATAAAAATGTAAAATTTTATATAAGAATAAATTTTAATTTAAAGTTATTCAAAACATCTAAAGAGATCACTTGCGTCCATAACTGATAACAGATTAGTCGTACGTCAAACTTAATAATAATAATAATAATAATAATAATAATAATATACTGACATCATAAAAATTGTTCTAAATGTAAATAGAATATTATAAAAAAATCATTTTGAATTACAGAATAATTGCAGCACTTGAATATTTGTACACTTTCATTCTTAGCGCTGCCTAAAGATGAAGAAATAAAATTGTTCTATTTTAAAGAAAGTGTTCCATTTTATAGCAACAGACTTTCTCTGCATTAAAAAGTGTATTGTACTATTTTTATTCAATTTATATAACACTTTTTCATCACATTTAAAATATAAAAGGGAAAATTTACGTTTAAAATAACTTGAAGAAATTTATTTCGAAAAGAGTAGCCCTAGGCTCGATAGAAAGAAAAACTTGAAGTGAAATAGGTTATTTCTGTATTAAATAAGAACATTTTATAAATGTTTTGTCTTAAATATATATTCTGCTTCAAAATATTCTTCGTGGAAACTTATTTTAAAATTTTATCTGTATTTGTTGCGATTAAAATGAGAATTTTTGTATTTTTTGAAATGATACATTTTGTCTTATACGCTTAAGTGAAACTATAATAATTTCTTATACTCTTTCTTTTTTTTTTTTCTTTTTTTTTTTTCTTAAGATATAACTATTTCAACTGTTTATAGTTAATTGAAGACTTATTCGTTTTAAATGATATTGCCACAAAGTCAGCTTTCTTTACAGCCGCCGTGGCGTAGAGGTATGTCTCTGGACTGTCACCCAGACGGCCTCAGTTCGATTTCAGCCGGGGGCAAGTAAATTTAAAGATTCTAAAAATTATTTCTAAATTCTTATAATTATCTTTGCATATTTAATTTCCTATTCTAGCAGTTTCTAGAATATTCTAATTTATGTTAATCTTGTATTCTGGAATATTCGAATATTGTATATAAGCGACTTGTTTCTCAGTTTGAGGATATTCTCAGCCGAGTGTAGCTGTGTTACAAGTTTGTTCTGCTAATAAACTACGTTTGTTACTTCACTTCGAGTGCTCACTTTGGCTCTTTACGACATCTATGTGACATTTTGGTGGAGACGCCGGGTACATAAACCTTGCAAACGTGGATAACAGTGACAATCTTCGCAGAAGTCTCCGTATAAGAGGACAATCTCCCGAGTACGGACTTTATTTTCCAGACAGCAAAAAGAAAAAAAACGAAATGCCAGAAACCAAAGTGCCAGAAGAGACCAAGCCCGTCGTATATTACTCCTACCTACCAGCAACAAAGGAGGCCATCGACCTTCCGAGGAGTACCTGGAGAAGACCCTCTGAAATGGCTTAAAGAATACGATCGAGTGGCTAAATTTAACAAATGGGATGACATGATGTGCTTAGCCAATGTGTATTTCTTCCTTGATGGTACGGCAAAGCAATGGTACGTAAACAATGAAGATACTCTGAATTCCTGGGAGGTGTTCAAGAAGGAATTAAGCGAACTTTTTGGCGACAGACAAAAGTATACCAGGAAGGCGAAAGAACAATTGAAGTACAGAGCACAGCGGTCAGGAGAGAGTACACAGTCCTATATACAGAGTGTCTTAGGTCTGTGCCAGGAAATTAATCATTCAATGTCCGAAGTCGAAAGAGTGTCTCACCTAATGAAAGGCATTGCAGAGGACATTTATCAGACCCTGCTGACGAAAGAAATCAGCACCACAACGGATTTCATTAAATGGTGCAACTACATTGAGGACATGAAGCAGAAGAGGGTTGGACGACAGAGATTCGAGAGGCTTCCGAACGTCGCACCAGTGACAGCCATGGAGGAGGAGCCAGATTTGGTATCCCTTGTCCGCCAGATCGTACAGAAGGAAATCCATCGACTGATCAGCCAGACGAAAGAACCTGCAGAGCCCATGTTCGCCATTCCTAGAAGAAATAGTCCAAGACGAAGTTCAAAGGGCTCTAGTCCCCGTTTCAGCAACACCAACCAAAACTCCACGACGACCAACATATGCCACTGTAACCAGGGAATCCAGAGATCCTATCCAGAGATCCCCCACGCAGCCGAGAAAAACTGACCTTTGGAGAACAGCGTCTCGCTGAGATTTAAAAAATTGAGGAGGAAATTAATTGCAAAAACGTGTGCATTCCGTAAATAACTTTTTTATTTATTGCTAATTTGTGATTTTTGAAGCTTGAATTCAATTCTAAGAGACAAATATTTCGGGTTAAAACGATTTTAAATGTTTCTAAAAGAAAACTGACTGATTATGGAATTATGCAAAACCAAACTGACTTTAATTGTCCTATGACAGGAAGAGTGCAAATTTCATTTATGCAAATTCACTTTACTTATGTAAATTCATTCTATTTTTAAGATAAAATCGAGTTTCTTTTTCAGAGTTGTAATTGCTACGAATCAACAATGTATTTAAACATGCAAGTCAGTAATGAACGATATATTTTGCAAAAAACCGTCCCATAAAATGAAAACACCCAGAGCTAATGATACTGCAGATTTTGAGGAAAATGATGGCAAAGTTTGGACCCACAAATTTGTTATTTATTATCTACTGGAGAAGAAAACATAATTCTGTAGAAACCGACGAGTTTGTTGCATTATCAATAGAGGAAGCAACACTAGAAAGCAAAAACGATACATACAGTGCATGTGCTGTAGCATAACGAACGGACATACAGTCGGTAACAAAAGTCTCCGAACACTAGCAAATATTCCTATGTAAAAAAAGTACACTTAATACACTTTTGTTAAATAAATCCTTGTCGAATCCTGTTCTTAGACTGACTAAAAACAGGATTCGATAAGTATTTATTTAACAAAACTGCATTAAGTGTACTTTTTTTACATAGGAATTTTTGCTAGTGTTCGGAGACTTTTGTTACCGACTGTACTATGGAGTACGGTGTACATAATTGTCCGTAAAGTACTACAGTTCTGTCCATACAAAATCAACCATGTTCAAGAACTTTAAGGTAACAATCCTGCTGTAAGAGAATCTTTTGCCTTGAAATTTCTTGCATGGACGAGGTTGACCATAGACATGTATATTGACCATGAAAATTTTTATAAACGGAGAAGGTCCATTTTTTTCCTAAGTGGCGATATCGACACCCATTACTTCAGGTTTTTGGCCAAACTAATTCATCAGATTATCCCACCAGTTTCATTGCATTCTTCTAAAGTCATAGTTTTATGTGGTATCAGAGCTAGTTTCACAACTGGACATTTTTTCTTTAAACAGCTCTGTCACAGCTCGGTCTATGACTGTGACAGCTGCTCGCTTAGAGTTAAAGTTAAAACGCTTCAACACTGGGGCTAATGGGGAATTTTAGACACCCTTTCTATTCAGGATAAGGCTCCACCTTACACTAGTATAAGTGTCATACTGTTACTTAAACAACATTTCACGCATGACCGCATTATAGGCCAAAATATTCCTATTTCTTGGCCACCTCGATCACCAAACTCAATTCATGTGACTTTTGGCTATGGCATTATCTCAAAAGCACTGTTTATATTGATAAAATAATCAGTTTTGAGGAATTCATTGATGCGATAACCTGGCATGCCTGTTTCATTCCTTTTGATATGTTAAGAGTTACTGTTCAGAAGGAAGCAATGCGTTTTAACTTGCATTCAGAAAACGTTGCGCACCACATTGATTATGCTTTGTAACTATAACACATTTCAGAAACGATAAAACGCATTTTTAAATCTATGTCCCTATGTCTTATTTCGTTTAACAATATTTCATACAGAAGCATTCCCCCTGATGTTGAATTTTTAAATATTTTCTTTCCTTCTAAAAAATGCATTTACATGACTTCCTTTAAATTATAACCAAGTTTGATAACATATAATCTAATAGGCTTGATAGCATTGGGACCGCCTCTGGAGGTGAGTCCCAGACCGTCATCATTTGACCATTGCGCAGCGCTAGTGTGACGTAGTACCCAAACAACCAACCTAATAGCATTGATCCATCGTATTTGATTCGATCAGTTTTCGACTGCTTACAATTTGCTCGAATTATAACATAGATATATCATTTCTAGAAGTATCTAAGACCAGTTTTCAATGAGTAAAACTTCATTGAAAGATATCGAAACTGCAACAGATTACGATGAAATTCGATGAAAATCGCATCTTTTCTTTGGATTTTGATCGGACCAATTTCTAAAGTTTATCGAATGAGTACCATCTAATGGGCTCTTCCCACCTGACGCCAGAGGTCACATGATAGAAGAAAAACAAATAGCAGACGAACTCTTGTATATCTATAGCGATTGCTGAAATAACATATTTTCTATTCTTATTTTTCATCAATCGTATTTAATCTGTGTTATTTTTTTTATACATCATCATTTTTAATCCATTTTATATCATTATTCATCCCCTTTTGTTTGCTGTATACATTTAGAATCATCATTATTTTATATTTGTAATTGATGTTCATGAAGAACATATTAAATACTCTGATTTTTGGTACTTAAATCAGTGACAGTGCAATATCGTACTGCGTAAATTCCTTTAAACCAGTAACTAAGTTAATTAACTTGTTGTGACAACTTTATGCAATTAAATTAAATGAAAACATTTTAAAAATTCAAATTATAATCCATAAACATTCCACAAGAACAAATTATTATTTATTGCTAGATACGTTAATGTAACAGTTATACTAGAACATACAAAAATCGATTCTTACAGTTTAAAATAAATAAATACATAAAGTGTTTTTAAAAATTATTAAATTTACAAATACAACTATTCTACTGTTTACAAATGCACAATGTTACTTTTATTTTACTTTAAATTAAATATTAACATTTTTGTTCTCAAGAACAATATTTAATTGAATTCGATTATTCGTTTTCCTCTATCACATGATTGAGCAGACGAAACTGGTAAGAGTCCATTCAGCTATCCTTAGTGAGACATTTCAGATGATTTCCGATGAGATTCATCCTTTTCGATAAGATTCTGATTATTGGCTACTCATAAATTCATCGATTTTTATAAGAAACCATTAAATCTCCGATAATATTTTGCTGCTAGTGAGTTTTCTTTTTATGACCATGGAAATTTATTTATAGTCACTATGTACAAAGACTCGATGATACTTAAATTAAATATGTTTATTATTCAGATATTAAACTAAGAATTTTGTTGTTGATAGCCATAATTTTAAGATATAATATAAGCTTTTCATAAAATTAAAACATTAAATTATCTTAAAGTTCTTATTGCACAAAATACTCACTCCCTCCCCTTAAAAATATATAGTAATGGTTAAATCATTGTAAAATACCACGATATTTTCTTAAAAGAACAGTATTTTGCTTTATCTAGTGTAACATTTCTATTTTTTGTTTTTTAGTAAAGACAATATGAAAACCCAAAGTTAATGCCGCGTTAAAAAAAAAAAAAAAAAAAAAAAAAAAAAAAAAAAAACAGAAGAAGACAAAACTTCTATTTTGTTTAATTTTGAGAGAAATCTTAATTGATTTTTTATTATTGTTCTATTCTACTTATTTTTTAAAAATCGTATTTTTTCATGAGAATCTTCCAAACAAAATTTTTATCAAAAGGTTGTAAATAGAATTCCTGGTTGCAAATTGTTGTATATATATATTGCAGAAAGCGAAATATAAGTCCAAAGAGAATGATGCCATAAAAATTTTAATTTTATTCAGTTTTCAAAAGAGTATTCAATTGATTTATTATTATTATTACTATTTTTATTTTTATTCTACTGCCCCACTAGTATTTAAAAAAAATGTTGAGTTTTATCGTTTGAATCCTTAAACAAACTTTTATTCAAAAGGTTCCAAAAACAATACATAATTGCAATATTTAATAGCATTTCTTTTTTTTTTCTTAGTTTTTCCAATTTTTCTATTTTTTATAAAGATAACCATTCAACAAATTTGCATGATTGAAGTAAGTTTTTTTTTTTGTCGAATAAAACTTGAGAATTTGCGTATGAAATAACACATGATGCATTGTTTTTAAAGGAATACCTCTGGGTATAGTAAAACGAAAAGTTTTGTTTGGGGTAACTGGATTCGGAATAAAAAGAACATTCTGTATGTTTAGTTAGAAATACACCTGTTCAAATATATTCTTTTTCAAAATGCATACTCCTATATTCTTATATTCATTTTTGTCAGATAAGAATAGCGGTTTTTCACTGTTATAAAATTACTTTAGCTTTCAGATCTTATATTTTAAAAAGTACTTTACAGTCGTCAGCAAAAGTATCCGAGAACTTGCAAAAATTCCTATGTTAAAAAAAGTACACTTAATACTGCTTTTTTTAAATAATTCCTTGTCGAATCATGTTCTTAGACTGACTAAGAACAGAATTCGACAAGGAATTATTTAACAAAACTGTATTAAGTGTACCTTTTATATATAGGAAATTTTGCTAGTGCTCGGATACTTTTCTGCCGACTGTAGTATAACTGAAAAATTGGTCTGTTTCAATTAATCAAAATTTTTTTAAATTCCTATTAAAATTACACAAAATATGGAATGCTGTTTAAATCTTGTTTCGAGGTTCGAGAAGATACAAAATTAATAGTCAGAACTAATTACAACAAAAAATATAAAAAAATCATTAGTGTAGCAAATATTTTAGTATTTTGTTTAGTGTTTTGTTAGTTTGTTTGTTGTGTATTTTTGTGTTAGTTTAGTATTATGTTTGTGTTTTTAGTATTTTTGTTCCCAATACGTAAGATAATCTTTAATTTATATATTAACGTATTATTACGTAATAACTTCCATTAAACTGTTTTCAAAACTGCATTATATAGAATGAACTAATAATACTCATGTTTGTGAAAATTGCAATACCAAGAAGGAATGCGAATATAAGAATGATATTTATTGCGCACATACATTATAGTAGGAAGAGTAATTGACTTAATTTTCAGGAAGTTTTGAGTAATATACCTTGAGAAAACAGTACATAAAGCAGCGACCTCTGGGAGTAATAACTACACTTATCTGCCTAGGCATTGAATCGAACAGCGATTGGATGACATATCCGGGTAAAGCACTTCATGGAGCTTCAACAGGATACCACAGCTCATAAATTGTAGTTACTGGTGATTGGTGACGGGCCACTCGCTTTTCAAAAATTAAACAGACTTTTTCATTGGTGTGAGATCAGGAGAACGCGCTGGCCGGAGCGACGGTTGAACACATACTCTATCAAGGAAGGTCCGTATAATACAGACAACTTGCATTCGTGAATTATCTTGCTTAAATATTCTGCTACGGAAGCCTAGAATATAGGGCAGAGGGACAGTCCTTAACTCACTAGAAATTTAATGGCTGCTACTCAGAGTGCCGGGAATGCGAACAAGAAGTAATCGAGACATGTATTCAATGGGACCCCATACCATCACTGTAGGTGATGGACAGTGTGACGATTTCGATTCCCGGCTGGTAATGTGCACTATTCACAATGCTGTTAAATAAGGATGAGGCAATCTTGATGCTGTGAACAGACAGGATTGTGATTTATCTGAAAAGCGACATCACGCCATTCCTGCGTCCAGGTTCGTCGTTGTTCACACATTAAAGCTCTCATATCGGTGATGCAGTTTTGAAGGTAATCAAATTTCTGGTAGCCGCATACTGGTCACCACCTGGAGTGATGGTATGCGGTACCATTGGATTCACGTCTCGATTAACTGTTGTTTTCATTACCGCACTTTGAATACCCGCCATTACATTTCTGACGAGTTAAGGCCCATTGCTCTGCCCTATATTCAAAGCCTCCGAAACAGTGGCGGATCCAGAACTTAACTTTTTGGGAAGGGCTAAGATTTTTCAAGATGTTATTCCAGATCAATGAAAAACTTACAATTGTAACACTCAGTTGTGAATGTTAATGCTTTTTTTTTCTTGGGGGGGGGAGCAGCCTCAGACCCTTAGCCCCCTTTTAAATCCGCCAGTGCTCCGAAGCGCAACATTTTTTTAAACAGAACATTGCACGACCGCAATTTCTCCGTATTGTCCAGACCTTCCTTGATGCAGAATATGTTTGGCTGTTGGTATGCCCAGCGCGTTCTCCTGATCTTGCACCAATGAAAAAGACTGTTCAATCGTTGAAAAGGCAATGGCCCCCACTAATCACCAGTAACTTCAATCAATGAATTGGGGCATTGTATTGGAGCTTCATGAAGTGCTCTACCCGTACATGTCATCCAATTGCTGTTTGAGTCAATGCCTAAGCAGATAAACGCTGTTATTGCATACGAGGTGGCTGCTTTATGTACTGTTTTCACAATACATATTACTCCAAATTTCCTCAAATATTAATCAACTGATCTTCCTACTACACTGGATCTCATAATTATAAGGACACCCGTTTTTCTATATTAATTAAACACTGAACACTATTATTTAAATAAATATATTTTTTATTAATTTGAATTTCGTTAATAGACGATACTTAAAAAGTTTTATCATTTTTCTATCTTAAAAAACTTTAAATACGGTCAAAAAAATATTTTTCAGGTGTTCATAATTATAAGGACAGCTCGAATCTTAGTAATTTTTTTTTCAGTTATTCTTTAAATTAATATTTTATGTATATATATATATATATATATATATATATATATCAATATCATTTCACACAGCTTACATGATATTCTGAATACATTTAAACTATTTAAAATTGCTTTCCACTTGCATGCACTTTTCTAATATGATAAGTTAAGGTTTTTTCAAATTTTAGGCTATGGGAAAGGCAATAATACGGAAGTTTCATTCTTCAAACTATTTTGTATTTCTCTAGAAGTTGACCAAAAATGCATACCTTTTTGAAAAAAAAAAATTATTAACCCCCACCCCCCCCACCCCACCCTCCCCTCTCTAAAATCTAACAAAATTCTGAGAATTCCACCTTTAAAATTTGCGGATATTGTCTTGATTTTCATAATAATAGAAACAATTACTAAAATGATACTGCCTTCAGTATAAACAGCTCCTCAGAGCACCATAGATCCACTTTTAAAATGCCCGATCCATATCTGCCTTTAAGAAATCTGCTCTGTCTTTCGCTATCTTCAGATCGGGCCAATAACTGTTAAAACGATTTAGTTAATCAAGAATAAAATGTTTTTCATCCGAAAATGCAACATTTTACCATTTCATATTGTCTTTATTCAACTTTAACACAAACAATCTTTCCTCCATTAAGTGCTTATTGATTATTACAGGGTTTTTATACATTTTAACATATCATTAATTATTTTAAACATGCATAAATGTGAACCTCAACCTTTCGTTAAAAATTACGAGCAAATTCAGCAGCTGTCATTTTGAGTAAAAGGAATTTTGAACAGTAAGCGGAATTATGAGTCTTCGATCTCTGTAAAACAACTTTGATTTTGTATCATATCTCCTCCTCAACGTTTGATCACATTTCCTTCAGTAATTTTAGATCTTCAAATTTCATTAGAAATACGACTGATTGACATTATCCCTCCACTTAAAAAACTCATTTATCATACTTCACTACATGAACGTTCTTTTCTTTCTTTTTTTTTCTTTTTTTTTTTCTTTTTTTTTTTTTTTTTTTTTTTTTTTTTGAGGAATTATCAGTAATGTCCGTCCTAGAAAAATTGAAGGTTTATATATGAATTAATCTAGCCCAGTAGTTGACAAATTCGTATGTCAATTGTAGTTTATCCGCTAGTAAGTTAAATAAAACGAAAAAATCTTGGTTGTCCCTATAATTATGAACATCTAAAACCGTGGAGGAAAAAATATTTTGCACTATTTTTTATTAATTTTTTTCATATTAAAAAAATTCTAATTTGGTTTTTAGAATACTAGATATATTAAGTGCACTTAGTATAATCTTGTTCACAATTATTTTTACATCAGTTATTTCAAAACATAAAGTGTCCTTATAAATATGAAAAGGAATGTATAACGTATGTGCCCAATAAATACCATTCTGATATTCGCATTCCTTCTTGATGTTGCAATTTTCACAAACATGAGTAAGAATAGGATTCGACGAGGATTTATTTTACAAAATCGTACGAAGTGTACTTTTTTACATAGGAATTTTTGCTAGTGTTCGGACACTTTTGTTACCAACTGTAGGTAGGTATCTAGGTTGTTTGGGTTTAACATAGCACCAGTACTGCGTTATCGGTAATTGGCGACAGTCTGGGATGCATCTCTAACACGTTGTGTGTCATGTCAGCCTTTCTAGATTCTAGACATTTTGTCATATATCTCTAACTACTGAAGGAATCATCTTGGAACTTTAGGAGTGTGCAGAACGTGTTATTCTTCAAACATTTCATTGAAAGTTTTACCCCGAAAGTAAAAGCAGTACCAATAAAGCATTAAAACATTGAGCGCCCTGTCAGCATCGGTGGCTGACAGTGTCAAATATGATATAAAGCCGCGTCAACCATCGGTGGCGGGTATAAAATAGGATATAAAACTAAAAATATTACATTTAATGATGAAAATTTATTAAAAATTTGCTTTGTGAGAATATATTGCATTTTCATGTATGAAACATTTAAATAAATACATTAAAAACATTTTAAGTATTAAAGCTTTGAAATACAGGCATTCACTTTTGACTTACACTGCATGTACATTAAAAGTGATATTTTGGATTTTTTTAATTCATTGCTATTGTCAGAAACATCTTTATATTTATACTGTCTTGCAATAATTAACCTTTCATAACGATGTTATCAGACGAAGAATATTTCAAAATAATTTTACTGTTTTCTAAATTACTTTGGATTAATCTTCATTTATTATTTTATTTCTGTGTTATTTGATAGAATTTTGTCTTTATTACGCATAGTTTACAGTTCTTACCTAATACAGTTTTCAGTTCTTATAATATATATATATATGTATACATAAACATATTGCCCTATATAATTTTTTTAGTATTCCTTAACTCTTCGTAATAATTTTTCTGCTTCTTCTTTCATTTTCTTCTTTTCTTTTCATCAAGTGCATTTCTTTTTATAATAAATTTTTATTATTTATTTATTTATTCCTCTGGCTATCATGCTTAAACCATGTAACCCTTTTTTCTGTCTGTTCATTTAATGACAATTTCTAGCAATTTTAGTTTGTCTAAAGATTTCTTATTTTCGAGATATTTAAACAACTCCTCTCGTGCATTCCATTTATGTACTATAATAATAACATTATAAGTTGGGTAAAGTAATCGATATTTTTGCAATGAAATTTATTTAATGGATGCAACATGCATTTTATTCTATTTTTAAAATACATTAGTATAAAGTCATCTTAAAACATTCTTTGTTTTCAAAGTTAAAGTTATATTTTCTTAAGAAATGCCTCGGGGATAAAAAGCGTAACATTAAAACGAAATCTAAGTTTGAGATGAAATCTGCATAGCATAAACAAGTTTGGAAACTGACTTCCATTATATAATACTTCTAGCTATTCAAACTTTGTAAGGAATGTCCTTCTGTTTGAAATTTATTTTTTACCTTCTCACTTAAGTCTAAAATAATAAATCTGTGAGAGATAACTTTTACTTTAAACTTAATTTGCTTTTGAATCTATTTAACTTTTAAAATCTAGAAACTTTTCTCATTTGGTCTGAAAATTGTTTTATGTTTGCTTTTGAATATATTTGCTTGAATACCACTTTTTCTTTGTTTAGTGAAAACTTCTTCAAAATTTACAAACATTATTAAAATTGTCAACAAAAAATTATAATAGTACGATGTTTATAAATTCCGTATTATTTAACTTGAGGAATATTTAAATAACTGGTTGCATAAATATATTTTCTAGATTTAATAATTTAATAATGTTTTCCAAATCATAACTTAATGTAAGATTTACAAAATTCTAAGATGTTTAAAATTTCTGAAAAAAATGTTTAAGTTGAAAATATAAGTAGTACTCCATTTTTTCGCCTCGTGAAAGGTCATGCTTAATTATATTAATAGGAAATATTAATTGCATACGTTTGCAATTTATGGTGTCGACTATCTACAAATAATGTTCCAAAAAAAAGTTTCGTCATGCTTTTCAAAAACAATATTTAATATAAGAAGAAAAATATACTTACTCGTCTTATATACTTATTTTCTTTACTTACTCGTCACTAATATTAATACAGTATATTAAAATCACACAATCAACTGATTGGGAAGAAAATCGTATTCATTGATTTTATTTTTATTTTTCCGACTGAGTGAAAATAATGCCTGGACCGAGAGTCGAACCCCAGATCTTTGACTTACAAGGTCAAGGCACTACCAATTGAGCTATCTAGGCCGACAACCGGTGGGCATTATTCACTCAGACAACCTTTAGGCAGAAACAACTGGTCGACAGAAATAAGCCGCAGGTGAAGGAAAGCACCATTAAACAATGGAAGAAAGAATTACAATATATTAAAATCACACAATCAACTGATTGGGAAGAAAATTATATTTATTGAATTTTTTTTATTTTTCCGACTGAGTGAAAATAATGCCTGGACCGGGAGTCGAACCCCAGATCTTTGACTTACAAGGCCAAGGCTCCACCAATTGAGCTATCCACTTTTTATTTTTTCCGACTGAGCGAAAATAATGCCTGGACTGGGAGTCGAACCCCAGATCTTTGCTTTACAAGGTCAAGGCTCTACCAATTGAGCTATCCATTTTTTATTTTTATTATTTTTTATTTTTTGTTTCTGCCTAAAGGTTGTCTGAGTGAGTAATGTCCACCGGTTGTCAGCCTGGATAGCTCAATTGGTAGTGCCTTGACCTTGTAAGTCAACGATCTGGGGTTCGACTCCCGGTCCAGGCATTATTTTCACTCAGTCGGAAAAATAAAAAAAAATTCAATAAATTTAATATTAATACGTTCTTCGTATCCTAAATAGCCTGGTAAACAATAGTCATAGCAATTTAAGGATGTTTGTCTTAGTACACTGAGAAAAAAATGTACCGCCTTCCTCTTAAATAAATAAGTGGCCATTTTCTAAATCCCTTAATTAGAAATATAGATTTCCGAGCTATGCGCATAAGGGACGCCAATAAACTGAATAGACGAAATGATCGAGAATTTCAGTTTACACATTTCTAGATGGTGAAACAATATTCTGAATATTCTGAATCTTTTGTATTGTGAGAAATTCTGGCTTGATTTTCTAGAATTGGGTAATATACCAAGATTATAGTTGCTGAAGACCGCATCTTTTAGTCTCATTTATTTGCAGATATTTTTAAATAACTTTGCCCTCGATAATATAGGCAAACGCTCTAGAATTCTAATAGGGGCTTCTATACCTCGCTTTCCAAGAGGACTAGAATTTATAAGGATGACGAACTATTTTTTCTAGAGCCACAATTTAGATTTTGAATGTCAGTTACAGAATTTTTTCTCAGTGTATTCTTCACCTCTTTAACGCTTTTGGAGTGGCTTCAGTTCGCGGTAAAGAATCTTATTTAATTAATTTGACACGAAAAAGTAATTGTATGTGTTTTCAATCTATAGTGTTAACTATCTACAATGAACGTTATAAAAAAAAGTTCCGTCTTGTTTGTTACAAAAAAGCTTTATTATAAAGAGAAATATAAAATGGCGTAACAAAAAACATAATCTTGACCATTTTTTTACATAGTCGCAACCGATATTTTTACGTTCTTCGTACGTGATATAAAATTTGAAGAAACCATACTGATATATAGTGGTGTGTGGCCACCTTCTGTCTTTGAAAACATCCTGGTAAGTATCGGTTCCAGCAATTTAAGGAACTTTGACACAGAAATCTGCACCTCTTCATCACTTTGAAAGCGATCGCAATTCAGCGTAAAGGGACTTTCTTAAATGTTTTGCCTTGAAACAATAACTGAGCGTACGTGGAATTAATGGTGTTAACTATCTACAGAAAACGCTTTAAAAATAGGTTTTGTAATGGTTTTTGATGAAGGATCTTTATTATAAACAGAAATGTAAAATGATGTAACAAAATACATATTCTTGGCTATTTTTCCTCAACGATATTGGCACGTTTTTCGTATCCTAAAATAAATTCCAGGAAAACAACCTGGTAAACATTGGTGATACCGGTAAAGAACGTTTTTTTAATAGAATTCTACAATTCTTTAATGTTTTTTAAGAGATCCTAGTCAGCTAAAGGGTCTTTTTTAATTAATTTGACATGAAACAATAATTGCGTGCGTTTGCACTTTATAGCACCGACTATCTACAAAATACGTTCTGAAAATAATTTTTGACATAATTTTTCACAAAGCAGATTTATTATACAGTGATGGACATAATTATAAGACACCTATCTAATTTGACAAATAGCGGAAGAAAATATTCAGAACTTAAAATGTTTTATCATATACGTCAAAAACATAAATTTATTCTGTTATCGCACGTAATTGCTTTACAGATATTTTTATAGAGTTTAATAAAAAAAAAAAAAAAATACCATGGACAAAATTATAAGACACCCTAACATTTTAATTAAAACACCTACTTTTTTTCGAAAATAATGTGCAATATACAAATTTTCTGCACATTGCTATGACGTCAGCAGTTAACTAAAGCAGACGATAACCGACTTCACGCATTTACAAACATGCCACGAGGTACAGAATTAAAAGAAAGCGAAATTTGGAGATTAAATGGAACTTCTGCTTCAGTTAATAATATTTCAAAAGTTATTAAACGCTCTAGATGTGCAATAAGAAATGTTTTGAAAAGAGTAATTAATGGACTAGTGATTAAAAGATCTGGACGTACTCCTTGATTGTCCTCGAGAGACAGACGCCATGTGCTTTCGCTCGCTACCCAGGATAAGATGAAAATTTTCACGAAATTTCAAGAAACCATACAAGTATGCATCGGTGCTCGCAATTTAAGGACGTTCGTCATGAAATTTTGCCCTCTTTTCATCCTTTTGAAAGTGATCACAGTTTCCGTCAATAACTTGGAAGTAAAAGCATTTTAATTCACCCGTAACTAAAACGCTGAAAGTGTTGCAGTCCGGAGGAAAGGTGATACAGACTTGGTTATGGGACACGAAGGATATCACTTTGATTTATTTCCTTCTAAAATAATCAATGCAGTACACTTTTGCCGTATATTCACTAAACTGGAGTCTTAAACTCGAGTCAAAAGACCAGTTCTTTTGAATTTTGCGTTTTATGCGTTGTATACAGTCGGCAGCAAAAGTATCCAAATACTAGCAAAAATTCCTATATAAAAAATTACACTGTTTTGTTAAATAAATCCTTGTCGAATCCTGTTCTTAGTCAGTCTAAGAACAAGATTCGACAAGGATTTATTTTAGAAAACAGTATTAAGTGTAATTTTTTACATAGGAATTTTTTCTAACGCTCGGATACTTTTGCTGCCGACTGTATATAATCCCATAACCCAAAACGCAAGGATACAAAAATAAAATAAAATAAATAAATAAATAAAAATACTTGGTTGATTAGATTGGAATGGAAGAGATTGGATAATCCAACCTATGGCTCTGACTAGTGCAGGGCGATGTTCACATTTCTTAAATCGATATATCGTTCGTCTAAAATACCGATATAAGGATATATCGATTTAAGGCAGCGTTACCAGTTGTAGGGTATAATCCCTACACGTAAGGACTTTTAGCAGTTTCCTTAGGATGTAGAGACGGTTTTTATAGTTAGTTGGTTGGGTTTAACGTCACAGTAGTACAGCGTTACAATATTGAAACTTTGGTGTTAGTTTGAACCAAAACTTGGTTCTGAAGTAGCTGCAACCATCTGATGGTTTAACTTTTTACCATGATTTGTTAATTTTAGATTAACCAAATATTAGTATTATTGAAAAAAAAAATAACCGAGACGGCGATTGAACTGAAGATCTTCTTGTCTCAAGTCAAACAATCTGACACTGTGCCACGCTTTCTTGCCCACTTATTATATTTCGTTGATTATTATAAAAGGGATTAAATATTTTAGGGTTTTATCTTAACCCATAAATGAATTGTTGCTCAAAATTTGCCATTTAGCCTATGTTTTCGACCACTCTTTTAATTTAATCTTGGTTTGGTTTCAATAGAAATTTTACTGATTTATACTTCCCTTGTGAGTATGGTAGCTCCAATTTTTGTGCAACTTAAATTCAATCACAGGAAGTAGAAAACTAAAAAATGAGGTTGACCCATATTGCTTATAACATTACTCCATATATAGTCCGAAGTAAAATTATTCGAGCGCTAGCAATATTTTCTATATAAAAAATGTACACTTAATACTGCTCTGTAAAATAAATTCTTGTAAAGTCATGTTCTTAGTCCGTCTAAGAACATGATTCGACAAGGACTTACTTAACAAAACAGTATTAAACTTAATACTGTTCATTTTATTTTTACATTGGTATTATTGCTATCACTCGAATAACTTTGCTATCGAATATAACGATTAAAATTTGAACTGAAATTTTTAACAGTATATGGCAAATTGGTGACAGTTTGGGATGCACTCCTAAGAATGGTTTGGATACATGCCGTCACAATTTTGAATCTTCAGGGAGGCGATGGTTCGCCAGCTTCGGTGAACTCCAGAGCTATTAAATGGGATCATGGAGGACAGGGTGGCCACGACGGACTTTACGTGCACCAGCCACTGTTAGGCAGTAAACGCGAATGGCTAGTTCAAGTATCGAACCCGCAATCTTCCATTTACGAGCTCGCGTTCTAGTGACCGGGCTACCGTAGCCCAGGAACGAATTATAAATTTTGCGACTTTTTTTTTTTTTTTTTTTTTTTTTTTTTTTTTTTTTTTAAATAGGATTTTGCATGACTTTTGTTACTTTTACATTTTTTTTATGATTTTTCACAATAAATAGAGCCATTTTAAGCTACTAGTAGGAATATGTCAAAATGGGAGTTAAGAACATTGATTGACATTAACTAGAATTTTATCCTAGTTGAATATTATTATTACAGAAAATTGTTTTTCCGTTTCTCAATGATAAGTAAAAAATAATCCTTACTGTACATTTCGTACATTTATGCAAAAATTTATCATGTTCTGGAAAGTATTTATTAAAACATTATGTTCTAAAATTGGTTGATAATGTCATTTGTACAGCAATGTGTACAAAATGTGAATAAGCGTTAATTTATATCAAGGTGCAAGTATGTAAAACGTTTTATGAAATTCTGTGCATTATTTCTCGCGCTTAAGTCGTTGGAATTTTTTTTTTTCACACATAAGCAGACAGATAATTTCTAAAAATGGTCAAAACGGTCTATAGACTTCTCAAAATGTGTAAATTCATTGAAAATCGGAAGTTAAAAAGCTTTACAAGTACTTTCTTGAAATGAAAACCTACAAAAGATCGTAAAAACGCGAAAATCATCAGTGGACCATAGAAAAATTATATCAGTTTAACCAAATTAATTTTTTTCCTCGAGATTATTATCTTACTCACAGAAATATATATATATATATATATATAATACTAAAATAAAACCTCTGAAAAAATCAAACAGCCTTCTGATAAAGGTATAATGCTTTAATACTAATTATTATAAAATTTTTCATTATTTTCCCGAGTCCAAAATTTATACATCAGTATAATTTATATAGCGCAGTTTTGTTATATCTCAGATTCTATTATATGGACTCGTGACGTGACATTTCGTGAGTAACATTCAGAACATTAAAACACCCCAATTTATTATTATTATTTTAATTAATTGATAAATTTAGAATTTTATTATTTCTTACTACTTTGTAATGCATTAAAATATTTATATTCCCCACTTACATGCGAATAAATTGCAAAATGGCTAGTATCAGCAGAAAATTGCTAATTAAGAGAAGCGCTTCACACATGTTATTAAATTTCTATAGTGCCTTGAATCTCCTAATAAATATAATTCTTAATTAAAATTTTCTAAAATATAATTTTTTTTTTTTTTAAGTTTACGAGATTTATTTTTTTTATTGAAGTTATAAAATTTTTACGTTTTTTAGATTAAATTACATCAAATATTACAAAAGACAAAAGACTTAAATAACTAACTCAGTATAGGGAAATAAAATAGATAAAAAGAACAATTTTGTGCATTTGAAAGAAAAAAAAATCAATTCTCACAGTATTTAAAATTATTTTTAAATACTCACACTGTTCGAAATACCCATACCTTCAAGTACCCATACCCTTTAAATACCCATACCTTCTAAATACATAAAAAATAGATATTAAAATAATCATATCTAAAATAACGCCGTTGTTTGAATTAATTTATTTTTGAGAATATGAGAATGCCGTATTCTGAACTGATATTAATGAAGAAATATTATTAATTACATAAAATATTAATAAAGAATAGTTAATTCACTTATCTAATAGAAAGAAACTGGGATTTCTTATTTATAAATTATAGGAACTGTCAAAAAAATAACAAAAAATAGCAGATGAAAATACTAATATTGATAAAATAAATCTCTTGTAATCAAACGATTTTTGAATGAATGAATAATCCCATTTGCTTGTATCAGAAATCAGAATCGGTTTTCGTTTTGCTTCTGCACATGCGTTAAAACCGCAATCATGGGTCAAAAGAATGCATCTTTTAAGCCGATATTATCTTTTTCCCAGTGCGCCTGCGTAAAACTAAATCGAAACGGCATTTCGAATAAATATTATTCTCTTTATTTTTTGCGGTTTCATTCAGTCAAGATTTTCATGATTTAATTGTCTATGAGTGCGCATGCTTGACTAAACCGTTATCCCGTTGAATGAATATGAATATCTATCTGGCAGTATTCCAGCATTGAATCGGTTTAGCCTGAAATCGGATTTTCGCGTGTTTTGATGTTTCTGCATCGATATTTTACGGAAGATGAAATTTTTAAATCGGATAAACGATATTAGCGTTAAATCGATATTTTATTTTACATCGATATAAAGCCCAGTCTTAGTTCTGACCTTCCACCACCAAATTGTCACCTTTTACCTGGATTAATTCAATTCTATCTGGATGTCACTTCCGAAATCATTTAGAAAGGTGTGACGTTCTAGCTCAAATCGCTGGGCATCGCTTTTTCCAAGATGGTTTCTTAAAATGGATTTCACGTTACGGTAACTATATTAATGTGGTTGCAGCTATGTGAGAAAAATACACAAAAGGGAATATATATATATATATATATATATTTTATTGTACGTTTCTGTTTAAAATCCTTGTCATACCATTGTATGTTTCTATAAAAATCAAACTTATACAATGTAAACTTATTAAGTTTATTAATTTTTTTAAAGATGATTAGTAAAAGAAGATTCATAGTAAGAGTGTGGAGAGAATTCAAAGAATACGCAATTGAAAAATACATCTGCTGTGGAATAAAAGTGAGTTTTAAAACTGAAAGCTATAAAGATCTTTAGAAATTCACCATATGAAGAAATTTTAGCCTAAAACACCCATTGTGCTGAACTTAAGTTTAGAAGAAACATTGTACTTAAACGAATACATTTTGCTACTGTTGGTAAAAAAATATGAAGAATCCTACTCCACTAAGTATCTTACAACTCAGGAAATTAATTTAGTTACATCATCAAAGAATATTTGCTCTAGAGCAGACAATTAGATATTTAAAACAAGTGTTACATATGAATTAATAACGAAAACTCATACGATTCGCATAGAATATAAACTTTTTCCTACTATACGAACCTGTTGCATCGCTTAACCTTGAATATATTGTATTTCAGTAATATATTTTATCTCTGTTATCTCAGCTTCAGTATAGAAGCCCTTAGCAAAATTTGAAAGTTGGCACCGAAGTAGCTTGGATGTTTCCCCGGAGTTTTTCGAACGTTATTTATTTGAGTTATAGCGAAAGCCATTTCAATTCATCAACAAAATGACAACAAAAATTTAAAAGCTCCTATGCTAAAGCTATACCAAAGAAATTTTATGAAATGAATATAGTAATCGATACTAGGGAATGAAAGACAGGAACGCATGCCTTTACATGAAATAACAGAATAAAATAAGTCCTGTCGTACTAAATTAAATTCTGTTTTGTTCTGAATTTTATAAATATTACTAAAAAAAATAGTTTTTTTTTTTTTTTTTTTTTTTTTAAAGACTTTTTAAGTAAATTAAAACACTAAATATTCATATAACGTTTTTCTGCTTTACACATTTGTTGCTTATACGATAGAAAACAATTTTAGAGGTAAAATTAAATACTCTCAACATCAAATCACTTTGGTATATTATGAAATCTTCCATAAAAAGTAGTTAGCTATTTTATATGATATTTTTTAAGTTATTTATTTATTTTATTTTTATTTTTAATTTTTTTCACTTCATGAAATATAAGAAACATGTTTTGCTTGCTGTTCAAACTGTGTAGAAAAATTATTTTCAGCTATTTACACCATAGTTACTGTATTTTTCCGTGCTAAACACAGATTGCAGAAATAAATGCATTTTTTTTTTTCACCTAAATAATTAAAAATGTTGTTCCCGAATTTGTCGGTTATTAAAGATGAAAATTATAATGAAAATAAAAATATTTAAAAAATGTAAGTATTATTATACTCTGACGCTATTAATACTTTATAATTATATTTTAACAGAAAATTACTATTTTAGAGAATCTTCAATTATATGTTCACTTACTACAAACTAAAAATATCTAAAAGAAAAAAAAAATATCTTACTATTTTTATTAATATTCTGGATGTTTAAAATGACACTTGATCGATAAAGAGAAACATGTAAATCTATATTAATATTTAAAAAAAAAAAAAAAGTAATAACGAATTTACGATAAAAAAAAATTCCCGGTCATAAAATTGAAACAGGATATGCATGATCTAAATTTTAAAACATATTTCACACTATCCCCATTTATTTAAAACAATTTGCATACATTTTCTAACGCATTTGAAGTAAATTTGCATTTAAATTGCATTCATAAAGATTTAAAAAGATAAAATTTAATTTTTTAACGCAAGAGAAATATTAGACGCATGTCACATGTCATATTAAGTTTTGACATCTTCATACACTTTTTTTGCCGATGATGTAACCAGAAATTCTAGATGATTTTTTCCCTTCAGGTAAACTTTTGTAAGAGCTTGTGAAATTTTCATTAGAATCATAAGACATCAAATTAAAGTTAGGAAATACTTTATTCTAACGAAACATTATTATTAGTTTTTTTTTTTTTTTTTTTCGAAACATTTTTGAGAAATCTGCTTAAAAGCATGTCAAATATGTAAATGCTCCAAAGGCTAAAAAAAAAAAATTGTTTTTGAATGCATGATTAGAGAAACGTATTTATGAAATTTAATTTATGTTGGAAATTTGATGAAAATTTAATTTATTTCTGGTATATTATGGCATTTCTATATTTCAAAACTTTTTAATACTAAAATTATTTATTGATAAAAATACATAATAAAAACATAATTCTATTCGTTTAAAACTGGAATTTTTTATTATTTTCCAAGAATCAGCTTTCATCAGTATCCGTAATAATTTGGATATTTTCAAAAGTAAGAATTGAATTTAAGCGTAATAAAAATTATACTATGATGATAAATTTATATTGTGATGGATATGTGTTTTTTCTAACTTTTATAATATTTACATATTGCAAAAATTGTCACAAATTAACTTTAGATTTTTATTTTTGATGCGAATTACATGTAATTGATTACTTTTATGTAACGTTAGATATCGTCCATTAATTACCCTATGAATCAATTCGTAAAATGATAATTTGGTGTGTCACTCACACGACTTTTTCTCGTGCCCTGAAATTTGATACTATAAATACAGGTTGCAGATTAAGAGGTAAGATAACGAGTACTGTTATGTAAACCTGTGTTAAACAATTCAAATTAGGCTTCGGAAGAGTTTTACATGATAATTAGTTCTGTGTGACGGGGGCTACCACCCCCCTCAAGCCCCCGTTTCAATAATGCACCTACATTTATATGGAATTTAATTCGGTTATTAAAAAATAATTCTGTTTTAAAAAAATAATTTATTAAAATTATTATTTTAAAAAATTATATTTTATGATAATGCAGACGATTTCAATATTAGAAAAGTAGTTTAACATTAAATATCAAAAAAATAGTTGAATTTATTCTCAATATTACATAATTTTGTGTATGTGTGTGTGTGTGTGTGTGTGAGTGTGTGTTAAAAATAAAAAAAATTTATAACTCAAATTATCGATCTTAAATAGATAATTTAAATTATCGCAGATAGAGGGTTCAACCATTCGTTTTAAAGGTACTGGCGAGATCTTTTGAAAGATACCCATCATGAAAATTTACTCCCCACGAGGGGGGACTTCACCCCAGGTTGGGATGCGGGGATCCTACATACACAATTTTTTTTCCCATTTGAATATCTCTATTACAAAAAATATATATTCGTATCATTTGGTTTAGTGCAGTCTATAGATGTTAAACTCTACTTACCTGCAATTTCCCCCATAGACGTAATGTATTTGAATACTTTTGAGTGTCCCTGCACACGAACCATTTCTTCATCTTAACGAAAAGCTTACTGTAGCATTCCTATATGATACACATTTAGAATACCGAGTTTGGAATTTCTGCTACTATCTGTTCTTGAGATATGCTGATAACAGACACACAGACATCAATCCATCCACACAGAAAGACACATAGACCATTCTTTAAAAACACAATTTTCGTATTCTGGAGACCTCAGAAAATGTAAATATAACAAAAACTCACGTTCGAAAATTTGACCCTAAAACAATACTTTCTCGACTCTATGGGTAGGAGAAAGTAATTATCGTACCATATTATGCAGTAAACATTGTGTATGCATTAAAATAAGTATATTCATTTCGTTGCATTGTCTCAGTTATAAAGATAATAAAGTTAGTGTAAAAAATATTATTATAGACCGTAAGCTGACATCTAGAATCTAAATTGTGCCTCTAGAAAAAATAGTTCCATGTCATCCTTATAAATTCTAGTCCCCATCTAAAGCGAGTTCTAGAAACCCCAATCAGAATTCTAGAGCGTTTGCCTATATTATCAAGGGCAAAGTTTTTTAAAAATCTAATAAATGAGAATATAAATATCTAATAAATGAGCAAATAAATGAGAATACAAGAGGCGGATTTCAGCAACTATAGTCTTGGTTTATGACCCAATTCTAGAAAAATCAAGTGAGAATTTCTCGCAATACAAAAGATTCAGAATGTTTAGAATATCCAGAATATTGTTTCACCATGTAGAAACGAGTAGACTAGAAATTCTTTATCATTTGGTATATTCGATTTATTGGCATGCCTTATGCGCATAGCTCGAAAATCTACATTTCTAGTTTAAGGATTTAGAAAATGACCACTTATTCATTCTAGACAAAGACGGTATATTTTTTTTTCTTAGTGCAGAGAGCACTAAGAAAACTTTTTTTTCTTAGTGTTTCATTGGTGGTTTATTAATTAGCTAGAAGATCACGAATAACAAGAATGGGATATTGTGATTAATTTATGATGGCATTGATTTTTACGGTAATTAAAATCCAAATGCCGAGCTTCAAGATCATTGACAGGTTTACCATTATTTTACGGCATAACACCACGGGTGATGCGTGCCGGTAGATGACTCAATGATCATCCATTTTTAAGCATTTTCTCTACATGCTAATCTATCATTGATTACCTAACTTGATTGTAGCGGTATGGTTTTATCTATCATTGATTACCTAACTTGATTGTAGCGGTATGGTTTTATTACAAACATGACCTTTGTTGCCTATATCATTTTCGCGTCACGTTACATATATTAGTCCAATAATATCGGTAAATAAAATTGACAATTGTAAAAACAAAGTTTAAAACTCTTTCTTTTGATTTTCAGTTAATATTTTATCTAATAAATCAACAATCAACTGCAATTGATCAGTTACAGCAAATTATTAAGTCGTTTTCCTTGAAAATCAACAACTGTGAATTAAACTTGAAATGTACTTTATCATGTAATTTAAATCTACTTTATTTTGTAATTTACACCTACAATAAATTGGTATTGCAAATTTTCATAAATAAAAAATAAACGCAACATTTCATCTTTACGTATTTTAATGTTTAAAATAATTTTTCCTTTATTAGTGTTCTTTCTTCATTGTGCAGTAGATACTAATTTCTTAAGGGAATAAAAAATTGTAGTATGTTTAAAAAAAAAAAAAAAAAAGAGTGGCCAGCTCCTATATCCCAAATTGGTGGCCCAAATGATTGCTGTGTCGTGTAAAATTAAATTTAAACGTGGAAGTTTACCGTGATGTTTACCTGAAATGAGAATTTTTCTAAGTTTTAGTGGCTATTGGCCCTCTTTACAGAATCATTTTACAGAACTCATTATGTTTTCACAAGATTTTTTTTTTTTTTTTTTCAAATTCTCAACATACCTGAAAATGATAAAATAAAATAAACTATATTTCGCCAGAAAATTTGCACCAATTTAGACATAACATTTTTTTTTTTTTTTTTTTTTGTGTGTTTGTGTAAAGTTTAACCATTTACGTAATATTTTAACAAGCATAATTAAAATGATAAAACTAAGCGCACGTAATTTCTGCAAATGTCTGCTGCAGCTAAGCTGGCACTATATTTCTTGTGAAACGTAGGATTTCATTATAAGAACAAGCTGTCCTCTGGAACAAAAATATCCGGCTTCGAATCACGGATAAGGCATGAATTTTTGTGTAGTCATCATGTGTTTATAAGAAATTTTGTGTACTGTTATTGTGAATATATGTATCATGGATCATTCGACAAAAATTGCTGAAACTATAAGTCTCGAAGCTGACGAGTAAAGAAACAAAATAATAGAGGAGAAAAAAGTTATGATACTATGCACAACAAGAAAATATAATCAAATAATTATAGTCATTTATGTGAAGAAATGATTATTTAAATCTATCATTAAAAATCAGTAGGAGTTTTTCCGTAAGTTTCAAGTGTCAGTATGTTAATTTTACAAATAATAAATAAGATATATGTTTTTCTTTTTACTAAAATAATATTAATATTATTGTTTTTAATTGTTGATTGTTTATTATTAAAACAATGAACAACAAAGACCAACAATTATATTTGCTTAGACGTTTGTTGTTTCTTACCATTTGATTGTTGGTATTTATTTAGTAATTGGTTGTTTTTTACTATAACAATATACAATTTTGACCAAGGCAAATAACAACGTCTAAAACGCCAAAAATAAAGAAAAGGCGTTCTAGACGTTGTTATTTGCCTTGTTTATAATTCCACGCCAAGACTTCCATTAGTATAATATACAATTTTGGTCTTAGTTTTGAACAGTAATTTTAAAATATTAATGCTATTTACAAACAAATTTCAAATTTTTAAAATGCAGACATTTAAGAAAAGTAACCTTCTTAATCAAAAGTTACCTTAAAAGTTACCTCTGAAATAATGAAAATAATAATGAAAATACGAATAAAAATTAAAATTAAATGAATTAAAATATTTAAAAAATGTAAGTCTTATTGTACTCTGACACTATTAATATTTTCTAATTATATTTTTAACAGAAAATTACTATCTTATCGAATCTCCCATTATAAACTAAAAATATCTAAAAAAAAAAATCATTTTACTGTTTTTATTAATATTGTGAATCTTTAAAATGACACTTGATCGGTAAAGAGGAACATGTAAATCTATATTAATGTTTAAAAAAGAAAAAAGAAACATGTAACTCTCAGTAATAACGAATTTACGATTAAATAAACTTTCCCGGTCATAAAATTGAAACAGGATATGCATGATCTAAATTTTAAAACATATTTCACACTATCCCCATTTATTTAAAACAATTTGGATACATTTTCTAACGCATTTGAAGTAAATTTGCATTTAAATTGCATTCATAAAGATTTAAAAAGATAAAATCTAATTCTTTAACGTAGGAGAAATATTAGACGCATGTCACATGTCATATTAAGTTTTGACATCTTCATACACTATTTTTTGCCGGTGATGTAACCAGAACTTCTAGATGTTTTTTTTTCCCTTCAGGTAAACTTTTGTAGGAGCTTGTGAAATTTTCATTAGCATCATAAGACATCCAATTAAAGTTATGAAATACTTTATCCTAACGAAACATTATTATTAGTTTTTTTTTTTTTTTTTTTTTTTTACATTATTGAGAAATCTTCTTAAAAGCATGTCAAATATGTAAATGCTCCAAAGGCTGAAAAAAGTAATTGTTTTTGAATTTATGATTACAGAAACGTATATAGTAAATTTAATTTATGTTGGAAATTTGATGAAAATTTAATTTATTTCTGGTATATTATGGCATTTCTAAATGTTTCAAAACTTTTTAATACTAAAATTATTTATTGATAAAAATGCATAATAAAAATATAATTCTATTCGTTTAAAACTGGAATTTTTTATTATTTTTCCAAGAATCAGCTTTCATCAATATCTGCAATAATTTGGATAATTTCAAAAGTAAGAATTGAATTTAAGCGTAATAAAAATTATACTATGATGATAAATTTATATTGTGATGGATATGTGTTTTTTCTATCTTTTATAATAGTTACATATTGCAAAAACTGTCGAAAATTAACTTTAGATTTTTATTTTGATGCGAATTACATGTAATTGATTACTTTTATGTAATGTTATATATCGTCCATTAATTACCCTATGAATGAATTCGTAAAATGATAATTTGGAGTGTCACTCACACGACTTTCTCTTGCCCTGAAATTTAATACTATAAATACACGGTTGCAGATTAAGAGATAAGATAACGAGTACTCTTATGTAAACCTGTGTTAAACAATTCAAATTAGGCTTCGGAAGAGTTTTATATGATAATTAGTTCTGTGTGACGGGGGCTACCACCCCCCTCAAGCCCCTGTTTCATTAATGCCCCCACATTTATATAGAATTTAATTCGGTTATTAAAAAATAATTCTGTTTTAAAAAAATAATTTATTAAAATTATTATTTAAAAAAATTATATTTTATGATAATGCAGACAATTTCAGTATTAGAAAAGTAGTATAACACTAAATATCAAAAAAAGAGCTGAATTTATTCTCAATATTACATTTTTGTTGTTGTTGTTAAAAATGAAAAAAAATCGATAACTTTATTTTAAATTATCGCAGATAGAGGGTTCAACTATTCGTTTTAAAGGAACTGGCGAGCTCTTTTGAAAGATACCCATCATGAAAATTTACTTCCCTCGAGGGGGGACTTCACTCCAGGGCGGGAGGCGGGGATCCTATACACAAATTATTTTTCCCATTTGACTATCTCTATAACAAAAAATATATATTCGTTTCATTTGGTTTAGTGCAGTCTATAGATGTTAAACTCTACTTACCTGCAATTTCCCCCATAGACGTAATGTATTTGAATACTTTTGAGTGTCCCTGCACACGAACCATTTCTTCATCTCAACGAAAAGCTTACTGTAGCGTTCCTATATGATACGCATTTAGAATACCGAGTTTGGAATTTCTGCTACTATTTCTTCTTGGGATATGCTGATAACAGACACACAAACATCCATCCACCCTAATTATTATAAAGAAACATATTTAAAAGAATAAGACAGTCTTTTAAATTATTTATAAGTAATTCCTGAACTTCAAAGTATAATAATAGTGATGTAATTCCTTCTAGTTTACAATAACGGTAAATAACGACGCCTATTAAGTTTGCGAAAGTATCAATTGTAATTAAACGTGTGTAAATTTTAAGTTCTGAAATATATTTAAAATATAACTACACATGCAAATACTTCAAAATTATCGTACTGGTCAAATTATCATAATAATTCGTTTCTTATTCTTTTTACAAGTTTTTTTTTTCTTATTTGAGATATTAGAAACGTGTTTTGCGCAATACTCCAATACTAGTTTACCGGAGGTTTACTAGTCTGCCTATTCAAGCAAAACGGTGCGCCGGTAGACTTCAAGACCGTACTTGCCTTAATTGCAAAAGAATGGATTAGAAATTCTTCTGCAGCTCGGTTATATCTCAAACATGAATTAGTTTGGAAGTATTCGAAGACATTTGAAAGAAAAAGAAAGTGTAACGAGATTGTTTGTCGAAACACGTAACAGCTCAATGAGAAACTTATTAAAGTTTAGCACCTCGATTTACAATTTAAAAGCTTGCTTACAAGTACAGGGTAATTATAATTAAAGTTACGTTTTTTAAAACGCTATAATTTAAAAACTATCCATCAGAGCGATTTTATATTTTACCAGAGCAATCGTGAGGCAATGAAATTTTGTTTGGGGGAGGAAAACGTAGTTACAACATGTTCCTATAGATAGCGCTATCAGGGAAATGTCAGGGGAAACGCATAAATGGACTCATTAAACACAGGAATGTTGTTAGCAACACAGTGGAATAGCAGGAAACAATAGACTTCAAACTCGGGCAGAATTAGAAAAGATCTGGAGGTTCAGGCCCAGGAGGCTCTTTCTCTTTTCAACAATCTTCTAAAACAACTAGATCTATCCCTCCCCCCAGGTAAAACACAGGCCTTAACATTCTCTCACCCAAGACAATTGAAAAGAATGCCTGTGATGAGAATTGACGGCGTCAGTGTCAGACATGTTCCTCATATCAAGGTCCTTGGCATCACGGTCGACAGGGGTCTCAAATGGCTAGCCCACATTAAAGAACTTAAATTGAAAACTCTCACACACTATCACAATGCAGCTAAAATGGTTGGAAGGAGGGGGGTAATCTCCACCTCCTTTCTTAAAATATGGTACTCAACAATAATAGAAAAAATATTAACTTACGGGGTTGGCATTTGGGGAGGTCACCTGTCGGTTGCTGCTCAGACAAGCTTAAACTCAATCCAGAGGAACTTCCTCCTCCAATTATTAAGAGGATATAGAACAATCTCCACTGACGCCCTCACTGCTGTTACGGGCATTCCCCACGTCCATCTTCAGCTTCAACAGACATACTTAAAAACAAAAATTCTTCAATTAAAAAATATTTCTTTGGCAAAATCCCTTTTTCCAAACACAGAAATACAACCCACAGTCAATAGTTGGAATATTCATCCCGGCAAAGATGTTGCTTCACAAATAGTAAATTGTAACAAAAATAGCTTTTCTCCTTCTGCTCCTGTGGCTATCTACACTGATGGCTCCAAAACGGACCACGGTGTGGGTGCGGCCTTTTGTGTGATGACCGATGGTTCGGTTGTCCATCAGTGGGCGGGCAGACTGGCCAACTATAACTCTGTTTTCCAAGCGGAATTATTCGCGATTCAAATAGCCATAGACTGGGTTATGGCTAATATTAATAACTATCCCTCCCATAATATTTTCAGTGACAGTCTGTCAGGTCTTCTAGCCATTGCTCGCCACAGGAGTAAACATCCACAGGTTATCTCAATTAAATCAAAACTTATAATTCTGGCTAAACATCTCTCCCTGGCACATGTTTCTGCCCACAGGGGAGTTCTCGGCAATGAACTTGCTGATTCCCTGGTCAAGGCAGCCACCGAAAACAATTCAATAGATTTTTCACTCCCTGCCCCTCCCTCATACGTTAAACAAGTATTAAAACAACAATTACTTAGAGATTGGCAGGAACTGTGGGATACTTCTCCAAAGGGAAGATACACCTTTAATCTCATCCCACTCGTAAACTTAAATTCTTGGTGTCTTCCCCCCCCCGTGACTGCTTTTCTGACAGGTCATGGCCCATTTCCATCCTATTTATACAGATTTCATTGCCGACGCTCTCCTCTGTGTCCTTGCGGGGAGGAGGGAACACCTAATCACTATTATTACTACTGTAGTTTAACTTCTGCTTCCACTTAAGAAATCCCACTCCCAGGCCATCCGATTGGCTGTTTAATATCCTCAATAGAAAAGGCCTGCTTTCTAAACTAAATAATATATTTGAATTTCTTATGAATATGACTAATCTCACAGATTAATCTCATATCTGCTTGCTCTATATGTCATCGAACCTTCACAAAATCATCTTTTCATCAATCTTGTGCTGTGGGACATTTCAACACAACATAAAATATCGCCATCAACAACTGCAGCCTATTGTCTTGTTTCTCAAAATCAACATAAAAGAACCTCCCAGTTAATTGACCCCAGCTTAATAGTTATTATGGTGCCACTTGTCGCGTGGAGCACAGCCCGGCACATATAACACTTAGTTTTCCTGCTTAAATTAACAACAACGTTGCCCATTCTCGAGAAGGATTTCATAAAGACTTTCACAGCACAAAAATTTATAAAGACTTTCCGAGAACCAATTTTTTTTTTACATGAACTCTCAACAATACCTTGCTACCAAATATCTTTAAGCCACTTGTCACTTTTCTACCAGCATAGAACATGCCGCTCCTTGTCGCGTGGGAGACCTGTCTCTAGCGGCTTTTGTAATTTTTTTTTTTTTGTTAGAGTTTAAATAAACTCCGGAAGAGGGGCCTAGCATAGCTGGAATCGCTCGACACTGCTCCTAGAGCGGTGAGCGACACCTCTTCCCTGTTAAATTAAATAGACTTCAAAGGTTTACTACAATTTTTACTTTCCGAACACTATAGTGAGGAAAGTATTGTAATCATGTCAAAAATCCGAATTCGATATTTTGATGTTTCTATACGTTTTGAGGTCCCCTGAGTCCGTTTTCACTATTTTTACGATGATATATGTATGTGTGTGTGTATGTGTGTATGTGTGTATGTCTGTGAGTGAACACGCTAGCGTCTAAACGCTTTGTTCGATTAACCTGAAAGTTGGTACGCATATTGTAAGTCACCATAGTACGAAACCTATAGATTTTGGTGAATCTAGCACTTATAGTTTTTTTACAGGGACACAAAGAAAAATTCTTTATCATTATGGCCTATGGGAGCAAAATCTTAAAAGTGCGATAGCATCTAAACGCCTTATTCAATTGAGCAAAAATTTTATACACATATTATAGATCACAAATACTCAATCTGTATAGATTTTGGAGAATCTAGCACTTATAGTTTTTTTACAGGGACACAAAGAAAAATTCTTTATCATTATTCCTATGGGGCCAAATTTTTAAAAATGTGATAGCGTCTAAACGCCTTATTAATCCGAGCAAAAAAATTGTACAGATGTTATAGATCACAGTTGAACTAACTGTATAGATTTTGGTGAATCTAGCACTTACAGTTTTTTTACAGGGACACAAAGAAAAATTCTTTATCATTATGGCCTATGGCTCTAAATTTTTAAAAGTACGATAGCATCTAAACGCCTTATTGAATTCAGCTGAAAATTTATATGAGTATTATAAATCACTGTTGCACTAACTATAAGCATTTTGGTGAATCTAGCATTTATAGGTTTTTACAGGGACACAACGAGAATTTCTTTATCATTATGATCTATGGGCTCAAAGTTCAGTAGCGTTAAATAAAATAACGTGTAATAGATGGAGGAAAATACTCAAACACTCTATTATGGTTTTCTCTCTTTTGTTTGTTTAACAACTACTCTTTCTTTACTTTATCTACAAAACTGTTAATTACTCAATGTTCGGAAAGTCAAGTGGAATCACTCCAGATTTTTTTAGCAAAATGACAAGAATACGTGTTTACAGCGGAAACAGTCATAGTGATAAACAAAAAAAAAGAGAAGCTTCATGAAATAAATACTTTACGGATAATTAACGGCACATTTTGGAACATTTTTTTCTCTTTTGACAAACAAAAATTCATTGCCTCCCGATTGCTCTGGTAAAATATCAAATCGCTCTGATGGGTAGTTTTAAAATTACAGCCTTTTGAAACCGTAACTTTAATTATAATCACCCTGTACATTGAATGAATTTTGCGTTTCTTTAGCAAAGAATTATTGCTTCACCAAAGAATAACATTTCTGTAGCTTTCAAGATATTAAAAATTGTTAATAAATAATTAATAATAAGATTTGTAGATAAATTTAATTATTTTTTGTTTGAAGATTCTTAATTTATTTATAAAAATTGCGGTAGCAATCTAGAGATAAAAATAATGTTTTACTTTATTCAAGCTTTGGTTTTATGGATGAATAAATTCTGAAAAATCATCAGGTTATTGTAGTTTTGTTTTCTGTGGTGGTAGCAACTATATTCATATACTATACTGAAATATATATATATGTTTTTTTAAATAATACATCTCTGAATACGAACCAATGGATTTTGTATGTTTACTTTATTATTTGAATCAATAAGCAAATCTTCAAAAAATACGCAAACTCTAGATAAAAGTTTATTATTATTATTATTATTATTATTATTTATCTCAATACAACTGTAATGTAAGATTTATTTATTTATTTATTTATTTTATTTATTTATTTATTTATTTATTTTATTTTATTTTATTTATTTATTTATTAATATTTTTTTTTTGATAAATTATACATTAAAAATATTTTATTTATTTGAAATGCACACAGGGAAACCATGGATAAAACTTTATTTCTTTATTCAATAAATTGTTGTAGCTATGATATCAATTTTTAGCGTTATCCCCGGAAACCTGGACTTTAATCATTAAGAAGATTAGACGAGGGGTGTTAAAAAAGTATCTAACCTTATTTTTTCCGCGTGAACCAATGAAGCGTGGGAGATTTACTTCAGTGTAGATGCAGAGGTGACACTTATGCACAGTCTTCAATATTTTCCCGTCAGTCGATGTCAGTCGCCCAACGAGTAGAGACGTGTAGTAAGTGGTCGTTGAATTTTAGTTTCTGTAAAAAGACAAAAAAAAAAAAAAAAAAACGTAAGCAACGACACTGCATCAAATTTTGCCAACGAAAGCTATTCGCAAGATTCAACAGGCTTTTTGGTAATGTTGATGTATTAGCACCTCACGCATAAAAGGAGTGGTAAAACCGCTTCAAAAATAGTGGACAGTGAAACACGCTTAGGTAGGCTCTCAACAAGTCGGAATGACACTGTCATTGAGCAAGTGCGGACTGTACCAGAAGGTCCTTCGTTGCCTTCGTGATGCTGCGAGGTGCAAACGGCCGGATCTATCAGCAGCGATAATTTGGAAGCTTCCTCATAATAACACCCCTGCACACTTTGCGCATTTTGAGATTTTCTTCGCCAAATACAACAAGCTAAAATTGCCGCTAAAAGTGACCCGATTTGAGTCAAGAGTAGAAATCATGCAACGACACGATTCATGAACCATTCCAAAAACTGCGTTCTCGAAGTGTTTACAACAATGTCGAGAATGCTGGGAGAAGTATATGTATTATAAAGGAGACTGTCTTAAAGGAGATTAGTATTTTGGTTTTCCAAATCAATAAATGCCTTTTTAGCATCTAAAGGTTCGATACTTTTTGAACACACATCGTAGATTTCTTTAAAGGGAAATCCTGTTGTGAAAAAAAAGTTTTAAAGTTATCTCTTTGGAAGATTATAGAGCATTATTTAAGTATAATACATGCATGTGTTCTTACGTAGGAGCTCCCACGGTAAGTCCCAGATTTCTCATATTCCTACCAGCATATTCCGTAGGAATGCAAAATGCATACTTGCCAACATCCTAATTAATATTCCACAGTGTTGTTAGTCCCGCCCATTTTTTCACCCCAACAAATTTTTAGAGTAATATTCTGTAATTGCAATTGCGATTAAATAAGATGAAAAATACTCTAAAAAGACACCGGTGTGAAAAAGAAGGTAGAGCTGACAATACTACGGAATAATTTGCATGTTGGCAAGTATGAAAATGTCCGCCGTAGCGGCCTCTATAGGAACATCGTCATTTCATAGCTCTGTGGTAGTTCCCGAGAACTACCTCTGTCAAACCATTCCTAGAAACATCAAATTAGATTTTCACTCAGATTTCCCAAACATGTCCGTTTTTCTTCCGGGAAGAATCCGGGAGGTTCGGGACATCCCAGGGCATGTAAGAAGACAATTGTTATATTCAAAATAGTTACTAAAACACAACAAAATACTTATAATATATAATGCATAAGTTATAATGATAATACATAAATTTTCATAAATTTTTATTTAGATTTATAAAAGAAAGAAAGAAAGAAAGAACGAAACTGTATAATCCCCCCCTCCCGAGTCTCATGTACATTTTCATTGATATAGAAAATGTTTTTTAGAAGAAATTTAGTATTTTTGAGACTTATTATGTTCAACTGCAATCTAAAGTAATACTAATAAAATAACATAACGTAATATTAATAAAATAACAACACCTCTTAGTTATTAACATTTGGTCTTGAGTCTGCTTTAGTGTTATACAAAGCAAAACAGAATCCAGACGTTGAACATTTTGGATATTGAATAGGATGTATTTCCTAAATGTCGGGTTATATCTGCCATTAAAACCGTGAAAATATCATCTGAGATACATTTATTAAGCTACATGTATAAAAATTAATTTGCCAAAATAATTACCAAGCTTTAAAAAAAACTTTTTCTTTCCTTAAGTGTTATAAAAACTAAATCAATATACATTAAATGCTTTCATTATGAGTTACATAACATATTTTTTAGGACCTATTAAGGATATTTTGGGAAGCACGGAATATCTCCGGAACATCCAAAAGATGTCCTGAGGAAAAGTAGTGATATATGCGAAGTTCCTCAGAAAATAAACTATGCTGCTTGAAAGAGTTAAATATAAAATTCGTCGCAGAGAGTAATCGGACAGAAATTAGACAAATAATTTGTGGAACATTCGAAAATCTATAATTTCATAAATGAAACAAAAATCGAAAATTTTTATGGATTTTTTTTTTTTTTATGAGTAAAGAAGAATATTGCAATGTACATAATAATAATATAACAATAAAATTATAATCCTTGGAATAATAATGTTATAAATGGTTAAAAACGAGCACAGCAAAGTTAAGTTGGCTTAATGTAATAAAAACTAGAATTGCAGGTTATCACAATTAAAATTTAGTTTGTTTGTTACATAGAATTTTGAAGTTGTTTTAGCTAAGAAAGTATCTGTGCACTGTTGTACAAGCACGTTTTTAATAAAAACCTAGTTTAGACTTAAAAATAATTATTTAAAATTATTTATCAAACATATCTTAAACCTCAAAAAAAAAAAAAAAAAAAAAAAAATCTTTGGGCTAAATCTAAGGGTCTAATTATATTTAGTACTAGCTGACCCGTCCTACTTCGCACGGATGAACAAATTTTAGTTAACGATGAATTGATATGCAAAAAAGCAAAAAAATATCAGTTTATATGTTATAGTCAGGCAATATTATCAACTGAAAAGTCAAAATATAATTTTACAATTATTTTTTTCATTCAGTTGTTAAATGTTGGTAATTTTTACTTTATGTTATTTATTTATTTATTTCATAAAAAGAAGCATGTCTTTACTCATGAATAAAAAATATTGAAAAATAAACCTATAACATGAATATGTGTTTCATAAAGTTGACGACATAATTGCTTTAATTATTATTTATTTGTTTTTATAATATTAATTTCTATTAAACACAGAGCTTATGTGTTTTTAATTTTCTTAAATTTAACGTCCGCAAAGTAATCTGGTTATTGTTTTAGTAATGGTTCTCCATTAGTGATCGTTAATATTTTTTGTGATTTTGGCGGTGAATTAAAAAGGTTATCGCAAATACGTAAAGTCCTTCGAGTGAAACGTCCTAGCTATTGCGGTGCCAAATTTTAAATATCGCCAAAGAAGCCCTATACAGAACTAGATTTCTAACGCGAATGCACATTTAATTTATTTTAAATGAACCGTGTTTCCAATCAACATAATGAAACTTGCATAATCAAATGTCATTTGCAATTCCCTAGCGGCTGTATATTGCACTACTTGCTTTCGGAAAAGATTTTATATCGATCATCCTTGGCGGAAAAAAAAAAAAAAAATGATTGCCAAGTTATCTCGCAAATATATTTAATTTTTTCCATAACTGATGGTTTTTAATAATGTATATTAAGGGAAAAATCAATTTATATGAAACAATATTCGTATAATATATACTATTACAAAATCTGGTGTGAAACAATTTTCAAGAAAATCGTTAGAGCCGTTTTTGAGATACCAACTTTTACCAAAACTTGGCATACTCAATTATTGACCGGAAAACAATAATTACATACAAAAGGATATTTAGTATTAAGTTAACATGGCGAGTTTGAAAAAAATTCGTACAGCCGTTTTTAAAGGAAGGCACTTATGAGATCTGAAATTGAGCTGTTTATAGAGGACGCCTATCAATTTTCCTGAACTAACCAATTATATCATACGAAAGGACATCTAATAGATTGTTTATATAGCAACTTTGAAGAAAATCGTTAGGGCTGTTTATGAGGTACGGGCTTACGGTCCCATTTCCGGTTTTCGATGACCCAGTTCCGGTTTTTCAATTTTCACCAAAATTTGGAAAATTCATCTGTATATCAGACCTGAATCTATTGTGAAGATTTGTAGTTCTATCTTTATTAATTTTGGAGATATGACACCCAGAAAATTTCACACATTCGTACACACACACACACACACTCTGACCAATTGCCAAAAGCTACTTTTTTGGACTCAGGAGGCCTTAAAACATATAAATCAGGTGAAACTCTATATCAAATTTTTGGACAGAATACAATACTTCCACTACCTACGGTAGTACGGTAATTGAAGTAAAAACATAGATATCTTATTTAATACGAAAATATACAGATTTTCGTATTACGTTTTCGATCTCGAAATACAAAAATCGCCAAGGACGACCGATATCAAATCTATGCTTTCTTTTCAATTAAAATATTGAAAATTTGAATTAAAAATGTATTTTACCAAAATTTATTATAGCCTCTAGCACTTAGAGACAGTGTAACTTTTGATTAGTATAAAAAAAGAAAGAAATAGAAATCGGCTTTTTAGTTCTAGCGATCGTTCTCTACATATACATATAAACCTTTCCTCTTTATATATTAGTATAGAGCATAGATAGATTAAATAGGTTTCTAATCAACATAATGTAACTCAAATAATTAAATGCTATTTGCATTGCAGTAATGGTTGTATGCGCTATGTATATTGAGATACTTGTCATAACTGTTAGTTGCTAAAAATAGTCGTCAAATAAATTTAAACTTCTCAATTATTCTTTTAACAAATGCATGATGAAATGCAGACGATATTTTTTTAATTCACTTTTTATGTTATTATTCGCGAGAAAATATATTTTATTATATGTAGAAAAATGAATTAACCCGTAAATGTTTTGGGCAACAATGGACAATATTCCTGTGACGTCACAGTGGGTAAAATAGCCGAACACGTGGCCGATATTTTGTAAACAAATTGGATTCAAGATGCCATTTTATTGTTACGCATAACATTTTCCTAAATATTTCTCCAGTGAAACTTAATAATCAGATATCTGTTCAAACAAGAACAAAAGAGAAATGTAAACAACTGAATCGAATGATAAAGTTAAGACTATTCCATATCGTAAAATTGCAGAACATTTTATGTATACACAGATATATATATATATATAATGAAAGAACATTTTATACACACACACATATATATAGACAACAAAGCTTAAGTAATTAGAATTTCAATCACTTTAATAAAGGAATTTATTAAATGGAACATCCATTTAAATTTGTTAACATCGCCACAGTTCACATGGCAACTTTTAATAATACATATGTTGATTAATATTAAAGTATACTACTAAAACTGGATTGAAAACAAAACAAAGGTATCACTATATCACTCTTACTTCAATTTCATATAATCTGTGACTCTTATAAATAATATTGCAAGATAAAAATTTGTAGGCCACAATGCTTTGCTGTGGTAGAGTTGAGAATTGTTTTCCGAAAACAGCTGATTTTTTATAGTCTCGAACCCAAAGGAGGAATATGGTCCATTATAAAATAAATAATTTAATAAAAGTTTAGAAGTAACGCTTAGATCATTACATTATATCATATATCAAATTATATTATTAGAAAAATAAATACTTTAAATTTATAATGACGTCAGATTTAACGTGTAAGTTTAACATTTTGCAAAGCTTTATATGAATTTCAATTTAATCCACGTACAAATATATTTCTTTTCATGTCAAGATATTTTAAAAACAAAATGAACATGTAAATGTTTCTATTATGTTGGCAGCAGCTAATTTTTTTAATATTTCATTATTTCCAATTCTATTATGGCTTTTATGGGGATTTTAATTAAAATGCTCAGATTTTAAACTAAAATTTATTTTATCAAAATTAAATATAGCCTATAACAATCAGGCATACTGTAGTTTTTGGTCAGTGAAAGAAATTTTAAAATCGGTTCAGTAGTTTCAGAGATTACCCTCCACAAACATACAATTTTTTGCGCTTTATATAATGATATAGATTGACACTAAAATTAATTTTCCAAGTATATCTTATACACAATCCCTGAAATAGTTTAGCTATTTTCGTTTATTTGTAAGTATTAAAAAAATTGTTTTACTTATGTTTGAAAAAAAATTATTTACTTTTTCGTTTTTTTTTTTTTTTTTTTTTTAAGTTTCTTTTTACTTTTTTAGTCTTTTTTTTCTCCGATAAAGTCTAATGCACTTCTGTGTGTTTACTTAATGTAATTTAAAATGAAAATTTCTAAACTGAAAAGAAAAAAAAAAAAAGAATTATTTAAAAGATAACTTAATGACAAATCCTTAATTTGTACAGATAGCAGTTTCCAAGACATATGTTCTCATTATTTGTTTTTTGCTTTAATGAATGTTTCTGTTAAATTTTCTTAGAAGTCAACCAAAATATATAACAAAATTTACTTTTTTTTTTCTTACTTTTATTTCCATTCGTTCATAGAGTTGTTTTTTCTAACAATCATATAACAAAACAGAAAACTAATATTTGCTATATTTAATATAAAAGATGGAAAACACATAGCTGATACATAGCTTTATACAAAAGAAAAAACATACTATAGTATTCTTATATAAACATTGTAAACAGAAACTTTCTTCTTCATTGAAAATGTGCCAGGAATGTCTCTTAATTTCATGACAACTGAAGTACTTTTCATACTGAACTGAATGGCTTAAAAGAAGTATAGTTTTCCTTTGAATGCTTTATAACCGTGGCATTGTTCTATTATGAACTTTTTTCAGGATAATGTTCGTAAGAAAAGAATGTGGTTATAATATAATATAAAAGAAAAAAGTTTCTTTTTGCGCTTCCAGAGATTATTATTTCTTTTCAAAAGTGCGTAATTCTTAATGTTTATGTTATTTGCTATTTTTCTCGGATTGTTTCTAAAATCAAAGGGCATCCATGGGTTAATTGACATGCATCTTATAAAATGACCTACGCACAATAGAGAAAAACAGACTGACAATTTTTTTCTTTATGATATTTTATATTTTAATTCCGCCTCAGCTAGTTTTTTAATGTATATCTTTCTTCAAAAGTTTGATTTACGTACTAAGAATAAGTGACTATATGAAAAGGAATGGCTTCCAATTAAAAATATAATTTGCTCTAAATAAACAAATAAATAAACAAATAAATAAATAAATAAACATATTCGTACTTGAAAAATATTTTATTTTACTTTGTTTAATGTCTTAACCTAATATTCCTATAGTAAATGTTACTTCATTAGTATGAACAGTTGTAAATTGTATGATGCAAGATGAAAAGTGTTATCAATAGATAACCTATAAATTTGCAGACGTTCGTTAAAAAACCGTACCTCGAATTGCAAAAACATTTTCATAGAATTAAGTAACGATATCATGCCACAGTAAAAAAACTCAAAACAAATTAGGCAAAAATTACAAAATTTGTACTATTATTCTACACTTCCTACCAATAAGAATTTGGACACTTTTAAATTCATACGTGTTGTCAGATATCTACAAAAGTTAAACCAGGAATAAACTACTACGTCAGAAACGCCAAAGAAAAATTATTGTTGACAAAGCTATCCAAAAATTACAACTCCCTCGTATTTCGTCTACTAAATCAGTCACATCTAATATCAGTATTGCTTTACCCTATTTTTCTAAAACCAGTCAAACCATAGCTAAAATTCTCAAACAATATGATTTTAAAATAATATTTTCGCCTTCCAATAAACTCACCTTTTCTCAGTTAAAAGATCCTATTGATATGCATAATTCTTGGGGCATTTATAGTATTTCCTGTCAGTGTGGTTTATCATATATTGGCCAAACTAAACGCAGTCTTAAATTTCGTCTAAAAGAACATATGAATTACGTCCGCAAACAAGAAACCAATAAATCGGCTATTTCTAAACATTGCTGGGAGGAAAATCATAATTTCAAATTTAATTCAGCTAAAATAATTTGCAGACCTAAATCCATTCATGAACTCGATTTCTTTGAAGCTTTTCATATTTATAAAAATTTTAAAAACCTTGTAAATTGTGATTTCGCTGTTCCCTATTTGTCTGATTGTTGGAAATTTTACATTCAGTCCACATTTCCTTAATTTTTCTACAGTTTACACAGCTACACATTCCTTAATTCCTATTGGCCACACTCCCCACCTCTTCCGTAATCCTATTGGTTGAACTAAATCCGGTCCCTCTCCTATATATATGAGCACTTCTCCAGATTCTGAATTCTTTTTGCACTGATGACGGTACGCTTTAGGCTACCGAAACAGCTGTATGCACCTCAATAATTTTTCTTTGGCGTTTCTGACGTAGTAGTTTATTCCTGGTTTAATTATTCCAACGCCAAGTCTCCTGCTATTATCTACAAAAGTTCTTTAGAAACTACCCTGAAAATTCGTTAATATAAAAAACATGTTATACCTCATACATTTCAGTAAAAATTTCGTCCTGAAGAGAGAAGAGAGACCAGTAAAAAATTAAACAATAATCAAAATATTTTGGATCACCCTGTAAAAAGTAACACTTGAAATGTGATATGTTTGCTATTGTAAACCAGATAAATTGCATTACTAGTTTGGGTACAAGGACACCCAAATATGTTCCAATGTTTTGCGCTCTATGAAAGGCATTTTTAGAAATCATATTTAAATACCTTTGTACTGTAAAAATCAAAATAAAATTTACATTTATTAATTATATGCATATGTACGTTTTTTAATAGAATGTGATATGATTAGCATTAATAGTTTCAGGACCACATAAAAATATTCAGATACATTAATTACTGTAACTGGAAATCGATGGAATCGCATTTTCAATTGTGCTAAGTATTTTTAACGTTTTCGAAGAATGTTTAAGTGTGATTATGATTATACTTAATCTATTTTTCTACCTTTCTTATCCGTATGTCTGCACGTGCTCTAATTTCCATTAATATTTATAGAATGCTATTAAATTAATTTATATCTTTCAAATTTACTATGTCATGTTTTATACAGAAAATGGTATAAATAGCGCAACTGGTTTGTGTGCAGTGACTTCCAAAAGATTTCTGGTGCATTACGGCTTATCAGAAGCTCATTTTTAAACCATAAGGTAGGTGAGCCAACGGTGGTCATAGTTAAGCTTTGAGAATTTTTTATATTTTTCTGATTGCGTGTATGTGACTGTTTTTTTTTTTTTTTTTTTTTTTTTTTTTTTTTTCGTAAAATTGTACATTTATTTCTTACACATATCAAGTATAATTTTCTTTGTAAAATGTGATTTAAATATTTTTATAATACAATTTCAAAACGGTGGACCACCTTTGGCGCATAGCGTTTCAAAGGTGGCCCTATATTGAAAGCACATCTAAAATGTGCTTAAGACGCTCTTTTTTATTATTTTTGGGATTTGTCTTCTTTTTCATCTTACCTTTTGACACGAAAAAGATTTTTCAAACCCTTCTTGTGCATAGTAGTTCTGAATTTCTATCCTGGAATTCACTGACTTCTTTCAGGAGGTCTGTGGTATTCTCAGTAGTGTTGAAATTGTTGGAGAATAAATAATAATAATCTTTTTTAAATATTTAAGCAGAAATTTTTAAAGTTACTCTTATTACATTAATTTGCCTATTTATTTGCTAAGTTACCCGCATGTATAAAGGTTGCCTTTCACCTGGGCCACCTTGAGAGCATGCATATGGTCGCCATTTGCATAACAATAAACTTTTAATCTAATAAATTTATTAGAAATGAAGTTAATGTGGTTAAAATTAAAGAAAAAAAATTTCAGGAAGAATAGCGCAACATCTCAAAGTTCTAAGAACTGAAACACATGTAAATCAAAATATCTTCTTACCTGAAATTAGAGCGACTACTCCTCTAAACGGAAATCACTGCATACAATGGCGGTCGATCAAGATAATCTTTTCACATTTAGTCACATACCCCGAAGATACATGATTTACAATGCAGTAGAACCATTTTGTGATTAAAAATTAAATTAAACCTTTTTTAGGGGGTTAGGCTGCATTAGGAATACTGGCCACCTTTGCAACACCTATCTTACATACATTTTAACATAACTATGGAAAAATTAGTGAAAAAAGGGCTACTAATCTAAGAGGGCCTAACGGCCATTGGATATTGTTAAATACGAAAATGTGGCGGCTTAATTAAGAGGATTTATTCGCTCCTGGCAACTAACTACTAAAAACTTCATTTCCAGATTCAGGGAACTTCAAAATATTTTACTATCACAATTTCGAATATTCGATCCATAAACTGTATTTTTTCTAACAAATAAAAGTTTTGAAAAAATGTTTATTTATTATTTTTATTTTTATTATTATTGGCAAAATATTTTATCTTGAACGGGCTTATATAAACTATTATTATTTTTTTTTTTTTTTTTTTTTTTTTTTTTTATGTAATAAACTTTGCCATTTGTGATGATAGTCGGTGATACTCAAATTGTGGAAACCCTTACTTACTCTTGCTGCCCCTCAAAATCGGGGGTACGGAGGACAGCCATTACAGCCCTGATGAATTGAGGGGTCTACAAAAGCAAATTAATTATTACCATTATTATATATATATATATATATATATATATAGGTCTACACAACTAGCAGGCTTATTCGAAACTGCTCGTGTCGAAGTAGTGCTTATAATTTTTTTTAATAAAAAAAAAAAAAAAAAAAAAAAACTATGTAAAGGAAGTATGAGATAATAAAATAAAATAAAATAAAAAATATTCCAGCTTTATGATGTTGCGACTGAACATTTTGAAGAAATGGATTTCAAAACCAACCAGGAGGTCGATAAAACATGTTGATGGATCGATATAACTTCTGTGTAAACAATGAGACTTTACATTAAAAAAATGCATTTTGAGGCATTAATTTATTTTTATTTGTGTATTAGCAGGCTTTGCCCGTTTCGCTGGTCACTATATTTAAATGAATAATGATAAAAAAGAATCACTATTTTCACTTTATAGATAAAAACCTTAATAAACAAAAATACATTGAAATCGCTCAGAAACGTCTTTCGGGTTCCTGATGCTTTCGGCAGCAGCTTCTTCACCCACAGTATCTGGGTTGTTCCGTGTCCCTATTGCCTAAGACAACCAGCGCCTTATCCTTGGACTTTAATTTGGATGTTTATCGGACGACTGTTTCGAAACAAACAACATAAAAAAAATCGAATTTTTTTTTTTTTTTTTTTTTTTAATGTTTAAACCACGATTACATTGAACAGTAGTATACAGACTATACATAGTATTTATATCAAGTAATTTCTTATATTTTATTAGATTTGCCCAATCGATCATAAAATGATAGCAATTCCACTTCAAATATAGTAACAAACTACAACATGTTATGAAGTTTAATCTGATGTCAAAATGAATGAAAAAAGAAAACAAAAATTCTTTATCAATTGCACCGTTGGAATTTTTTTAAAAAAGGGTATTTTATATTGCCTTCTTATAGCGCATTGAATGAAGTAACTGAAGAGTCTTGGAAGGGGATGAAAAGGAAAGTGTCGCGAAAACTTCGACAGTTAATCACGTTTTAATTAATAAATTGCTTCCTAATTAAAAATTTAAAAATTCGGTTTCGAGTTGCACATGAAGGCACTTTAGGCTATGCTTGTGCCAAATTTCCCATCTGTAAGATCGGTAGATTTTCCTGGAGACATATGACAAATGGAAAGAAGACGCTATTTCGGTTTTATTAATAAGGTATTAAAATAAACAAAATAGGCATTCACATTAGAGAACAGCTATACTATAGGACCTAGTTGGCGAACTTTGAAAAAAAAAAAAAAAAAAACTAGGACGTTTCTCGCCGAAGACTTTACTTATGTAAGTGTGATAGCTCTTTTTATTCATCGCCAAAATGACAAAAAATATTAAAAGTCACCAAGGGTTCCCGATAAAACCAAGATAAAACTAGTATGTTGTGGCCACCACAAGACTTTCTTCTATATTTTCCTATATACATATTCAATCAGTAACAATATTTAAAAAAAAAAAAAAAAAAAAAAAAAAATTACGATTTTTTTCTTTCTTTTTTCTTTCTTTTTTTTTTTTTTTTTTTTTTTTTTTTTGTTAAAAGTAATACATACTCAACCAGTAACAATATTTAAAAAAAAAAAAAAAAAAAAAAAAAAAAAAATACGATTTTTTTTCTAAGTTTTTTTTTGTTAAAAGTAAAAAAAATCGATAACTTTGTTTTAAATTATCACAGATTTATAGTTCAACCATTCGTTTTAAAGGTATTGATGAGACCTTTCGAAAGATACCCATCTTGAAAATTTACTCCCCTCGAGGGGGGACTTCCCCCCCAGGGGGGGTGGCGTAGCTCCTACACGTACAAAAAATTTTTCCCAGTTGACTATCTCTATTATAAATAATTATTGTAAATTTCATAATGATTACTAAAAAATAATTCTCTTTAAGCACATTTATACAAAATTTTGTCCTATATCACCATGTTAAAAATTTAGAAAAAGCGGGATGTCAACGCAACCTGTAAGACAATTTTTACCAAAAGTTGATAGGCACTAATTTATGTCAAGGTGCAACTACATACCAATTTGTATGAAATTCTGTGCAGTAGTTCCTGAGATACAGTTGCCACAAAATTTTGTCACACACACACACACACACACACACACACAGACAGACAGACAGACAGACAGACAGACAGACAGACAGACATTTTCTAAAAATAGTCAAATCGTATTCTACAGCTCTCAAAACGTGTAAATCCATCAAAAACCCGAGGTCGAAAATTTTTACGAATCCAATACTTTCTCTATATTACATATAGAAGAAAGTAAAAAAGGCATAAAACTTAATGAAATTAATATTTTAAATATATATATATATATATATATACATATTTAATATTATGGTGTCAGTTTTATCAGATATTTCTGATGATACACGTTTAATTTTCTTCTTCTTCTTCTTATTATTATTATTACTTTTCACGTGTAGAGAAATGTTTCTTTTTGTGTTAGAAAAAATAAATAAAATAAAAAGGTTGTAAGTGTTTTATTTTATTGGAAACAGGCTGAAATTACAACGGAAAAAAAAGTAGAAAAATTTAGTAGAAATAAATAGATTAATGAATTTTAATTAATGATTTTCTTCCTAATTAGAAATGTGAAAATTCGTCTTCAAGATTCATACGGAGATGTTATTGACTATGTGTGTGCCAAATGTCATGTCTAATGTAAGTGCGACAGGTTTTTCTATAGACAGCTGACAGCGAGAAAGACAGAATTACTTCGCTTTTATTGATAAGAATAGATATTAATCATAGGAATAAACAGAAGTTTTTTTTTCTTTTTTCTTTTTTTTTTTTTTTTTTTTTCGTTGAGATTTTCTATTACAATTGTTTAAAACTTAAAATTGTGAGAAAACTTTAATGGAATAACAAAAAAGCAGAAAATAAATCACTACATGTACTATCTCAATGAAATTCTAATTATAGCAATTTGAACTCGTTGTATGAATATAAACTAATAAAACCACAAATAAATAATTAATTGAAATTTTAAAAAATGTTTGCACGTTTATTTTACATTTACTTACACGTAAATAATAAAATTAACAAAAAAAAAAAAAAAAAAAAAAAACATTATTTTTACTTTTTCACGTGTAATAAATAAGTGTATTTTTTTTTATGTCTGGAAAAAAAATGAATGAGTAATTCATTTATTTATTTTTATTTTTGATGTATATATATATATATATATATATATATATTCTTTTTAATAATTTTAAAGTTAAAATAGGGTTTATATTTCATATATTTTAAACCAATTATCCGGTTGAACAAAAAAAAAAATAAATAAAATAATGGAGTTAGCCATATTTGGTCCGTATTAATAAGTATACCAATTTCCTTCACGATAGACTGAATAGTGTAGCTTTGTATAGTGAACTAAATAGCCGGAAAAATACAATGCCAAACTTTCATCTTTATATATTTAGAAGTATGAAAATAGTTTTTGCGAGTATTCTTTATCCTTAATTAAAAACAAAATGTTTCAAAAGTAACTCCAGGGAGACAAAATAGGTTGAAAGCTAAAAGTTGCAGCGAGAACGTATAGTTGGAAAATGTTTATAATCTATTCCAATCGTATGTTTATTTATTTTTTGGTGATTTATTTAGTAATGTTTTACTTTCCGAACACTATAGTGAGGAAAGTATTGTAATCATGTCAAAAATCCAAATTCGAGATTTTGATGTTTCTATACGTTTCGAGGTCCAATGAGTCCGTTTTCACTATTTTTGCGATGATGTATGTATGTGTGTATGTATGCTTGTATGTATGTGTGTATGTCTGCGAGTGAACACGCTAGCGTCTAAACGCTTTGTTCGAATAAGCTGAGAGTTGGTACGTATATTGTAAGTCCCCATAGTACAAACCCTATAGATTTTGGTGAATCTATCACTTATAGTTTTTTTTACATGGACACAAAGAAAAATTCTTTTGCATTATGGCCTATGGGACCAAAATCTTAAAAGTGCGATAGCATCTAAACGCCTTGTTCAATTGAGCAAAAAAATTATACACATATTATAGGTCACAGATACTCAATCTGTATAGATTTTGGAGAATCTAGCACTTATAGGTTTTTTACAGGGACACAAAGAAACATTCTTTATCATTATGGCCTACGGGACCAAATTTTTAAAAGTGTGATAGCGTCTAAACGCCTGATTAATCTGAGAAAAAAATTTGTACACATGTTATAGGTCACAGTTGCACCAACTGTATGAATTTTGGTGAATCTAACACTTACAGTATTTTTACAGGGATACAAAGAAAAATTCTTTATCATTATGGCCTATGGGACCAAATTTTGAAAAGTGCAGCTAAATGCCTTATTCAATTGAGCTGAAAATTTATATGAATATTATAAATCACTGTTGCACTAACTATAAGCATTTTGGTGAATCTAGTATTTATAGGTTTTTACAGGGACACAACAAAAATTCTTTATCATTATGATCTATGGGCTCAAAGTTCAGTAGCGTTAAATAAAACACCGTGTAATATATGGAGAAAAATACTCACTCAATTATGGTTTTCTCTCTTTTGTTTGTTTAACAACTCCTCTTTCTTTACTTTATCTACAAAACTGTTAATTACTCAATGTTCGGAAAGTCGAGTGGAGTCACTCCAGATTTTTTTTTTTTTTTTTTTTTTTTTTTTTTCATTTTTAAGTTTATTATGAGATACTATTTAGTAATTATTGGGTTTAGGAGAAACGATAAATAATGTTATTCTAGAAATTTTTTAATACATTTTTTTTTTTTTTTTTTAACATCATAATGCAGTAAAATGGTTTATGTTAAGATATATTTAAGTATAAAGGACTATTTCATCTCAAAAGAGTTTTAACTAAAATACTATGATTATACAAAATAAGGCAGCATAATTCAACTGGGCATTTTAATTTGAAAAAAAAAAAAAAAAAAAGTTTGTTGTGATTTAAAGAGAATTTGTCACCTTTGACCTAAAGCTACTAAAGATTTCACGTAAAAGTTTATTTTCCATTTGATATTTATAAATAGAATTATATTAGATTTGTTCAATAAAATATGTATTCTGGCAACAGTTCATTTACTTTTTCATATATTTTTGAGATTTTAAAATCGTTGCATTATCTTAGTTTGCGTTTTTTCATAAATTCATGATCTTCAAAAATGCTTAAACTTCTACAGATATTTAAGAAAGGACTTAATATTCTTTTTGGATGTTTATAAGAATTTACTTAAAAGAATTAGGGATGAATTTTTCAATATCTTTAAAAGAAAAAATATAAGAAATAAAAATATAGTTTTATATATATATATAAACATGCTCTTTATTTTTAATAATTTTCTTCTATATGTATATATAGAGAAAGTATTTGATTCGTGAAATTTTCGAACTCCAGTTTTCGATGGATTTACACGTTTTGGGATGTCCTGAACACAATTTGACTGTTTTTAGAAAATGTCTGTCTGTCTGTCTATGTATGTGTGCGTATCACAAATTTTATGGACGCTGTATCTCACGAACCAATGAACGAATTTAACCAAACTTGGTATTTAGGTGGAGCCTGACATAAACTGGTGCTGATTATATTTGGGGATCATTCGATCAACAGGTGGCGCTGTGATTGCATTTTATCTAAATTTTTAACATGGCAGTATAGGACAAAATTTCGTATAAATGTACATAATGAGAGTTATTTTAATCGTGTGATTGTAAAATTAATATGAATTATTGATAATAGTAGTAGTTAACTAGGAAAAAAAATTGTGCATGTGAGGACATCGCTTCCCCCCCCCCCCCCTGGGCAGTAAATTTTCAATATGGGTATCGTTCGAAAGATCTTTTCAACACCTTTAAAACGAATGGTTGAACTATAGATCTGTGATAATTTAAAACAAAATTTTCGATTTTTTTTTACTTTTAGCGAAAAAAAAATCGCATTTCTTCTGATAATTGCAAAAGAATGACTTTCTTTCGGCATTTAGTGATATAATTCTGTCAGATAAAAATCGTCTGCATTTATAATGAAAAATAATTTGATAATTTAATAAACAATTTGTATTGAATAAATTTTGAGTAAAATTATATAGAAGAAAGTCATGTGTGGTCACATCATACTAGTTTTTTTTTAACTAATAAATAAATTTCAAAATCCATTCCTAATTCTTTTAAGTAGCTTTTATTAAACATTCAAAAAAATTTAAATCTTTTATTAAATATCTGTCGAAGTTTTAGCATTTTGAAGATCACAAATTCATGAAAAGATGCAAACTGAGAACACAAAATTTAAAGATTTCAGATCTGTAAACAAATATTAAATATCATAAGAATTGTTGCCTGAATATATATTTTATTGAACAAACCTAATATAACTCAATTTATAAATATTAAATAGAAATATAAGATTTTATATTAAACCTTAATTGGTACCAAGTCAAAGGGCCTATTCCCCTTAAGTTTAAAGTTAATCTGTATTTGAAGTAAAATTCAAATCAAAAGTATTTAAAATAAGCTGGTGTGTCACTCACACGACTTTCTCTTACCCTTAAATTTAATACTATAAATACAGGTTGCAGATTAATAGGTAAGATAACGTATACTGTTATGTAAACTTGTGTTAAACAATTCAAATTAGGCTTCGGAAGAGTTTTATATGATAATTAGTTCTGTGTGACGGGGGCTACCGCCCCCCCTCAAGTCCCCGTTTCATTAATGCACCTACTTTTATATAGAATTTAATTCGGCTATTAAAAAATAATTCTGTTTTAAAAAAAAATATTAAAATTATTATATAAAATAATGTCTTTTATGATAATGCAGACGATTTACATATTAGAGAAGTAGTGTAACACTAAATATCCAAAAAAATCCATTTTATTCTCAATATTAAAAAAAAAAATAATAATAATACGATTTTTTCTCTAAGTTTTTTTCGTTAAAAGTAAAAAAAAATCGATAACTTTGTTTTAAATTATCGCAGATCGATGGTTCATGCATTCGTTTTAAAGGTATTGACGAGCTCTTTTGAAAGATATCCATCATGAAAATTTAGTCACCTCGAGGGGGGACTTCCCCCCCCCCCCCCCCAGTGGGAAAGGCGAGGCTCCTACATACACAATTTTTTTTTCCCTGTTGACCATCACTATTACAAAAAAATATATATTCGTTTCATTTGGTTTAGTGCAGTCTATAGTCGTTAAACTCTACTTACCTGCAATTTCCCCCATAGACGTAATGTATTAGAATTATCTTGATTGTCCCTGTACACGAACCATTTGCTTGATCTTAACGAAAAGCTTACTGTAGCGTCCTTATATGATACACATTTAGAATACGAAGTTTGAACTTTCTGCCGTAAATTGTTTTTGAGATATGCTGATAACAGACAGACACACACGCAGACATACACACACACAGACCCAGACACACAGACCATTTGCTAAAAACATGATTTTCGTATTCAGGGAACCTGAGAACATGTAAATATAACAAAATCTCGCGTTCGAAAATTTGACCCAAAAACAATACTTTCTCTACCTTATGGGTAAGAGAAAGTAAAAATTCTTTAGCTTCATTGAAATTTAATATACTATATAATACTCTTTCATTTTTATTCTTCTTGTATAAATAATAAACATTTTTTTGTAGAAATATCTCTTCACTATATTAGTTTCGATTTGAAAATATAAAATTTTAATGAAAAGAAATTAGAGGAATTATTTAATTCTACAATTCTATTTTATAGTACCATGTATTATTCTATTTTATCAGCAATTTGTTATCGTCTGATAAACTTTTGAGATAATTGTTGTAATCTATTTTAAGTAATGAATACCATATCACACTTTTGATGCAATTTTACATCCATCATTTGAATTCGAAGGTTATTTGATGAAAGGTAGTCACTCCGCTTTCAAACTTTAGTTGTGGGGATTTAAATTAAATTTGTTACCGCTAATGAATGTCAAACTTTGTGTGGAAAGGATAGTTTCTAATTTAAAATAATGCTGAGCCAAACATAATTACAAATATGCGTCATTGTATTGTAATTTATCTATTGATTGCTGCCAAATGTATACATTATAATAGCATATGGAGCATAAATATTGCATTTTTATCCTTCAAATAAGTGACTGTACTGCGTGGGGTCTTTTTATTATGCATTAAAACTTTTTTATATCATCAGTCAAATGATACATTGTAATAATTACAAAACATAATATATATATATTTTAACTTAAAAACAAAGTTTAATATATCATGCTATATTATAAAAAAGTTTCATAAAAATTGGTTACTTTTAGATTTCCGGTACAAGAACATGGAATATTTGTAATGTAAAATTATTTTTAATATTCTAGTGTGATTATATCATTAAGATTTGTGTTGTTATAAAATTACATTTAGATTTTTGGAAATCTGTGTTTTGAAGAAATATCATTTAAGATTTAAAATTTTGTAAAAGTTTCATTTGATATTGTTAAATATTTACGTTTTAAAACTGTTTAAATTAAAAGTTATTTTTCTGTATTTACAACTGAGCATTAAACAATTTAAAAAAGATAAAAGTCACATGATTATCACATTGTTTTCACATTTGAATCCCTTTTGTTTTATTTTCTGTTAGTTAATGATTTTCCAAATTTCCACTGGAAAGATATCTTCAAATTTAACATGATGCTGATCCAACATAATTACAAATATGCATCATCGCAAGCAAATTATTGATTGATTGATACCAAATACAGATATATTAGAACTTGCGTAGAGTATGACATTGTATTAACTTGTTGAAATATAAATATTATATAATAAATACGGTGTCAAACTTTTTTTTTCTCTTGAAATTTCCATATATATATATATATATATATTATTTTTTTTTTTAACAATAGAACAAAAGAAATATTTAAAATAGTATACAGATATTTTTATGGAGACTTTGTTTTAACTGCACTTTTCTCTCTCTTCTCCCTCTCTCTAATTTCCCCTCCCCACCCTCTTTCTCTACCACCCCCTTCTCTCCCTTCTTCTTTTTTTTTTTTTAACACATATATTTTGCTCAGTTTTCACGCTCAATTTGAATAAAAATTTTAAGAAACATTCAGGTTACATTTTTGAAATTATTTGTTGCTCAAAATAAGGAAATTAAAGAATTTATTTGCTTTTTTAAATTTTGCATCAGTATATGAATGGAATTTTTTATGCACTGTTAAAAATATATCTTAAATTATCTTAATTATCTTAACTATCTTAATTTATATTCACTGTTAAAATCCTTTATCTTAAATCTTAAGTAAAACTACATTGAAAATTATATGGAAGTGTCAAAACGTCTATTTTATATTTACATTTTAATGTCTAATATAATTTTAATCAAACGTTAGTGGGTGTACATTAATAATTTATAACACTCTTTATAAAGCAGATATATTCTTTTTTTTTTTTTTTTTTTTTTTTTGATAAATAAATCAGATTTAAAAAATATAAAATGCAGATTGAGAATTTTGAAAATTTATTTTTATCTGAAAATTGTTTTAAATTAGCAGAGACTCTAGATAAACTTTACAGAAATTGTTTACTGTGTATGTACCTCTTAAAAATGATGTAAAAAGAAACCTTCTTTATAATTATAATAATAATAATAATTATTATTATTATTATTCTAATGGCGCGGAACATTAGCACGGGGATCACCGAGTTGACGGCTTTTCGTGAAGAAGCATCAATGGGTGGCCATCGCTACCCCTAATAGGGATAACACGTCCATGGTTTGTCCGGGATTCGAACCTGGGCCCTACTGTGCGTTAGTCAGAGACGCTACTACACCGAATGGACAGCAACTTTCATTATTATTATTATTATTAACTCAGTTTTTTTTTTCGATTAATCTATATATCAATAGTATTCGTAGGGTATTTGTAATATCCAACTAAAATTTCAAAAAAAAAAAAAAAAAAAAAATTAACTCATTATTTTAAATTAAAAGTTATAAATTGTATATTTGATCCAAATATGTATTTTATAAATCAAAATGTTACAAAAAAGTACATTTCAGAAATTTACAATAACAGATTTATGATAAAACAATTTTGCAAAACTCATTTTCAAACGAAGAAGAGTAGGATGAAAATGCAGCCTGGATTATTTGCCGATTTCCTGCCATGCCATTGATGATTTTCCTATATTCCTACTTTATTTTTCGGCTGATGAAGGGTTGATGCCAAACTATTTTTATTTAATATATTTCGAATGACTATTTGAAAAAGAAACAATTCAGAATTTCAAATTTTAATAAATTTTCCTTTTATTTAATATTTAACTTGGATGTAAAAAACCCCAATTTTCACGCCTGAAAATTAAAATTCATGCAACATGTGTAACATAAGATAATTTAGTGGGATCTTAATCGTCACAAAATTCCATTTTGAAGTAGGATTTGTAAAATTAAAATGAGCATTAACATAAAGAAATAAATTACCCGTACAACTAATGATCATAATTATAAGCGATAATAGAATTCACCGAAACAAAAAAATTGTGTGCTGGAAAGTAAGCAGTGGGCTGTAAAAGAGTGATTTCTCTATGAAGGTATGAAGTCGAAAAAACGTCATTGATTACAGAACCTAAAATCAACTTTAGTTCACTGATGAAGGTGTAAGTGTTGGCGATATAACCTTTATTTATTTATTTTTCTATTTTGAGATAGCTGAAAATAGTTGCTTACTAGTTGTTCATGGTATCATTAGACGACCTTGCCTTCCAAATAAGAATAGATGTTAGTGAATTTCCCAATGTCCACCCAATTGCTCTGAGAAAAAAAAAAGTATATCGCTTTCATCTAGAACGAATAAGTGGTCTTTTTCTAAATCCCTAAACTAGAAGTATAAGTTGCCGAGCTATGCCTGTAAGGCACGCCAATAAGCTAAATAGACGAAATGATCGAGCATTTCTAGTCTACACATTTCTAGCCGGTAAAACAATATTCTGAGTATTCTGAATCCTTTGTATTGCCAGAAATTCTCGCTTGATTTTCTAGAATTAGGTCATAAACCAAGTTTATAGTTGCTGAAACTCGCGCCTTGTGTACGCATTTATTTGCAGAGATTTTTAAATAAGTTTGACATCGATAATATAGGCAATCGCTCTAGAATTCTAATAGGGGCTTCTAGAACTCGCTTTCCAAGGGAACCAGAAATTATAAGGATGATATGAAACTATTTTTACTATAGCCACAATCTAGACTCTTGATTTCAGTTACAGAATTTTTTCTCAATGTGTTTTCTCTGACTGTGTGAGTCCTATATTACAGCTAGTAGACATACATTTGAGATTTTTTTCAATAAAGTTTTCTATAATAAAAGTTTTTTATTATTAGTACTTACCATGTTCTTCTTTTCACCATTCATGTATTCTCCCATGGCTCACCGCTTACTTTCCTAGTTATATACGAGGGCTGTAAATTAAATAGTGGCAACTTAACCTAGAAACTCGCAGAAGGGCGGGCATGCGAAAATAGGATATGGGAGCGGTGAGGTGGCGCTATTGTCGATGTGTAGAGTGCAAAAAACAGTCGATCTGCTAAGAAGGGTAGTTGTTGTGTGGCGTTAAAGTGACGAGTTTCGTTTCCATCGCTCTAAACCATGTTTTCAAAAGGTGATCAGTGGTCGTGGCTTAAAATCGAAGTTGCCCGTGGCAAAAATGCAACAGAATTCTATCGAGGATTAGTGGAAGCCTGTGGCACAAATGTTTTACCGTATAGGACAGTAGCACGATGGGGTAGCACGAATACTTCGATTTTAAACCACGACCGCTGACCACCTTTTGAAAACAAGCTTTAGAGCGATGGAAACGAAACTCTCCACTTTAACGCCACACAACAACTACACTTCTTAGCAGATCGACTGTTTTTTGCACTCTACACATCGACAACAGCTCCACCTCACCGCTCCCATATCCTATTTGCGCATGTCCGCCCTTCTGCGAGTTTCAAGGTTAAGTTGCCACTATTTAATTTACAACCCTCGTATATATATATATATATATATATATATATATATATATATATATATATATATATAGTGAAATTGTTGAATTATGATTACTGCGAATTATCTACTAAAGTCACCCAAGTCTTGGTGGAATGCCCTCCGGGTTCTAGTTACTTTCGAGATGAGGATTTTAAATATAGATACCTAGTTTTTTTTTTTTTTTTTTTTTTTTTTTTTTTACCAAACATAGTCGCCAATTATTCCGAATTTTGGATACCACTATTATTAACAGAATTTGTTTATAAACTTTGAAGCAGTTTTCCATTATTAAAAATGGTGAAAATTTCAATTAAAAAAAGAAAAAAAAAAAAAAAAACACTACCGATACCCAAAAACTGGAACTGTTGAAGGTTGTGTTAAGCAGTGCATTTAATATATGTTGCACTACCTCTACATAAAATTAAAACTAACACAACTATTGAAATAAATTTATTTTAATGATATAACAGTGTGTTTTCTGATGAACGGAGGTCACCGCCTTCTCTCAGAAAATAGAGTCGAACCTCGTTAACGTGAACCTTAAGAAATATAAGAAATTTGTTCATGTTATCAATAGTTCATGCTATCAGTAACTAATCTTCATATAGCTAAACTAATCTTCATTTTGACGAGAATTTTTAAAACAGTTTATGTTAAAAGTAATCCACGTTATACAGTGCACCTGCTCACGTTAACGAGGTTCGACTGTATTATTGCCTGATTGTGCGTATTTCTATAGTTTATTGAACTGTACTAGTTAAAAATAAATTTATTGCATTTTAGAAATTATAGCTAAATTTAAAAAAATAATAATCTGATATTTTGAATTATCATACATTATTAAAAATCCCTTGCCTCAACGTGTCTTTATTTAATTATTTTATTTGTCTTTATTTATTAAATAAAAGTTTATTTATCTATATTAATAAAATCAGAGTTTTGTCTGTAAATTTGTCGGAATCGAAAAATTTTGCGATATCTTCACGTTTTACACCCCATGAAAGCCGAAAATGACTTCAGAAAATTTTGCCTGTGTGTGTGTGTGTGTGTGTCTGTGTGTATGTCATCGTGTCCGAATGTCGCTTTTTTTGTCCGGGCATCACTTGAGAACGGCTGGACGGAATTCAATGATGCTTGGCAGGAATTTAGGTCTTCACCCAACTTAAAATTATATCTATCAACTTTTGAGAAATTCCCCCCCGTTCTCCCCCTAGGGGGTAAAAGACTAAAACACGTTTGTCCGGGCATCACTCGAGAACGGCTGAACGGAATTCAACAGCGCTTGGCAGGGATTTAGGTATTCACCCAACTTAAAATTATATCCATCAACTTTTCAGAAATTCTCCCCCATTCCCCCCTGGGGGGTAAAAGACTAAAACACGTTTGTCCGGGCATCACTCGAGAACGGCTGGACGGAATTCAACGGCGCTTGGCAGAAACTTAGGTCTTCACCCAACTTAAAATTATATCTATAGAATTTTTCAAAATTCTGATTAGTGTTTAAATTGTGGGCAAAAAACGCCTGCGCATGCGCCATAAATATTTTTTCACTAAAACGCTTTGAATGGAAAAATAAAATGCAAAAATAAATTTTTAAGATAAAGACTTTTTTCATTCGCGTGAATCGCACTACAAATTATGAAAAGATTTAAATGAAGTTTTGCCATCTGAGTTTCATATACTTTAGTTAATTTTAAAACATCTAATTGTCGTATCGAAAAACTGTTTACACCCCAGGATTCAGAAAAATCATCTCTTTAATTTGGTACTGAATTTGTAACGATAGGTCTGATACTTCTAATTTATTTTCCCCTTTTTCCGTTTTTCCGTTGCCACTTAAATTTCATACTTTAGTTATTTTTTTAATATCTAATTGTCGCATCGAAAAACTGTTTGCACCCCTAGATTCAGAAAAATCGCCTCTTTCATTTGGTACCAAATTTATAAATATAGGTCTGATATTTCTAATTTATTTTACCCTTTTTCCGTTTTCAACCTAGATTCGATATGGAACAGCTTTAGCATTGGATCCCTTTGGCAAAATTTGAAATTCGGAACCGAAGTAGCTCGGACGTTTCTCGCCAAGATCTTTGATTGCACAATTGAGATAGCCAATTCAGTTCATCGCAAAAATGGCTTAAAATATTTAAAGTCACCAAAGGGTTCCCATACTAAATCTGTGCATTTTGTACTTATTTATTTATATTTTCTATTAAAGACTTCTGTGGTCACGAAATTTGGTGCGTAAATTGTTTGTTTGCATCCGGCACTTATTGTAACTGGATTTCACGAAATTCGAAATCTCCCCCCCCCCTTCTCGGAGTCGGAGGGCAATAAACGGTATAACTTCAGTATAACCCCACAGCTGAATTTGGCGATTTTTCTTTGGCGTTGTTTTGAAGGATAACGATGTCGTTCTGGACTGTTTGCGATATAATATGGCAGCCTAATATTTTGCTTATTTTGGATTTATGATTTAGATTATGATTTTATCATTTATCATATATGATTTATGATTTATGATTTTTAGATTTATGATTTAGCCATAATCGCCAACAAAAAAATCGCCAAATATCGTTGTGGGTTTATACTAAAGTCGTTCCCAATAAACATGTGTAAAAACATGTTTTTCCGTTTGAATTCGCTTTGAATTATCTTAGAATGGCGAATTTTGGTGTGCGGATATTGATTAAGTGTACGCATTATGTACATTAGTGGGATTTTGCAAAACTTCGAACTCACCCACTGAGGAAGGGGAAGTAACAAGTGGGTAAGTTGTGCTTAAGGCAGTGGGGACCCAGACTGTATATTGATTAAGTGTACGCATTATGTACATTAGTGTGATTTTGCAAGACTTCGAACTCACCCGCTGAGGAAGGGGAAGTAAGAAGTGGGTAAGTTGTGCCGAAGACAGTGGAGACCTAGACTCCTCACTTTGCGAGCGAGAAAACCTCTACCAATCACAGCGAGAACTTGGGTTATTAATAAAGATATGCGATTTTGACAACTCATTTAAGTTTAATGTCCAGCGAAGCGGGCAAAGCCTGCTAGTTTGTTTATATGGATGAAAAGCAAACAAATATGGTTTAAAATAAACAAACGATACATTTGTAAAATTCTCAATTTTTTCGAGCTGTTGTTACATTACATTTTTGGAAAATCTATATGTGTTCTACATGTGTAAATTTATGTGTGCGCTATATCTATCTGCGCACACATAATTTTTTTCTTATTTCAAAATTTCTATGCTTTGTTGTATCGAATTCTTTGTTGTATCGTACAATAGATCGAAAAGTTGAGAAATTTACAAAGTTAAATTACTGGCTTCCGATACACAGCAAGAATAAAAATAAGTAATAACTGTAAAAACATACTTAAAATTTACTTAATTATAATTAAATTATAATAATAATAATAATAATAATAAAATATAAAATAATTTATAAAACATAAAATATAAATATATAATAATAAATAATAATATAAAATAATAATAATAATAATAATAATAGTAATAATTTTACATATCATGAAAATATAATATCATAAAATTATAAATTAAATTTAAAATTAAAATTAAAATACCCTGGGAAATTGATAAACATTTTCAGACACGCGTTCTATTGAGGCAAATATGTATTGAAAGAAAAAAAAGTGTTGCTTTCAACGCAACTCGTGAGCCTACATTTTTTTGCCTCTAAATAAGAATCTTGCTTAGTTATTTTGTTTAGATTGTCAACAAATAAAAAAATTAAATGTTTACTATTAAAGCAATTGTCTAAAATTCGCTAATTGGAATGCTAATTCATTAAAGAAGATAAGAGGCGATTAAAATTATAAAAATATTTATAATCGTTTCTTAGTTCAGAAATTTAATTCATCAACCTGGAAATTAATTTTTGCTAGAATGGAGTAGACGGCTGATTTTTTTACCAACTATGTGAAAAATACCAGAGCCGGGAATCGAACCCCGGGCCTTCCGCTTAACGCGCGGAGGCTCTAACCACTGAGCTACCCTGGCTGATAACCAGCTCACATAATTTACGTTGGCAAGGTCACCGAGTCTGCATTAAAGCAGCTATATGAAGTGACAAATTTAAACATGGCATGACTCCAAACGGCCACGAAATTTCAGCTCAGAAATTTAATTTATCAACCTGGAAATTAATTTTTGATAGAATGGAGTAGAAGGCTAATCCCCAGAGTGCCAGCGTAAATTATGTGAGAAGTGCCGAGCTGGTTATCAGCCAGGGTAGCTCAGTGGTTAGAGCATTCGCGCGTTAAGCGGAAGGCCCGGGGTTCGATTCCCGGCTCTGGTATTTTTCCCATAGTTGGTAAAAAAAATCAGCCTTCTACTCCATTCCATCAAAATCGATTCTTAGTTCTGTTTTTTGGCTATAAAGTAAATTATTTTTTTTTAGTGTATTAATAAATAAATAAAATGTTTTCTTACAGAACTATAAATTAATTCATTTGAGAAAATCCACATAGATCTTCTTCGTGTGATTTTAAAAAAAAATGTTCTTTATAAAATATGAACAAAGAGCATCATATGTTTCTTCTATTATCATAAAAGTTCAGTTACGAATGAAAAATGATTTTCGTAATTTTTGTGTAATGAATTTAGAATTAATATTCTCATACCAATAATAGCTAGAAAAATTCATTTAATGTTACTTCTATTCTCCATTGATTTATAGATTCAGTTCGATGATTTACTTATCCGACGTCGAAAGAAGATTAGTATTCTACCATTTAATTAAATATTTCTGGTGCAAATGAAATATATAATTTAAACTTTTTGTAAAAAGGATTTATTTGATGGTGGAAAGCACAAAAGGAAGTTTTCTTTTTTTATAAAAAATAAACAAAAGTATTTTAATAACTATGCAGATTTTTCTTTGAATTCAAGAACAATCGTTTATTTCTCTAAAGATTTTGCTTGATTTATTGTTTCCCTTTACAAAATTGGTTTTTCTGGATCGAAAATTATTCAAGAAGTTTAGGAAGAAAACTATATATTTTTTTCTGTGCGTTTGTTAAAATTAAAATTGTAAATTTATGTTAAGCTGTAATGTTAATAAACATATGGGATAGTGATAATCACGTATATATCAGCGAAAATTTCATATATATATACATATATATTCATCTATATCATACTTGTTTAAAAGACGCTGAGGCTCAACGTGTTAACTAAATAAACCCAACATTCTTTCTATTATTATTTATTAAATATTTATTAATTTCTACGAATGCCTTTTAACTTTATTGATAAAATGGGTCTCTCTTATCGCTTTATAATTGTGTAGGAATTTTTGCTACCCTCCTGTATTTTAGATTTAAAGGTACAGTCGGTAGCAAAAGTGTCCGAATATTAGCAAAAAAGTAAAAAAGGTACACTTCGTAGGGTTTTGTTAAATAAATCCTTGTCGAATCAAGTTCTTACACTGACTAAGAACAGGATTCGACAAGGATTTATTTAACAAAACCGTATGAAGTGAACTTTTTTTACATAGGAATTTTTGCTAGTGTTCGGACACTTTTGTTCGACTGTAGACTCATAACGATTATTCTTATTGCAGCTATGAACGAAGATAAGATCGAATATATATACTCGAAATATATATCTCGCAATGAGTTAAAGAATAGGATTTAGCCACCTTTGGTTTTCAACTTTTTTTTTTCTCGCCTTAACTGAGATAGTTTTGGAAATATTTATCGGATTTTGTTCTTAATTTAATAAGCATATACTTGAGGTGGTATAAAAGGATGCTTACACAAAAAGTCACTCATCCAGTCGTCACTGGCTTTGATCGCTCAGAAAATTATATGAATGGATAAAAATAAATAAATAAATAAATAATTGAAATTATCTGTTTATTATGACAATAAACACTAAAAAACGGAACAAGGACTTTTTTTTTTTTTGTGTGTGTGTGTGTGTGTGTGCAATACATACATAGAAGTGTCGCAAAGTTTTAATTATAATTTTTAAATAACTGACATATCTGAACAAAATTTATTCTACGCATGATTGATCTTTATGCACATAATGTTGTAAATTACAGCTGTTAAAACTGAATATTGTTTGACTTCAGAAAGCCGTAAGTTGAAATAATGCACATGCCCCATGTCCCCACATCCAACTAGGTGGATTTTTTTTCTTTTTTATGTTAAAAAATTACAACTGTAAATACTAAATTATTTGATTTTAGGACTGCCTTGATTGAAATAACTCACTATCATTCTGCTTTACAATGACAGCCTTTGAAAGGTCAAAATATGCTGGAAAAGAAGAAGTGATCAAAGTTATCAAAGTAGAGAAGTTTTAAGGATGTACGTCAATCAGATTTCTTATTGCTTCTTCTACATGTGTTCATATGAGATTTTTATTGCATCGTATTATGAGGATATCGTATTCAAAAATGAATTTTATTATTACTATTATTTTGAATTCCTTTCTAAATTTCTACCTTTTATCTTAGTGAGTGATTTGTTAAACTTTAAATGCATAAACTTTTATTTTAAATAAGTAACATTTGAAATCGACCGGGAAATGGATGTAGTTAATGGTAAATATATATAGGGGAGGCCCGTGTACCTAGGGCCGCTCTTTTTCGATGCCCAAAAACAGAGCCCTTGACTTGTTTAAAATTATCAAACTGATATGTACATATCTTTAGGACTAATTACTTCCAATTGGGATTAATATAAATACTTAAAATAATAAATTCCGACAAATAGAAGGTTTCAAAAAAAACTTCACTCGTGGCCCTAGGTACAACACCCTCATTGTACCTGGGGCCAGACCTCATTGTACCTAGGGCCATTCTCTTAAATTTAGATTTCACTTTGTAATGAAAAGAAAATAAGCATATAAACATGTATTTTATAAAAGAAACAATATCAAGTAATATATTTATCATATAATAATTATCATGTTGTTGCCTTAATTTAAAACACAAAATTTTTCACTTTCTTTTTTTTTCTTTGGGATATTCCAACAGAATGTTTTTTTTTTCCCTTCAATTTCTTTCGTTTTTTTTTTTTTTTTTTTTTTTTTTCTGGAGTGTCTCTTGGATTTCTAGTTCTCTCTGGTTTTCGGTCACATCTTTTCTTTGATGTGGGAGGTTTTGCTTTAGGTAAAGGTTTTGCTTAGGTTCGTACCTGTTAAAGCATGACACAGAAAAGATGTTAGATGTTGAAGGTTTCGAAATTTCAACAGGACACGAAACAGAGACATCCAGTTCTGTCATTGTTGGTTCACTTTCCTCCTGGAATTTTTTTTTTTTTTTTTTTTTTTTTTTTTAATTTATGGAGGGGTCTTGTCTTTCAGTCACATTTGAATATGACTGAATGGATTAATATGATATTATATTCATCCTCAGTGAATTTGTTTTGATTTATTTGCTATATGCCGGATACACGGAAGCCTGATAGAATGTTTACAGGAGTAAAGGCCGACGGATAGGACTTGCCAACACTTTCAGCAACGTCATATATAGTGATTGGTTTACCAGGGTTTGCCAGCATCCAATTACTATAGGCTGTATTGTGTTTCTTAACATTTTCTCGACCGCTGACGTAGATTCGCGTCATTTGAAAATATAAAACTCCACACCAGTGGGCGTTTCTTTTGCAATTTGTATGTTATTTGTTTCTAAAAAATATACACAATATTCATATTTGTACAATCAGTATTCTATGGATGCAAATACTTTGATTAGAGAGAGAGTATGATCACAATGCATATCCATTTGTAAAATAAATGTGAATATGGAAAATTTTGTTTTGAAAAACTGTAACTTATGAGAAAAACGCCCACAGGCGGACTTTACTGCCAAAAAGACAAAAACATGCTGTCGCGAAAGTGTTAAAAGGTCCAAACACACTGGCCCTAGGTACAAGGCAGCGATGTGGCCCTAGGTACAAGTTTTGGTAACTTCATTCAAAATGCCTTCCACTAAAAAATCCACATGCAGAGAGGACTAATTAAATATCTCATTTATTACTCAATATAACAAGCAAAATTATACACTAGAAATGAAAGAAAAATATTTGACTTGCCCTTGTAAAATAGCAAAGAGATGAGCTGCAAAATTTTACTTCAAACCTTGTAAATTCGTTTTCTACATATAACTTGTCAAAACTCTTTCCTCAAAAGTTCCAAAGTAGTTGTAAAAGTAGCAATTGGTCTTGTTACTCGCCCAACTGAGTATTAAAACTTAAAATTAAATATTAATCAAATAAAGTGGGGTAGCCCTAGGTACATGATGGCCCTAGGTACACGGGTCTCCCCATATATAACACCACATAAGAATTATTTTTTCAAGAAAACATATTGATGTATTTCTGCATCATCAAAAACAAACAAAAAAGTGAGAGAAAAAAAACACTACTTTTTTCTTGCACAAATTTATCAGTATATGCAAAAATATAAATATTATTTGTTTTTCTTACTTTGTTTCTATACGAAAAAAAATTTTCATGAATGTTTTTATTACTTTTAATATAAATAATCGTAATTCGTAACATCCACCGAAATGAAATTGTATTCAGATTAGTGCACCAACAAATGAAAATTGTCGCGGATAAAGAAATAAACTGTCAAAGATTCTACTTGCGATCAGAAACGATAAAATAGAATTCGTAAAATTAAAATAAATCTAAAAAAGAAAAAAAAAATAAACACTATGCAAAGGTTGCTACATAAAGAGATAATGAGGTTTTAAACATACGATGCAGGTACACTTGCTATGCTTTTAAGGTTTAAAAATAATTTTAAATGCTTTATTTCTTTAAGAGAACACAGAGCTTTAATAGTCAATCTCGAAAGGAAATATTAAAGTTTAATTTTAGAAATAAATTAAGACAAAAAGCGACATGCTCAAAGAGAAGAATTAAGAAAAAAAAAAAAAAAAAGAATACACTCCTTCTCATATTTATAAGGACACTTTATGTTTTGAAATAACTGTTGTAAAAATAATTGTGAACAATATTATACTAAATGCACTTAATATATCTAGCAATCTAAAAACCAAAATGCTATATTTTTTTTAATATGGAAAAAAAATTATTAAAAAATAATGCAACATATTTTTTTCTTCGCGTTTTTAGATGTTCATAATTATACGGACAATCAAGATTTTTTCGTTTTATTTAACTTACAAGCGGATAAATTACAGTTGACGTGCGAATATTTTAACTAGCGGGTTAGATTAATTCATATATGAGCCTTCAATTTTTCTTGGACGGACATTATTGATAATTCTTCGAAAAAAAGAACGTTCATGTAGTGAAGTATGATAAATGTTTTTTTAAGTGGAAGGATAATTTCAATCCGCCGAATTTCTAATGAAATTCGAAAATCTAAAATTGCTGAAGGAAATGTGATCAAACGTTGAACTGCTGGTTCGATAGGAGAGAAATCTGATGCAAAATCAGAGTTGTTTTACAGAGATAGAAGACTCATAATTCCTCTTACTGTGTTCTACTCATAATGACTGCTGCTGAATTTGCTCATAAATTTTAACGAAAGGTTGAGGTCAACATTTATGCATGTCTAAAATAATTAATAATATGTTAAAATGAATAAAAAACCTGTAATAATCAATAAGCATTTAATGGGGGAAAGAACGTCTGTGTTAAAGTTGAATAAAGACAATATTAAATGGTAAAATGCTGCATTTTCGGATGGAAAAGCATTTTATTCTTAATTAACCAAATGGTTTTAACAGTTACTGGCACGATCTGAAGATAGCGAAAGACAGGGCAGATGTTTTTAAAGGCAGATATGAATCGGGCATTTAAAGGTGGATCTATGGTTCTCTGGGGAGCTGTTGCTAATGAAGGCAGAATGAATTTAGTAATTTTTTATATTATTATGAACATCAAGAGAATATCCGCAAATTTTAAGCGTGGAATTCTCAAAATTTTCTTAGATTTTGGGGGAAGGGGGAGGGGAAGTAATAATATTTTTTTCAACAAGACTTACATTTTTGCTCTACTTCTAGATCAATAGGAAATAGTTTGAAGAAAGAAACGTCTGTATCATTGCCTTTTCCGTGGCCTAAAAGTTGAAAAAACCTTAATTTATCGTTTTAGAAAAGTGCATGCAAGTGGAAAGCAATTTTAAATAGTTTAAATGTATACAGAATATCATCTATGCTGTATGAAATGGTGTTGAAACTGAATATTAAAAAAAATGTATGTATACCAGAGAGAATGTCTGACTGCTTCACCCTAAAAATAGATCCCATAAAATATTAATTTAAAGAATAAATGTAAAAACATTACTAAGATTCGAGCTGTCCTTATAATTGTGGACAACTGAAAAATCAACTTTTGACCGTATTTAAAGTTTTTTAAGATAGAAAAACGATAAACCTTTTTAAATTTAGTCTATTAATGAAATTGAAATTAATAAAAAAATATATTTGTTTAAATAATAGTGTTCAGTGTTTAGTTAATTTAGAAAAACGGGTGTCCTTATAATTATGAGAACCAGTGTATGATTTTTTTTTTTTTTTTACGAGATATCCCTGATTAATACGAAACAACAAAAATACTGTTGGATTACTTGGGAAGGAAAAAACATGAATATAACCGATACATGGATTTAAGAATCTGTGCTAATAAAAGAATTTTTTTTTTTTTTTTTTTTTTTTTAAAGAACAGAAACATCATACAATTTTGAAAATAAATTAGCTAAAAGATAGAGAAAATTAAATAAACGTACAGAATAAAAAAAAAAAAAAAAAATTGGACGTCAGATGGAAAGTTTTATCAATGTAATTTAAAATAATATATATATATATATATATATATATATATATATATGCATAAAATAAATTAAAAGAATATTCTTATACCTCAGTGTAAATGAAAAACACAAATTTTTCTTACCAACAGCATATTATTCACTATTTCTTTCAATATTTCAAAAAAAAAAAAAAAAAAAAAAAAAAAAAATGAAACGATAATTTTCAATTTTTTTCAATGTTTTAAATTTGCATTTTTAAGTTTTCTTTTTTGGATGAAATTTGAGTATCATTAAAGTATGTGAAAATCATTTTTTTTTTTTTTTTTTTTTTTTTTCAAATTTCAGCTAAATGAAAAACAGAGTCTAATTTAAAAAAAAAAGTTTCAAATGGAATTACTGCTTCCAGATATAAAAAAGAATTTTACATAGCTTTCTTTTACTTTAAACAATTTAGATTGATATTTGCAAATAGTATATATAGCAGCTTATTATTCGAATTATTAATAAATAATTCATTAAAAAATAAGTGAAACAATTTTAAATAAAAGAAGTTTGTACAATTTGAAAGAAAAAAATAAGAATTTGTGCAATTGCACATAATATTTGAACAAAGTGACCTGTTGTTTAAGATTTTTTTTTTCGTGTGTGTGTGGTGTGTGTGTGTGTGTGGTGTGTGTTTATGCTGTGATTCAAATTACCTCTTTTTTTTTTTTCTATTTTTTATACTATAAAAACTATCTTTTATTTTCTTCGATATTCAACAGAAAAAAAGTATTTCTTTCATAAATATTTCAATTTCGGGTTTTCGAGGGATTTAAACGTTTTAAGAGTTCCAGAACAAGATTTGGCCATTTTTAGAAAATGCCTGTCGGTGTGTGCGTGACAAAAATCTTATGCCAACCGTATCTCAGTAACAACTGCACAGAATCGAATGTAAGTTTATATGTAGATGCACTTTGACATACATTAGTCTACTACCTCTTCATACATTACTATCAGTTTTTGGTTCCAACCTCTCAACAGGTGGCACTGCTGTACAACGATTTCCGCAATTACAGAGAAGACTATATCTCAGAAACTACTGCACAACTTCGCATTTAAATTTATATGTATATTTGACTATTTTTAGAAAATACCATTGTTTTTGTATCTTTTTTTTCTGCATTGCATTTTGTTATACGTGTATTCTTCATTTTATGCCCATGCATGGCTATCGCGCAATGATTTCTTCGTTTTTTCTTGCTCGCTCCCTTAATTTTTTTTTAGCACTGTAGTTTTGGTATTTGAGAAATAGTAAATATAGCAGGTGTCTTACATTTTTTTTTAATATATATATATATATATTAAGTTATGATTTCTTAAAACACATTATGTTTTAGAAAAAGAAAAATATCAAATTTATTGAAACTGAAACATGTGTATCTCAAATCTACAATATCAAAAGAAAAGAGTTTAATTTAGATATCATTGTTTTAATGGGTACTTTTAAGTTATATTTTTGAAGATATAATTGAGTATGAAAAGTCTACTTATAGATACAACATTGTTTGGCTTTATATTATAATTACTAATTTTATTAGATTGATATTCAAATCTAGCATCGATACTTACTTTTGTCTTCGATATAACATAAAAAAATTTCTAAAGGGTTGATACCATTTTTTTTTTTCATAAAGCATTTAAAAGTATTTCTGCGGCTAAAAAATAATAGCAAAGAACTCTAAATCAAAGAACTGTCTTGTTTTTGTTTAATTCTGTTATATAACCACACCAGCATGAATATTTGAAATCATTTTAATATATAGTCAAATATCGTAGCAGAATATACTTGTATATCTGCCAGAACTTTGATCGTTATTTCAAAATAATTATTCATATCTCAATTGCGTATTCCAGATGAATCGGTAATTGAACGGTTGTTATATTACATTGCGTTATTCCGGAAATTAAGGTACGCAATCTCATAACACAGTTAGTGACTAATTTCCGCTATCGTGTTTCCTACAGAGGCTATAGCTCTGGCAAGTAATAGTGAGGGACTGAAAGCTATTGAAATATTCACATGACTACACAATCGAAGATAAAATCAATAAAAATCAAGCTGCACACATAAGTTTTTATTTGTTTGACATTCTGGATTTCAAAGAATCCTTTTAATTTAACATGTAATTTTATTCAAACTGCATAGATTTTTTTTTTCATATTTTTTATGTGAATTAAGAAACATTATATGATTAAAACCTTTCAAAAACTAGTATGTTGTGGCCACAACAATTCTTTCTTCTATATTTTCCTATACAAATTCACTCAGTAACAATATAAAAAAAAAAAAAAAAATAAAAGAAATACGATTTTTTTTTCAAAGTTTTTTTTTTTTTTTTTTTGGTAAAAGTAAAAAAAATCGATAACTTTTTTTTTTTAAATTATCACATATTTATAGTTCAACCATTCGTTTTAAAGGTATTGACGATACCTTTCGAAAGATACCCATCTTGAAAATTTAACCTCCCCCGGGGGGGTACTTCCCCCCAGGGGGGTAAGCGATGCCCCCACATGCACATTTTTTTTTCCTAATTAACTACTACTATTATCAATAATTCATATTAATTTTACAATCACAGGTTAAGAATAACTCTCAATATGTACATTTATACGAAATTTTGTCCTATGCTGCCATGTTAAAAATTTAGAAAAAATACGATCACAGCGCCACCTGTTGAGCGATTGATCCCCAAATCTAATCAACACCAGTTTATGTCAGGGGCCAACTAAATACCATGTTTGGTTAAATTTCGTTAAAAAAAATAAATAAATAAATTTCATGTTTTTGTTCATTAAAAGTAAAAAAAAAAAAAATCGATAACTTTGTTTTAAATTATCACAGACTTATGTTCAACCATTCGTTCTAAAGGTTTTGACGAGACCTTTCGAAAGATACCCATCTTGAAAATTTACTCCCCTGAAGGGGGACTTCCCCACCAGGAGGGGGGAGGGGCTACACATACAAAAAAAATTTCCCAGTTGACTACCTGTATAATAAATAATTCTTGTAAATTTCATAATGATTACTAAAAAATAATTCTCTTTACGCACATTTATACAAAATTTTGTCCTATATCACCATGTTAAAAATTTAGAAAAAGCGGGGTGGCAACGCAACCTGTAAGACAATTTTTACCAAAAGTTGATAGGCACTAATTTATGTCAAGGTGCATTTACATACCAATTTGTATGAAATTTTTTGCAGTAGTTCCTGACATACAGTTGCCACAAAATTTTGTCGCACACGCACACACACAGACAGACAGATAGACATTTTCTAAAAATGGTCAAATCGTGTTCTACATCTCTCAACACGTGTAAATCCATCAAAAACCCGAGGTCTAAAATTTTTACGAATCCAATACTTTCTTCTATTGAATATAGAAGAAAGTAATAAGTAATAGGGCCATACCTAACGAAATTGTTGAGAAAAACGGATATTGGTTAATGATAAAAGCATATATGCCATTCTATTAAAACTGGAATGCATTGAAAATAGAATTAAATAATAAAATATAAGCATTTTATTTCAAAAATACATAACAATTGTTTCGAAATTTTCAAAACAATTGCCCACGTTAATTGAGCACAAAATAAATAAAAATAATTGCAATAAAATAGAGAGAGAGAATGAGAAATGTTATTAACTAAAAACGACAAGTTTATGAAGGTACTCTATTTGCCATTTTGAAAAAAGTTTCTCCCAGTGACGTTATTCTTCTGTCATGAAGTCATTTTACACAAGAAAATTAAAATATGATCCATGGTTGTAGGTAGGAAGGTTGGGTTTTACGTCACACCAGTACTGCGCTATGGGTAATTGGCGACGGTTTCGGACGCATCCCTAGGGATGTTCCAGAGACGCCCTCACAATTTTGATCCTCCACGGACGGGATGGCTCCCCCGCTTTAGTGATCTCCAGAGGTATAGTTCTCATGGAAACATGGAACACTTTGCGGCCACGACGGATTTTATGTGCAGTAGCCTCCATTAGTGTACACGGTGGTCTTTCGGCTGGCTCAAGTGTCGAACCGGCAATTTTCCAATTATGAACTCGGTGCTTCACCGACTGGGATACCGCGGCCTGGATCCATGGTTATAAAAAAGAAATAAAGAGCCATATACTAAAGCTGTAATGCAAAATGGTCTAGATATTGCGATTTTTTTTTCCATTCAAGGAAAAAAAAGATTTTCCTCATAATTTTTATAAAAATAAATAAAAATAAATAATGTGGTATTAAATATTATGCATTTCAATTTGACATTGAATATGGGGATTTTCAGGTTTTTCTGCTTTTGTGTTGTGTTATGCACTATTAATATTAGATTGATTTCTTTAGAAATTGACCTATTGCAATCACTTCGTTTATCTATCTATCTATCTATATATATATATATATATATATATTATATAAATACAGGGTATTCCAAAAGTCCCAGCCCCCCCCCCCTCCTAACTAGAAAATGAGTCGGACTTTTGAAAAATGGCGAAACGTATTTAATGAATTCGAGAGGGACCTCTTTTGATGAAAAAGTTTGGGCCAGGTGAGGGGGAGGGGCTCGGGGAGCCATTAGGGAGAGAATAGGTATGTCTTGTGATACATCCCTGAAAACGTCTCTTCAAGACAATGAATTTGATATTTCGCCCTACGATGATTATTAAAGAAGATACGTGAGTTTTTAGACTTTTGAAATGTGTATTTCATACTTATATATCCCCTTAAATAATCACTGCTGGACAAAACTATTTATACCAAATTGATTGTTTTGAAGAGACGACTCCCGGCATGTATCCCAAGACATACCATCCAATTAGAAATTTTTTAAAGTTGCACTCCCTAGCGCCACTCCTGCCACCCCCTTGCCCGGGCCCAAACATTTTTAGGCAAAGTATTGCTTTTGATACATCACTGGAAACGTCTCTTCAAAAAATGAATTTAGCATAAATACTTTTGTCCGGCAGTGACTATTAAAGGGGATACATAAATATAAAATCCACATTTCAAAAGTCTAAAAAAATCCTGTATCTCCTTTAATAAACATCGTAAGGCGAAACTATTTATAGCAAATTCATTGTCTTGAAGAGACGTTTCCAGGGATGTATCACAAGACATACTTTCCCATTTGAAATTTTAAAGTTGCCCTCCCTGGCGGCCCCCCTAGCCACCGCAGGCCCAAACGAGTGGAGCCACTTGAAAATTTCAAATTCACATTGTAAAAAGTGTATTTAAGACCGGATTTGCTTGAATTTTCATGTATACATAGACCATATAACAATCACTACTAAGTCTATTAGTGAACTTTATCCGTCATTTTTAACAAAGTGCGGACGTTATAAACTAGGCAGGACAACTTAAAATTAGGCTACCACTTAAAAATTTATGATTATGGTAACTTTTGTTGACATTTTGTTTCCAAGTTCCGGTCGCTTGAAATCAGGCTGCCACTTGAAAATGTGGCAGCCCTAGAAATGTAATCTCTAAAATGTAACCTCTTAGAAATGTAACCTTAAAAATTCTATATTGATTCAAACAAAAGTTAGATAGTGAACTTACGGTTCAAATATCTTGAATAAGTTCAATTGTTAACTTGTTCCGCCATTTTATTTCCAAGTGGCGGCCACTTGAAAATTTGTCATTATGATAACTTTTGTAATAAATTTAGGTAGTGGATTTATCATTCAAATAGCTCAGATAAGTTCGTTGGGCATCTCACTCTGCTTTTTTGTGTCCAAGTGATGGCAACATGAAATCACGGCGCTACTTGAAAATTTCTTATAGCAATAACTTTTAAAACACTGCACTGATTCGAACCAAAGTTAGGAGCGAACTTATACTTCAAATTATATTGGATGGGTTTGCTGGGAAACTTGCTCCGTCATATTGTTTCCAAGTGGCGACCACTTGAAAATTTGTTATCACTATTACTTTTTAAATACTTAATTAATTCGAAGGAAGGTTTAAAAATGGATTTATCATTCAAATATCTATGATTTCGGTAGGAAAGTTTCTCCCCAATTTTGTTTCCAAGTTGCGGCCACTTGAACGCTTCCACTTGAGAATTTGTTATCGCGATAACTTTTGAAAAACAGATTTTATTCGAACCAAAGTTGGACAGTGAATTTATTATACAACTTTTATGAATGATTTTGCTGGGCAAGTTGCTCCGTTATTTTGATTCAAGTGGCAGCCACTTCATTTTTCAATTCGATAACTTTTGAAATTCTCAATTAATTCAAACTAAATTTGTACAATAGACTTTTCTCAAAAATTCATTTGATATATTTGTTTGCCAACTTGGCCGGCCATCTTGTTTCCAAGTGCTGGCTACTTAAAAATTTCAAATTCACATAAAAAAGTTTTTTTGAACCGATTTGCTTAAAACTCCATATGTACATAGCCCACATCAATATTTCTACAAATTCCATTAACAATGTGTAGCCGCCACTTTGAAACAAAATTGCATCTGCTTGATAAGAAAAAAGAAATCAACCTACCTTTACAAATGATCCGGAAGGACATGTTTTTTTTTTTTTTTTTTTTTTTTTTTTTTTTTTGTTAAGCCGCCATTTTTCCCTTATAAGTAGGGGACTTTCTTATTAATAGATTTATTTACAAATTCTACAGGCTTAACTTGTTAAAATTTTTGTTTCTGCTTTTCTCTCACGCCGTACAATTTACTGCAAGATGCTTATCCTTTCAGCTTTTGCAGGTAGAGGGCGCTGCTTGTATACATTTCAAAAATAACAATTTTCACAATGTTTCAATGCTAAATCTCTCAAGTTCTTAGTCGGGGGGGGGGTCTGAGCAGCGTGCAAGTAGGGGAGCTTGTACTAAAGAAATGGGGTGAAAAACTAAAAACAAATTAAAAAAAAAAAAAAAAAAAAAAAAAAAAAAAAACGTTGAAAATTTAAAAAATGCAGCGTGACCTAATTTTTCTTTTTTTTAATGCACTCATTTTCTAAGTCAGTTTCGAAAAAAAGGTGAAAATTTCATTTTTTTTTTTAGTTATAGTGTTACGTAGTTACATTAAATTTTTATTTTCCAAAGCCATGTGTGGTCTAACGAATCATAATGTGTACAAATATTAGGCATACGATCTTTTAATATATGAATAAAATCTATATAATATTTCTCTAACGGGGATCAGTTAAGATTAAATTTTATCGAAACAATAAGATAGTGATGTAATTAATAAGATACGCCAGGAAAAAAAATAGTATTTATAAATGGACACTATTTAAGCAAGCGGACTGAGCTCATGTTCTGAAAAGAAAAAATGAGGACATTTACCTAATGAGATTATTTTATAGAAAAATGTCTTTTTAAAAGTTACATCTTCAGAATTTTTCAAGCGTTATTTTAAACCTAGCAATATTTTAAAAATATATACAGAACACGAATTTTTATCATAAATTGACTTAAAAAAGCAGTCATAAAAAGTGTAATAAAAATAGAAAGTTAAAAAAAAAAAAAAAAGCCAAAATAAATAAATAAATACAAAGCCAAAATAAGTAAATACAAAGCCATCGCCAATATAGCGACAATTTTACTAAAACATTTATGTAATTTCTAGCATAAATATCTGTACTTTTTAAAAAATTAAGAGAAATATATTTAAAAAAGAAAAACAACAGAAAGAATTGCGCATATAAAGAATTTTAATGATAATAAATAATGTGTGTTTGAATTCTTAGTCCTTGTGATGCTAATATGTTTGTGAGAGATATGTCTAACACATATTTCCATACTTTCAATATCAGCCATTCCCATAACCTGAAGAGGTCTGGATCATTGATTACTCATATCTCATTTGAGTTGTCCTCAAATTAGTAACTAGACTATTGTCCCATTAAGTCGCATTGCATTCAGGAAATTAAGGTACACAATGCCATAACTATACTGGTAACTAATTTCCGCCACTGCTTTCCGTAAAGTTCGGTTATCGTAGAAAGTTAAGTATTTAAAATGAGAATATTAAATCAGATAATTTGCAATAAAGAGAATATGAAACTGATTTTTAAAACTCAATTTACTTTCATTTTTCTGCTATTTAAATGAAAAGTAATTTTTTTTTTCTTAACAACATATCAAAGCTCTTTGATAAAACAGAGTTGTTAGACTTTCGGAAACTTTCTTATCTAGTTAAATGTACAGAAAGCGGTTTTTTTTTCCTCCAAAGGATAAATCTACGATAAATGTGATTTTGAGAATAACTAATTAGCGCCTTCCTTGTCAGATGGAATGATGTGTTGTCGCCCACAAAAAGGAGCGTATTCTAACACTTGTTTTATTTTTATCATTAATAATAATTAAATCAAGCCAGTTCCATAAAACAAAACTTTTACAATTTTTTTTTTACACAAAAAGATACACACAAAAGTATACATGTATGTATGTATGTATATATTGGAGACGGAGAGTATTCGAAAAAAATAGCGCTATATTCAAGAGTAAACTCTTAGTTTCTTTGAAAAGTAAACTTATTGATCAGTTTATTTTGCTTGTAGTATTAACTTATGCTTCAGAAACTTGAACATTAACGTATAAAACCATACAAAAGCTTCAAACAACCCAAAGAAGCATGGAGAAATGCATGCTAGGATTTATGCGTTGATAACCAAGATTTACCCTAAGAGACAGAAAACGAAAAAAAAAATTAATTAGAGAGCAAACTAAATTACGGATATCGTTTGTAGAGTGAAGAATTAAAAATGGTCGAATTTAAAATGAAGCTGGGCTGGACACCTTGCCAAAAGAAAGAATGATAGATTTTCGATGATGAAATTCCTATTTTTGATATCGAGATATAATAAAAGACCAAGGAAGAGACTACATAATTGGAGTGATGAGTTCGTCAAGTTTGGAGAAGCAGAATGCAGAAGAATTGGAGAAAATAGGGAAGACTGAAATCACATAAGACTTCATCCTGCAGTGGATCGATAAAGGCTGACATTGATGATATATATATATATTATATCCATCATACACTGGTGTTCAAAATTAAAGCAACAACATGTTTCCAATTTTCTTCTTTCGCTTATAACTTTTAAACAAAAAAACATATAAATGTAAAATTTGGAAAGCATGTTCGTTATCATATCATTAATTGAATTTTATATAATTTCGGCATAAGTAATGATTTTTAAACTGATAATTATTCAATTTTTCTCAAAAATAAGCTTTCGAAAAAACGAAAATTTTCAACAATTTTGGAAAAGAAAACTTAATGAAAAATGATCATAAGGATGCATTACTGATAGGTGAAGATGCACATGCATCCATGTGTTAGATTGAAACCGTATTTTTCGTCGTGTATTCATTTCTCTGTTTCTTCCCTTTTTTTTTCTCTTTTTCGCATGTGAATAACTTTTTAAAAATATACATATAAATATGAAAATTGGATAAGGTGTTCATTATAAAATTATTTATCGATGTTTTTATTATTCTGGGGATGCTCATAGTTTACAAATTAGTAATTACATTTTTTCAAAAAGTCCGTTATAAAAGTAAAAGAAAAGTTAATACAGAAAGAAAAATCGGAATTGAGTTTGACATTTGAAAGCATGTGCGTTATCATCTATCTATAATGCATCCTTTACACTATTTTTCATTAAGTTTTCATTTCTAAAATTGTTGAAATTTTTCATTTTTTCCAAAACGTACTTTTGAGAAAAATTGAATAATTTAATAATTATAAGTTAAAAAATTATTACTTTTCTTAAGTTATATAAAATTTCTTTAATGATATAATAGTAAACATGTCATACAAATTTTGTGTGTATATGTTTATTTTTTTTAAATTTATGCGCAAATAAAGAAAAAGAGAAAATAGGTTGTTACGTTAATTTTGAACATCAGTGTATAAGTATATGAATCATATACGCACATGCATCTGATAAAATTGACGTAATTTTAGCTTTAAAATTATTAAATATATCATACTAAATCAAAATAATTAAACATATATACATAAAGAAAACAAAATGTTTACCCACTCATTACTTTACATCAAATAACTGTATTTATATACATGTAAGAGATAAGATTGAAATGAATGTTTTAAAAAATAAGTGCTTACTTGTACATTAAGTGTATAAATTTAAAGGATTAAAAAAATTGCACCGTGCAGCGCACTCGTGTAAGATATATTGAATCAGACTCAGCATGCCCACGTGATATGTCAATTTAAAGGCCAAAACAGAAATAATGCGCACTGGGTGCGCCCGGAATCACGCTGCCAAATGCATTGGGAACCAAATCAAGGTTAGGATGATTCTTGAGAAAGAAATTGCATGGATTTAGCTCATCCTGGCAAGATGAAATAACTTGGCACAATATTCCATCTTAACTCTGGAAGTTGAAACCCTTCATAATGCAAATGAAAATGCAGAAAATTTGTCAAGAAAATTTGGAACGTTATCGAAAAAATAACCTATCGCTAAGCAGTGAGTTTAACCACAGCGATTAAATTTTTGTTTTATTTAATTAACATATTAATAATTTTTTCGTACATGCGTAAGTTTATACTCCTCAGCGATAATATTATCAACGAGACTAAAAAAGAATGATGTAAATTACAATAAAAACTGAAATGTGTGTAATATATTAAAATGCATGCGTGTAGTTTATTTTAAATATGTATTTATAAAATTCATGTTCATAAAAGATTTTCCAATAGGGATGTTACAATTTTAAATGGTTAGAATGGCAACACTGCGTATTATTGTTTGACATTTCTTGCGTCATTTGTGTTTAGTATGCTATGTCATTTAATCATGCAAAGGTACACGCTTGAACAATGTTTCGAAATTATTAAATTGTTTTAACAAAATCAGTGTTCATATATGAGTACTGAGAGTAATTTGAAAATAATTTATGGACGACATTATTCAGTTAATCGACTCGATCAATTGTGATTTTTTTTTTCTTTGGGGATATGTTAAGTCATAAGTTTATTCTGATAATCCAATAACAATTGAGCAATTAAAAAGCAACATTGAACATGTTATTCATGAAATAACACCAAATTTATTTGATAGAGTGATAGAAAATTGGGCTGACAGAATGCGGTATGTACAGAGGAGCCGTGATACTCACATGAACGATATTTAATGGCATACTTAATGGCATAATGTAAGCATTCAAATTTAAAAAAAAAAAAAAAAAAAAAAAAAAAAATGTGTCTCACTGAATAATTTATGTTGTATATATATATATATATATATATATATATATATTAGGTATATCTGCCACCGTTTTGTGATGGTTATCTACAATTATTCACTTAAAGGATCGTAAATTTACAAAAGTATGAATTATGAGATGTTTTTTTAATTTATTCCCAAGGCTTTATTACACTTTTTTTTTTTTTTTTTTTTTTTGTAGATTACTCCATACATTCTTCGGCTGCTTTATTTAATGTTTCGTACGTAAAATTTCGTTTGACTTACAGCAACCTCAAAACATATTTAACCGATTAAGTTTTAATATATAATTGAATTAAATGTTTAAGAGGTATTTTTATTTTCTCGGAGATTTTTTTTATTTTAAAACATTTTTATGTAGGTATTATGACGTAAAAGACGTCATTATTTTTAAAAATGTCATTCAAAAGGATGTATAGTGGTTTGAATTGGCATGAAAGTTAAATACGAAAGGAATAATAATCTGGAAAATATGTTTAATTAAAAATATGGACCACTAGGTGGCCGAAGGCCAATTATATCAAATAAAAGCATTTTAAAATGTTGTAAAAAATATATATCTATATATATATAAACAACTTTTTGAATTTTAAACTGCTATAAGCAAGGTAACAAATGTATAAAGTTGGTGCTATTTAAATCCGATTGTATATATTTCAGGCGAACCATCTCCTCACGAACCACTTAATGCAGGAAGACGTTGAAGGTAACAAAACATGCGAAATAACTCAAAGATTTCCAATTAATCATTTAAATTAAATTATTCTGATTATTTAAACAGATATTAACTTAAAAGCCATTGTGAATGTAAGATAAACAGCACAACGTACTGCTAAAAAAATGTTCGTCAAGAGCAGTGCGAACTGCTTGAAGTGGTCTGACGGCAAAATGCAAACAGTAGTAACGAGATAGAGAAACTCTTACAGTTTAAAACTATATATCATCATCCAATACGAAGTTTAGGGCGATTTCAAAGGATATTTTTAGTTTTTATTTATAAATTGATATAAAAATTAGGGATTCTATTTATTTAACTTCAGTGATCAGCGAAGCGAGAAACGCCTGCTATTAACATGTATAATTTCCAACCGTACTAAAATTATCCACTCTCAGAGAAAGGAAGATAAAACGCATTCATAAATATTTTAAAATTTTTTTGAAAGTATTTAAAATGACACAAGTATGGTGTTATATATATTTTTTTTTTTTCTAACTTGGCATTGTGGCCGATATAATTCCATTTTTATTCAGTCCTCGTTTCACATTTATTAAAATCTGATTAGTCAAGGCTTTTGTATTAAAGTTATACAAGGAGGCTTTTTGTGAGATTACAATTAGTCTATCAGTTTTTTTATGGTTCAGATTTGGTTACTCTTGGTTTGAGATATCGCTCTACGGCCATCTTTTGCACATTAATATCAATTAGACTAGGATATACAGTTTTAAGTGGATACCGAACCACTACAAACATCCTAGACTGAACCTGGATTCGAACCCGGCGCCTGGCAACCTCAATTCTGAGAGTTAATCATTCAGCTACCAGATTGCAGTTTATGATTGACAGCATGTACTTAAGTACGTAAATTCTTAAATCTAAGTTATTTTAATCGCTAGGAATCGAGACACATAATTCGTAGAATTATAGTTGCAAACATTAAAGGGTGAAATTTTTCTTTCCAAGTGGCGACATCCGGTTTTAGTTCACAGTTACTATAGAATGTTGCATAGGAACTATTTTCAGATGATTGCATATCAACTTTAATTGACATCTAGACGCTATACTGATAGATCACAGGTATGATCGAGGAGTATACTCATAAACATGAAACTACAATTGAATGCATGAATGCTTTTAGTTAGTATTCACCTTAAAAGTATATCATTACTTCTGTTTTCATGTTAAAATATTGCATGGGAATAGTTACAATATAAGACAATGTGAGAATTAATAAAGGTTTCTAAATTTGGATCGGAAATTTTTCCTTTTTTCTTTTAAATTATTAATTATCTTATACACACACACACACACACACAAACGCATACATGCACACACATATTATATGTTGATTTCCGTTTTAATGCTTCCATACAATAATAGAGAATTACGTCTTTTTTTTTTAATCGAAATTTTATTTTACTAAAGGAAAAAGTAAAATAGATATATAAGGATAAATATATAAGTATACTGTCTAAAACAATTTCTGAAACTATTAGACAATTTTTCAGAATAAAAATTTTTAGTCAATTATTCCAGTCAGTATTCACTTTTTAAATAAATCCACTCTCCCTTTTTTTAAACAAAATAAAATTTATACACTTATACGAAATAAAAGAGAAATTCCTTCAATTCCCAAATGCAGCAGCAAGAACACTTTAGAAAAGCTTTTTTTATTTGTTTCATTGTATAAAGTGTTATGTGAAGCCTTCAATAAATTGAAATTCTCTGGAATTTATTCAAAGAAAACTTTTTTTTACTAGTTTTTTAGTTCTGAATTACTTTACAAACTCTTTTCACACGAAATTTAGTTTTATTATATACATTGTAAAGAATTTTTGTCAATTTGCAGCAATGTTTATCTGGAGTCTATAAATTTACAATAGTTCTCAATTAAAAATAAATAATTGAAATTATCAATTTCATTGTATATTTTTATTTTCAACACTTTTTATTCCTCAAAAAAAAATTAAAAATGAATATTTCTATTTCAGAAAATGTAGAATAGATCACAAAAAGGCTTTCTTAAATATTTAAATAAAATAATATTTAGAATTAAAATGTATGCTTAAAAATACGTTTAAAACATTTACGATTTGCTGCAATTTTTCACATGACTTTTAACAGATAACGTACTTTAGTTTTCTGGAGCAAGTTTTTAATAGTGAAAAAATACTGTAATATTTTCCTTAGCAAATTTCATACGATCATATCGTCCCGGAACACATTGTAAGAATTTTGTGCGTAATATTGCAGCAAAATACGCTGGTAAACGTATTGACGGAAGTTCGTATTGTCTAAAGTATAATACATTGCCTCTTAAAGCTACCAAACGACTTTGAGCTGCATCTAAGATTATTTTTAAGCTTAAACGAAATCCAAATGTAAATAACGGACACAGCATTTGGCGATATTTTACCGTAAGGATGTTTGAAAGGAATAAGGATAGAGGATATTCTGGAATCACGATTCTCTGATTAGAGGAGTTCATGCTGAAAACTACTGCAGGAGATACAAATAGTCGAAAGTTCATAATTGAAGAATATAACTGAGGCAAATGTATCAAACGGTAGTATAAGTATTTCACCCGCTTCTCTCATGAAAAACCTGTTTGGAAGGTTATTATCTCATAATATCTCTCATATAGGACTCCGTCCGATAACGACTTCACTCACACTGCTGTATATTTACAATGTGCTGTACAATAAATTTGATATATTTTTTACAGTTTACCTTGAATAAAAAAGCACGTGCTCCAAAGTAATAATAATAATAATAATAATAATAATAATAATAATAATAATAATAATAAAATTCTAAATCTTGAGAGAAGTGATTATCAAAATTCGTACGTTTATTTAGTCAAAACATAGCACTGAGACCTAATAGTTACGATTGAAGCTACCACACATCCACTTACAATGGAAGTATGAATCAGTAAAATTCCTATTGAAATCAAACCAAGCTTAATTAAAGAGCGTGGTCAAAAACATTGGGTAAAGTGCAAAACTTTTATGCAACAATACCCCCATGGGTCATGATAAAACCCTAGAAAATTTAGCCCATTTTATCAATATCAACGAAACAGACACTGGGGGCAAGAAAGTGTGGCACAGCACCAGGGTGTTTGACTTGAGACACGAAGGTCTTCAGTTCGATCCCCGCATTGGATGAATGTTTTTTTTTTTTTTTTTTAATAATCTAATACCAATGTTTGGTCAATATCAAATTACCAAATCATGGTAAAATGTTAAAGCATCGGGGAGTTGCAGCCCCTTCAATACCAAGTTTTGGTTCAAACTAACACCAAATTTTTATCAGTGTATGAAACTCATTCATCTCAACTCCCCTTTATTCATAAAAATGTCATTAATCCTCCTGCTGTGTTCATATTGAACATATACAAATTGTTTTTGAATTTAAATGATCCCAGTGTTCTTGATTTCAGCAATTAACAATATTTTTATTTTACGTTTTTGACCTACATTAATATAATAATTCATTTTGTTTTATTGCTTAAAATATTTTGGGTAATATATGAATTCCCATACAAATCTGTTTGGAATCAAAAGAATAACCTATGATGTAAATATATATATATATAACTGTATTTTTTGCAAGAAATTCATAATTTTTTCAATTCATTATTTTCAATATCTTTTAAAACACAACTCATTAAAATAGTTTCTTCCAGAAATTTAAACTGATGTCCTTAAGTTAAAAATTATTGTATCATACTTATAAAAAAGTTTCTGGTTTTTTATTTGAAAAATGCATTGCAAAAGAAATCTCTCATTAACTATGGATAATTGATTAAAGAAGGAATAATTCATTTAACTGAATTTATTGCAAGATCAATAATAAAAAAATGAATATAAAAGAACAAGAAGAAAAGAGAACTTTTAATTAAAATCACCGAATTATATCCATAAAAATATTCCTATGTTCTGTAAAGTTCACAGAAAAAAAAATGATTTATTAAAGTATCATCGATAAGAGAAATTTAACCATTAACAGTATAATTTTCTATATTATTATTATTATTATTATTATTATTTCTAAGATTCATTAAAAAATATTAAAGTTATTTGTATAACACATTTAACTATTCATATTCATTTTAAATTACTCAATTGAATATGCAGGAACTTCGCTAGCTTTCAATATTAATTCAAATAAAATATATAAACCAATATGTTATAGACATTACAAAACTTTCTTTTTTAATTTCCTATACAAATCCATGAAGCACAAAATTTTTATTAAAATTGTGATTTATTAAAATCATATTTCACTAGCAGGCTTCGCACGCTTCGATGGTTGCTACATTTAAATGAATTTTCAAAAAAAAAAAAAAAATGAATTACTATTTTTTATGACACTTTATAAATAAAAAATAAATAAATATTGAAATCTCCCTTAACCTCACCACGCTGTTAAAAATTTGCAATTTTGTTGCCAGTAATTCTCTGTAAAAATTACAAAATTCTGTGAAAGTTACAGAAAAATACGTTTTGCCAACGTAATTTTCCGTAATTTACGACTTTTTTCTCAAATTACAGAGAATACTGTAAATTTTACAGATAATTACTGGCAACAAAATTGCAAATTTTTAACAGTGTAGTCTAGGTTCCTAGTGCCTGCAGCAACGTCTTTCCCGGCCACTTCAATGTGGATATTTATCGGAAGAAAAAGGCTCTATTATCCAAAAACTTCTATTTTTAAAGATGATTGAATCTCTGCACCTACTAAATATTTTAGTTTTTGAACCAAATATTTTATATATCTCGCTCATCCTACAATATTACAGTTTGATTTCAACCAATACACTAAATAAAAAGAAGATATTACTTTCAAAGAAACTAAATAAATAAAAAACAAATAATTTTAATAAAACTAAAATTTTAATCAGCTCATTCCTTTCGACTATATTAACATTTTTCTCAATAAATACACTAAAGTAAAATTAAAGAAAAAAAATATTTCTTTTTCAGATTAACTAATTAAAATAATTTGGTGTGTCACTCATACGACTTTCTCTTACCCTGAAATTTAATACTATAAGTACAGATTGGAAATTATGGGTTAAGATAACGAGTAGTGTTATGTAAACCTAAGATAAAATAATTGAAATTTGGCTTCGTAACAGACGATTTTCTTCCCGCAGAAGTATTAAGCGAAATGTTCGAAAAAGACAATTTTTTGTTCGACAAACGTCTTAAAAAGATGCGTTTAGATTTTTTATTTTATTTTGTTTTATTTAATTTTTTTTACAGAAAAACACGTAAGTTTTTTTCTTTTTTTTAAATTACACAGATCCATGGATCAACTATTCGTTTTAAAAGTATTAACGAGTTCTTTTGAAAAATAATCATTTAAAAAGTAACACACCCGACCCTGAAGATACTTCGCCGTAGTTGCCTTAGTTAATATATATATATATATATATATATGTAAAATCCTTCTTAATCACATGGTGATTCATTAAAAATATTTCTTATTATGCACAATCATAAGATATTTTGTTCCATACTGGCATGTTAAAAATGTATTAAAAAAATAATATTGCAATGCCACCTGCTGGACAATCTTCACCAGAAACTGATAGGTACTATTTTTTTGTCAACATGCAACTACATATAAATTTGCTTGAAATTCTGAGCATTGGTTCTTGAACTAGAGTTGCCACAAAATATTTATTATGCACATATGAAAATCCTAAAAATGATCAAATTGTGTCCCGGACCTCGCGAAACATTTAAATCCATCGAAGACCAGAAATCTAAATTTACACCAATACTTTCTATTACTGAATACAGAGGAAGTAAAAAAGAAAAAGAAAGAAAGAAAGAAATTAGATAGACATTCATGTGCTAATATGTTTACATTAATCACCAAATTTAAGTCTGAGAATATTGGTTTTTCATCTTTCTATCTTGTAGGTAATATCTAATATCGTAACTTCAATAATCTCAAGCTAATGTCACATAATTTTACAAATTGTATAGAAATATGCGTAAAAATATAGTCTCCTAAACTAGATGCCTTCCGCGTGGCTCGGAAACTTGGCAACAGTTGAAGCGGTAGACAGCGTCACCTGGTACAGATTGCGAGACTTTTTTATTCAACAGCCACCAAAAATTTTTGAAAGTGGGATTTGATACAGAACGAAGCAAAAGTTTTGACAATGAAGAAATTCATACAGACTTCGAAAAATATTTAATCAATTTTCCAAACACAGCTTGAATGTAATGTGCTGTGCATATAAACAATATTTATTACAATGAAAAGTGGAATTGTGCATATTGCAAGTAATTAAATGGTAACAAAAATATAATACTGTCTCAAAAGTTTAGACAAAAATTAAATAAAATATAAATAAACAATTTTTAAAACCTGATTGTGCATCCGTGCTTCATAAATACGAGATTCCCTCGAAGAAATTTAATCTTGCATAATTTGGGGATCGATGTCGTACTATGCATCCTCAATAGATGAATGGAGTTCCTGTACAGAAGAGTATTGTCTACCATTGCTATAAACTTTGCGACACATGATGCCCCAAAGATTCTCTATAGGGTTAAGATCTGGGCTACATGCTGGCCAGTCGAGAACTCTTATATTATGAGAATTAAACCAAGATTTTGTATTGATTGCAGTGTGAATCGAAGCATTGTCTTGTTTCTAAATTTCCACTGAGGGCTACATAGAAGCTCAGCAAATGGCATTAAGTTTTCTTCTAATGTCTTTGTATAATGCTGTGATGTTTGACGACCACTGGTAAAGGTCAGAAATACTTGTCCATTATAGCAAAAGTCTGCCCAAATCATCACAGAGCCCCCTCCTTGTCTGTGACTGAAAAAACATCGAGGTTCCTTCCGCAAGTCATGCCAATACGATGACCAGCCATCTGGACCATCCAGATTCCACTTTTTTCATCGCTAAATATGACTGATTGCCATTTCTGTCCATATGACTTATATTTTCGAGCCCACGACATTTTTTGTAACTTATCATGTGGCTTCAGAGCTCGTTTCTTTTTAATTTTGCCATAAACTATTGTACCTTTTTCCACAATTCATCTACGAATCGTATCCTTTGATACAGAGAGTCCCGATGACCTTTGAACTCCACGTACACTCATTTGTTGGGTACTCGCTAGACTTTATATCAGGCGATCCTCTCGTATATTTGTCACACGCGTCCTCCCAGATCTACATTAATCTTTATATTCACAACCACGCGATAAAACTCGATAAATAGATTTCTTTGATCTATTAATAATAGCCAAAATTTCTGAAACGCTCTTCCCTTCAGCTTTCAACTGCCAAATCCTTGAAACCTCATTCCCTTGATTTTCTTTAGTTCGCGGCATGTCGACTACGAAGCGTTATCGTTTGCAGAACTTAAGTACTCGAAATCTGTGACATCATCGATTTTAAATTTGCATATGCCAACAAATATTCACAGAAACTCATAATCGTGTCTAGACTTTTGCGACAAGCAAATTTTTATTTTTATCAAAAAAATTAGTATTATAGTAAATCAAACGACTGTCTTCTGATTATAGCGTTTTAAAACAGTTTTTGAACATGTTTACAGGTTTTTGTAATTCTCACGTCATAATTCTAAATTTTAAACCTGAATGATGTCATTGTCTAAACTTTTGTGTCAGACTGTATACATAAAAGGCAAGAAGAATCGAAGAAACGTCGATTATATATAACATATATCACTTCTTAAAATTATTGGTGATAGTTGAATAAAAAAGTCGCACAATTTGTACCAGATGGCGCTGTATACCACTTGAACTGTTTCCAAGTTTCCGAGCCACGATGAAGACATCTGGTTTAGGAGGCTATGGTAAAAGTAGTGACTTACGAAAAGATGGAATATCCTTATCTATTTTACTTGAAATTATTAAATATAAATTTATATTTTTAAATTATACATTGAATTATTTTCGAATTGCATGATGTCTGTATAACAAATCAACTGTTATGTCAGATTCAGAAACTTGTAAAAATAAAGTTCAAAAGCTTGATTTCTCAGTGTGCCTATCCTCATACTAACGCAATTTCTGTTGATTTTAGTTATCGAAGCATGATCATCAGGGATTTCTATTGGATTAACAAGAAAAACTGAAGTAATCTTATGGGACATGATTAATACCGATCGTCAAATAGGAGAATTGCTTCCGTTCTTTACATTTAATATCGTGGGATAATTTTTTTTTCCCCTTGGCCAGAAATATTTTCAAGGATACTTATTAAACAGGGAAAACACTCAAAATTAATCTTATAGTTCCACTGAGTTTTAATGTATTTATTTTTGCTTTATATATATACACACACACACACACATGAAGAGATAATTGAATTCGTGAAAATTTTCAGCTTACGGTTTTCAAAAGATTTACATGCTTTGAGATACCTTAGACGCAATTTGACCAATTTTAGAAAATTTCTGTGTATGTGTGTGTGTGTTAAAAAAATGTGGGTGCTTTATCTCAGGAACTTATGGGTGGGATTTGACCAAATTCAATGTGTACTGCATTGTATACATGAAATTTTAATAATTATGTGGATTTAAATCCTGAAATTTATTTTGACGTACATTTCTAATTTAAGTACTATTCTTAGTAATTTTTTGTATTTTTGTGATACTCTTTGTCTTAAAAAAAAACCTATGCTATTATAATAAATATTTTGTAAACTATGAATAAATTCATTAGCAGATAATTAATTTATAAAATCAATCAGCAATCGTTTCATGTCAAAATTACTAGACAAACACTTTCAAGGAAAATATAGTTAAATCGCCAATTTGAAGTACAATTGGCAATACCAATAGCTCCTAACGAAAATAATTTAAATTTGAAAAAAAAAAAAAAAAAAAAAAAAAGAAGAAGAAGATGTCCTTATTTTTGAAATATATCCTCTTTTACAAAATGATTAAACTTGTTCTCATTTTTGAGACATCCTTATTTTCAAAAGTGATTCGACATGTAGTCATAATTAAGTACAAAAATTATGAAAATATCAGATGCTGTGCGCATGTGCTGCCATCTGTGATTTTCGAATGGAAATGATATTGTTTCGTGCGCATAGTTGCGTCAAGGGAGAATCCAGAATTGACATTAGAAATTTCCTAGATGCAGGCGAGCGCTTTAAGCCAAAGTTCAATACAGTTCTAGAACTGGACGCTCTCAGAAATTAAATATTGCACTGGATCTCCAAGTTAACGTTGCTATTAGTGATATATTGCAATATTTCTTTAAAGTGAAAGAAAATAATCATTAATTTCTTTTTGAAGATAAATGTGTACCAATTTAGATGCATACAAGTTAAAATGTTTGGTATGAGTGATTTTTATGTACTTTCTCGTATATCTCTTCCACAGCGTTTTTTTTTTTTTTTTTTTTTTTTTTTTTTTTTTTTATGCAAAATGTATAAAATATGAGTAAATATTTTGTATTTTTTTCATTTTGTACCATTATTCTTTTGTGTATTTCTTTATACTTTGTTTATCATTCTTCTTGATCCATAGCATTAGTTAATTTAAAATCACACTTTAACAGTTTTGTTTTCCCAATGTAGTAGTAAATTATAATAATAAAAAAATTTAAAACTTAAAAAATAATAATAATTTTTCGTAGTATGCAGGTTATTTTAACAATCTGACCGCCGCTGACGGATATAAATGGTCACTGAGCTGTTCTTTTTTCCCCAATACATTTATAATTCAAAATTATATAATTATGAACTTTTAGCTTGTTTTTCAAGTTCAAAAGTCGTTTATAATAGTCCTGAGGATTATTATTATATACATAGTAACATTTTTAATCTCAAGCTAAATTAAGTCTTATTTCAATACATTGAAAAAACTGTGCAGTGAAAATAACATTATAATTTTGTCCTTATCAAAGTCAATCAGGGGGGTAATAAGATTAAAATCAGTATTAAAAAATATTTTTAAGTCACATCAGTCTTTGGGTCACAATATGATTGTAATTAAACAGATTTTAGAGACTAAAAGATGCAGCAGAAATACTTTTTATGAAATTTTTAAATGTTTTATACTAAAAAATTCGATCTGCACGGAATAATTGCATCTTCAACTGTAGGGATAAAAGCACTTTATTTCAAACCCTCATATACATACTGAATACACGTTTTATGTAGTTTTTATCTGCTTACTGGATGATTACAACTTTTTTTCTTTTAAACTATATTTATATCAGTTTACATTTCGTAATAGTTTTATAATAATTAAAGATTATGTTTTTGATATATACAGTCGGCAGCAAAATTATTGAAGCACTAGCAATAATTCCTACTTAAAACATGCGCATCTAATACTGTTTTATTAAGTAAATATTTGTCGAATCATGATCTTAGTCCTCTACTGCTTATAAAAAGTTGATGATAAAAATTAGCGATCAAACTAAATATATATAAAAGTGTGGATGTGTGCTTCAATAATTTTGCTGTCGACTGCGCAGTCATTGTATAAATAACATCTAAGAAATTTATTTATTTATTTATTTTAAATACAGCTGGATCAAAGAAAAAGCATTATGAAACTAGTATTTTCATCCGGAGATAGAAGATAAATATCGGTTCAAATCGAGGACGTGGAGCGCCGGGAAGTAAATGATTGAATGCAATCCTCAAAGAAGTTTGAATTTAATAATTGCAGGATATTTGGTGATTCATTATTTTATTTGGAAGCATTTTTCTGAAATTTTGATAAGGGGGAAAAAATCATGACAAAAGGGAAATCTCCATGGGATAAAATGTAAAAACACTAAATTAAATAAATTTTGTTTAGGAAGGAATTTTTCTGAATTTTAAGAAGAAAATAAAGTGCAATGAACGACTTGTGTATATGAGTTGTAAAATGCGGCATATAACGTGGAATTCTTCTGCTCTTTCGTTTAACTTAAAAATAAGTTTTTTTTTTTTTTTTTTAGTCTCTTAGGCTTTAAAAGACAATTTCAGGAATTTAAAAATATTATAATGTAGATGTTATGATACCAATACTAATATTTTTTAAATATATGAACCGGAGCTTAGTGGTTTAAATTAGCACAACAGTAAGGCAGAAGACAGATAAATAAAATTAAAAATATGTTCATTTGGAAATATACATTACTAGGCTTTCAAAGTCCATTTAAAAATGTAAAAATTTCAAATTCCATTTTTTGACCATTTAAAGAGGATAATACGAGTCTATCTAAAAAATAAGTTATCTTAATTGTATTTAAATATAAAAACTTCTTCACACACCATAAAATTTATTGAAACACTACCGGTTTCAAAAGAACATGACTTTTCTTCTATAGGTGCAGAAGACAAAAGATTTAAAATCAAGACTGAAAGGCAGGCAAAACACCAAGGGGCAGTAGCAACACAGCCAGCCAATGGGACATATGGGGCATATCTTCTTTAGCTGAATGCAACAACCAAACAGAAGGGGGACACGCAGTGTTGGGCATGATTGATTAAAAAGAAATTGAATTACAATTGAATTACAATTAAATTACAATTATAATTATTTTGCTGTCAATCGATTAACAAGTAACTGGTTACAAATAAATTGAATAAGTAATTCAATTTATTTGTAATCAGTTACTTGTTAATCGATTGACAGTAAAATAATTATAATTGTAATTTAATTGTAATTCAATTACTTTTTAATCATTTATGCCCAACACTGGGGGCAAAACATCAACAAGAAAAGGAGACAAGAGAAACAAATACCAAAAAAGGAAAGTGATTTTGTATTATTATCAATATTTATTTATTTTATTTTATTTATTATTATTATTATTATTATTATTATTATTATTTTTTTTTACAAAAATAAAGAAAAATATTTAATGGAATTAAACAAGTATTTCCAGTCTATGAAGTCAGCAAAGTGGAAACAGAATTTTCATTAACAATTTTATGGCGATAGAGTTGAATAGCTATTTTTTCCAGGAAATCTAAATCAGGAACGCGTTTGTCATTAAAGATGATTTTAGCTTGCTGAAAATTAAAACTATGGTCCGATTCCATGCATATGCTTCGCATTGGAAGATTTAGAATTCCCATGCTTAGTGACATACCGAGAATGCTAACATAAACGACATTCAAGATATTTTTTAGTTTGACCTATGTAAGACAAATGGCAAATATTGCAAGAAATATTATAGATACCCCATAAGCTCAGGAACAGGGATTTAGTTGAAGGGAATTGAAATGTATTAAAAAATTTGATAATAACACGAAAATTAAAACGTTTTTAAACTTTGGCTAATTTAAAACATAAGGGGAATAAAAAGGCAAGACAACAATGTTAACGGTTTTAGTTTCAGCAACACTAGAAAGAATAGAATTACAAGTAGGCCTAACGGATTTTCTAAGAGCTTTATCTATAATAAAGCGGCTGTTCGATTTCCACCATACAGTCATATTCGATTCATAACCTAATCGAACTCCGCACTCAATGACACTTTCGATTTAACTGTTTTCATCTCAACTTTACTTTTTTCTGTTCAACGGGTACGAATATCTCAACTCTACTCGAACACAAACCGAAAAGAACAGTTTATTCTTTTTCATCCGCATGGTAGCTTACATGCTATCTTTCGCATTCTTATTTTCGCAGTTATTACTTTACATTATTATTGTTTATTACTAAATCGCAATGATTTATCGCACCTTATGTTCTTCACGCATATTTAATTCTGTGTATTGTTTGTTAAATATACTTTTCGTTTGTGAAAGAAAAATATAAGTGTTCATTATTGTCTTCACATCACATTACACAACATTTTCTGGAGGCACCGGCGAGATTTTTGGTGAACATGTGTGAATTTTAGCTAGCTTACAAATTTGGATATCCAAGCGCAGCTATTAAGGAATAAAACAGATAAGTACTTATTTTCCTATTTTACAAGTTTGACTTTGGTTTTTCGCATTACTCCATTACGTAGTAATGGCAAGCAAAAAGAAGAATGACGATGACAGTAATGAAACTGTTGCTTTAGAAGATGCTGAAAAAATAGCAAAACATTATCGAGGCAGAGCGAAATCTGCGCTTACTAGAATTATGAATTTCATAAATAATGAAAATCAAATTTTTCAAAAACATGATCTCTTAAATAAACTTGAAAAGATTGAAATTATTTATTCTGATTTTGATAAAGCTGATTCTGAATTACCTGATGAAATTTCAGAAATAGAAGAATTTGAATTGAAATATTATGAAACCAAAGCCAAGCTTCAACAGAAACTTGAAAATTTATCTGTAAACATGCAAACAAATATTTTAAATTTTCAAAATCCCCCCATTAATACAAGTGCTATATCTAGTAATTTTCGGTTGCCTAAATTAAATATTTGTCCGTTTTCTGGAAATTATAAAGATTGGATGTCTTTTAAGGATTTGTATATATCATTAGTTCATGAAAATGTTAATTTATGTAATGTACAAAAATTTCAATACCTAAAGGGTTTATTAAAAGACGAACCGGCTTCTATTATTAAACACATTCCAATATCAGAGAATAGTTATCTAGAAGCCTGGGAAAAATTACTTACTAGGTATGATAAGAAAAAACAAATTATTTCTGCACTTATTAAAACCTTTATGGATCAACCAACTGTAAGTCATGCTACTGCATATAACTTACGTAAGATAGCAGATACTTCGGATGAAGTAATTAGGGGATTAAAAACTATTGACACTAAAGCTACTGAAAGAGATGTATGGTTAATTTATATTTTATTACAAAAACTTGACCATAAATCACGTGAAGAATGGGCACAATATTCCGCAAAAATTGATTTTCCTACTTTAGAGATCTTTTTACAATTTATTAATGATAAATGTGCATCTATGGAATTATGTAATGAAAATGAGAGTAAAGAGAATGAGTATAAACAAAATAAGGATAAACAATTTAAGTTATCTAAGTTTCATTCTAACGTTAATTACAAATGCATTTTATGTAAAAACAATAATCATTTCTTGTTCAAATGCTTTAAATTGAAAGAACTTCCTGTTAAGGATAGAAAACAATTTGTTAGAAAGAACTCATTATGCAGCAATTGTTTATCTAATAAACACTGTATCGCTCAATGTAATTCCACTTATACCTGTCATTTTTGTAATGCAAAACATCATTCTAGTATATGCGATAATAATTTGAAAACTTATACAGCTTCGGCTTCATCTGCTGGTAATAATTTTGAAAACTCTGAGAATCGTACAGAGCCATCTGGCATATCTCAATTCCAAACAAGTACTCATAACCATTCTATACAAACATCTTTCGCTTTACTTCCTACAGCTAGCGCTTATATTTATGATTCAATGGGTCAGAGGCATGTGCTAAAAATTTTATGCGATTCAGGCTCTGAAAGTTCTTTTATCACTGAATCATGTATGAGTATTTTAGGTTATGAGAGAAAAAATGTAAGATTTCCCGTCAAAGGGTTAGCAAATTGAAAGATTGCAATAACTAAAGGTTATACAGACATTAATTTAATTTCCATTCACGATTCCGATGTCAAGTTATCCATGCGAGTTTTTATATTAGATAAATTAACAGCTCCATTGCCATCAGAGAAAATAAACAAGGAACATTTTTCGCATTTAAAAAATATGCAACTGGCCGATCCCAAATTTGAAATTCCAAGTAAAATTGATATGATTTTGGGATCTGATTATTTTTTTTTTCTATTTTACTTCCTGGTCAAACAATTTGTACTGAGAATGGTTTAATTGCTCAAAATTCAATTTTTGGTTTTCTCGTATCCGGAAAATTACCTGAATCTCAGACAAAATCTAATTCGATTTCAAATTTACATATTTACGAAACTAATATTGATAGTGAGTTAAAACGTTTTTGGGAATTAGAAGAAGTTTTTAATCCAAGTGAGAAGTTACTTTCACCCGAGGAACAGTTTGTGGAGTCACATTTTCAGGAAAATTATTCAATAAATCCAGAAGGCCGTTTTGTGGTGAAACTACCATTTTATAAATGCAAATCTGAATTATGCAATACAAAACCCGCTGCACTTTCCCGATTATATGCAATGGAGAGGAAATTTTTTGAAAATCCGGAATTCTAACAACAATATAAAGATTTTTTATATGAATACGAACAATTAGGACACATGGAGGTAATTACTCAGAATTCACTAAATATTTCTCAAAGGGAACAATATTTCCTACCTCATCACGCAGTTATTAAACCTTCTAGCACTATCACTAAATTAAGAGTCGTTTTTGACGGTTCCTGTAAAACTTCTGATGGTAAATCATTAAATTCAGTTTTAGGTGTTGGCCCTAAATTACAACGAGACATTTTTGAGATCTTACTTAATTTTCGATTACCGGAGATAGTTTTTTCTGCAGACGTGGAGAAAATGTACCGTCAGGTTTTAATTTCTGAGGACGATCAAAATTATCAAAAAATCCTTTGGAGATACAACCCCAATGAGGAAATAAAGGAATATAAATTGAAGACTGTTACATATGGCCTTGCTCCAGCATCCTTTTTGGCCACTTGGTGCATTAAGCAAATCGCTCTAGATTATAATCAAAATACACACGTCTCGCGTACTTTGTTAAAAGATATATATATGGATGACTTGATATCTGGTTCAAACTCAGTTAATAGCGCAATATCAATTGCTAAGGAAACTGCTAATGTTTTGGAAGAACATGGGTTTCATTTGAGAAAGTGGAATTCCAATTCGAATGAATTCCTTGCGGAATTTCGAGAAAATTGCATCACAGATACAGACTTTAAAATAATACCAAACAACAATGAAAGTTCTAAAGTTCTAGGGCTTTACTGGAACTCTTTAGCAGATACATTTATTTTCAAAACCGCACTTACTCTCAAACCACCACTAACAAAAAGACGCATTTTGTCTGAATCCGCACGCATTTTTGATCCTCTAGGGTTAATTTCACCTTGTACAGTAGTGTTAAAAATATTTTATCAAAAGCTATGGTTAACAAAAGGAGACTGGGATTCTCCTATTCCGCAACAATTTGAAGAGGAGCTCATTAAATATGAGAATTCATTCAATAAAATTAGCCTATTTTCTGTTCCTAGATGCGTCACGCTTTCATCCGATAGTACATTTGAATTACATGGTTTCAGCGATGCGTCAACACATGCTTACGCCGCTGCAATCTATTGTCGACAGACTCATGATAACAAATCAAAAGTCTCACTCTTAGTTGCCAAAACTAAAGTAGCTCCTATCAAGCAAATTTCCGTTCCCAAATTGGAACTTTGTGGTGCTCATTTATTATCTAAGTTATTTTCTTCAGTCATAAAAATATTAGAAAATTACAACTTTGACATTTACGCATGGACAGATTCAACAGTTGTTCTTTCTTGGTTATCCGCACATCCACGTAAGTGGAAAACTTTTGTTGCAAATAGAACGTCACAAATATTAGATGTTCTTCCCACAAAACATTGGAGACACGTTCCATCTAAAGAAAACCCCGCTGATATCGCTTCTCGGGGCATAGATCCTAAAAGTTTACCTGAATGCAACTTGTGGTGGAATGGCCCAAGTTGGCTATTTTTGGATCCTACACATTGGCCAAATGACGCGCCTAAGTCCAAGGAAATCGAAGATCAAATTTCGGCTGAAAAGAAAGCTGATCCCATTTTGTCTTACCATATTGATACATCTAATGATCTTTATGATCAACTATTCAATAAATTTTCTTCATTTTTTAAAATCAAACGCATTCTGGCATATTGCCTAAGATTCATAAATAACTGCAAGTCAGCAAGTAAAGTTCATGTCTCAACAGATGATTCTTACTCCCCTCTTACATGCAGGGAAGCTAAACACGCCGAAGAGAACATCATTCGATGGGTACAAAATAAATACTTTCACGAAGACTTAAAACACATCAAGAATCAAAACATTTTGTCTAGAAAAAGTCCTTTACACTCTCTACATCCATTCATTGACCAGAACGGTCTGTTACGGGTGGGAGGTTGCTTACAAAACGCCCAATTATCATTTAACGAAAAGCATCCGGTAATATTGCCGTCTAAACACAAATTGAGCGACCTTATTATACAAGAGAAACATATTGCACACTTGCATGCAGGACCATCATTGTTATCCCACATTATAAAACAGGCATATTGGATCATTGGTGGAAAAAGATTAATCAATAAGCTTGTTAATAAATGCTTGAAATGCTTCCGTTTCAAAGCTACTTCTACACCCCAGCTCATGGGAAACTTACCACCACATCGAGTAAATCTCGAGCGACCTTTCTTTGCATGTGGTGTGGACTATGCTGGTCCAATGTATATAAAATTTAACAAGGGTCGTGGCTCTAAAACAACAAAAGGATACATAGCTTTATTCATTTGCCCTGCTACAAAAGCAGTACACATCGAAGCTGTCAGCGATTTGACGACTGACGCATTTATAGCTGCCTTACGACGTTTCAGTGCTAGACGTGGTTCACCTAGTCATATTTACAGTGATAACGCAACCAATTTTGTTGGTGCTAAAAGGAAACTCGATGAAATAAAACAAATATTGTCTTTACCAAGAAATGAATGCGTAGCACATTATTTAACACAAGCCGCAATAGAGTGGCATTTTATTCCTCCCGCATCACCTCATTTCGGAGGAATTTGGGAAGCTGCAGTACGATCCTGTAAATTTCACATTAAACGAGTAATCGGTGATACACGGTTGACATTTGAGGAACTGAGCACTTTATTAACCCAAATAGAATCCTTATTAAATTCACGTCCTCTCTTTAAAAGTACTGATTCTGATACAGACTCTATTAATGTTCTCACCCCATCACATTTTCTTACAGGTGATGTCATGCTTTCACCTGCAGACGAACCATTATCCTGTGGCAGGAATCTCAAGAACCGATGGCAAATGGTACAAAAATTGAGACGAGATATTTCTAGAGCTTGGAAAAAGGAGTATCTCAGCTCCTTACAATCAAGGAATAAGTGGCAACATCCTGCATCGAATATCAAGGAAGGAGAATTGGTGATTATTATGGACAACAGCTGCTCACCTTTATCCTGGCCAATTGGTCGAATTACAAAGGTTCACACCGGTACCGACGGACTGGTAAGAGTGGCATCTATAAAAACTAAAGACTGTGTTATTAAAAGAGCAGTTAACAAAATTGCTGTTCTCCCTTTATATCAGGACTAGCGCCCTGATAGGGTGGGAGTCATTTTCGATTTCCACCATACAGTCATATTCGATTCATAACCTAATCGAACTCCGCACTCAATGACACTTTCGATTTAACTGTTTTCATCTCAACTTTACTTTTTTCTGTTCAACGGGTACGAACATCTCAACTCTACTCGAACAGAAACCGAAAAGAACAGTTTATTCTTTTTCATCCGCATGGTAGCTTTCATGCTATCTTTCGCATTCTTATTTTCGCAGTTATTACTTTACATTATTATTGTTTATTAATAAATCGCAATGATTTATCGCACCTTATGTTCTTCACGCATATTTAATTCTGTGTATTGTTTGTTAAATATAGTTTTCGTTTGTGAAAGAAAAATATAAGTGTTCATTATTGTCTTCACATCACATTACACAACAGCGGCTCAACACCTCTTTTGACAGCAAGAGATTGTAAGTAATTAAGTCCGTTAAGAGAATAAATGCAAAACAATTCTTAAGGGTACGATACATGTAAATGTAAGAGGTACCAATTTTCTGATTAACCGGTTGGTTTGAAAGAGCATGAGGAGGATTGGAAACAGAGAAGGATTTCCTATACACAGAAGTTTCAAAATAGCTATCATACCCAGTAACTAAAACATCAAGGAAGTGAAGTTAATTACAATTTCCTAACTCGGAGGTAAACTGTACATGGGGATGAATAGAATTCGTAATTTAAAGAGTGACAAAAATGTCAAAAGGTTTTTCAATAAGAATGAAAGTGCCATCCACGTAACGCATCTAACATTTAAAATTTAACAGCTTTAATAAATTATCCTCAAAATAATGCATATAAATATCAGCGAGATTAGGGGATAAAGAATTACCTATACTTAAACCATCACATTGTTTATAAAATTTGCTATTATATACAAAAGCAATTTCGGAAATATATCTTAATTGGTTTCATCTTGGTTACTGACCTTCGTTTCGTACCTTTCTCAATTTCAGCCAACTGTTCAAATGTAAAAATTTTCAGCCCTTTTGTTTGTCACTATCCCAGGGTCTCCCACTAATCAATCAAATATCCTACCTCCCACTATATTATAGCGGGTGTAAATGAAATTTAAAGAATTTTATTGCACCATTTCCTGTTAGAAAACTTGAATAGAAAATGTTTCGTAAATGAGCTTTTTCGTAGAAAGTAACTTTTAAGGAGAGAAAAAAAAAATCCTCCATCTCAATGAATAAACATACGTAAAAGTGATGTCCTTTACATGCAATTCCTACAGACCCAGAAGGCCGCGGTAGCCCGATCGGCAGAGCGATCAGCTCGTAATTGGAAATATTGCGGGTTCGATACTCGAGAAGCCAAACACCGTCGCGTACACTAATGGTGGCTGGTGCACGTAAAATCCGTCGTAGCGGCAATGTCCTCTATGCTCCCCTCAAAATTATACCTCGGGGGGTTACCAAAGGGGGGGGAGCCATCGCCTCCATGGAGGAGCAAAAATGTGAGGCCATATCTCCAGACCATCTTTAGGAGGTCGTCGACACTTAGGACCTAGATCGTCGACAATTGCCCAAAGCGCAGCACTAGCACAAAGTTAAACCCAACCAACCAACAAACAAACAAACCTATAGATCCAGAATTCTGTTTTTGTACGTAGTAACAAATTCCTGTTAAATTTGTCTGTAATAACGAGAATTCACTGTAATTTAAATTCTACAATTTATGAAATACATATCTATATAAATCGAAAATGAATTTTTTTCAATTATACTTTGTTATTTTCTTTCTTAAAAAATTAGCTTTTTTTTTTTTCTTTTTTGTTCTACGAAATCTTTAAAATTTATTCCTATTTTATTTATTCCGTTGTAGCCACAATGTCCTCTATGTTCTCCTCAAAATTATACCTCTGGTGGTTACCAAAGAGGGGGAGCCATCTCCTCCATGGAGGATCAAATTTGTGATGGAATGTCCCCGGACCATCCTTAGGAGGGAGTCCCAGATCGTCGCCAGTTACCCAAAGCAGCACTACTGCGACGATAAACCCAACCAACTAACAAACAAACAAACCTATAGACCCATATTTTTTTTTTTTTTTTTTTTTTTTTTTTTTGTACGTAGTAACAAGAAATCCATGTTAAATTTGCCTGTAATAAAGAGAATTCACTGTAATTTAAATTCTACAATTTATGAAATACATATCTATATAAATCAAAAATGATTTTTTTCAATTTTACTTTATTTTTTTTTTTTCTTAAAAATTCGCCTTTTTTTTTTCTCTTTGTTCTACGAATTCTTTAAAGTTTATTCTTAGTCAAATTTTATTTAAAATCATATAAACCCTTTCTTTTTAATTTCCTCTTTGTATTTAATTCCTTTGGAAAAGAAAAAAAAAACAAGTCTAGATACTTTTAAACATTTATCTCCGATTTATTCAGTAAGAATAGATTGTCAGTATATAAAAAATGTAAAATTCACTTTAATGATTTACAATGATGCGATTTAGCGATTGAACTCACTATGAAGTTTTAAAAAGGACATCTTTTTTTCTAAACTATTCTTCGAAAAAGAAAAGATTTTCTGAATGAAAATAATTATTTCAACTTGTTAAAGAATTAAATTCAAAGAGGGGTCAGTTTATGTAGAAAAATTGCGTTTCTATTCATTAAAATATTTATTATTTTTTTTTTTTATGTTTTAATCTCTGTGGATATTATAATTGTTTGTTATAGGGATTAGTAAATAATATTAACTATATGCATGTTCATAAATAGAAATAACAGTTACACGAACTTCCCGAGTTTGACTCAACGGTAAGAAATAAAAAATAAAAAGGTTTTATCTTAAAACATACATAAATTTCAAGTAATTTGTAAAAGCCTAACTTTAATCAAATAATATTATAGTTTTAAAAAATTAAAGAACACGCTTTTATAGAAATGTGAACTAAAAAGCACAAAATATCTTAGTATTAAAATGCAGGGTAAGAAAATATCGTGTGAGTGACACACCATAATATTTACATACTTTTAAATCTTTAATTAAAAAAATTTAGAATTAAACAAAAAACATTTTTAAAAAATACCCCCTGACTGGGATCAAACGCTAGACCTTTTGGTGCGTAGTGCGGAGCTATACCTCAACGCCACGGCGTTCACGTAGGATATGTCTTTTTTTACAATATAGATTTTTTGCTTGCTCCCAGAGCGGTTACAAACATACAAACATACATACATACATACATACAGGTAAAGCTAATAAAAGCGTGTTAAAAAAAAAAAAGAATAATATTATAATTTTAAAAAATTAAAGAACACGCTTTTATTGAAATGTGAACTAAAAAACACAAAATATCTATCTTAGTATTAAAATGCAGGGAAAGGGAAAATCGTGTGAGTGACACACCATAATATTTACATACATTTAAATCTTTAATTAAAATAATTTAGAATTAAACAAAAACCATTGTTAAAAAATACCTCCTGACTGGGATCGAACACTAGACCTTTAGGTTTGTAGCGCGGAGCTATACCTCAACGCCACTATGTTCACGTAGAAAAAGTCTTTTTTTTTTTTTTTTTTTTTTTTTTTTTTTTTTACAATATAGATTTTTTGTTTGCTCCCAGAGCGGTTACAAATATGCAAACATACATACATACAAACATACATACATACAGGTGAAGCTAATAAAAGCGTGTTAAAAAGAGTATTCACTTTTGAGAGAAAATTTTATACTCGATAAGTATGTTGGCTCTAAACAACGAGTTATTATTATTTTTTTCCCTTAACAAAATAGAGCTGGGGAAAAAACGAAAACACTGAGAAAAAATCATATACCTTCTTCATTTAGAATGAATAAGTGGTCATTCTCTAAATCCCTAAACTAGATATATAGATTTCCGAGTTATGCTTAAAAGATAAGCCAATAAACTGAATAGACGAAATGGTCAAGCATTTCCAGTCTGTATTTTTCTAAATGGTGAAATAATATTATAGATATTATGATTCCTTTGTATAGCGAGTAATTTTCGCTTTATTTCCTAGAACTAGGTATTTAAACTCGAATTATCGTTACTAAACTCGCCTCTTGTGTTCGCATTTATTTGCAAAGGTTTTTAAATAAGTTTGAACTCGATAATAAAGGAAAACACTCTAGAATTCTAATAGGGGTTTCTAGAACTTGCTTTCAAAGGGGGCTAGAATTTATAAGGATGACATGATACTATATTTACTAAAGCCGCAATTTTTTCTCTATATTTCAGTCACAGAATTTTTTTTTAATCCATTACCCGCTGGCGTTGCATTCACACAACACCAGAAATAATCGCGTTTAATAGTTAACTAAAAATGGTTTTTTATATTAAGTATTGTTTTTAAGTTAAAAAAGGATAGATGTTTATTTTATTTTTAAAATTTTGATATGAAAAAAAGTTTTAAGTTTAAAAATGGATTTCAAACTTGAAACACATTTCAAGTGAAAAATTTTGAAAATCTTCATATTTGAATGAGTTTACATAACTTGTAAAAACATGTTTTCGTAATAAAATAGTTACTTTTGTAGTCATCTGTATTTTATTCTGTTTTATGTTCCCTCAAGAAAATTTCCGCAAACATTTATTCGTATTAATTCTATACTCTTATTCCACTGAAGTTGTACAAATACAACACCCTGTATTTAGTAAGATAAGACTAATTTTAATAATTTTATTTTATGTTACTGTTATATATGATCAAAATAATGAGTATTACTGTCTGTATTTAGAAAAAAAAATCATTATTTCGAGTTTTGGCGGTTAATGGGTTAAGTGAAAAACGCAATATGCCACATAAAATTCTGTGCGTTACAGAAGCTTAGTTTCCAAGTCTAATATCGATTTACATTACAGTGTAATGTCTTAACCCTTTACGGCGCACTACCCTTTAAAGTTGGAATTTCAACAAAAAAAGTTGTAGGCTATCTACTTAGGTCTAAAGGAGTACACATGTATAATTTTGTAAAGATAGTACTTACCGTATTGAATCTGCGGGTGTTCCATCAGCTGGAACACTGCGCCACTAGAGCTCTGAAAAGTGCTGCTAAGAGCATCGCAGTAAAGCGCGTAAATATGTAGAAGATTTTGCATTTCAATTAAAAAACACTGTATTATACCTGTGTAGTAGATTTAGCATGACCCATGGTGCATCACGGGAGGCCTGCTACTCTACACCCCATTCCCCCCCTTTCCCCCCCAAAAAAAACAAAATCTTGTTTATATGACTTCTTATGAAATAATTTTATATTTACAGTTAGTATACATATATACAGGTCCTATGTGCAAAAATATTTACAATTAGTGTATTTTTAGCTTCATAAAATTTTTGGAATCACGTCACACTCTTTTGGTACAAGCACAAACGAACATTATAGGTTTTGCACATGAAACTAGTTTTGTGCGTTTTTTTTTTTTTTTTTTTAATAGACAACCAACCCTTCCTCGCAGCATCTTATAGCTTGACGTCATTCCCTCCAAACAGAGGAAAACAGAGCACGTAAAGACAGCTGTCTTCTCTCATCATTGTTTTCGGTTGCATAATATGAAAAGCGCTAGTGTCTCAGTGTTCCAGGAGATGGAACACCTTATTTTATTCAGCGATTCCTCGTATGTTTCCTGTATAAAATATTAAAATTAATATAGAATAAATAATTTAGAGTACAGCCAACGATATAACATAGAAATCTTTTTTCAAGCAATCTTTTTTGTATCACAAAAAAAATATACAAAATTTCTTGTAAATACGAGGGTTTAAAATAACTCGTCCCAGCTAAATATCATGGATTGCCTTGTGTACTGGTGCCATCTAAGGATGAAAAGGAAAGTTCAAAGTAAAAAATAAACCTATTTTTATGCATTTGCAATTGAATTTAACGGTTGCAGAAGCTAGCGAAGTTAGGTGTTCCATGTAGTGGAACACTGAGCGGCAAAGGGTTAAATGAAAACAGTTACATATAAAAAAGCACATAGAAGTTATTTAACCTTGCCACTGCTATGTACAATTTATTCACTTATTTTTTATATTTTCCTTTAATTCAGCTTCATTATTCAGATTCAGAATTATTTAAGCGTATGATATACCTATATTATTTATTTAATAATTTATTTAAATAAAAATATGTTTTTAAATATTTTGGAATTTTTTATTTTATTTTTAACACTTGCCAACAACGTTGAAAACAGTTAATGACTTCAGTTTGTTTGTGTGTCCGTGCTCTAACTGCCTTAAATATTCATAGGATTTCTTCAAAATTGATATATGTTATTCAAGTTCACTATTAGATGTTCCCTATTGAAATTGGAGGGAATACCTCCATTGGTTTGCGTACAGGGAAACCCAAAATTATTCCTAAGCGTTGTGTTCTATGAGAGCTATTTCTACAAACCATATTTTAATATCTTTATTTTACACTAATCTTAATGAAATTGAATATGCTATTCAAGTTTACTATCGGATGAACTTTATAGAAAATGGAGTAAATACCACCACTGGCTTGTATACAGCGACACCCAAAAGTATTTCAAAGCATTGCAGTCCATGAGAGATATTTTTATAAACCTAATTTTAATAACTTCATCGTACAGAAATCTTAATGAAATTGTAATATGTTATTTTTATGCACAAAAGAATGTTTTCTGTAGAAGGTAGTGTGATTAGCATTAGATTTACAGGGCCACACAAAAATATTCACTTACATTCAAGGCTTTTATTGGAAATTTGCTGGAATTGCATTTTCGTTTACATTAAGCATTTTTAACACTTTCTAACATTTTTTTTTAAATTGAATATGATTTCATTTTGTGTATCTGTCTGTCCGACTGTCCATCTGTCCGTCTGCCCACCCCAAGCGTCTGTAAATATTTTCAATAAAAAAATAAAAAAAAGATATGTGTTATTCAAGTTCCCTATGGAGTGTTCTCTATTTAAAATGGAATTAATAGGTCCTGTACCCCCTCTTTGTGTACAAGGACACCCAAGATATGCCAATGTGTTGCGTTTTATGGAAGACATTTTTATAAATCATATTTAAATAAATTTCTACTGTAAAATCTCAAAGAAAATGATATTTATTGTTAATATGCTAAAATAATGTTTTTCATAGTGTATAATATGGTTAACCTTCAGATTTACAAGGATACACTAAAATATTTAGATGCATTAAGGGCTGCAATTAGAATTTAAGAGCTGCATTTGCTTTTGTGTTAAGCATTTTTAACACTTTCCAACAATGTTTAAGAGTAATTATGAATTCAATTAGTCTGCCAGTCCTTCTGTCTGTCCGTTGTGCGATAACGGAGGCAAAGATCACTGAAAGTTAGAACAAGTACGTACAGACACAACAGGTACGTACAGTTGGAAAGTGTTAATAATCAATGTGTGCCGCATCATGATTTTTCTTTCTTGTTTTATTCTAATGCACTCAACAATGAGATTTGGAAACATATCTTTTCAGATAATTTTTAAGGCTCCAAAAATTTCACAGTGTAACCATCTCACTAACCCGCTTCTATCCCAATGTTCTGATTTTGGCAAATAATTTCATCTAGTTTGTTTTTCTTTCTTTCTTTCTTTTTTCTTTTTTTTTTTTTTTTTTTTCCAATTAAAATTCGTAAAAGAGTTTCATTAAAATATGCACGGAATTTTTTTGCTTCATCAGTTATTTACAAATTTACAAAGCTTGTTTTTATTAAAACTACCATGTGCTAACGGTCAAAGGTTTTAAATTTTTAAATGTGTAAATCAAAATTTTTGTAACCTGTATATTTATAATAAAATATTTTATTTCATTTCATTTATTTTCTTTTTTACACTTTTTACACATGAAAACCTATTTCATTATATGAACCAATAAGCGGAAATTACTAAAATCATTCAGTTAATTAAAATGAATATTCTCATGGCAGAACTTTCTTCGTTTACCTTGAGAATTTTTACAACTTTTTCTTTCCACTCAAAAACAATTTTTCCTTTTCGTAATTCCTAACAGGAGTACATTTGGTCTGTAAAGACCTTATGTATATAACAGCAGATGTTTCTCAAACTGACAAAGTTACCAGAAAGCCGATTTTTTTTTTCTCCCATGAGATTCAAACCTTCGTTTCATTTAAAATGCGAAAAAAGTTTTCTAATTTTATAAAAGCCTGTATAAGATGTTTTCTTCAAAACTAACAAGTAAGCGTTAAAAGCATTAGCATAAATCTAATAAAATTCTCTGCTTCTTTATTTATATATTTATTTTTATTTTTAAATTTCATTTTAAGAAACGTTTATATTTCTAGAAGTAACTACAGTTATCACAAAATAAAATAAAATAAAAAATAATTTAATTTTACAACAAATGTTGATATATGTACATATATATATATATATATGCATTTTAAACTCAAGTTAAATATATACTTATGTATATATAATTATATGCCTATATCATAATGTATATGTTAACATAAGTTAATACATAGTACATACATATTAATGTATAAATTAAGTTAAATATATACATATTTAACTTAACTAAATAATTTTTATGCTTTTTATTTTTTATCTATCAAATATCCATGTAAATTAAATCACCAGATATACTCTTATATTGTTAGTTATTACTTCGATTCATTATGCATTTTAAAATAAGACTTAATAATATTTTTTTTTTTCGTTATTTAGTAAAATAATTTATAAATTACTTATGTAATTATATTAATTTGAATTTTTGCCGAAACGTCAGTGGAGGCCCTCTGTTGAGACTCAAAACGGTTTTGGGCTGTGTCTGTGTGTCTGTCTGTCTATCTGTCTGTCTGTCTGTCTGTCTGTCTGTCGCCCGATAGCGGCCGCACAAATAGCGCTATTGACTTGAAATTTGGTACACATGTTCATGAGCCCCACGAAATCAGCTGTATAGTTTTTGGTATGTATTCCATTTGTAGTTCGTATACAGGGACACGCCAAAATTTTTCTTATCATTACGGCCTATGGGAGGAATTTGTATGTATCGCGATAGCGGCCGCAAAAATAGCGCTATTGACTTGAAATTTGGTACACATGTTCAAGAGCCCCACGATATCAGCTATACAGTTTTTGGTATGTATTCCATTTGTCGTTCCTATACAGGGATACGCCAAAGTTTTTCTTATCATTACGGCCTAAGGGAGGAATTTGTATGTACCGCGATAGCGGCCACAAAAATCAAGCTATTGACTTCCAATTTTTGCCGAAACGTCAGTGGAGGCCCTCTGTTGAGACTCAAAAGGATTTTGGGTGCCGTCTGTCCGTCTGTCTGTCTGTCTGTCGTGTGATAGCAGCCGCAAAAATCACGCTATTGACTTGAAATTTGGTACACATGGTCATGATCCCCACGAAATTAGCTGTATAGTTTTGAGTATGCATTCCATTTGTAGTTCGTGTACAGAGACACGCCAAAGTGTTTCTTATCGTTACGGTCTATGGGAAGAATTTGTATGTACCGCGATAGCCACCGCAAAAATCAAGCTATTGACTTCCAATTTTTGCCGAAACGTCAGTGGAGGCCCTCTGTTGAGACTCAAAAGGATTTTGTGTTCCGTCTGTCCGTCTGTCTGTCTGTCTGTAGTGCGATAGCGGCCGCAAATATCACGCTATTGACTATAAATTTGGTACACATGTTCATGATTCCCGCGAAATTAGCTGTATAGTTTTGGGTGTGCATTCCATTTGTAGTTCGTGTACAGGGACACGCCAAAGTTGTTTTTATCATTACGGCCTAGGGGAAGAATTTGTATGTACCGCAATAGCAGCCGCAAAAATTCTCCGATTGACTTGCAGATTGACGCATATATTCAGGCTCGGTATAGAAATAGCTATTTATTTTTTTTATGCCTATACTTTTTATGGATTGTATACAGGTACACGCCAAAATACTTCACATTACGGCGTATGAGGTGAATTGCGTTTAAACGCATTTTAACATCTTTACTTTGCAATCAAGAAAATTAAACTAGCGTACGTGAGTAAGATGTTTAAACTTACGTTGTTTGAAGAAAATATGTGCTCTTAAGCTTTCTAATTAATTTACAGGACCTTACAAAAGTGTTCTGACAATGTCACGTAGTCATCCAAACGATGTTAAATTTGGAACAATTATTAATTTTAAACGCAAAGTAAGCTGAATAGTTTTTATTGGTGTACACAATGTTTATGGTTTGTTTACAGAGACACGCAAAAGATTTTCGTAGCATTAGAGCCTATGGACAAACTTTTATTTAAGCGCGCACTTTAATGCGTTTATGCTGAATTGAACTTAATAAAATTAACATACATTATAAAGATGCTTAAAATTATGTTTACTCTTATAAAAGGTTATATATAGACGAAATAATTTATGGTACCTCACAAAATAATTCCGACTATGTACTGTAATCATCCAAATGATGTCAAATTAATTTGAAAAATTAACGAGTTATAATTAATTAGGTTTATTCTTATTATTGGCGTTTATAATGACTTTGGCTACTTTTCCGGGATACATAAAATAATTTCGTACTATTACGGTCTATAGTCGATATTTCTTAAAAGTTTATTTTAACATGGTTACACCCGATGAAATATAATGAAATTTTCTTAGAATTTAGAAAAGCATGATTTCCTGTTGATAATTGTGGGCATAGAATTGGAAATTAGTTTAAAGGTTATGCAAAATTATTTCGATATGCTATGTAATTTTTTTTTTTTTTTTTTTTTTTTGTATGAAATTTGGTATTGTTGAATTTCAGGGAATAATACAAGACCGTCGTTTATTAAGAATACATATTGTTGCGTACTTGGGGGCCCGTAAGTTGTCCGAGAATGAAAGGCGAAACCTGCGAAAATTCCGTGATGTATTCACAGAAAGTTCCAGAAAAATACAGGTCTATAAACCAAGTATCAGCTTCAGTTCAACCAGTAAACACAGCTTAAACAACAGCAAAACAACAGTACAAACTGTTTACCAATAACACATAAAGAAAGTCTCATCTAAAGAGGCTCAAAGCAAAGCAAGCATTTGACGAAACTGACATAGATCTGAGACTGACCACCTTGGCGAAAAAATGCTCCTTTTATACTTTTCTATCGAACACAGACTGTTCTGGAAAATTCTCGTATCTCATAATGAGATTAGAGCTTCCATATTTGGTATATCCCTAATAAGGATTTTCTAAATAATATCCCTAATAAGGATTTTCCCTAATAAGGTCGCCAAAAAAAATCGCCAAGGAGGGAAACAGTCGCCAAATTTGGCGCCAAATCCCTTACTTCCCTTATTGGAGTTTTTTAAGTGTTTTTAAGGGAAAATTAGTCTATTTTAACGCTAAAACGACTAGAAATGCACAAAGTTAGTACTTTATTAACTTTACTAAACCTCTTTGAAAGAATTGATACAAAAATAAATGCAATTACTTACAATTCCGTAACATTTTATAAGATATGCAAATAGAGACACAGCGGGGGGTTGAGGGGGACTGCAGCCCCCCTCAGGAATTTATCTGATTATGGTAACAAGTCGATTGAATCTACGATTATATAATAAGGAATAAATAAAAATGACCTATTGAATAATGTCTGATGTAAATAGGACGTTGAGGCTCCTGATCTGCAGATCCACTAATTTGAATTTATCTTTTAAGATACTAGATCATATAAAGTGCTTACTTCATTTTTTTATTTTCATTTAATTACACAGGTCTACATCTACAATTTTGATTTAAAAATTTTGGCTAACGTTTGTGTTTTTCTTTTTCTTTCTTTTTTTTTTTTCTTGTGTGTGTGTGTGTGTGTGTGCTGAAACCGAAACAGAAGCCAATTTTTCTCTATCGCGTATAGATTTTTGTCAATACAGGGTGCCTACAGACACAATTTCTTCCATGACTCTTCCAGGGTCGCGGTAGCCCGTTTGGTAGAGCACCTAGCTCACAATTGGAAGATTGCGGGTTCGATTGTCGAGCCGGCCAAAGACCGTCATGTACACTAATTGTGGCTAGTGCACGTAAAATCTGTAGTGGAAGCATTGTCCTCCACGTTCCCATCCAAATTATATGTCTGGGGGTCAGCAAAGAGGGAAAGCCATCCACTCCGGGTAGTATCAAAATTGTGATAGCACGCCTCTGAACCTTCCTTACGGGTGCGTCCTAGACTGTCGCCAACTATCCATTGCGCAGTACTAGTGCAGCTTTAAACCCAACTGTGACACTTCCCTCAATATAATTATATGGTAACTTTCATAGTAGGCTTCGATAATTAGCTATAAATAATCATGGAAACATGCTAGAAGTTACCGAAAACGAAGGTATGGTGTCGGTAGAAGTAATCGATAAGAAGCTCTAAAACGAACTTTGTAAAGTTGTAAAGTGAACGAAGATATCGTACTTACAAAAAACTGTACGTGACAGGAAAAAAACTGGTTTAATTTTTTTTTCAGCAAATCAGAAAACATATATATCAGCTAAAATTATCAAATCAAATTTTGCTAACACTTCTGTAGAGCTGTGCTATTTATGTTGTCCAATATTTCTGTTTTTATCTTTTACTACATCTCAAATCGCCTCTTACGATATTTTAACGTTCGCTTCCCTAACAACAAACTTGTGTATAGTATATCTTTAAAATGTCCCGTGGACGTCTTTTCATCCATAGGATATTCTGAGGATGTCATATGGCGAAGATGTGTTATTAGGGTTGTAAGTGCCGCATTTTTGTGTTTGGCGTTGTATTTTTATCTTGTTATTTCTATTTATGTAATATTTAAATTTAATAATTCATTTTTTGTCGTAAAGTATTTCTTTTTGTTGATTTCATAAAACTGCCCGGTACTTTTAAAGAAGTTTTGCAAAAAGGTTTCTTCATTATAGAAACAATGTTACATGTTTCCCCAAACAGTCATAAGTACCCCCGATGAAATTATAGCTATTTGTTTCCCAGATTTTTCCTGATTCATCATCCTTTCATCATTTTTAAGTTAAATTATGCATTTTTCAACAAGTGATCTTCAACTGTTTTGTGTACATTTATTTATTTATTTATTTATTTATTTATTTATTTATTTTTCAATAATGATCAGTTTCCGGATTTCTTCGCACTGTCGTGATGAAATATTTATGTATATATACTGTACATTTATATATCTATCATCGAAGATAGAGATGCATCGATAGATTTTTTTATTTACATAACTGATTTTGGTACTGCTGATTTATTAGTACTGCTAGATTTTTAAGAACGCATTTGGGCAGCATCGGAAGCAATTTACAGTGCAAAACTACACAATGTGTGGAAAGAACTCAATTTAATTACAGATTACATGTTTGTCGCGTAGCAGAAGTATCACACATCGAATTTTTGTAACTGAAAAAAAATACATATTTTTTTTTTCTTCAGTTTTGTGTCACGTATTGCAATCTGTGCAATAGTTTAAAATTAAAAATTTAAGTAAAATAAATAATAATAATAATAATAATAATAACAGCAGAAGCTTTTTATTGTGGGCCCCTAAAAAGCATAAAATAAAAATTTATTTTTGCGAAGACATGCTATAGAAAAATGAAAGTTTCAACATTAAAAAATTTTTAGAGAAAAATATAGATATTTCCCTTTTGAAAGAGATGAAAATTTTTAAACATTCAAAATATTTTAAAAAGCATTCGAGACCAATATTCTTAGTTATTAGTTTTTGTATAAGTACCCGTTAAGCCATGAGTTTCAAAGGTCTCTAATGCTTTTTAAGATAATTTGAATATTTAAACATTTCATCTCTTGCAAAAGTGAAATATCTATATTCTTCTCTAAAATTTTCTTAATGTTGAAACTTTCATTTCTTTATAGCATGTCTTGGCAAGAATAAATTTTTATTTTAGGGTTTTTAGGGGTCCACAGTAAAAAGCTTCTACTTTCGAAAAGTGGTTTTTTTTGTTGTTGTTTGTTTTTTTTTTTTTGTTGTTGTTGTTGTTTGTTTGTTTGTTTGTTTGTTTGTTTGTTTTTAACTTAAATTTTTATTTTGTGCTTTTTAGTTACAATAATTTAAAAAAGAAAAAGAAAAAAAAAAAAGCTTCTAAAAATTAAATTAATCAACATTTTTTAGGATACATCCTAGACACCGGGAGATTTTCTTTTATTAACTGACACCTTTTCTATTAATTATCTACAAAAATTAACACATTAATCCTTGGAGGATCGAAAACACGACCATTGAGTTATCAGAATGACGTTCAAACCAAAAGTCAAAGAACTGCCAAGAAAAATCATAGAACATTCTATAAATATCTAACGAAAACCTTTGTAAAAAGAATATTGTTTTCTAATGCTTTTTAAAATGTTTTGAATATTTAAAATTGTTCAGCTCTTGCGAAAGTGGAAAATCTATATTTTTCCTTAAAATTTTCTTATTGTTGAAACAACTTTCATTTTTTACTTCCATTACCCTACTACCGTAGATAATGGAAGTATTGTATTCGGTCTGAAAATTCGATATCGGGTTTTCACCTGATTTACACGTTTTACGGTCCCCTGAGTCCAAAAAAGTGGTTTTTGGCAATTGGTCAGTGTGTATGTATGTGTGTGTGTGTGTGTGTGTGAGAGAGAGAGTGTATGTATGTGGAGAATCTTCTGGCTACTATAGCTCAGAAACTAATAAAGATAGAGCTACGAAATTTTAGAACTGAAATACGTCTGGTGTACAGATGAAATTTCCAAATTTTGGTGAAAATTGAAAAACCGGAAGTGGGACATCGGAAACCGGAAGTGGGACCGTAAGTCCGTATCTCAAAAACGGCTCTAACGATTTTCTTCAAACTTCCTATATAAACACTCTGTTAGATGTCCTTTCGAATGATATAGTTGGTTTGTTCAGGAAAATTGATAGGCGTCCTGTATAAATAGCTCAATTTCAGGCCTCGCAAAGGCGTTTCTTTAAAAACGGTTGTACGGATTTTTTTCAAACTCGCCATTTTAACTCACGTTTAAATATGTTTTTATATGTAATTATTGTTTTCCTGTCAATAATTGAGTTTAACCGGAAGTGGGACATCGGAAACCGGAAGTGGGACCGTAAGTCCGTATCTCAAAAACGGCTCTAACGATTTTCTTCAAATTTGTTATATAAACACTCTATTAGATGTCCTTTCGAATGATATAGTTGGTTAGTTCAGGAAAATTGATACGCATCCTGTATAAATAGCTCAATTTCAGGTCTCCCAAGGGCATTCCTTTAGAAACAGCTGTACGGATTTTTTTCAAACTCGCCATTTTAACTCACGTTTAAATATGCTTTTGTATGTAATTATTGTTTTCCTGTCAATAATTGATTTTTTGTAAATGTTGGTATCTCAAAAATGGCTCTAACGATTTTCTCTTTAGGTCACTTTTATGTTTTCTGATCACATTATCTCTCAAAAATGCATATAATACGTGTAATAGTGGGTAATGGAAGTCGTGTGGTTGTTTCACACCAGATTTTTATAGCATGTCTCTACAAGAATAAATTTTTATTTTATGCCTTTTAAGGCTTCACAATAAAAATCTACCAGTTTATTTTTATTATTATTTTTTTTTTTAACTTGAACTTTTATTTTGTGCGTTTAGTAACTGAAAAAAAGCTTATTAAAAAACATAAAATTTTTTTAGTGTACTACGTAAACAATGAAAGAATTTCTTTTAATTGACATCTTTTTAATTAATTATCTGCAAAAAAAGTAACACATCGGCATTCGAGGTCCGAACTCATGACCATCACGTAACCAATATGACGTTTTGATAAATTGCGCTAACAAGCGACTCAAAAAGCTGCGTACATTTACATTAAAGAACGGGGAGGTGCCCTGTTTATAGCGTGGCACCAAGATACGATGACAAAAATTCACTTTCAATAAAAAGCTTATAAAAAAAACTTATTTAAATTTTTATTTTATGCTTTTAGTAACTGGAAAAAGCTTTAAAAAACTCTTCAAAATTTCTTAGGGTACCGTGTAGAAAATGAAAAATTTTCTTTTATCAGTTGACACTTTTTCTATTAATTATCTGCAAAAATTAACACATCGGCCTTTTGAGTATCGAATTCACGACCATCCCGTTACCAACATGACGCTCTAACCAACTAAGCGAACGAACTATGAAAAGAAATACTTACCTTTACTTTAAAGGAAAGGCGCCTTGTTTTTTATCGTGATTCGAAGGCACAATGACAATCAATAACAAGCATCTAATAAAAAATTTTAAAATCTGGTTATTCATTTATGCTAATCTTATATATTATAATCTTCGATTTATGGAAGTAAAAAATAAAAATAGTTTTTGCTAAATAAAATATGAGAACTTGAGGATTTATAATTTCAAAATAGTATAAGTAGAACGTATTATCCAGTACAATGCAAATGTACTCAGTTATTATCAATATAGCTTTAGAAAATTTCACAAATGTAGATTTTGGAAAATAAATAGACTTTAAAACAAAATTACTTACGAATGAGATTACATGTGCTAACCTTATATATATATATATAATCAATTATATAAGTTAAAAAAATAGTTTTTGTCAAATAAAATATGAGGACTTGAGCATTTATAACCTCAAAATAGTATAAGTAGAACGCATTATCCATTACTCAGGTAAAGGTACTCAGTTATTATGGATATAGCTTTAGAAAAATTCACAAATGTAGATTTTGGAAAGTACATACACTGTAAAAAATAATGGTAGATTTTACGGCAGAATGGGCTGGCAATATGGGTGCCAGCACATTCTGCCGTTAGAAATGAGTAATTTACAGTAGAAACACCTATAAAAGAGTCTCTCTTTACAGGTGTTTCCGCTGTAAATTGCCTTAATTAACAGCAGAGTGTGCTGGAAATATGGGTGCCAGCACGTTTAGCTGTAAAAACGACCGTTATTTTTTACAGTGTAGACTTTAAAACAAAATTACTTACGAATGAGATTATCCGTAATCACCTTATATATGTATATAAATTCAATTTATGGAAGTAAAAAATTTTTTTTTTTTTTGTCAAATAAAATATGAAGACATGAGAATTTGTTGCTGTTGTTGTTGTTGTCGTGTGATAAGTGCAGAAAAAAAAAAGGTGTATAGGCAAGTCAAATGGAACCAAAGGCATGGAGCACAGCCCTGGCCACACCTCCGACTTTTTCGGTGTAAAGGGTGTCATGGCAGCAGTTGAGGTCGATGTTGAAGAGGGTAGAGGTAACAGAGATGCAATTGAAGAGATGCCTCGGATCCAGCTGAGTTCCTGGGCAGTGCCTGCATTCTGCGTAGGTTCTAGAGCCGTCGGGCATGATCTTCATACCTCTCATGTGCCCCGTCCGTAATCTGCTGATGGTAGTGGTGATTTCACGGTAAAGATTAAGCTCCAGAAGGCACCATTTCTTCCGAGGTCCGCCGCAGAGCTGATGTTTTGCGACGGCATTTGCATCAAAGCAAATGGTTTGCATGGGAGGGGTATTTATATTACTAGCCTCCTTGGCGAGGGAGTCCGCTTGTTCATTCCCCTCGATGTTGACATGAGCAGGGACCCATTGGATGGTGCAGGTTTGTTCCCTGGCAACAATATGGTGGACAGAAGCTCGTTGATATCTTGGGCGAGTCACTTGAGCATTTATAACCTCAAAATAGTATAAGTAGAACGCATTATCCAGTACAATGCAAGGGTACTCAGTTATTATCAATATAGCTTTAGAAATATTCACAAATGTAGATTTTGGAAAATAAATAGTTATCTGTGCTAAACTTATATATGTATAGAATCAATTATATAAGTTTAAAAAAGTGGTTTCTGTTAAATAAAATATGAGGAATTGAGCATTTATATTCTCAGAACAGTATAACGTATTATTCAATGCAATGAAAAGGTAATCAGTAATTATCAAAATAGCTTTATATAGTTTCACAAACGTAAATTTTGGAAAGTGGATAGATTTTAAAACAAAATTACTTACAAATGAAGTTACGGTTCCTTTAAGTTATTGTGGGTGTCTGCATGGGTATTCATTTCATAGGAAAAAAAACTGTATAATTGATTAAAAATATTAAAAATATTTTTTAACACTTCAATAAGTAATTTCAAAATTAGTTGACAAAAATCGAATAGATTTTAACGAAAACGAGGTAAAATGTTTTTATTATTATTATTATTATTATTATTTTAATCCAAAGAGCTCACTTATAATGAGGTAAAATACTTGAATATTGATAATTTTGTCAACTTTCCAACACACCATAACTTGAAATATTGTCAAACATCCTATGACAACTTCATATGATCTCCAATTTTGATATCTAAACAGTATACCTGGACTTGATAAAGGTTAGTAACGGTCTTCCTTCAATTACATTCAGTAGAAGTTTAAGCTCTTCATAGAAATTGTTAAAAGAGTTTTCTTTTTATAATTTGTTCCCCTTCGAAAAGTGAGTAACTTTTAGAAACTAATTTCCTCGAAAATAACAAAGAATCAGATCGATATCTACGCAGAAAAACCTTTATTCACTTAATTTTTATTAAATGGTTGAAGGCTTTATATTACTTTTACCTCGGGCAAAATGCAGGTAATTAATTTTTTTAATTATATTGGTAACTTCAACATTTCAGACTGATTTTTAATTCTCAAAATCATCATTGGTTTCATCTAAATAAATAAATTTATTTACATTCTAAAATGTTATTTCTCGTTAGAAATGCGAATTAACAATAAAATGTTATTTTCTTGTTAATGACAATTTATTTTATTCCTATCTATGTATAAAAACAAATTATTTCTTGTGTTTATCGAAATGGTCAAAGCCGTTTGTTTTCCGTAATGTTTTTCTCACGACAAAGATCATATTATCAGAAAAAAAAATTAAAATTAAAATTAAAAATCTTGGTGAGGACAACTTATTGAATTCTCCAAAAACCTTTCATCTTATTCATATCTGGGAAGGAAATTTATTTTTTTTAGTCGAATTTTCGGAATTGAGTTATTAATATATTTATACGTTTTGAGGTTCTCTGAATCAAAAACTCAAGTTTTAGAGATTGGTCTGTGAATCAATTATTAGAATAAATCAAGAAAAAATATTAGCAGAATTTACAATTTAGGTATTCTAAATCTGTATTATACAGGGCTGCTACACAAAACTTTTCGTTGAGATTGGATGAATGGTTCACGTACGGGCACATACAAAATTATTAAAATTAGAAAGGCTTGAATAGCTTTAATAATGCTTGTTTGTCTGAAATAAATTTTAATATGTTAAATTTAATTTTAAAATATCCAGCACATCAACATCTAACTTTTCAACATTCTGATTTGTTGTTTAAAATATTTAGTTAGGGAACTTTGGGTACGGCCATAGTACTATTATTCACGATACTTAATAGTACGAACTGCTACACAAAACTTTTCGTTGAGATCGGGCGAAAGGTTCACGTACAGTCTCATACAAAATTATTAAAATGCATTACATCGGTGTGCTAAATTTCAGGTAGGTAAAATTTAATATATTTAAACTACATTAAACAAGATGAAACTGGAAAACAATTTCAGAATGTGATATGAAAAATATTTATTCTTCGTTTACAGCGCCCCATAATTATTTCCGATATATTAGTACCCTATGTCTGCATAAAATAAATATATATTGGAAAATGAATATTTTTTGAGCATAAAATTTTAAACGTTTAGTATTAATATTTGCGTAATTGTAATTAAACTCATATCATGAGTCATGTTGCTTTAAATTACTTATAAAGGAATAGAATGGCATTCAATCTCTGCATTTAAACTGTTAGGTTTATAAAAAGAACAATATATAAGTTTCTTCGAAGAAAACTTTTTTACAGTTAGATCCACGAGATTAATCCGTAATTAAAAAACTAATGGAAACTTGACCTGAACTTTCACGCAGTTCTTTTAGCTATAGTGTCTTCGCCATATAAATAGTGTATATCTTGTTTGCTGTTTGTATGGTATTTTTTACCTTTTCGGTAAAAAATAAATTAAATAATTAATTAATTTAATTAAATGTTTATAATGCTCTTTGTATGCTTTCCATATTTAAAAGCGTATACAACTTAAAATTTAAGAAAACGAAATTTAAGAAAATAATATTCTTAATTAAAAATAATTAACACATCGGAAACCGAACTTTCTGCCAAATATGCCTGAAATACTATACTAATTAGAATATGCACGCATCTCATTTGTTTTATATCATCTTAATATAATTAAACCTACCGAAAATCGGCACTAATTTTCCAGAAGACTCGTTAATTCTATCCAAATATTATTCAAAAACATTTTGTACATCAAGTGTGATGTGATTTCATTGGACTGATATATTACAAAAGTCTGCTATGAATTTCCTTTATTCAAGGTAATGTGCTTTTCTGATGTATTTTTGGATGCTGATTAATAACAAAAAAATATTCAAAAAGTTCCATCGGAGTTTTGGCCGAGAAATGGAATTCTTTGACAGAAACGAACTTAAAACTCCACTATGTCTCTTTTCAGTTATTTTCTGGAAATCTAGGCGATATGAATAAAGTACAAAAAGAATGATTTTATCAAGACATTAAAACAACTAGTATGTTGTGGCCACCACATGACTTTCTTCTGTATTTTTCTATACAAATTCTCTCAGTAAATATAATTTATTAAAATTATTATTAAAAAAATTATCTTCCATCACTAAATATCAAAAAAAAAGTTGAATTTATTTTCAATGTTACATTTAAAAAAAAAGTCGATAACTTTATTTTAATTTATTGCAGATCGATGGTTCAACCATTCGTTTTAAAGATATAGGCGAGCTCTTTTGAAAGATACACATCATGAAAATTTACTCCCCTCCCCCCAGGGGGAGAGGCGAGCCTCCTACATACACAATTTTCTTTTCATAGTTGACTATCTCTATTACAAATAGTTCTGTTAAATTTCATAATGAATGTTAAAAAATAATTCTTTTTATGCACATTTATACAAAATTTTGTCCTATACCACCAAGTTAAAAATTTAGAAAAAGCGGGATGGGAACGCAAGCTGTTGGACATTTTCTACCAAAAGTTGATAGGCACTAATTTATGTCAATATGTAACTACATACCAATTTGTATGAAATTCTGTGCATTAGTTAGTACCTGAGATACAGTCGCCACAAAATTTTGTCACACACACACAAAGACAGACATTTTCTAAAAATGGTCAAATCGTGTTCTACAGCTATCAAAACGTGTAAATCTATCAAGAATCCGAAGTCGTAAATTTTTATGAATCCAATTCTTTCTTCTATTGAATATAGAAGAAAGTAATGAAAAGAAGGTATTAGAGCCGAAGGAGTGTTAACGTGTGAGCAGATTATTGTTGAATGATGCACAGAGAATGTCTTTAGGTTGTGTACAAGCGAAATAACTCTAAATGGAGCTATGATATAAGGAAACAGAGACATTTAAAAGATAATGTGTAAATAATAGCCTATTTTAAGTATTTTATGCATAAGGAGTTTTGATAATGTTATAGCCTCGGTATCGATTCTTCAGATTTTCAGCTCTACTTTGTGGAAAACTCTTACGTGACAGGAAGAAAAAGCAAATATTTCTGAATTCAGCGTATCAGAAATGTCAGAAACACGCAAAGCAGTGAAAAACTTGAAAAGTACGATTTTGCACACCTGTGTTTATGAGCGCAGAAAATAATGGAGAATGAACGAAACTATCCGTCATTTTATTTATCCGATTTCGTTACTGATGAAATACGCTAGAATATATGAATATAGTAAGCTGTAAATTTTGTTTCATGCATTACACTGCTCGGCATGAAAATTGTCCCCAACATCATTTTGGGAAATTCTGATGTAAAATGACCTCCTGAATCCGAATAGGGCGTCCATTTTGCCCTACCACCTACCGTTTTTTAGGGACGGTCCCCTATTTTTATCACTTTTTGGTAATTTTGTGGCTATAAATTTGATTTTTAGGGAGGAAAAGAATGATTTTTTTTTAACTGTTAAATATCTCCTGTGGAGCTACAGAGATGGGGGGGATTTTTAATCGATAATTTCAGTGGAATTGCCACTGAAATTATGTACTGTTTTCTTATATTTTTTAATCTATTTTTAATGTTATTTATTACATTATATATATTGTTTTTAAGTGTTAAATCAATTGTTTTTCATTCTCGAAATCAAATTCATAGCCATAAAATTACCGAACAGTGATAAATATTGGGGGAGGTGGTGTCTCAAGAAGATGGTGGGTGACTAGACAAAATGGTGGTCAGATTCTGATTTAGGAGGTCATTTTACATTTAAAAAAAAAAAAAAAAAAACAGCAAAAATGGTATCAGAGCTCGATTTTTTTTTTTTTTTCAGTATAGTGTTTTTAGTGCAGAAAAAAATTGACAATAAATTAACGAAACTATCATCTGATTTCGTTACTGATAAAATACTCTAGAATACGTGAATATCCTAAGCTGTAAATTTTGCTTCATACATTATCAAAGTCCAATTATATTTTAATTGCCGAAACGTCAGTGGAGGCCCTCTGTTGAGACTCAAAACGGTTTTGGGCTGTGTCTGTGTGTCTTTCTGTCTGTCTGTCTGTCTGTCTGTCTGTCTGTCTGTCGCGCGGTAGCGGCCGCAAAAATAGCGCTATTGACTTGCAATTTGGTATACATGTTCATTAGCCCCACGAAATCAGCTGTATAGTTTTTGGTATGTATTCCATTTGTAGTTCGTGTACAGGGACACGCCAAAGTTTTTCTTATCATTACGGCCAATGGGAGAAATTTTTATGTATCGCGATAGCGGCCACAAAAATCACGCTATTGACTTGAAATTTGGTACGCGTGTTCATGTGCCCCACGAAATCAGCTGTATAGTGTTAGGTGTGTATTCCATTTGTAGTTCGTGTACAGGGACACGCCAAAGTTTTTCTTATCATTACGGCCTATGGGAGGAATTTGTATGTACCGCGATAGCGGCCACAAAAATCATGCTATTGACTTGCAATTTGGTACACATGTTCATGAGCCCAACAGAATTAGCTGTATTGTTTTAAGTGTGTATTCCATTTGTAGCTCGTGTACAGGGACACGCCAAAAATTTTCTATCATTACGGCATATGGGAAGAATCAGTATGCAGCGCCATAGCAAAAATCAGGCTATTGACTTCCAATTTTTGCCGAAACGTTAGTAGAGGCCCTCTGTTGAGACTCAAAAGGATTTTGGGTTCCGTCTGTCCGTCTGTCTGTCTGTCGGCCTGTCGTGCGATAGCGGACGTAAAAATCACGCTATTGACTTGAAATTTTGTACACATGTTCATGATCCCCACGAAATTAGCTGTATAGTTTTGGGTGTGCATTCCATTTGTTGTTCGTGTACAGGGACACGCCAAAGTTTTTTTATCATTACGGCCTATGGGAAGAATTTGTATGTACCGCAACAGCGGCCGCAAAAATCCTTCGATTGGCTTGCAAATTGGCGCACACGTTCCAGCTTTGCATATAAGTAGCTGTATAATTTTTATTTCTGTATTTTTTATAAACTGTGTACAGGGACACTCCAAAATTCTTACATTACGGCGTATGGGGTGAATTTTGTTTCAACGCATTTTAATATCATTACTTTGCAATGAAGAAAATGAAACTAGGGTACGCGAGTAAGATGCTTAAACTTATGTTGTTTGAAGATAACATGTGCTCTTAAGCTTTTTAATTAATGTACAGGACCTTACAAGAGTGTTCTGACAATGTCACGTAGTCATCCAAACGATGTTAAATTTGGAACAATTATTAATTTTAAACGCAAAATAAGCTGAATAGTTTTACTGGTGTATACAATGTTTATGGTTCGTTTACAAAGACACACGAAAGAATTTCGTAACATTAGTTCCTATGGACAAATTTTTAATTTAAGTGCGCACTTCAATGCGTTTATGCTGAATTGAACTTAATAAAGTTAACATACATTAAAAAAATGCTTAAAATCATGTTTCTCTTAAAACAAGGTTATGTATAGACTACATAAATTATGGGACCACACAAAATAATTCCGAGTATGTACTGTAATCATCCAAATCATGTCAAATTAGTTTGAAAAATTAATGAGTTATAATTAATTAGGTTTATTCTTATTATTGGCGATTATAATTACTGTGGCTACTTTTCCGGGATACATAAAGGAATTTCGAACTATTACGGTCTATAGTCGGTATTTCTTAAAAGTGTATTTTAACATGGTTACACCCCATCAAATATAATGAAATTTTATTAGAATTTTAAAAGCATGTTTTCCTGTTGAAAATTGTGGGCATAGAATTGATAATTAGTTTAAAGGTTACGCAAAATATTTGCGATATGCTATTTAATTTTTTTTGTATGAAAATTGATAGTTATGAAATTTGGTATTTAGGAATTTCAGGGAAATAATACAAGACCGCGTTTATTAAGAATACTTCTTGTTGTGTAATTGGGGGTTCGTAAGTTCTCCGAGAATGAAAGGCGAAACTTTCAAAAATTCAGTGATTTATTCACAGAAAGTTCCAAAAAAATACAGGTCTATAAACCAAGTATCAGCTTCAATTCAACCAGTAAACATAGCTTAAACAACAGCCGTTAACGGCAAAACAAGAGTACAAACTGTTTATCAATAACACATAAAGCAAGTCACATTCAAAGAGGCTCAAAGCAAAGCAAGCATTTGACGAAACTGACACAGATCTGAGATTGGCCGCTTTGGCTAAAAAAATATTCCTTTTATACTATTCTATCGAACACAGACTGTTCTGGAAAATTCTCGTATCTCATCAGCCAATGAGATTAGAGCTTCCATAATTGGTATATCCCCAATAAGGATTTTCTCGCCCAGGTCACCAAAAAAATCGCCAAGGAGGGAAAGAGTCGCCATATTTGGCGCCAAATCCATTTCTTTCCTTATTGGAGCTTTTTAATGCGTTTTTAAAGGAAAATTAGACTATTTTAAGTCTAAAACGACTAAAAATGCACAATATTAGCATTTTATCGACTTACTAAGCCTCTTTGAAAGAATTGATACAAAAATTAATGCAATTATATACAATTCAGTAACACTTTATATGATATACAAACAAGTATACAAAAAGAGACATAGCAGGGGGTTGAGGGGGGCGGCAGCCCCCCTCAGGAATGTATCTGATTATAGTAGTAAGTCGATCGAATCAATATGTACTATTATATAATAAGGAATAAATAAAAATGACCTATTGAATAATGTCGGATGCAAATAGGACGTTGAGGCTCCTGATCTGCAGAACCACTAGTTTCATTGAACTCATTATTGCCGAAACGTCAGTGGAGGCCCTCTGTTGAGACTCAAAACGGTTTTGGGCTGTGTCTGTGTGTCTGTCGTTCTGTCTGTCTGTCTGTCTGTCTGTCGCGCGATAGCGGCCGCAAAAGTAGCGCTATTGACTTGAAATTTGGTACACATGTTTATGAGCCCTACGAAATCAGCTGTATAGTTTTTGGTATGTATTCCATTTGTATTTCGTATACAGGGACACGCCAAAGTTTTTCTTATCATTACGGCCTATGGGAGGAATTTCTATGTATCGCGGTAGCGGACGGAAAAATAGGGCTATTGACTTGAAATTTGGTACACATCTTCATGAACCCCGCAAAATCAGCTGCATAGTTTTTAGTATGTATTCCATTTGTAGTTCGTATACAGGGATACGCCAAATTTTTTCTTATCATTACGGCCTAAGGGAGGAATTTGCATGTATCGCGATAGCGGCCACAAAAATCACGCTATTGACCTGCAATTTGGTACACATATTCATGCGCTCAATGGAATTAGCTGTATAGTTTTAGGTGTGTATTCCATTTGTAGTTCGTGTACAGGGACACGCTAAATTTTTCTTATCATTACAACCTAAGGGAGGAATTTGTATGTATTGCGATAGCGGCCACAAAAATCACGCTATTGACTTGAAATTTGGTACACACATTCATGATCCCCACGAAATAAGCTGTATAGTTTTTGGTATGTATTCCATTTGTAGTTCGTATACAGGGACACGCCAAAGTTTTTCTTATCATTACGGCCTAAGGGAGGAATTTGTATGTATCGCGATAGCGGCCACAAAAATCACGCTATTGACCTGCAATTTGGTACACATATTCATGAGCTCAATGGAATTAGCTGTATAGTTTTAGGTGTGTATTCCATTTGTAGTTCGTATACAGGGACACGCCAAAGTTTTTCTTATCATTACGGCCTAAGGGAGGAATTTGTATGTATCGCGATAGCGGCCACAAAAATCACGCTATTGACCTGCAATTTGGTACACATATTCATGAGCTCAATGGAATTAGCTGTATAGTTTTAGGTGTGTATTCCATTTGTAGTTCGTGTACAGGGACACGCCAAAGTTTTTCTTATCATTACAGCCTAAGAGAGGAATTTGTATGTACCGCGATAGCCACCGCAAAAATCAAGCTATTGACTTCCAATTTTTGCCGAAACGTCAGTGGAGGCCCTCTGTTTAGACTCAAAAGGATTTTGTGTTCCTTCAGTCCGTCTGTCTGTCTGTCTGTCGTGCGATAGCGGCCGCAAATATCACGCTATTGACTTGAAATTTGGTACACATGTTTATGATCCCCACGAAATTAGCTGTATAGTTTTGGGTGTGCATTCCATTTGTAGTTCGTGTACAGGGACACGGCAAAGTTTTTTTTTTTTATCATTACGGCCTATGGGAAGAATTTGTATGTACCGCAATAGCGACCGCAAAAATTCTCCGATTGACTTGCAAATTGACACATATATTCAGGCTCGGTATTGAAATAGCTATTTATTTTGTTATGTCTATACTTTTTATGGATTGTATACAGGGACACGCCAAAATACTTCACATTATGGCGTATGAGTTGAAATGCTTTTAAACGCATTTTAACATCTTTACTTTGCAATCAAGAAAATTAAACAAGCGTACGTGAGTAAGATGTTTAAACTTATGTTGTTTGAAGAAAATATGTGCTCTTAAGCTTTCTAATTAATGTACAGGACCTTACAAAAGTGTTCTGATAATGTCACTTAGTCATCCAAACGATGTTAAATTTGGAACAATTATTTATTTTAAACGCAAAGTAAGCTGAATAGTTTTTACTGGTGTATACAATGTTTATGGTTTGTTTACAGAGACACGCAAAAGAATTTCGTAGCATTAGAGACTATGGACAAAACTTTTATTTAAGCGAACACTTTAATGCGTTTGTGCTGAATTGAACTTAATAAAATTAACATATATTATAAAGATGCTTAAAATTATGTTTACTCTTAAAAAAGGTTATGTATAGAATAAATAATTTATGGGACCACACAAAATAATTCCGAGTATGTACTGTAATCATCCAAGTGATATCAAATTATTTTAAAAAATTAATGAGTTATAATTAATTTGGTTTATTCTTATTATTGGCGTTTATAATGACTGTGGCTACTTTTCCGGGATACGTAAAATAATTTCGTACTATTACGGTCTATAGTCGATATTTATTAAAAGTTTATTTTAACATGGTTACACCCCATCAAATATAATAAAATTTTATTAGAATTTTAAAAGCATGTTTTCCTATTGATAATTGTGGGCATAGAATTGGAAATTAGTTTAAAGGTTACGCAAAATATGTCCGATATGCTATGTAATTTTTTTTTGTATGAAATTTGGTAGTTATGAAATTTGGTATTTATGAATTTCAGGGAAATAATACAAGACCGTCGTTTATTAAGAATACATATTGTTGCGTACTTGGGGGTTCCGTAAGTTGTCCGAGAATGAAAGGCAAAACTTGCAAAAATTCAGTGATGTATTCACAGAAATTTCCAGAAAATTACAGGTCTATAAACCAAGTATCAGCTTCAATTCAACCTTTAAACACAGCTTAAACAACAGCCGTTAACAGCAAAACAACAGTACAAACTGTTTAGCAATAACACATAAAGAAAATCTTATCTAAAGAGGCTCAAAGCAAAACAAGCATTTGACAAACTGACCGCCTTGGCGAAAAAATGCTCCTTTTATACTTTTCTATCGAACACAGACTGTTCTCGAAAATTCTCGTATCTCATAATGAGATTAGAGCTTCCATATTTGGTATATCCCTAATAAGGATTTTCTCGCTAAAGTCGCCAAAAAAATCGCAAAGGAGGGAAACAGTCGCCAAATTTGGCGCCAAATCCATTTAAGGGTAAATTAGGCTATTTTAACGCTAAAACGACTAGAAATGCACAAAGTTAGCATTATATTAACTTTACTAAGCCTCTTTGAAAGAATTGATACAAAAATAAATGCAATTATTTACAATTCCGTAACACTTTATAAGTTACGCAAATAGAGACACAGCGGGGGGTTGAGGGGGGCGGCAGCCCCCCTCAGGAATGTATCTGATTATGGTAACAAATCGATCGAATCAATATATACGATTATATAATAAGGAATAAATAAAAATGACCTATTGAATAATGCCTGGTGTAAATAGGACGTTGAGGCTCCTGATCTGCAGATCCACTAGTGTAGATATAACTTGAAAAAAAAAAAATCATATTATTCGAAAATTTTGAAAAGTTATTGATTAAGAAATAATTAAGTGTGTCTTAATGCGTTCTTTATCACATATTTGTTATTCATAAGGTTTGAAGTTTTGCATCAGATTTCATTAATAGTTTTTTACAGTTAAGAAGTGAAAATAATTTTAAACTTTTGACTACATTTTAATATATTCTTATAATTGGATTTCTGATTTGTACAAAAGTTTTAAAACTTTTCCTCGTCATAGCTATGTAATTTCTGCCTTCAAATTATAAAGGGAATTTTATATGCGAAAAGCATTAAGTTATGCCAGAAAGTAAATTAAAAAATTGAAATAGAGAAAATATTTATGAGCAGACGAAAATTAGGATTTCAATATGTTTGTTGATCGAGAAGGATATTGATTATTTTAGTAATAAAGACTGCCTTTGGAATTCATTTAAATATAAATGTATCTGAATTATTAAGATATTATTTAAATATCTCATTTATTTGCCGATATGTGACCTTAATTTGAGACATAAATTTTGACGAAAGTTTTATCTTCATGACTTTTATCTTTTATGCAAGAATATGGAAAAAAAAAGTATGTATAACTTTTACCAAAATACTGATGTTCAATGATGATAAATCCACCATAAATTACGAAAACTCGCAACAATTATTTTGGGTTGCGAAATAATTCTGTACGATCCAAAGCACATACAAAATAAGCAGTTCAACGTTTATGGGGAAATATGACCACCTGCTTGTTTTCCGTTTGGGGCAGCTAGTGTCACATTATGATATTTATTTCATACATTAAATATTCAACAAATATAAATTACGTGATTAGTAGTGTTTTTTTTTTTTTTTTTTTTTTTTTTTTTAAGATAGTAATTACGTTTTACATTTTAAAGTTATTCTAACCTCTTCTGAAATGTAAAGTTTGCGTTTGACTATATACTTTCGTTTCATTGCTCATATTATATTGTCGTTGGTTTCTTTTCTGCCGTCTGAACGCTACAGACAATTGACGCAGCTGTAGGCGAATATTATTCCCAAATTTTTATGTACTTACTATCATTCATTACGGTATTTTTGTGAATCTCAACCAAATAAAAAATGCGCCTCTATTTTAAGGTAAATACAAGCTTTCTTTCTCTTTGGCTCAGTTGGTAAGAGCACCGTGTTAGTAATCCGGTGGTCCCGCGTTCGATACTCTACAGGTCCGGAGTGTTAATTTTAGCAAACAATTAGTAGAAAAGATGTCAATTGATAAAAGAAAATTTATCGTTGACTACACAGTATTCTAAGAATTTTTGAAGAGTTTTTTAAGAAGCCTTTTGGAGTTCATCTAAAACATCTCGTTTTAGAAGCAAAAAAGAGTTTTTGTGGACTACACGCGCCCTCTACTGGGCGGAATATTCACTAAAATGTCAATGAAGCAATTAACCATACAAAATAAAAATGATTAGGAAAAACACATAAACATTAACCAAATCAGTAAAATGTTAAGTTATAATGTAAAAAATTAATAATAAACTAAAATAATGATAAATAGGTGCCTCAAACGAATAATTAAATTGCAGATATTGGCCCTTAATCAAAAAATGAAATCATAAAATTTATAGGCAATCGTGTGGTGCTGCCATCTGATGTGAATTTTAAGAAACAATTCTTCTTTTCTTAACACAGTTCACATTTCCGCAATTTTGGTTAATAAACAAAAAAGTTACTTTTTTTTATTATATTTTATTCTAACTTCGAAAAAAATTATATGATACGCTATAATAAGGATTTGGGTTTTAAAAGTTTTTTTAAAATAGATTATTTAGCATTGCGTCGTGACGCTTCCAAGACCCTTCATTCCAAGAGGGGGAAAAAAATGAGAAAAAGAAACACGAGTGCACAGAAGAACAAAACAAAACCTATGGAAATCGCAAAATAAGGGAATGGAAAAGAATGGAAAAAATTCTTTAAAATTAAAGGGGTAAATTAAATAAAAGGCAAAACAAAAAAATTATAAACGGCTGGAAGTGGAGAAGTAGAGATACCTTTTGATAAATATGAAACTATGTCATATAAAACGTATAAAGAAAATATATGTACTGGTAAATGTACAAATAAAATAAATAAACAAATATTTGTCTGCTGAAGGTCACGCTCAATTATTGCGACCTGAAATAATTGTTTCGCGATTCTACAACTTAGAGTGCTTGGTTACAAAGATTACAGTTTGGTTACAAAGTTATAGTTTCAATACTGAGATGATTTTACTCCACATTATTTCTTAAATTGTTAGTCAAAAATTTAAACTTATGAGTGATAAGCAGTAAATAATGTATACATACCTAATAAAGAATATTTAGAATGAAGTTTTAAAGTTATTTAAATTGAAAAATCCTAATTCCTTCTTAACCTGTCATTATAATATCCAACAGAGAAATTTCAATTAACTAGTTAATATTATTATTATTAAGTTAAAGGCTACCTTAGCTATGAGAATGAAAATGAACACCAGTAACGAGGTTATTTATTTATTTATTTATTGGTATAAATATTAACATTATTATTTAGTTAGATGAAAAATATGCTGATTTTTCAGAAATTTAAACATATTATTTAAAAACTTTATATATTTTATGAATTCGCTGTTTAAACGGCCCCACTAGGGGCCAATCGGTTATGTGCTCAAAGGTGGTGGACAGGAAGTGCAGAGATTGATAACAGATCGCGCTCCTCGACCTAGCCATTCGGAGTTTTCCGCGGTTTTCTCCAAAACTCAAGTGAATACGGGCTAGGATCCCTTAGAAAGACCCCGTGGAAGGCATCCCACCTTAGTCCCAGGTCCCTAATGCAGACAATTTGTCTTAAATCGAACACCAACACCTCTTATGTTTAAATAAATAATAATAATCATAATAATAATAAAAAAGATTGTCATAAAAACAAAAAAATTAAAATGTTATTGAAAATGCATATAAATAATACTTTTATATGCTAAGATATATCTAGAAAGTTTCAGCCTGCAGAAAAGATTAAACATGTATAAAATATAAGCATAAAACTTACTTATATAACAATAACTCTTATTACATTATATTAAAAAAAAAAAAAAAAAAAATGTTGATTTTAATATAAGAGGGGTTTCGAACGAACTTTCTGTTCGATAATTGGATTTAAAATGTTATTTATTTATTTATTTATTTACTTTTTTTTATTTATTTCATTTTTTTTTTAATGTCAATTGAAATCTTTTAATCTGTATCCTAATTTAATTAATATTTTAACCCTGCTATTATTTATAAAGTATTTCGGATAGTTTACAAATATTTTTGATTGAGTATTTGCGAAATATTTAAACTGAAATTCTTTTTTTGTACTATGAGAAATATATAGTCCGCCTTTATCTTTAACGAATAAGTAATCCTTTTCTGAATCTCTTAACTAAAAATATAGATTTACGAGCTATGCTTATAAGTTAAACAAATAAACTTAATAGATGAAATGATCGAGAATTTCTAGTCTATATTTTTCTAGATGGTTTAACAACATTATGAATATTATGAGTCCTTAGTATTGCGAGGGATTCTGGTTTAATTTTCTAGAATTGGGCCATAAAATCTTACTAAAACTCGCCAAAATAATATAAGAAGATGATCTAGAATTCTAATACGGGTTTCTAGAATTCACTAGAAATGGGAACTAGAATTTAAAAGGATAACTTAGAACTATTTTTACTAGAGTCACAATTTATTTTCTAGGTGTCAGTAACAGAATTGTTTTCTTCAGTATTTTCTAAATGTTGTATTATAAAACGTTTGAAGGTGTACGATGCAATCGTATTAAAATATACGGTTTAGTTAGTTAGTATTTCTGCCAATGAACTATAATGATAATTATTAATTTTAGTATTATTCACATATATTAATACTTTGTTAAAGCTGCAAAATTTCCGAACATTATTTTAACTTTACTTTAAGTTAATAATTATTCTGAAATTACAAATGAGGTAGTCTAAAAAAAAAAAAAAAAAAAAACTTTCAAAATTTATATATATATATATATGTATATATTTTTCATTTTGTGATCCTTTGAACTGAATTTTTATAAAAGTAATAAAATAAGGTTGCTAAAAACTTTCTTCTAACTAAATAAATCTTTTTTAGTTTATCCTTCAGATCCTTTTGAAATTAAATAAACTAAAACTTCTCAGTCAGGAGAATTGATCTAGAAAGCATGGAATTTGTTTAATGATGAGCTGAAATTGAATCTTACATCGAAACTATATATAAGAAAAATGTTTACAATTTTCTTTAAATATTTTAACCTAAGAGTTTCAGAGAGAGCTATTGCATTTTTCTTTTTTTTTTTTTTTGTGCCTTCTTAGAAAATTTTTATTTCAGTAAATTTCAATATTGTCTAACATACACGCACACACATACAATAAATAAATAAATAAAAATAGAAAAATAAATTGTTCAAATTAGGCCAAAATAAAATGTGTAATTTATTAAATTAATTTATGTACTAACGCAAAAAACGTAGAGAGGCAGTTCTCAAAAGGTGGGTGCATAACACACACCATAACTTTAAGCTTTAATAATAAATATAAATGTAATTCTCATTGACTTGAATTTTTTTCACTGGAATTCTAATTCTATTTAAAGCTAAGAATTGATACAATTTATTGTAAAAGATTTGTATAAATGTCTTAAAATGTTATTATTTTGGACATCCAAAACTTTAACTGGTTCAAACTGTAACACTAGAAAAAGTTATAACTTATTTTCAGGTGATTTTAACAGAAAACAAGTAAGCACAAGAAAGTAATGATTGTCTGATAATTTTTTTTTTTTTTTTTTTTTAATCAGAAACTAAAACTAGTTTAATAATTTTTGAAGATAAACAGAACTTGTACAGAAGAAAGTATTTTACATTTTGTTATGTCCAAATGTAACGATATAAACAATGCTATTTTAACACAAACTATATTAAGTAAATAAGTAATATAAACACACTCTTATCTTTCTTTAAACTAATTTCTAAAATGTATCTAAATATTTGCATGCGTTTTTGTAAAATTTCTTTTCAATAAATACACTTTTCTGAAATAAGAAACCGGAATGGTCTGAATCATGCTACTCAAATGGTGATGATTTTTTTTCAGTAAATATTAAATAACAAAGATCCGATATCTGATGATCTGATACCTTACAACGTATAAAGACATTTAGTGTATTTTTTTTTTCAAATAATTAGTTGTTTTCTCTAAATAAAGCATATTTAATACATTGCTTGTTAACGTTAATGTTCCCACATTTTGAGAATCGCCCATAGTTAGGGAGAAAAAACAGCATTAATTGTGTGTATTTTAAAATGTAATGTATTAAGATTTCTTTTTTTTTTTTTTTTTTTTTTTTTTTTTTACTTTCTCTTACCCATACGGTCGAGAAAGTATTATTTTAGGGTCAAATTTTCGAACATGAGTTTTTGTTATATTTACATGTTCTGAGGTCCCCTGAATACGAAAAATCGTGTTTTTAGCGAATGGTCTGTGTGTCTGTGTGTCTGTTATCAGCATATCTCAAGAACAAATAGTAGCAGAAATTCCAAACTCTGTATTCTATATGTGTATCATATAGGGATGCTACAGTAAGCTTTTCGATGAGATGAAGCAAATGGTTCGTGTACAGGGATACTCAAAAGTATTCAAATACATTACGTCTATGGGGGAAATTGCAGGTAAATGAGTTTAACATATATAGACTGCACTAAACCAAATGAAACGAATATATATTTTTGAAATAGAGATAGTCAACTGGGAAAAAAAATTGTGTATGCAGGTGCCTCGCTTTTTTTTTTTTTTTTTTTTTTTTTTAAGTGTTATACTACTTTTCTAATATGGAAATCGTCTGCATTATCATAGAAGATAATTTTTTTAATAATAATTTTAATAAATTATTTTTTAAAAACAGAATTATTTTTTAATGACCGAGTTAAATTCTATATAAATGTAGGTGCATTAATGAAACGGGGGGTTGAGGGGGCAGTAGCCCCCCTCACACAGAACTAAGTATGATATAAAACTCTTCCGAAGCCTAATATTAATTGTTTAACACAGGTTTACATAACAGTACTCGTTATCTTACCTCTTAATCTCCAACCTGTATTTATAGTATTAAATTTCAGTGTAAGAGAAAGTCGTGTGAGTGACACACCAGATTATTTAGTTTTTTTTTTTTTTTTTTTTTTTTTTGGCTTAAGAGACAATGCGGGGTGTAATGATGAAAGAATTCAAGCCACGGAAATCAAGAAAAAAAAAAAAAAGAGGAAATTTCTGGTGAAAAATTGAATAAGAGAAATAATCACATTAATGATAATATTTCAAACTTTTTCAGTACGACTGATGTCCCAAAGGGTAAAAAATGACTCTAAAATGATAATGATAAAAAAATGAAAAATGAAAAACAAATGCGTTCTTTGCACAGATAAATCTGTCAGTATGTTAGATAAAGTCCCCATTATGGGCAGATAATTCTATCCCTTTTTACTCTTCTTGGAATTCATTTGAGTACACGATAAAAAAGAAGAAATTATCGACTTTTAATTCTTTAGAGAAAGCTGGATAGTAACAAGATTTTCTGTATAATATTCAAAAATTGTTTTTCACTCTGCAATTTGGCTATATATGATTTAAATGTTAAATTAATGATTTAATATTTTTATGTCCTGGTATATTGGATATAATTACACATTAAAGACAGAAACTATTGGTTTTATTTTAGAAAAATTCAGGCTAGGATGACCGTAGAAAACGATTTATTATACAAATAAATAAGTAAATAAATAGTGCTTGAATGTCATATCTACACACTTTTCTTTTTTTTTTTTTTTTTTTTTTTTTTCTATTTTCTATTTTCTATTTCTATTTTTATTTTTTATTTTATTCTTTTTTTATTTATTCAGTAGCCATAAGAATGTTAAAATATTCAATTTCGATATTCATTTGTTTATTCACAACGCCAAGGGGGGGGGAAAAAATTGCAATTTCTAAAATTACCTCCGAGAGTGGTGAGATAAACTAAATAAATTTCTTATTTATTCACATCGCAGAGAAAATTTTATTCAGTAATGTGAAGGGAAAAAAAGCAAACATTGATTCATTCACGTAGATTATAAATCTAACCTATCCAAAAATGAAAACGGAATTGATTGAAAATGTAGAAAATTAATAAAATTAAAACAATAAACTGATAAAAAAATCTCATTAAAAGAATTAAATAAGTTTAATTTTACTTGAACAATTTTAATAATTTTTAATTATAATTTTTCTCTTTTTTTTTTTTTTTTTCAAATTTTTAAGCAGCGTACAGATATCTATAAAAAAATAAAAATAAAAAAATCGGTTTTGTATTTTTAGCCTTTTTACTTTTTAGAGTTGTATGTGTTTTATTCCTTGTACTGAAAGAAGAATATCTAGGCATTATAAATTTTCAGATAACATCCCGAAACCGAAATAAATTTTAAATCCAACTTTTTAGAAAAGAACATCAGCGAGAAGAATGCTGCAAATATATTTTTTCAAAAGTGACAAAATGTTTTACGATGCGTATATCATGAATGTTTTTTGTTGTTGTTGTTGTTGTTGTTGTTGTTGTATGTTTCTACAAACTCATGGTTCTTGTCATTATTTTTTCCTTTACTACTTTCTCTTACCCATAAGGAAGAGAAAGTATTGTTTTTGGGTTACATTTTTTAAAGTGAGTTTTTGTTATATATGCACGTTTTGAGGTCCCTTGAATCTGAAAATCATGTTTTTGGTGGTTGGTCTGTGTGTGTGTGTCTGTATGTCTGTCTGTCTGTTATTAGCATATCTCTATAACAAATAGCAACAGAAAGTCCAAATTTGGTATTTTAAATGTGTATGATATGGCGATGCTACACTAAGCTTTTCGTTGAGAGGAAGCAAATGGTACGTGTACAGGGATACTCAAGAGTATTCAAATGCATTACGGCTATGGGGGGAAATTGAAGGTTAGTAGAATTTAACATCTATCAATTTAATAGCCAAAGGTATTGAACTACTTAATGAAAACCTCAAACAAATATCGCGTAAATTAAATAATTCTGACAGAATGAACAGAATTTCAGTTCTCCCAAAATAAAAGTTAAACTAGAAGGGGTTTTATTCAGAATTTTATTTGTATTCAACCAACGATAATACAATGTTCGCTGATTGTATTATTGTAAGTAAATATTAATGAAACCCCTTATCATTGTCATCTTCCTTTTTTTTTTTTTTTTTTTTATATAAGAGAGAGAGGAAATGAAATTATGTTAATTCTATCTCTCATAATTTTAATTTACACGATATTTATTTGAGGTTTTCATATGAATAGCTCAATACCTTTTGATAAATTATGAAAATAAAAATTTTTAAAAGCTTGTGAATACGTAGTTAAAAATTATTTAGTAGAAATGTTCATATTTCATAAAGTACTTAGCATTTTAGCATTATGATTGCATTATGCTATGCATATTTTAGTACGCCAAGTTTCTTAAAAATGAGCTTGCACAGGGCCAAAGTATCCTGCGTGTTATGGTTAAAAAAAGTGATATTATTATTATTATATATATATATATATATATATTCAATTTTTTAAAGAAAAACTATATTTCAATGAATATATGTGATAACCTTATACAAATTTATGCAGATAAACAGAATAATTTTCATAATCATATGTTGTAACTAAAATGCATTTCAAGAATTACTTTCAACCGGATGATCCAAAGCATTTTGATTTTTGTTTAACTTTTTCTTGTCCTATTTTCCTCTTTAAGAGAAAGTCTGTGTTGGCTTATATGAATTATAAGATGTTCTTTATACTCCCAAAGTTTCAAGATGATTCCTTAAGTACTTTTCTAGATATTTGACAAAACATCTAAATTCAAAAGTGTCCAAATACTTATTAATAGATAGTGTATAGCTTATATAAATAAACAAACGAACGAATAAATAAATATGAAAACATTTCTAAAAACATATTTCACATAACAGAATATTATATATCGTTACTAACGTAACCAATTTAATAAAATATGCCATCTTTTAAAAAGAAAACAATAGGCAAGTTATTTGAACCGCAATTTAATGAGAAATCTAGACGGTATTACTATGCAAAATGTTATATGAAGAAAGATGGAAATTCCCACAAATAAGACATTTAAATATTATATATATATATATATATACAGTTAAATAATCAATTTAAAGCAGCATTGTTGTTTTGCTTGGTTATGTTCACATTACAATATTCAAGTTTTAAGTTCTCTGACACATGACACATACCAGTTGGTAAAATTTAATATTTACTAAGGCTTACTGCCAAAGAGGGATTTATACCTACCATTTGATTAACAAGAAATTTCTATGAACAGGGTAATGAACAGTAATGGATCCTAATGAACAGGATTCAGGAACAGGAGTCTTCTATATTTTTAAATCAAAAATATTTTTTAGGATCTGTACTTAACCATTTGATGAACGGACGATTACCCCTTTGATGCCTTTATTTTATATTGCGAAGTTTATGTATATTATTATTATATTAAAATTATTATTATTATCATAATTATTACTTTATTATATAAAATTAATTATTTGTAAATTGTGAAGTTTTTATATTATCTGAGGAAAGTTATTTTTGGAGATCTTGATGACACTTGACGCTTTCACTGTGAAGTTTTATATTTTTGTGTGAAAAAAAAAATGAGCTGACTATTGCTGACATTTATAAATAAATTTAAAATTAATTGTTATAATTCTGCTATTACGATTATAAAACCTCAGAATGAGACCCTATGCCACAATTATTATTTAACACAATTATTATTATGCCACAATTATTATTTTTACCACAATTATAATTAAAAGTTACACGTTTGTGTTTTATGAAAGGTTCACACATCAAATATATGTAACTGGAGAATAAAAACTAATAACATGTATTTTTTTTTAATCAATTATTACTTTTTGTGCAATAGTTTTGCAAATAAAATATTTCAAAATCTACTTTTTCCTTGGTACTGACCCTGTATATTACAGACATAAATTAATAATATTTGAAAGAAAAGCTATTTAAAAAAGCGTTGATTCGTAGTAAAAATTTGTGTGCTGAAATAATTTATACTTTTTACGTTATCATTTGAAATTCAACTTTTGCATCTTAACTTAAATATATATAGTATATAGTATTATATAGTATATATATATATATATATATATATATAGAGAGAGAGAGAGAGAGAGAGAGAGAGAGATACTCATTAAACAACTTATATAAATTATCATTTCCTAGTTTTAAGTCTAATTCGTTTGTATTATTTCATTTACTTTCAAAATGAAAAATAAAAGAAAAAAAATACACATTGCATCATGATTAATTTCTAAGCATGTAGTAATTTAATATTTGATTCAAAATTGAATAAATAATTATTCAAAATGAAAAGTTTCATTCGCATTCAATTGAGATTTCATATTTAGTTTCTTTTTAACTTTTGGAACTAGTAGAATTTTATTTTATATTTGAAATTTATGCACATTTAATTTAGCGCTTTGTTAAAAGTTTTGAAACATAGTATCAGAAATTAAAATTACTTTTTAAATAATATTTTATTAAAATGAACCAGCTTTGAAAACTATATATTGTTGGAATGATTATTTGACGTTTGATATCTGTTGAGTAAAATTTATTCTTGGAAGTATTAGTTTTGTTTCATTTAATCCCTGAAAATATGAAGAACGTTAATTTAAAAACATATAAAACTACTTTTATGTCGTATATCTGGTTAGCACACTTTTAATAAAGATGTAGAAAGGACATTTTAATTAATGCATACGGTCTGCATATATTAAACTAGACATAAATTTATGTAAAAATAAAATCAAGTAACTGTTCAAAAGTTATTTTTAAATAAAAGATAATACAAAACTATTTACTTGAAAATTTTTAATTAACTGGAAAATTGTTAGAAAACTAATGCTAAAAATCTCATTATTTAATTTCCTACTAAAATGTTAAAGAAAAAATTGTAATAAAAATTTTTCCTTTCTGAGTAAAATACTTCTTATTCATTTAATTAAAATAATAAACATAATTATCACCATAATTTTCTGGAAATTATATTTTCCATTTAAATGCATTGTAATTAATTACTGGAATTTTTTTATTTAAGCATTATAATTATTATTGAAATTATTAATGGAAAATTGCCTAAAAATACTTATCAAAATAGTTCTTAATATTTTCTCTATATTGTCTAATTACCCTGCGCTGTAAGGAAAAAAAAAAAAAAAGAAAGAAAAAGAAAAATTAGCACTGATACCATTTTTGCTGATTCTTATGTAAAATGACCTCCTGAATCCGAATAATTTCAGGATCAAATCCACTCCCATAAATTTTCTCCTTGCCGCAAATGTTCAGAATGTTTTAGAATTTTCCAACTCTGTAGCCCCTCAGAAGATATTTAACAGTTAAAATATTTCTCCCTCCCCCCCCCCCAAAAAAAAAAAAATCTAATTTATAACCATAAAATTACACAAAAGTGATAAAAATAGGGGGGGGGGGCGTCCCAAAAAAAATGGTGGATCGTAGGGCAAAATGGACGTCATATTCGGATTCAGGAGGTCATTTTACATAAGAATTTGCAAAAATGGTCTCGGGGCCGATTTTCCTGCAGAGCAGTGTTATTTATAGACAGCAAATATACTTTATTATTATTCTATAATTATGTTGTCCACGTAGGCTAAAATTTATTAATTTTATTGATAAAGAAAAATAGATTTTTTATTTATTTATCCTTAATGATATAAATCAAGTAAAACATTTTTAGATAATTCTCTTATAGAAGTATGTGATATTTTTTAGTTTAGAATTTATAGTTTACTCTTTTAAAATAAAAGAATGAAAATAACTCAACTTGAGTGAATTTTCACTCATTCGCCTAGAAGGAACAACCCCTCTCATCTTGAGTTAAATTTAGTAAATTGAATAAGTCAACGAATTACATTCAAACTTGAGTTTTTTATTGTATTTGAGAAATTTATTTATTTTATTAATGTATTTAATAAACTGGATTACTTTACGACGGCGTTGTCCGTTGCACTTGCGTGCTGCTCACATAAATGCCAACGTTTTAATTTATTCCGGAGTATTTTTAGCCCCGCCTTTATTTCGCACCATTTTATTTATAGAAATTTTTTCTGAAATATATAACCTTGATAAAATAAGAAAAGTTTACTCTTAAAAAATAAGTGGTGTGAAATAAAGGCGGGGCTAAAAATATTCTAGAATAAATTAAAATGTTGGCATGTATGTACTCAAGAAAATGTATTGCACTGAGAACGATGTTGCCATATACAGTTGGTTGAATAAGCAGAAATAACTCAAATATCAATAAATATCGATAACTCAAGCTCTCTTTAATAAAAAGATACTAATTAGCTCAAAAAATTGCATTTTTAACTCAAGTCGATTTAAAAAAAAAAAAAACTCCCGCTTAACATAGTGAATTAGCTCATTTATTTTAAGAGAGTAAGAGATAAAACTCAAAAATTGACAGAATATTTCAAATCAGTATTATTTAAATCTTAAAAGTTCTAAGAACCGTAAACCATATCCGTATTTTTTAATCAAAAAGTATTCACTTAAAGGATACTTTTTTTAAAAATCTTGGTATGGTAGACATAAACAAGATTATATATTAAAAAAAAGTTTCTTTTAATATGTTTCCGAGGGCATTCTTTTCATTAAATTACAACACAAACATAGTCATAATTTAATGTGATTACATTTTCTTTTCTTTTCTGCATCTGTTAATTTCAGTTGATCATTGTAGTTCATTAAGCTTTGATGTAAGGAAACTTCGTAATTCAGTTACAGGTTGTAGTTTAAGAACTGCATTTACTGTTGATTATTGGGTCAAACGTAATTTTTCTTTGTTAAGATATTATCTTAAATTAATTATCTAATAAATTTTCCTTGATTTTATTCTCAAAAAAAAAAAAAAAAAAAAAAAAAGGAATCTTGAATGATAATTAACCTTTTAACGTTATTACCGAGATTATTGTTTATATTCCATTAAATAAGGAATATTTTATGTTTCTATTTAAACGTGTCACTGTTTAAATATTTGTTGTGCAAGTAAAATATATTGGTCCTATATTTACTTATGGATAGATTACACTAAAAATAATGTTTTGTTAGAAGTTCTTTTTTTTTTTTTTTTTTTTTTTTTGAGAAATTTATTTTATTTATTAATTTTTCTTTTTTAACAATAGTTATGCTCAGTTAACCACATTAACTTACTCCAATTAACTAAAGGAATAAGGTTGAGAAAAGAGTAACTGTCACTGGGTGTAACTGCCTATATTGCTATTATATTGCCTATATAACTAACTGGGCGACTTAAATGCATAGAATGTTCAAGACATCCCTGGTGTTATTTTTTTATTCAGTGTGCTCTTTTTTCATTTGTGTGTACTGCTTTTTTATCCCTTATATTCCTTTTTCTTTTTTTCTGTAGCATTTCGGGAAGTAAATTTGCTGAATAAATCCATTTTGCATTGAAGTTCATTTTTCGTTCTTCAATTGCTTGATTATATTAAGTTTTTAATATAGTAAGAAATTGTCATTTTGACGTTTAATCTATTTTCATGTAAGTATTCTTCGACTACATTTCTTGAAACCATGGAAACCTCTGCGCAATTGATGACTCGACGAGCCCAGTGTTAAAATAGGACAGATAGTTATCTGATTCAGAGAAAATGAGTGATAAGATAGCACCAAATTACTGGATGTCTTCCAAATCCCAAGCTGTCGGTCAATTTGGCACTCCTCTAAACTTTTAGACTGTTCCTCACTGCTAATTTTAGGAAACGTGGTTACACTATAGTGTTACCATTTCGCTGTCGGAAATTTTCATAACTACTCTTTTCTCCCAGAAATTATTTTTCTATGTTGTCATTAGTTCTCAGGTCAAATCTAACAATAATCCAGCCTATCGATTAAAAATTAAAAAGCTGTGAATAGTTGTAATTAAAAATAAATATTGTATTTGTTTATACATTTTAATTTCTTGTAGACAGTTTTATTATTTTACCAAAAATTAAAGTTCAGAGATTTTAATAAAATTGTTATACCTATAAACTATTACAAAAGGAATAATATTATCATAAAACTGTAAACAAAGCAATGATGTTTAACATGTTCACGCCGGCGCATTTTGTTTACGTAGTCTACTCAAAATATCCGAGCAGAAGCCAATAATTCCGATACCAAAAAAGTACACTTAAAACTGTTTTGTTCAATAACTCCTTCTCGAATCATGTTCTTAGACTGACTAAGAACATAACTCGACAAGGATTTATTTTACAAAGCAGTATGAAATATACTTTTTTTGGACAGAGATTATTCCTAGTGCTCGGATACTTTTCTGCCGACTGTAACTGTGACCCACCGGTGGATTACGCCGGCGTGAACGGGTTAATACATATGTGGTTAAGTTTTCATTAACCTGTTAGTAGTCGTAGAAATCCTTTTTAGTAAACCAGAGATAAGACAAGAGCTTAGTGCGCTTGCGCAATGGACGAAAAAAAATGGCGGGCTGATTAAATTTCGTCCAAACTATGGCAACCTGGATTCCTAACCTTGGCGCATAAGCGCAGTATGGGCTATTTATTTGTATGTTTCATAAATGGTTTTGTTTGAAGGTGTTCTAGTGCAGTGGTCGCCAAATCTATGTTGGCGCTGCAGCCTTCCCTCAGGCGGTCGAAAGTAGCTTTGGACGAATCAGGATTCATTGCCAGCATTGTCGTATCTCTAGTTTACTGAAGGATTTCTAGTAGTCGCTATAGACAGCGCCACCTATTACAGATTGTGCACTTTTTATTTAACTGTCATCAATAATTTTAAGAAGTGATGTGATCGACGTTTCTTCGATTGTATTCGCATTTTATGTATATCAAATGCTGCTTCTAAAAATGTTTGGTGGCTATTGAATAAAAAAATCTGGCAACACGGAAGGATGGGCGGCAAATCGAAAAACTAGCGACTGCTAACGGGTTAATTACATGACCTATCTATAATTTTGAATAATTTAAATGCAATCACTTTGAATTAAAAAAAATTAAAAATTGATTTTACTTTGATTAAAATAAATTTAATTACGTACAGAATTTTTAATTACTATTTGATGTTTGGAGAAATACAGTGCTCTATGAGTTATACAGATTTATGTGAAAAAGGAAAACCTTGTTTTTTGGAAATGGCTGAATAGCGTAAAAAAGTAAATTAAAACCATCTTCAAATATTAACATTTAAATGTTTATTATAAAAGTATAAAAAGTTTTAATTTTCCTTCTATTTATAATATGAACTTAAAAAAAATAAATAATAATAATAATAATAATAATAATAATAATAATAAAAGAATGAATAAAATCAAGGAACGAAACGTTGGTAAATCTCAAATTTCATAAGACTTATCCCTAAAACAAATGCTTAAAAACATTTCTGAATAAATTCTCATTTCAAACTATCGAAATCAGAAATTTATGATTAATGTACCGATAAGCAGAGATTAATTACATGGCATAACTTTGATTTTGATAAACCTAGTGACGTAATCAATATCATTAACGAAGATATTGAAGATTTATTGTGCGTGGAAAAGAGATTTACTTTTGAATAAATTATCTTTAGCGACATTAATTATCAAAAGTTTCAGAATCTAAAATATTAAGCATTTTGTAAAAAAATCTATAAACAATGGAAGTTATACTGGAATTACAGTTAATTTGATTTTAATAATTGTTGAATGAAAAAGGATTATGTTTTGAGATAAGACAATCGATTTCAGAATATTAAAACCTTAAAGATACATGCTGATAACTGATAATTTTTAATCTTTCCTCTTTTATTAACAAAATATTTAACCACAAATTTAAGCTATCTGCAAATTAAGATCAGATACTCAGAGACTACGGTGTCAGGGCACATTTTATTATTATTGTAGATCAGAATAATGATTAATACATGGATAAGCAATGATTAATTAATGGGAAAATCTCTGATTTGATGATACCATGTGATACAATCACTATCATTATTGTTGAAGTTGTTAGAGATTCATTGTGATTAGAAGAATAATTTACTTTTGAATTAATTATCTCTTCCAACATTCATCATTGTTGGTTTCGAAAAATAAAGAGTACTATCGTTTCTCATTTATATATATAAGGATTCAGATATATTTATTCCACTTTTTTATATATGCTGCTTTTATAATTATGCAAAAGTAATAAATAACTTTCAGCATATCAATCTTATAAACTTTAATAAATTTTAAATCCAACGTTTCGGCTAAATTCCTTCATTAGCCTTCCTCAGGGAAGAATGATGTTAAAAAACACATAAACATAGAAAATATAAGTACATGATACCACAATTACAACTTCAAAACATTTAACAGATGATTACACAAATTGTAAAAATATACTATATACATTTTTTAAAATATGCTAAAACATTCAAAGGAACATGAAACATGATCACTACAAGACAAGGATAAAGAGCTACTAAAGCAAAGGTTAAAAATATCAAAATTGCGGGGTTGCCAGAACTAAATTAAAGCAGGGTAACCATAAATTAATTTAAGCCCAAGAATTAATTTATGGTTACCCTGCTTTAATTTAGTTCTGGCAACCCCGCAATTTTGATATTTTTAACCTTTGCTTTAGTAGCTCTTTATCCTTGTCTTGTAGTGATCATGTTTCATGTTCCTTTGAATGTTTTAGCATATTTTTAAAAATGTATATAGTATATTTTTACAATTTGTGTAATCATCTGTTAAATGTTTTGAAGTTGTAATTGTGGTATCATGTACTTATATTTTCTATGTTTATGTGTTTTTTAACATCATTCTTCCCTGAGGAAGGCTAATGAAGGAATTTAGCCGAAACGTTGGATTTAAAATTTATTAAAGTTTATAAGATTGATATGCTGAAAGTTATTTATTACTTTTGCATAATTATATAAGGATTATTAAAATAATATAGTGGAAGATACTATATTGTATTAGTAGAGTTCAAAATACGATCTCCATTTCTAGTAGAACAGCAATTATGAGCATAGAATAAATTTCAATGTAATTTCTGGCAAAGACTTTATTTTAATGTTAATGAGATAAATATGCATTTATCGTTTCACCTGAAACGATTGAGTAAAATGAGTAAAAGGAAAGATAAGCGTTGTCAGTAGAAAAACTACACTATGTAAAAAAGAAAAATCTCGTGAAACTATACAACATGAAACATAAAGCGGGGAAGCCATCCCCTTCGTAGAGGATCAAAATTGCGATGCCGTGTCTCCGGATCACCCTTAAGGATAAGTCCCAGACCGTCGTCAATCGCCCATAAGCAGGTATAGTTATGGGTAATAAGTTGTATAAGTAGTATAGCCAATTGCCCTTAGTCTAGCATTAGTGCGACGTAAAAACTCACTCAACCTTACAACACAACATAAAATGCTAACACTTTTTGCTGCGAATATCCAGCACTCTTGTCGATTGTTTGCACTATAAAGTATTGATGTAAATTGTTCGCTTCTCAAAAATAATTATCATCATAATAATCATAATAATAAAATAAACAAATAAATGAAGAAAGTATTACTGTGTCCCTCACAGGGTTCTAACCCAGAGTGACTGCACTGCAATCACATAACATGAGTGACCAAATCAGAGTACCTTCACAACAGAAATGCGTGAAAATTTGCTACAATTATCCAATTACAGGTGTATTTTTTCATTATTAATAAATAAGGACTAAATGTAATATATCAATTATAAATAATTTAATTTCTGCATTTTTGTTTAAACTTAGAAAAGTGCCTTCAAAATAAAGGCTGGCCCCATAAAATGGGGACATTTGATAAAAAGGTTGACTGCTCGCTGATCTTGAATCTTTCCATACGCTGCTGTGCTGCGTTAGTTGAATAGCTGCACGAAAATTTCGCGCATGATACGGTCATAAGAGCTATAAAGGTGTCGAACAACGTGTCCAGCACTCTTTTCATATTTTGATTAATGTCTGTATTACACGATATTTATGTCCAACATTTTACTCAACATAACACAGCAACGAATGGGAAAGATTTGAGGTCAATATGTTTACGACTTTTTCGACAACCACTCGGAAAAGTTCATCATATTGTGTTACGTTAAAAATCGAACGAAAACAACTCTTGTGATACGGCCATAAATAAGGCAATACGGGCAATAAGGCAATATATATCACATCAATTGATATGATCGTTGATGGACGTTTTTCGTTACCAAATAAGGCAAAGGTAAGAATTTTATTAGCAGAATACGTTTATTTTTAAACTGTCAGGCTACGCCCGCTTCGCTGGTCACAAAATTTAAATGCATTTTCAAAAGAATTGAATCACTATTTATTTTTAACACGCTTTTATTAGCTTCACCTGTATGTATGTTTGTATGTATGTTTGTAACCGCTCTGGGAGCAAACAAAAAATTTATATAGTAAAAAAAGACTTTCTCTACGTGAACGTTGTGGCTGTGAGGTAAAGCTCCGGGCTACGAACCTAAAGGTCTAACGTTCGAGCCCAGTCAGGGGAGATTTTTTAAAAATGTTTTTTCTTTAATTCTAAATTATTCATTTATTAAAGATTTAAAAGTATGTAAATATTATGGTGTATCAATCACTTGATTTTCTCTTACCCTGCATTTTAATACTATAAAGATAGATATTTTGTGCTTTTTGGTTCACATTTCAATAAAAGCGTGTTCTTTAATTTTTTAAAAGTATATTTTTATTTATATCACATTTTTGGGCTTTGAAACATAATTAAAATTTCCTTTTAAGGTCAAAAAGTCAAAATAACACATTACAAATTAAATTAAATTAAATATTTCTTCCGTTTTGCATTCGTTTTGCAACAATGGTCTTATGTGAATGATTCTCAAGAATGAATCAACAATTGTTTACACATTTAATAGATTATGTATGGGAAATAAGTACACTGTAACTTAAAAATTACAGCTTTTAGAACTTCAAAACTGATAATTTTTAAAAATTTATTCATTATTCTTTAATTTTAGACTGTTTTTTGTTTAATATTAGACTCTTATTTTAAGACAGAAGTAATCGAATGATATCGCGTTGTGAAACTTTGCAATGCAATACCTTTAAATCTAATAATTTGATGTATATAGTGTCCGCAGAAAAAATGAACAGTTTTTAGAGCTATTTTAAAAAAGTATAACATCTATGCAGCATCTTTTTAAAAAAATCATCAGTTTTTACTAAAAAATGGCCCACCTTCATCAAAAGCTATTGAATGATATCGCGTTCTGAAACTTTGCAACGTAATACCCTTAAGTCTAATGACTTGATGTGTATACAGTGTTCTCACAAAAATAAACAGTTTTTAGAGCTCTTTTAAAAAAGTATAATATTTATGCAGTATCTTTAAAAAGAATTCACCAGTTTTTACTAAAAAATATGGCCGAGTTTCATCACCAAAGTAGTTAAATCTAGACCAATCAAAAACAGGAGTGGTCCGCCCGGGTGTGATCTGCCGAAAAACTCTTTTCTTTATTTATATAGAAGAATATGTTGATTTTAAAGGGACTTTACATTAGTTAAATATGTTAAATTAGAGAAATGTATAAACTGCAATAATTATTCTTAGATTAGGTATTATATTTGTAGTCTTTTGAATAAACTATTGGATGAAATTATCTGTATTTAATTACACTGCTCTGCATGATAATCGGCCCCACATCATTTTTGAAAATTCTTATGTACAATGGCCTTCTGAATCTAAATATGACACCCATTTTGCCCTATCACCCACCATTTTGTAAGAACGTTCCCCTATTTTTTTATCACTTTTTGCTCATTTTATAGCTATAAATTTTATTTCATTGGGGGAAAGGGTTATTTTAGCTGTTAAATATTTTCTGTAGGGCTACAGAGCTCGAAAATTCTAAAACGTGAACATTTGAAACAAGGGGAACTTTTAAAGGGTGGGAATTCGCCATATTATATATTTTATATTTTATTAATCAATTATTATTATTATTATTTATAATACTTTTTTTAAGTGTTAAATTAATTCTTTTCCATTCTCCAAATCAAATCCATGGCCATAAAATTATTGAACAGTGATAAAAAAAAGTTATAATGTTAAGGGCCCTCTTCACTCACCGCAGCCGGAAGCCGAAGCTAACGTTATTCTATGTTAAATTTTTCTTTACAAATAACTTATTAACTAATACATATTTTTAAATTCTGTTTTCTCATTCAGAAAATTCCCAGCTGTTAAATTGACGGACCTTTTTTAAAAAGTTATTTTGTTAATTTTTATATTTTATTTTGAAGCTGCAAAATACGAATTTTCAATCTGTAAATTTTTTTCATTTTGCAATTTCAAAATAAATATTAATAATTAAAAAAATACATTTTTAAAAAAGGTCCGTCATTTTAACAGTTGGGAATTTTCTGAATGGGAAAACAGAATTTAAAAATATGTATTAGTTAATAAGTTATTTGTAAAGAAAATTTCCCCATAGAATAACATTGGCTCGGGCTTCCGGCGACGGTAAGTGAAGAGGGCCGCTAAGCATATGTGATAGTGACATCACACCACTCAATATATATTCTTTAATATAATATGTCAAAGTGAAATTACCTGAATTATTCAAAGGTAAATTATGTTTGATTTTGTAATGAAATATAACTTGTATATTTTAAATCAAGTAACCACTTCTCTTTGCGGCCATCAAATTATTAATATATAAGCTAAATTAGTTTTCTATACATGTGAAAATTATTTTATGAAATAAAGTTTTATTTTAAATTGCTTTTATGTGTTATGTACTAAAATAATTTATTTTAAAATGCATTAAACACCGTTAGACGTTTAGATTGATGAAATCCTCTCGTCTGCAAGCTTTATCTAATTTAAAATTTCAATTTCACAACAAGTGTCGATAAAATTCAATTTTGTCACTATCTGATGAACTTAATGAAAGATTGGGTTTGATGGAAAATTTGATGATTACTACTTGTAAATTTTATTCTATCATATCTGTTTTGGTTTCGCGAAGAGAATAAATAATCTAATCAGATTTACCTCTTAAAAATAATAGGCAATATACAGGTCATTTAAGTATAAATTTTGTTGCCTCAACCTCAAGAAAGGTACGTAACTAATATTACGTCATGATGTATTACAAATATTTATAGCTGTAATATTATTCTCCCTCTAGCTACCTACCTATCTATTTATCTCTATGTCTATCTTAATATGTATCAGGGTTCTCACAAAGGAAAACTTTAATACCGTTTATTTATTTATTTTATTTTATTTTATTTATTTATTTATTTATTTATTTTAACACTAGATTTGACTAATCACTGATATCCGAAAAAAATTACTAAAATTACTACACTGTTAAAAATTTGGTGTTAGTTTTGACTAAAACTTGGTACTGAAGTAGCTTCAACCACCGATGGTTTAACATTTTGTTATTATTTGGTAATTTTGTGTTGAATCAAATATTGGTATTATGTTTTAAATAAATAAATATATATATATATATATATATATATATATAATATATATATATCAAAATTTAAAAAAAAAAATTAAAATTAAAAATTAAAATTCGAGCGAGACGAGGATCGAATTGAAGACCTCCTTGTTTCCAGTCAAACTCTCTGGCACAGTGCCACACTTTCTTGCCTGCTAATTCTGTTTCGTTTATTTCCATAAAAGAGGCTAAATTTCCTAGCATCTTATCTTGGCCCGTGGGTGAGTTGTTGCACAAAATTTGCATTTTACACTATGTTTTCGATCACGCTCTTTAATTTAAGCTTTGTTTAGTTTCAGCAGGTATTTTACTGATTCATATCTCCCTGGTGAGGGGATGTATGGTAGCTCCAAATTTTGGTACAACTTAAATTCAATCGCAAATGTAGAAAATGTAAAAGCGAGGTTGAACCCTATTATAGTACTACTTATAACTTTTCTTCATACAGTGGTTCATGTTTGAACTGAAATTTTTCACAGTGTATATAAAAATTCTGGTATCCAAATTACTTTTTTATGGAAACCCTGATAAGTATATATATATATATATATATATATATATATATATATATATATATATATAAGAAATGGAGTACGATAATGCCATATGTAATATTTCTTTTAGAGTTTTATTCGATTTTATAATGTTCAGAAAAATAAAGTTTTTGTTTAAATTAAAAAGTTATTTAGTGTTTTATTGCCTTTAGTTAGACATTAATAATTTAAGAATTATATAATCATGCGATCAGCATTTTAATTAATTGTATAGGTGGTCATAAAACTAATAGAAACCTTTACTATTATATGTTGTTTTTTAAATCTGGTACTGTGTTGATGATGCACAAATGCATTTACGACATGTTTTGTAGAGTAAACAAAATAGAATCTACCTTAAACTACCAATTATGAGGATGTAGAACATGGTATTCAAAACTGCAGAATATCCATTTTCCCAGAATTCAACTTTTGGAGCTCATTAATAAGATGATATTTAACGTTGTGGATTTTTACATCAGCTACTTTATGAAATTAATGGCCAAATATAACCAGACATGTATCAAATTATTGACTTGTTGACCGTTTCTTTATAAATTTTATTGGAAAACTATGAAGATAACAAATATCAGTAGTTTCTTAAATGTTTCAATATTGTGTTCCGTGTTAAGAACATGTTTAATTTTTATTATGGAGATTTTCCGGGTATATCGTGGAACAATTTTTAATACATGCGTGAGTGAGTGAATTTAACATCGCACTAGTGCTACACTATGGGCAATTGGTGATGGTCTGGAACTCACTCCTAAATTATAATGCATGCATGCACATGTAAATAAAAATTACACTATGTACTTAAAGATATTAATTTTCAAAATGCATATTATAATATTTTACATTAAAAGCAAATTTAAATATCACAGTATTTAAATGGAAATTACAGCAATGACCCCTAATGCAAAAAGCGATATAAAATATTCCCTTTTGGCAAGTTTAAAAATATATGCAGGATTTTTGAAAAATAAATATATACAAAATAAATAAAATCTCTAAAAATAAAATAAATTAAAATAAAATAAAGTAAGGCGTATCCAAAACCTCACCATCTCCTTTCAAATTTATGCGTGAAAATACCCATGAAAAAAATGTCATACAATTTATCCAATTGCAATTTCCTTTTCTAAAGTCAGTTCATAACGTAAAAAAGTTATAAGAAAGAAGCAAACATTTAGCATAATTTTCAAAGTAAAATTCTTTATAAACATGTAGCTTATATCATCTTAATGGCAGGAGTTTGAAAGCAAAAAATGAATAGAAAAGACTAAGGGAAAACAACTAAATGGCTAAAATTTCAAGGGTTGAAAAACTTGAGGAAAACAAAGAGAGAGCATGTAAAGAGCTGTAAGATTTTTTAAGGATTGATAATAGTAACTTCAAAAATACAAAATATTTTTCTTTCCTTTTTTTGTCTACATTTTGTTACATAAAAACATAAGTTTCCTTCTTGTTTTTTATTTGAAAACAAAATGTAAAGCTTAAACATTTTATTTGTTATTACATTCCTGAGAAATTTTTTAATTTATGAATAATGATATTCAAAAACTTCAAATAAGAATATAATCTTTAGCATTTTTTTTTTCCCATGTTAATTTCTGGAAAAATGCATGCACAAGTATTCCGATAGATTTTTTAATGCAATGAACTGAGTGCAATTGTTGACTTTTTTTTTTTTTTTTTTAACTATATTAAAGTTTAAACTTATCTCTGATTTACTGACCATATCAATATTTTTTTGGCGTAATTATATGACATATACATCAAACCGCCGTACAAACATACCAATATACATTTCTTTTTGAAAAGCGTAACAAAAATTATACAGTGTGGACCAAAAATCCATGACACCTTTTAGATATTAATGTAAAATAAAGTAATTGAGGTACGATAGTACAGTTTGTTCCACATTTCTTCTTACGATGAAAAATTTTATTTGTGCAAATATAATAATTCCAAACTTTGCTCATAGATGGCAGTAAAACATCATGAGAAAGCTTTTAAAAAGGCAAGGAATTGAAGAGAATTTATTTTGTGAAATTCCCAATATAATTTGAGTGCACTTTGTGAAGTTGCAAGTTTGGTTGGTTGGTTTTAACGTGGAACTAGTGCTGCGTTTTATTAATTGGTGACGGTCTGGGATTCACCCTTAACGGCCATATTCACCATTGACTTCACCTGCCGGTTCAACGCAAAAATTTGAAAAGCGTCTAAAGGCAGGATTCAGCTATCTAAAACAATCTGACCGGCTTCTTCCGCCATCTAGCAACGAAGATTTTCTATAATCTTTGATTGATTATTTTCCGATAAAACGTCTGAAAGTAACAATACCGCTAGATGGCATTAAGCAACGCATAAAATATTGCTGAAAATTTTACCCTGACTTTATGCGCTTTTCAAGTTTTCGTGTTTTACGGGAGTCGAAGTTATTGGTGAATAGAGTCGTAAGGCTGGTCTGAAGACATGCCATCACAATTTTGATCCTCTACGTACAGCGTCTAGAATAAACAGTGTGGAAATCGTCTATAACCGTGATGTTAAAATAATTCTACAAAAATTAAGCTTACACAGATGTCGCTGTGATCGAAGCTCTTGCTCAAATCGAAGACCTGATTGGCTTTTCCCAGTTTCGTTAGTTTAATCACGTGATCTAAGCGCATAATTAATCAATAGGGAGTCTCGGTTTTAATGTCGTGACACTAGCTTCGATTACAATGACATCTGGTAACAGGCTTAAATTTTTTAGTACAGTATTATTTGCCACTTTCCACACTGTTTATTCTAGACGCTGTACTCCACGAAAGGAATCATGAGGTTTCAAGAAGTTTTCATAAGAAGTTGGCAAAGCAAGAGTTGCGAAACAGTCAAATCGGGTCAGTAGTTTTTACTTTGCTTATTAAAACACTCTACGAAGGTTAGAGAGCAGCTTACAGTCGGTAACAAAAGTGTCCGAACACTAGCAAAAATTCCAATGTAAAAAAAGTACACTTCATACGGTTTTGTTAAATAAATTCTTTTTGAATCCTGTTCTTAGTCAATGTAAGAACATGATTCGATAAGTATTTATTTAACAAAATCATATGAAGTGTACTTTTTTTACATAGGAATTTTTGCTAGTGTTCGGACACTTTCGTTACCGACTGTACGTGTTTAAAAGGAAAGCTTCGGACTTTGGAAGTTTTAACAAATAAATTAGTTTTGAGTAGGTTTATTGAAAATAGGGATGAATAAAAATGCAAAGTATTTAACGTATAAAAGAAATGTTAGGATCGCGTTTGGGGTTGAGCTTTGGTTCTGATCAGGTTCTGTGTGGAGTTCAGATTTGGAGCTGATGTGGTTCAGGTTTAATTCAGACTTGGTTCATCTTTAGTTCTCTTCTCATTATGCTCAATTCTGACTGCAGATAAAATGATTTTCTTTTCGTGATAATTCTTGGAATTAATGTATCTGAAGTATAACGTTAATGAGCATAGTCAACTTTGTTACCTGCTACGTCGCTTCCAAGTGATGGGTGAAATAAATTCAATTATTCTTTTGCAGTTAAGTGAAATTTCCGGCCGCTGACATTTATTAATCAGCAAGAGAATGAAATGATTTATTGTTTATATTTAAACGAAGAATATAGGGCATTTATATTTTATGAGACGTCTAGGAAAGTAATTTCATTTATCCCTCAATAAAAAGTTTTAATTGTTCGGAGACTTTTGTTACCGACTGTAGGTCAACTTACACATGATACAAGTAGCTGAATTGTACCTCCAAGAAATGATTCGTAAACAAAACGTAGAATTCATTTTAAAAGAAAAAAAGTATGGAATATTTTAACTGCGTGCATGAGTTAATATTAAAATATTAAAATTAAAATTTTACAACGATTTGACTCTAAACTGTGTTATTAAAAACCCTTTATTTTCCACGTTACAGATTTTACAAATTCTTAAAGTATTTTACACAAAAGAAACAATGCATTATGTTAGATAATAATTATTGTATTAGATAAATAGTAATTGTTTTTAACTAGTATCATTGAAACAATAACATTTATTTTTTAACATTTGGTCATTTATATCGACTATGTGGTTATTTATATTAACTTTATTACTTTCTTCTATATGTAATATAGAGAAAGTATTGGATTCGCGAAAATTTTCGACCTCCGTTTTTTGACGGATCTACACGTTTTGGGATGTCCTGAACACGAATTGATAGTTTTTAAAAAATGTCTGTCTGTCTGTCTGTGTGTCTGTCTGTCTGTCTGTGTGTCTGTATCATTTTTTTGTGGACGCTGTATCTCACGAACCAATGAATGAAATTTAACCAAACTTGGTATTTAGTTGCACCCTGACATGAACTGGTGCCCATTAGATTTGGGGATCAATAGCTCAACAGGTGGCGTTGTGATCGCATTTTATGCAAATTTTTAACATGGCAGCATAGGACAAAATTCCGTATAAATGAGCATAAAGAGAGTTAATTTAAACTTGTGATTGTAAAATTAATATGAATTATTGATAATAGTAGTAGTTAACTAGGAAAAAAAAATTGTGCATGGGGGGCATCGGTTCCCCCCCTGGGGGGTAAGTACCCCCCCCGGGAGGGTTAAATTTTGAAGATGGGTATCATTCGAAAGATCTCGTCAATACCTTTAAAACGAATGGTTGAACCATAAATCTGTGATAATTTAAAACAAAGTTATCGAATTTTTTTACTTTTAACAAAAAAAAACTTAGAAAAAAATCGTATTTTTTTTTTTTTTTTTTTTTTTTTTTTTAACGAAATTTTACCAAACTTGGTATTTAGTTGGTCCCCGACATAAACTGGTGCTGATTATATTTGGGGATGAATAGCTCAACAGGAGGCGCTGTGATAGCATTTTATCTAAATTTTTAACATGGCAGAATAGGACAAAAATTCGTATAAATGTGCATAATAAGAGTTATTTTACACTTGTGATTGTAAAATTAATATGAATTATTGATAATAGTAGTACGTAACTAGGAAAAAAATTTTGTGCATGGGGGGGCATCGCTTCCCCCCCTGGGGGGGAAGTACCTCCCCGTGGGGGGTAAATTTTGAAGATGGATATCATTCGAAAGATCTCGTCAATACCTTTAAAACGAATGGTTGAACTATAAATCTGTGATAATTTAAAACAAAGTTATCGATTTTTTTTACTTTTAACCAAAAAAAAAAAAAAAACTTAGAAAAAAATTCGCTTTTTTTTTTTTTTTTTTTTTTTTTTTTTTATATTGTTACTGATTGAATATGTATAGGAAAATATAGAAGAAGGTCTTGTGGTGGCCACAACATACTAGTTTTTTTTACTTTTAACAAAAAAAACTTAGAAAAAAAATCGCATTTTTTTTTTTTTTTTTTAACGAAATTTAACCAAACTTGGTATTTAGTTGGTCCCCGACATAAAGTGGTGCTGATTACATTTGGGGATCAATAGATCAACAGGTGGCGCTGTGATCGTATTTTTTCTAAATTTTTAACATGGCAGTATAGGACAAAATTTCGCATAAATGTACATAATGAGAGTTATTTTTAACTTGTGATTGTAAAATTAATATGAGTTATTAATAATACTAATAGTTAACTAGGAAAAAATTTCTGTGCATGTGGGGGCATCGCTTCCTCCCCCCCCCTCTGGGGGAAGTACCCCGGGGGGGTAAATTTTCAAGCTGGGTATCTTTCGAAAGATCTCGTCAATACCTTTAAAACGAATGGTTGAACTATAAATCTGTGATAATTTAAAACAAAGTTATAGATTCTTTTTACTTTTAACAACAAAAAAAAAAAAAAAAAACTTAAAAAAAAAATCGTACTTTTTTTTTTTTTTTTTAACTATTGTTACTGATTGAATATGTATTACTTAAAAAAAAAAAAAAAAAAAAAAACTTAGAAAAAAAAAATTGTATTTTTTTTTTTTTTTTTTTAAATATTGTTACTGATTGAATATGTATAGGAAAATATAGAAGAAAGTCTTGTGGTGGCCACAACATACTAGTTTTCTTATGTATTGACTTCAAACTTATAAACCTTTATTTAAATTTAAATTTTAAAATTTTAAGAAAATTTTACTCTAAAGAAATCATAGTTTAGATAATAACAATTATATTCGATAGTAATTATAGTTTCTAACTAGTTGCACTGAATTACTACTTTTTAATTTAAAATATTTAAAAATTTTGCATTAATATATTTAAAAGAGTGCAAATACATACTAAGCCTGATAAATTACTAAACTATCTATATATATAAAAATGAATTGCTGTTCGTTAGTCTCACTAAAACTCGAGAACGGCTGAACGGATTTATCTTATCTTAGTCTTGAAATGTTCGTGGAGGTCTAGGGAAGGTTTAAAAGGCGAGAAACAATCGAATAATTTCCGGTAAAACCCTAAAAACAGCCCTTTTCTATTTCCCATACAAACGTTTTCTAGAGTCAATTTTAACTTTATTGCTATTCAATAAAGTTTAGGTGTGTTCCTAACGGCTGATGGCTGAGCTACAAAAATTTGCATGTTGATTCGTAATGACCTCCCCTGATGCACCTCGAAGCCGGATTTTCGAATTTTGTTTTAGTTTTCTTTTAATTAATTAAAATGATAAAATAAAAACCTTCTAATAACTGATAAATTGGCCATTTAATTTTAATCCTTAATTTAATTGTTGCCAAAAAAAATTATTCTTTTTTGGACAGAAAAAAAGAAAAAAAACGTGAACAATAAAAATTACATTTATTTAAAATATTTAATTTTATTCCTTAATTTGATTGTTGCCAAAAAAATTATCATTATTTTTTCGACGGGAAAAAAAAAAAAAAAAAAAAAAAAAAAAAAAAAAAAAAAACGTGAACAATAAAAATTACATGTATTTAAAATGAGGAAAGTAAATAAAAAAAATTAGAAATATCAGTCGTATCGTTACAAATAAGATACCAAATGAAAGATGCAATTTTTGTGAATCCAACGGATTAAACAGCTTATCGATCGGACAATTAGATTTCTTAAAATTAACTAATGTATGTATTTTATAAATTTTCTTTCACAAACACAAACGTGTAGTATACAGCCTGTACAACACTAGACCAAATTGAAGTTCAAGTTTCATCAATATTTAAATAAATAAATGAAAATAAAAATATGCTTAATGGGAAATATATATAACCATTAAAAGTTTAGTTGTCTAAAATATGTCAGAAATAGCGCTCATAGCATATTGTTACAAGGTATTAAGCCTTATTTTTACAAGGGATAAAATCTAAAATGGTGACAAAAATTCAAAAGTCGCCAAAGAGAGCTATATTAAGGCGGTACTATGATCATGCTTACAAACCATGAATACTAATAACCACAAAAAATTAATTGTCTCGTGCAACAGACGTAGCCGGTCATAGCATATTATAATATTTAGCGTGAAATTGTCATCATTTTTATGGTTGATCGGGGATAAACAAAATAAACATAGGAAATAACGTAAAAGCAAATATTATGTGCACCACGTATAGTGTTGTTCATATGTAACTGGGATTCAAATATAAAGGGGATACTTCATTTTTTTTTTTCGATACTATCTATTTCGAAACTGTTATCTAATAAGGACTTAATGCAAGCCTATTGGTAAACCATTGTCTCAGGTAATAGGGACAAGCGCCCGAGTTTTAGCGGATGACCAAATCGCTACCGAAGGCAGCAGGGATCCGAAGCGAGCTTTTGAGCAATTTTAGTATTTTATTTTATTTTTATAAAGCTATATAGAAAAGAGTTTCCTTTAAATTTAGTGACCAGCGAAGCGGGCAAAGCCTGCTAGTTATGTATAATAATAATAATAGTTTTTAACTACTTGCATTCAATTACTACTTTCTAACTTGAAATATTTCATAATTATGAATTCATATTTCTAAAAATGTGCAAATACATACTAAGCCCGATAAATTACTAATTTATTATATTTAATAATAATTATACTTTTTAACTAGTTGCAATGAAATACTACTTTTTAACTTGATATAGTTCATAATTATGAATTCATATTTTTAAAAGAGTGCAAATACATACTTAGCCTGGTAGATTAAATATAAGAAAAGTGTATCAAAACAAACAGAATAATAAAAAATCTTTTATTTCATTTGCCCAATAATTACGCAAAGAACTTTACATAACGTAATAAAGGTGTAGAAAACCGATAAAAATCAATCTACTTAATCTTAAAAAAGCATTTAAATAACTTTTTTTTAATTCCTCTGACAGTAAAAGGAAAGAAAATTACAATAGAATAAACATCATTTTCATTTTGTTTGTTAAAAAATCTCTCTTGGGAAAGAAATGCAGGAATATGTATTTATATGAGTTCATTTATGTATGCTGTTTCAGAAACAAAAAAAAAAAAAAAAAAAAAAGATTACAGTAAATGCAGATATACACATATATATATATATATATTATGTAACACTCATGATTCTTAAAATAGAAAAATAGAATTTTTAAAATGTTTCCATTTTTTTTTTTTTTTTTTTTTTTTGTAATTTACAAACTAAAACAATAAAGAAAATTTATGGTTTAAAGGTAAGCAAGTTGTCATTTGAAACTAGTATGTTGTGGCCACCACAAGACTTCCTTCTATATTTTCCTATACATATTCAATCAGTAACAATATTAAAAAAAAAAAAAAAAAAAAAAATGATTTTTTTGCTAAGTTTTTTTTTTTTGTTGTTGTTAAAAGTAATACATATTCAATCAGTAACAATATTTAAAAAAAAAAAAAAATCGAATATATATATATATATATATATATATATATATATATTTTTTTTTTTTTTTTTTTTAAGTAAAAAAAAAAATCGATAACTTTGTTTTAAATGATCACAGATTTATAGTTCAACCATTCGTTTTAAAGGTATTGACGAGATCTTTCGAATGATACCCATCTTCAAAATTTACCCCCCCCCCCAGGGGGGGGGAAGCGATGCCCCACCATGCACAGAAAATTTTTCCTAGTTAACTATTACCATTATCAATAACTCACATTAATTTTAGAATCACAAGTTAAAAATAACTCTCATTATGTACATTTATGCGAAATTTTGTCCTATACTGCCATGTTAAAAATTTAGAAAACATGAGATCACAGCGCCACCTGTTGAGCGATTGATCACCAAATGTAATCAGCACCAGTTTATGTCGGGGACCAACTAAATACCAAGTTTGGTCAAATTTCGTTAAAAAAAAATCGATAACTTTGTTTTAAATTATCACAGATTTATGGTTCAACCATTCGTTTTAAAGGTATTGACGAGACCTTTCGAAAGATGCTCATCTCGAAACTTTGCACCCCCGGGGGGGGGACCGATGCCCCCACATGCACAAAAATTTTTTCCTAGTTAACTACTACTATCATCAACGAGATCTTTCGAAAGATACCCATTGTAAAAATTTATCCCCCTGGGGGGGAAGCGATGCCCCCCCCATGCAAAAATTTTTTTTCCTAGTTACATACTACTATTATCAATAATTCATATTAATTTTACAATCACAAGTTTAAAATAACTCTTATTATACACATTTATACAAAATTTTGTCCTATACTGCCATGTTAAAAATTTAGATAAAATGCGATCACAGCGCCACCTGTTGAGCTTTTGATCCTCAAATGTAATCAGCACCAGTTTATGTCGGGGACCAACTAAATACCAAGTTTGGTCAAATTTCGTTTAAAAAAAATCGATAACTTTGTTTTAAATTATCACAGATTTATGGTTCAACCATTCGTTTTAAAGGTATTGACGAGACCTTTCGAAAGATACCCATCTCGAAACTTTGCACCCCCAGTGGGGGGGGGGGACCGATGCCCCCACATGCACAAAATTTTTTTCCCAGTTAACTATTACTATTATCAACGAGACCTTTCGAAAGATACCCATCTTGAAAATTTACTTCTCCGGGACCGATGCCCCCACATGCACAAAATTTTTTTCCTAGTTACCTACTACTATTATCAATAATTCATATTAATTTTACAATCACAAGTTTAAAATAACTCTCATTATGCCCAGTTATACGGAATTTTGTCCTATGCTGCCATGTTAAAAATTTGCATAAAATTCGATCACAGCGCCACCTGTTGAGCTATTGATCCCCAAATCTAATCAGCACCCGGTCATGTCAGGGTGCAACTAAATACCAAGTTTGGTGAAATTTCATTCATTGGTTCGTGAGATACAGCGTCCACAAAAAAATGATACAGACAGACAGACATTTTCTAAAAACTATTAATTCGTAATCTAGACATCCCAAAACATGTAAATCCATCAAAAAACGTAGGTCGAAAATTTTCGCGAATCCAGTACTTTCTCTATATTACATATAGAAGAAAGTAAAAAACACTGCGATTTTTTTTTTTTTTTTAATTTTTCATATTTTGAAGTTATCTCATGCCGATAAATAATACTTGTTACAATTTCCTTTATAAATATCAATTGAACTGAACAACTTTATTTAAGAAAGAAGTTCTTATCGAAAATCATCGATTGCATTTAAACGCACCGTGTTTACTTTTAACAACGTTCTGACTGACATCCACTAAATTGAATATTTCTCTTATGCGGTAATAATGTCACTGTTTATGAATAAACCATCAAATGAAGCAATTTCACCTCAAAATGTCACGGAGATTGGCAAAATGTAATATCACTATGTAGTCCAGTCAAAATAGGAAAAATAGAAGAAAAAAATCGTGTAGTTTTGAAATTTTGCATACTCATAGCCGAGGGGGTCCTGAACAACATACTAAAAGTCCCCGCCCGTGGGGGTGAGCGGGGGGCAGGGGGGGCATTTAAGGGGGCAATTTTCAGTTTTTATTAAATATCTTAAAAACTATCGCATTTAGAGAAAAAATGTCAATTACAAAATTAATCTACGTAAAATTTCCTACAAAAATGTATATTACATTTTGTTTGTACGATCATTAGTTTAGAAGATATAGGGAGATAAAATAACACATTTTCTTGAAAAATTCTTTTTTGCAATAGTAAAATCAACTAAAGTGTGCAATTAAAAGGGTTCTTGTCAAATATTTTCTAATGTAAAAAACAAATATATACATAGGGAATATGCAAGGATAATACAGCAGGTTTTGTAAGTTTTAAATAATTTTAAGGCTAGTAGGCGCAAGTGGCGGTTTGAGTAAAAATCTGGATAAGTCCAGTCAAAATAGGAAAAATAGAAAAAAAAAATCGTGTAGTTTTGAAGTTTTGCACACTCATAGCCGAGAGGGTCCTGAACAACATACTAAAAGTCCCCGCCCGTGGGGGGTGAGCGGGGGGCCAGGGGGGCATTTAAGGGGGCAATTTTCAGTTTTTATTACATATCTTAAAAACTATCTCATTTAGAGAAAAAATGTCAATTACAAAATTAATCTACGCAAAAATTTCCTACAAAAATGTATATTACATTTTGTTTGTACGATCATTAGTTTAGAAGATATAGGGAGATGAAATAACACATTTTCTTGAAAAATTCTTTTTTGCAATAGTAAAATCAACTAAAGTGTGCAATTAAAAAGGTTCTTGTCAAATATTTTCTAATGTAAAAAACAAATATATACATAGGGAATATGCAAGGATAATACAGCATGTTTTGTAAGTTTTAAATAATTTTAAGGCTAGCAGGCGCAAGTGGCAGTTTGAGTAAAAATCTAGATAACGAACACCCAAAACCGATCAACATTAAAAAAAAAAAAATCGTGTAGCTTAGAAATTGAGCACAGTTATAAAGTTAAGTGCCCTGAATAACATACTAAAAGTCCCTAACCAATGGGGGGGGGGGGGGGGCATTTAAAGGGGGCACATTTCAGATTTTATTAAGTATCTTGAAAACTATCGCATTTAGAGAAAAAAAAATCTCAATTGCAAAATTAATCTACGTGAAATTTAGAAGATATAGGGGAACAAAATAACACATTTTCTTGAAAAATTCTTTTTTTTTTTTTTTTGCAATAGAAAATCAACTAAATTGTGGAATTAAAAGGGTTCTGATAAAATATTTTCTAATGTACAAAACAAATATATGCATAATGAATATATAAGGATAATACAGCATGTTTTGTACGTTTTAAATAATTTTAAGGTTAGTAAGCGCAAGTGGTGTTTAGGTAAAAATCCAGATAACGAAGACCCAAAACCGATCAACATTAAAAAAAATCTTATAGCTTTGATACTGAGCACAGTTATAAGATTAAGTGTCTTGAACAACATATTAAAAGTTGCATTTTCTTTAAATCCTCTGTAAGTGATAGTAGATATAAAATACATAAAATGTGAATGTTATGATACATTAAAATACTTTAAAATTACTTATAGCAAGCATGCATTAAAAAAATTAACAATATTTTAGTATAAATATTTAGATTACTCTCTATTTATTTTAAAGTATAAAAAATTTACATTTATCTGTAATATACATATAATAATTCCCACTAAGCATATACATACTGTACTGCTAAACATATACATACATTGTATTTTACGGATATCTTACAGAAAAGTGGAATTTTTCGATTTGTATATTTTGACTTCCACTCTTTAAACTTGGTGCATTGCGCGCACACACACATACAAATATTTATATACAAATATTTATTTGTATGAGTAAAAAATATTTAACCTGAATCTTTTTAATTACGAAATATAGTTTTTATTAATATTGCAAATAACATAAAAAAATAAATAAAAAACACAGAATAGGGTTGGGGACTTTTAGTATGCTGATCAGTAAACTTAACCCTATAACTGTGCTCAATTTCAAAACTACACGATATTGTTTAATGTTGATCGATTTTGGGTCTTCGTTATCTGGATTTTCACTCAAACCACCACTTACGCCTACTAGCCTTAAAATTATTTAAAACGTACAAAACATGCTGTATTATCCTTGCATATTCCCTATGTATATATTTGTTTTTTACATTAGAAAATATTTGACAAGAACCCTTTTAATTGCACACTTTAGTTGATTTTACTATTGCAAAAAATAATTTTTCAAGAAAATGTGTTATTTTATCTCCCTATATCTTCTAAACTAATGATCGTACAAACAAAATGTAATATACATTTTTGTAGGAAATTTTACGTAGATTAATTTTGTAATTGACATTTTTTCTCTAAATGCGATAGTTTTTAAGATATGTAATAAAAACTGAAAATTGCCCCCTTAAATGCCCCTCTGCCCCCCGCTCACCCCCCACGGGCGGGGACTTTTAGTATGTTGTTCAGGACCCTCTCGGCTATGAGCATGTAAAATTTCAAAACTACACGATTTTTTTCCTCTATTCGTCAAATTTTGGCCTTCGTTGCCTGGACTAATGTATCAGTATTTGTCTCAGAAGTAATCCTACAGTTATTCGGTAAATAGCAAAGTGAAATTTCAATAAAGAGTATAAACTTTCAAAAATACTGATTATACAAAAATACAAAATGAGAAATTCTCTTTTGTATTTTGTATTTCCAAAGAAATATCAAAATAAAAACGTAAAATTGATTTTTAAAATAATACTAGTTCTGAAAGCAAGAAGAGAGAAAAAACAAAAAAAATCTTTGACAATATGGCATAACAAATGAAATCGGTTTAGATATAACATTTACAGTGAAAATAATTGGAATAATTTGTCATTTATATAGCATTATTTCGTTTTTGAACAACAATAATTTGTACAGCACATTATAATACAATATATATTTCTAGTTGAAAAAACTTTATCATTCTCATATTACAAAAAAAAATAATAATAAATAAATAAATAAGTTAAGTTTTGCGTAAAATATAAACAAATGAAAAGAACTGAAAAATAACATAGAACAGATGAGTAATTTAAAACAAAATTCGAAATTTTAAAATAAAATTATTTTAAATAAAATGAAATCTATAATTATTAAAATTAAATCTAAAAATAACATTGTATTTTATTTTTTAATGTTAAAATTAAAATAATATTTTTGTAACATTCAGTAAAAGATTATATTTTTCATCTTATGTGTCATTACTTAATTTAGATTTCTTGGATAATTTACTGTGTATGTTTAAAAAATATACAGGTGTTGGACAAAATAATGGAAACTTACATTTTCTTTACGTTTCTTTAAATATCTTGAAAAATACTTAATGGGTTGTTCTTGAATTTTGTGAATACGAAAATCCTGTCTTTCCTCACATATTTCAGCAAAGATTTTGCCACGAAGGCTCTTAGCGCTGAACAACAGATTCAATAATAGGAGTACTATTTGATATCACACTGTATCTGGAAGTGCGTCGATTCATCTGCAAATTTTAAACATGTTTATAAATGTATTTTATACGTGTGTAGATTTTTGTAAGGATAGCTCGAATATTTAAAGATTTATAAATATTTTATTAAGAAATGCAAAAATTTTACTTTATCACTCTAAAGGTTTTTATCCAAATGTCATGATACTTTCAGTAAACAGACTAACATTTGCTTAAATCATCATACGACAGTTTAAAACAAATACATTTAATACTCAAAGAGATTTGGTCAGTTGCAGTAAATAATTTAGTTCTGCGCATGCGTGGACTGCAGCAGAAGAACTTCGGCATAGTTTAATACTCAAATATATAAGAGCACCTTATGAGAAAAAACCAGTTGAAACCACCGCACTTTAGAACGTAGAAAAACAAGGAGGAAATACTAAAACCCCCATAGAAATAGCATGGGAAGAAAACAAAAAAAAAAAAACTCACAATGTCAAGTGTGTTTAAAAAAAAAAAAAAGCTCACACCGGAAGTAACAAAAGGACAAAATTGACTAGAAAAAGACATCGAAGAGCATTAACGGGCGGGCTGGGGCGTTAAATATAACGACCAGGATTGATACGTCTCGCCTAGTATGTGTGCCTAGTAATCATGAAAATTTATTGAGATATCGGTGATTAAGTGAACTGTTTTTCAGTTGTTTTCTATAACGAGCTCGACGATAACTGGTCATTCACAAGTTTTCATTTTTATCGTATACACTATCTACCGATAAGTATAGCGCGACCACGTTTCCTACGACTAGCAGTGAGGCAGAGTCCAAAAGTTTGGAGGGATGCAAAATTGGCCGAGAGATAGTTATTTGGCAAACATCCAGTTATTCGGTGTTCCCTTATCGCTTGTTTTCTCTCAGTCACCCCTATTTTAACACTGGACTCGTTCCATCCGCACTTGCGCAGAGGCTTCCATGGTCGCAAGAAATGTGGTTAAATAATATTTGGACACTTTCGACTTTAAATGTTTTGTCAAATAACTAGAAAAGTTCTTTAAGAATCTTCTTGAAACTTTGGTAGTGTAAAAGACATTTTACACCTCATATATTTCAATAAAAGTTGTGTCGTGTAGAGGAGAACGAGTCCAATAAAAAATTAAACTAAAATTAAAACGTGCGTAAAAACGTATACTTAGTATAGAATATGGTATGAAAATCATTTACCATTCTGTTACAGGACTAGACAAAAGAATTCAGCAATAATAGGAATACACCTTGAAATTGCATTTCAAAATGTGTGTTTTTCATAATGCGCTAAATTTAAGTGTAATATGTTATGTGTATACATATAATTTATAGACAATATACAGGGCAACACAAAATTGAGTAAATAGGCATTCACTTCATTCATTCTTTCATTTATTATTTCACATATGTAGTCTTGTCTATTGAATGTAATTAAGGGAAGCGGGTATTTAAATTTTATCAAATTCAGAAAGACTGTTGCGGAATGTTAATTACTTTCTCATATGCTATGGTAAACAAAGTACCGCTTTGCAGTTTAAAGATAAACGTTGATTTTTTATGTATTTATTTATTTATTTATTTTCACTATAATGTGTTTTGACGTCTTTTGAATAAAAAAGTCAAGTTTTTCGTAATTTTTCTGAGTCTATGGCTATTATCAACATAACTGAAAAAGATAACGTTGCAGATATTTCAAATTATATGTTTTGAAGATCACGTGCTGTCACTTGAAATTTTTGACCAGGATTGGTAAATTTAAGGAATGATGTGAGTAAAATTTGTGTAAAAAATGTGGGATAAACCTCTAAATTTAATAACAGCTTTAATGTTTTTTATGAATGTACGTACTGTACTCGATTGGATGTGCATGGGGGCGTTAACACCTCATAAAAATATATGTCTAATAAAACTGTTTCAAAAACTATTTTCAAATGTTTTAAAACAGTTACATTTTCAACAGTTACATTTATATGTATCACTTGCTATCCCTTACTCTATAATCTGTCTTTATAATATTCAAATTCAGGGTAAGAGAAATTCGTGTGAGTGACAAACAACATTATTAGAACGACAGGATTACTATTTTCATTCAGAAATTTTAGCATTGAGAAAATCTGCAATAGCCCACCTTGAATACGTTATGTTCTAATTTGCTATACAAAGCTAATCGTGCAACTGATCTCAAAGAAAATTAGTGCATTTATTAATGAAAACAGAATATAGCTAACACCGTAATTTTTAGTAAAATCGAATAAATCGTTCAAAATATATTAAATAATGTCCCCTACCTCCCACCCTCATTTTATCTTTAAAATTATTCATAAAAAAAAAAGAGTGTTTTTTTTTTTTTTTTTTTTTTTTTTTTTTTTGACATAAGCGGAAATATATTTATTTTTATCTCAAAAGCGATCGAATAAACGTGTAATAAAATTCTCTTATTTAAATTGAGAGACAAGGCATTATATATATATATATATATATATATATATATATATTTCGCTCTTTGTGCGCAGTCGTTAACAAAAGTGTCCGTACACTAGGAAAAATTCCTATGTAAAAAAAGTACACTTCATACGGTTTTGTTAAATAAATCCTTGTCGAATCCTGTTCTTAGTCTGTGTAAGAACATGATTCGATAAGGATTTATTTAACAAAACCGTATGAAGTGAATTTTTTTTACATAGGAATTTTTGCTAGTGTTCGGACTCTTTTGTTACCGACTGTATGTAAACCAATTTAAAAAAAGTTTTTCTTTTTTTCTCTTTTTCACATCAATTTAAAAATATATTTAAAATAAAATTGAGAAAAGTCGTGAGACAGAAATGGCACAGCATTAGTGCAAGACCCCCTTGACGAAATTTGTAATTTGTCACCGAAGTAGCTTGGACGTTTTTCCCCAAGTTTTTTACTTACGAGATTGCAACAGTCACTTTAATCCATCGCCAAAATGGCAATAAAATTTAAATGTCACCAACGTTGTCCTATACTAAAACTGTAACAAAAACATTTTAAGAAATGGATATAGTAGTCGTTGCTGAGGATCACAGCGCAGTTACCACATACCTTTATATGGTAGAATAGACTAAAAACTGTCATGTTCAAAATTAAATTCTGTTTTGTGCAGAATTTTATATCTTCGGTATCACTCAGTAAACTAAAATACACTGAGAAAAAAAATATACCGCTTTCCACTAGAATGAATTCCATTTTCTAAATCCCTTAACTAGAAATGTAGATTTCCGAGCTATGCGCATAAGGCACGTCAATAAACTGAATAGACGAAATTATCGAGAATTTCTAGTGTACACATTTCTAGATGGTAAAACAATATTCTGAATACTCTAAATATTCTGAATCACTTATATCGCGAGAAATTCTCGCTTGATTTTCTAGAATTGGGTAATAAACCAAGATTATAGTTGCTGAAACCCGCCTCTTGTAGTCTCATTTATTTGCAGAGATCCTTAAATAACTTTGCCCTAGAGAATATAGGCAAACTCTCTAGAATTCTAATAGGGGTTTCTAGAACTCGCTTTCAAAGAGGACTAGAATTTATAAGGATGACATGGAACTATTTTTTCTAGAGCCACAATTCTAGATGTCAGTTACAGAAATGTTTCTCAGTGTAAGCTTCTTTTTCGTTTTATTACTGTTATTATTTTTATTATTATTATTAATCTCAATCTAACGCATAAATTCCTATAAAAATGATTGTTCATGTATTTATTTATAATGTTTAATTTTAAATAATTATTCTTGTTCTTTAAAGTGAATACGCCTTTCATTAATTTATTAATTATAAAAAAGAAAGTTTTTTCTTTTTATCTTATAATGCATCAATACACTTAAGTCGGAGCCATTAATTTAATGAACTTCCAATGAAATCACTATTGTATTATAGAATAGAAGAAAATGCTTCTGAGTAATTCTTTCTCAAGCAATAAAATCGCTTTCACCAGTACTACAATTGTCGTAAAATTAAGAGAAGCGTTAATAAAAATTACAATCACAAGAATGGTAATTTATTTATTGCTTTTAGTAGAACATTTCTATTACTTCCACTTTACTTTATGTTTCATAAAAAGACAGCTTTGTTTGCTATTTACTAAATCGTTGCTTTCTTTTTCTAGTGTTTTTCATGTTAAAACTTAGCACTATGCAGAAAGAGAAAAAAAGTTAGTTCTTAAACTACCAACTTGGGATACAGTAGAAGCCGAATATAAATCAGAATTCTTGGAAGTCGTACAAGACGCAGATAAGCAAAATTTTGCAGAATCTAGAAATTTTTTAAAAGAAACATGTAGCGAACTATTTAAAAAAAGGTATTAGCAAAATTACTTTTTCTTAATCTAAATAATTGCTTTTTTTTTTTTTTTTTTTTTTAATTAAATGTGTAAATATTTACTTTATAAATTTTAAACACTTATGATCTTACAAAAAAATTTAGCTTTAATCTAAAATTATAGTAAAATTTGCAACATAAAGGGATATTTTTCAGTTTAAAGACAGGGTTTTAAACAAAATTCAGTCTCACCTTTTGAAATTCATTTGTTTATAGGCTTTATATAGATTTATTCTTAGACTTATTTTTCAGATTGAAAAAAAAAATTAGCCATTCTAAAAATCTGAAAAAGAACTTGGTTTTTATTTCTAATCCGTGTTGCTATTTCACCTGTATACTCTTTCTCAAATTTTGGAATCTACAAAACAAAATATTGTACCATTATATATATATATATATATATATATATATAATGGTACAATATTTTGTTTTGTAGTATATATATATATATACTACTTATAAAGTATATATATATACTTTATATATGTATATATACATATATATATATATATATATTTCGTGTAAGTTACGCTGTTTTCTTTTCCTAAAAATGCATTCTAAGTGTCAAATGTGTCATGAGTGTTTTGGGACTGAGTGTATGAAGGAACATTCCTGTTTTATATGCCAAATAGACAATGTCCTTTAATATGTTTTTTTCTTACCACTAGATTCAAAATTTTTTATAATGATAAAAAAAAAAATGTAAAGTTACTAAAATATAGAAAAAAAAATAATTGTTTACTGTGATGTTCACCATATACTACTACTTCTTCATTATTATGTGCCTTTATAAATTTTGCTTCTACATAAAATCATTTTTGTATTTACGAAACCTCGAAACTGAATTTTATGAATTTCGTACTGTTTTATTAGTAACTTAAATATTTTAACCCTTATCGCTCGTATGTCCCTTCTGAGGGGACATTAAAAAAAAAAACATTTGCACTCCGGGAGTGCCGACAGAAATGAAAACGTGAAAAATTACTTGTGTATTTCTTGAATCGTCAGGAAATATTTTATTGTGCAGGAAATACTTTTAAATAAAGTGTTTTTTATTCATTAATATAAACTACTACTACAAAAATTATATGACAATTTTATTTAATGCGCTAACTGCAATAGAGACAGTGTCCGGAGATGAGAGAAGTCGTGTAGAGCCGCACCAGATTGTAAAAACGTGAGAAAAAGGGCGGCTTTGACCTTTCTCACGGTTTTGTGAGGTCTAACTGCAATGTTTCCGGCTGCAATCTTTAAGAGACAGTGGCCGGAGATGAAAGAAGTCGTGTAGAGCCGCACCAGATTGTAAAAACGTGAGAAAAATGGCGGCTTTGGGCTTTCTCACGGTTTTGTGAGGTCTAACTGCAATAGAGACAGTGTCCGGAGATGAGAGAAGTCGTGTAGAGCCGCACCAGATTTTAAAACAATATACAGTATATAATTATTAACACTTCACATTAGCAAGTTAATTGTATGATTCATTATTTGTATCATACAAGGATGGAAAGCGTTTGCTGATGATGACGCGAATTCAATGATTTTTTGTTCACCCAAAAGTTTTCACCTCAAATGGAAAGCGTTAGCTGACGATGACGGGAATTCAATGATTTTTGTTCACCCAAAAGTGCTCAACGCCCCTGAAGAAGTTTTTACTTCAAAAATCGAGCCACGCTTTGAGGTGTTCCTCTGCAAATGAAATGTTATTTTTCTAAAACGTGTAACAATAGGCTGCCTTTCGGCTACCGGAAAATTTTAACAGAAAGATTTATTTTATTTAATGATGAAGTAAAATAAAACAAATTATTACTTTTTTTCGGTAGCCAAAAGGTAGTACGTTGGACACAATACGTGTGACGTTTTAAAGGAACGCCAAAAGGCGTGTCTTACTGTTCAAGATAGGAAAATATGCCGAGCGTTAAGGGTTAATATTTAAAACCCAAAATGACTCTTTCTTTGCTCTGCAAAAGAAACATAGGCTCATAAAAGCGACTAACAATGAATTGATACTTTTGGTTTATTGTCAAATGAGGTATGTAAAATCTATAAGTGATAGAAAAATGGGTTTAAGTGGTGATTTTGTTGTCAGACATTTACTATTGGAAAAAAGAACGGGAAATCATACATTATGCATTACACATTGATAAGGAGTAACTTCTAAAATTACGGGATAGGGTGTTATTATTAATGAAGGTGTAAAAAATCTTTAAAATATAATAAAGTTTATTTTTATTTTTATTTTTGAGACATAAAGAGTTAAAATGTAAATGTGTTTACTTGTGTATGATATCATTATTTTTATTTGTTTATCTATTTATTTTGCAAAGTATGTATAGCTCCTCTAATGCTGTCAGTCGTGAAGCGTTTTTATGTGGGAGATTATATGTTGAGATAGGGAAATAAGTCACTTGCATTAGCCTTTTAATCTTGTTTTATTACTGAAACTTTTTATGGCTGTAATTTTAAATTTGAACGTGCGTGGCACATTTTACTTATCTACTGGAATTATTTTTCTTGTGGTCTGCGTCCCATATATAAAATTTAAATTTTTGATTTTTGAAACTGAATCGCCTGAAATGTTTAATTTATTTTATAAAATTTTGTACTTTTTTTACGCAACTATGGATTTTATTGTTTATTTTTTCGGTCAATATCCTGAAGAATTAAAGCTGAATTCATTTTTTTTCAAACACATGAAATATTTAAAAAAGAAATTTAAAATAATTATAAGATAAAAAAAAAACTTTTTATATACCATGTTTTAAATTTTCTGGTGAATCATAGAGCTCTTATCAATGTACATAAAATTTTTAAAGTGATAATGACGTCAATTTTTCTGAGATGTATAATTTAATTTTTTATATTATTTTAAAGTTCACGTTTAATTAAATGTATTTATTTTTATGTCGAAAAAAAAAGGAACTTGTATTTTTAATTTATTTATTTATTTATTTATTTATTTATTTATTGGCAACAATCAAATTATAGCTAATATTTTAATGGCTATTTTAACGCTATTAGGATGTTATTATTTTCATATTTTAATTAATTTTAAGAAAACTAATCAAAAATTCGAAAATCGAACTTCGAAGTATTGTGTTGTCACCGGGTTCTAAGCTACTGTGAAAGTTCCAAATGCTAGCTAGTAGGGAAGTTAGTTAAAATTCGATTGCAAGATTTGTACTGGGCAAACAAACAAACAAACACATTTACAAACAAACAAGAATAGAAGTTAATAAAAACATGGTAAAATGAGACGTTGGTGTAATTTTGAAATAAATGCATAGACTCTAAAACAGTTGAGAATATGCAAAAATAACTTTTTAAAGAAAAATATTATTACTCAAGTTATTTCCACTAGCCTTTCTAAAATCACAGTCATTTAGTTGTTGTTGTTGTCGTGTGCCACTCGGAAATTCCGAGCCCCGGTAGTGGAACTACCGGAATTATTTTAAGGCAAGAGGGTTGCGTCTTCCGTTATTAGGAACGCCTCATAGGGAGGAAGTACGACTTCTAGTTCCATAAGCTGGTGAAAGATGGCAGCACCAGCCAAACTCGAATTTTGATCCGGATCAGAGCGAGTTATACCCATGTTCCTTCATTTAGTGTTCATGTCATTTAGTCCATTTTTCCATGTTCATGTCATTTAGTATAATTATTTTATAATACGATTAGAATTATAAACGTGTTCAGCTAATTTAATGTCTTCAATGGTGATTCAGTTTTTCTAAGTTTACATCCTTATCGAGGTTTTGTATTCAATGCGATTTTAAATCAGTTTGTCAGATAAATCCGTCTTAAGAATTCTGTGAATACGATTTCTTATCCTTTATGAAGACTCCCTCAGAGGGCAATTTTTACTGCTTGGGCCTTGCATAAGCAATTACAATTAACCTTTTCTCACATAGACGCTGTATTATAAATTAAAACATGCCATAGGTAAAACTAAACATAAATTTTAGATAGTAATGCAAAGCTCGAAATTGTTTCTGGATACAACCAAGAATAAATAAGTATGAAATCTAAAAATGCTATTAGAAAAGGTTAGTACATCTAAGACTTTTAAGCATAATTTTTGTATCGTTCAATATAGTATAAATTTTTCTATTAAACTAGTATATTATGGCCATCACAAAATTTTCTTCTGTATTTTACTACAAAATTTCACGCAAGTGTTATGCTTTTTTGTTAAAATGATTTTCACTATGTATTCAGAAGGATTTCATTTCATGGGAGTACGAGGGGGTTTCATAAAGTAAGGTAACAAGCCCATTCAGGGTAAACGTTTATTCGGTAAATAAATATATATATGCACTGTAGGAAGGCATAGGTACTTATTACTTCTCTACATAATCAACATTTCTTCTATCGGTACACCAAACCATCGAAATAGGCATCGAAGAAATTAGCGTCAAGATTATGCAACCACGTCAAGAGGGCTTGCTGAACCTCAGCATGTTCTTAAATGCTGGCCTCTAAAATGTTTCTTTAAAGGTTCAAAGATATGGAAATCATTTGGTGCGAGGGTGAGACTGTAAGGAGGTTGGTCCAATACCTCCCGTCGAAAACGTTGTAACCCAACGAGTACTTGCCTTCCGATGGCCCAATCATTAATGCACAATATTGTGCGCACTGCCAAATGAGATATGGCGTTCTTGTGCAATTTTACATTGAGTAAAATTGCACAAATGAGTAATATGCAACGATCATTTTCAATCAAAGCTTCGACACGGCAAACATTATCATCTATGGTGGGCGTGCTTGATTGCCCTCCTCTTTCTTCATCTCTCACATCTGCCTTTATCAAATTCCGTGCACCAAAATCCCACCTGTTTTCGAGACATAGCACTTGTACCGTACACTTCTACCAATTGCTGATCAATTTTAGCTGGAGAATTTTTCTTTAAATGCAAAAATCTTATCACACTTCTTATTTCAATCGCAGACCATGTTTCCGTCAACGCAGCCATCTTCTAACTGATATTTAGTCATGTTACTGGACAACCAGCTCCATCTACTGGCACCGGTTGATTCCTGTGATCGTCTTCGTTATCTTCAGAGGGATTTTTATTCATACGGATAATTTGCACACCCGTCAGAGCTCTTGTTACCTTACTTTTTGAAAACCCTTACGTACAGTTGGTAACAAAAGTGTCCGGACACTAGCAAAAATTCCTATATAATAAAATAAATTTAATACTGTGTTGTTAAATAAATCCTTGTCGAATCCTGTTCTTAGTCAGTCTAAGAACAGGATTCGACAAGGATTTATTTTGCAAAACTATATTAAACGTATTTTTTTATATAGGAATTTTTGCTAGTGTTCGGACACTTTTGTTACCGACTGTATAACACTAAATGCCGAAAGAAATTTAATTTTTTACCTTGTAGATGACATGAATGAAATGAGAAAAGGCTTCTTTTTTTATGTTTTATTTATTTATTGTTTTATTTATTTTTATTTCAATTTATTTTATTTTATTTTTTTATTTATTTGTTTATTTTTCTTTGAAATGAAAAGAAAAAAATATAGATAAATTTGTTTTAAATTATCACACATATGTAGTTCAACAATTTGTTTTAAAGGTAGTGACAAGTTTTTTTATTATTTTTTTAAGTACCCATATTGAAGATTGGCGCACTCATGGGGGTAGCAATGTGCATATATAATTCTTTTTTTTTTCTTTCTTTGTTACTATTACTAAAAACTAATTTCTTGATTTCTTACTGCCTGATCCCCACAATCCACTTAATTTTATTAATAGATTAAACAGTCGTAAACTTATATTCTATTCATATACATAGGAGTTCGTTTTATAGCTTTTATGCACTAAACGCTTTGGTACGCTAAATGCTACCTAAACAGCTTATCTGCCATTTATTATTTCATTTTGCTTTCAAGGTATTGTTTATTTTCCTGTGCTTACTAATTTAACGCCAAGCTTCCTGTTAATATTAAATAATCTTCAGTTTTTATTATTATTATTATTATTATTTTAAGTGACATGTTTTGTAAATCTTATAGTACAATATGTATTTTAAATGCGAAGAAATAAGTTTTGAAAATAGCAATATCATTTCTGTAATATTAAATTTCATTTCAACCATATACGTATTAAAGGAAAGTTAGTTCTCTTAAATTCTAAAAAAGTAAACTAACTAACTAAATAAATAAATATTAAAAGAATGATTTCTTAATCTGCAGCTTTTTGTAAATTTCGCAAAAAAAAAGAGGAAAAAATAAAAGAAAATCCGTTAAGCCATGTTATGTGAAGGAAAATAAATGAAAAATATTACTTGATTCCGAAAACAATTACGACAATGCATGTTATTACTTTATTTTTTGCGCATTCAAAAAACGCCAAAAGAGATTCTCGTTACAAAAATAATCCACTCTTTTTGAAATACAACTCACAATACCCCTCAGAAGTACCATAGTATAAGTTTCAAAATGTGTAATTCTTAAAAAATTCTCCTAGAAACTTGATTCTTTAAAAAAAATTATTCGACAATGCAAAAATCTTTTTTTAAAAAAATGTAAACACTGAAAAAAGCTTTTTTTTCTGAGAAAAGCAGTTCAACGAAAAGAAAAAAAAGTTTCATAAAACAACTTACATTTACTCGTTTTTTGAATAGAATGCAATAAGTGTTGTAAAATAACTTTAGTGAAGATGAATAATTTGAAAAAATAAAAGAAAGAAAAAATAAATAATGCGCTTCCTATTGTATAAATGTTTGAAAAAGATTTTCAAAAAAAATTGCTATTATTGTTATACTAGAAGATTTCGTTCTTTTAGGATGCATATTATAATAGCTTTATTCTTTTTACAAAATAAGCTATTATCTGTACTTAAAAGAAGCTCTGTACTGTAAAAGTAAAAAACAGAAAAAAATAAAAATATCTTGAAGTTAGCATTTTTGAGAATATGTGAATGTTAAATTATTTTAAAAAAAAAAATTTAATAATTTGCCTTATTTTTTAATATTTTTCATTCTTAAAGATACCTAGAAGAACACTTGAAACTTTGCAAATGTAGCTGATTACAAACTTTACTTACTGAGAATTAGAGAACACAAAAAAGTAAAATAAAACTTGTCTTATAAAAAACTGATATCTATCAACAGCTGTGGGCTTCGCCTTATAAACATTTCTGCAAAATAATATTATCATTCTTGTTATTATTTTTATTATTATTACCATTATTATTATATGCCACCCTCAAAATACACAAGAAGCCTAAAATCTGAAATAGCTACAATTTTGGAGGATATATATTTTTTTTTTCCCTCCCCTTCCAATTTATATAAACAAAGTCAGTTTAGAGTAATATTTTAAAAAAAATATTTAAAAATATATATTTTTTCTCAAAAATAACTTAAAATTGAGTAAAAACTCAAAATTTAAGCTACATATTCAAACTAAAAATATTAAATGAGAGACAAGAAAACCTAGTTGGCACAGGTCGACTCTACTCAGTTCCCTATCATATATACGTATTCTCACAAATTTCTACTTATTAAACATGTGTAATTATACATGTTAAAAAAATTTAGTTTGACCGATCGCTTGACAAGGTGACAGACTGAAATGCCCTACCTAATAGGATACCCACGATTTAGTTCGATACTTTATCTTGTCCTGATTCAGTAATTAATAAATTTATTAGGATTAGTTTCGTATTTTAGTTTTCCATATGCAATTCCATATTATTTCCAATGTAATAAATCCGTATAATGCAAGCTTATATATTGCTCTATTTTACTATGTTAAGAAAATCTTCAATTTCGAATAACTTATGAAATTTTCAAATTAGAATGTTCCTAGTCATTTATGTTCAAGCCAGTATAAATGATATTTCGAAATGTTTTCGATGAAAATAATCCTTAAAATGGACGTTTATGCGAATTTTTGCCCTATTCTACCATGTTAAAAAAATCGCAAATATTTAATAAGTTACGAATTTTTTTAATTAGAAAATTTATAGTTAATGACATTCATGCCAGTATCCTAAAGGATATTTAAAAAGTGGTCTGGCATGTTTACAATGAAAACATTCCTTAAAATAAATATTTATGCAGAATTTTTCCCTATTCTGCCATGATAAGAAATTAGCAAATTTCAAATAACTTACGAAGCTTTCAAAGTTGAATTTCCATAGTTAATTATGTCCATACAAGCATCATAACTGATATTTTAGAACTGGTCTGATATAGTTACAACAAAAATAATGGCTTTAATACTTGTAAAATTATGTTAAGAAAGTTATAAATTTCGAATACCTTACGAAGTTTTTTAATTAGAATGTTGCAAATCAATAGGATTCTTGCCAGTGTCGTAAGTGATATCTTAAAAGTGGGTCAACTTCTCTGCAATCAACTGTTCGTGAGATATTGTGTACACATAATAACAATTTAACAGACTAACAGACAGCACACTAACACCCTACAGATGGACGCCATACAAATTTTGCGATTTTGGGATTCCTCACACCACAAAATATGTAAAAAACTCAAAAACCGAGATCAAAAATTTTCACGATTATCTAAGCTGCACATACCTATAGTACGATAGGGAACTGAAAATTGTAATTATTTTTAAAATAATTTTATTATATAGTACAATACTCAAAATTTGTTTTGTCCGTATACATTGGGGAAAAAATTACAAAGAAAAAAACAATAAATTCAATTCATGTTACTGGCATTAATTATGTTGCGAGCAGTTCCTTCTTCCGACGACAAATCATGGAACCTCCGGGGGTCACCGAACCGGAGAAGCCATCCTCTCTGTGCAGGATCGAAATTGTGATGGTATACCTCCGGGCGATCTTTAAGGGCGAGTCTAAACCGTGGCAAACTACCCATAGCGTATCATTAGTGTGACATAAAAATAAATCAACCAACCAGCTTTAAATTAAAAATGTATATTATTTGTCACAGTGCTATGTTTTTCATTTATCAATTATTTCAAGCCTTTCATATTTTTCTTTCGCATTTCTTCCTTATTTTCAGTTATTTTATATTGCACATTTAATTTTTCGGATAATCCTTTTAGAATCATGACCGTAAAAATAGTCTTTCTAACAATGTTAAGACAAACTATTTTTACTCATTTAAAAGTAACATAAAGCTAACAAAAAATTAGATTATATAAGTACGAGGACCATTATGGTAACTATATCAATTAGATTTATATAGTTTATGAATCAGTAAATTATGTCACTTTTACTTCACAATTCTAAAATTTAATTTCTGATATTACAATTTCTGGTTTGATTAAATCTTTTGCATGCGCTTTTCTATCTTTCTAGAAATTACATTTAACTCATTACAGTTTTTTTTTTTTCGATTTTTCTATCATGCGTTAAAACTATTGTCCAATATGTCTCAGCAGAACTCATCCGTTAAAATAAATACCAGCATTAAAAATTTTTACACCAGAATCCATTATATTGACATTTTGTACATTTATATCCAAATTCTTAACAAACATTAAAATTCTTTCGAAATAAATAGCAATGCATAAGACATTTTGTCAAATTGATTTCTATCACTTTGTTTTTTAACATTTGAACACACTCTTTAAACTGTCTATAAAAGCAATGTAAAATCGATATATTTCAAAATTGTACATTTAGGTTAAATCAATACTTCACAGGAAGTTCCCATTTACTAGGTGGAAAAACTGAAAGAAATTCAATTGTGCATTTGTCACATTTGAATTGACAGTGAATGTTACAAATCGATTTTCTATTTAATTTGCCACTATTGAGTTGTCATACAGCGCAAATAGTAACAACAATGTATTTAATCGCAACAATGTGTAACGTAAAATAAAAAAGTATATCTGTCTGTTATAGAAAAATAAAATCTTTGTTACTATAAAAGTGTATAATAAAAAATGTTTAAATTTCACATTAAAAAAAAAAAAAAAATACAGCTTATTTTAAATAGAACAGGGATGGAACACGGGCGCAGAATTCATACCACTATCAATGTAAGAAAATTTTCTACCTCTTAAATCGACGATATTATAGGTAGAGAAATTTCTTAAACATATTCCGGTATGAATTCTGCGCCCGTGTTCCATGCCTGATAGAATTGAACTTCTTGTTCGTTGAATTAAAAAATATACTTGAGAGATTGCCTATTATAAGTATATATATATATATATATATATACACTCCTTCTCTTTATGTTTCGAAATAACTAATGTAAAAATAGTTGTGAACAAGATTATACTAAGTTCACTTAATATATCTAGTACTCTAAAAATCAAAACTGTTATATTTTTTTTTATATATGAAACAAAATTAATAAAAAATAGTGCAAAATATTTTTTTTCTCCACGTTTTTAGATGTTCATAATTATAGGGACAATCACGATTTTTTCATTTTATTTAACTTACTAGCGGATAAATTACCGTTGACATGCGAATTTGTTAACTACTGGGCTAGATTAATTCATATACAAGCATTCAATTTTTATTAGACGGACATTACTGATAATTCCTCGAAAAAAAGAACGTCCGTGTAGTAAAGTATGATAAATGTGTTTTTTCAAGCGGAGGGATAAATTCAATCCGTCGTATTTCTAATGTAATTCGAAGATCTAAAATTTCTGAAAGAATTGTGATCAAACGTTGAACTGCTGGTTCGATAAGAGAGAGATCTGATGTAAAATCAGAGTTGTTTTACAGAGATCGAAGACTCATAATTCCTCTTACTGTTCTACTCAAAATGACTGCTGCTGAATTTGCTCGTAATTTTTAACGAAAGGTTGGGGTCCACATTTATGCATGTTAAAAATAATTAATAATATGTTAAAATGAATATAAAACCTGTAATTATCAATAAGCATTTAATGTGGGAAAGAACGTCTGTGTTAAAGTTGAATAAAGACAATATTAAATGGTAAAATGTTGCATTTTCGGATGAAAAACATTTTATTCGTGATTAACCAAATGGTTTTAACTGTTACTGGCACGATCTGAAGATAGCGAACGACAAATCAGATTTTTTAAATGCAGATATGAATCGGGCATTTTAAAGGTGGATCTATGGTGCTCTGGGGAGCTGTTTCTACTGAAGGCAGAATGAATTTTGTAGTTTTTCTATTATTATGAACATCAAGAGAATATCCACAAATTTTAAACGTGGAATTCTCAGACTTTTGTTAGATTTTAGAGAGGGGAGGTGAAAATAATATTTTTTTTTCAACAAGACTTACATTTTTGCTCTACTTCTAGAGCAATAGAAAATAGTTTGAAGAAAGAAACTTCTATATTATTGCCTTTCCCGTGGCCTAAAAGTTGAAAAACATAACTTATCCTATTAGAAAAGTGCATGCAAGTGGAAAGCAATTTTAAATAGTTTAAATGTATTCAGAATATCATTTATGCTGTATGAAATGGTATTGAAACTGAATATTAAATATATATATAAATACCAGAGAGAATGCCTGACTGTTTCGCCCTAAAAGGAGACCCCATAAAATATTAATTTAAAGAATAACTGAAAAAAAATTACTAAGATTCGAGCTGTCCTTATAATTGTGAACACCTGAAAAATCATTTTTTGACCGTATTTAAAGTTTTTTAAGATAGAAAAACGATAAAACTTTTTAAATATCGTCAATTAATGAAATTCAAATTAATAAAAAATATATTTGTTTAAATAATAGTGTTCAGTGTTTAGCTAATATGAAAAACGGGTGTCCTTATAATTATGAGAACCAGTATATATATATATATATATATATATATATATATATATATATATATATATATATATATATGATATTTTATACAGTCAGTAACAAAAGTATCCGAACACTAGCAAAAATTCCTATATAAAAAAGTAGAGTTAATACTTTTTTGTTAAATAAATCGTTGTCGAAACTTGTTCTTAGACTAACTGAGTACAGGATTCGACAAGGATTTATTTAACAAAACAGTATTAACTCTACTTTTTTTATATGGGAATTTTTGCTAGTGTTCGGATCCTTTTGTTACCGACTGTATATATATATTAATTTGTTACCATATAAAGTATCACAAAAGGTACAATTGTAGGATTATTGCATATTCTTTTCGAATTTCTTCTCAGTAACATGTGCATGATCCATTATATATACATATATATATATATATATGTACATAGTTCAAACATTATTCGGTTTTCTTTATTATTTTTTAATACTCTAACTAAGTTGAAAGTGTTTTTGACTTCGATTTTTCTGTCTGTTCGTCTTTCCGCGTTCTGAGTTCTGAGTTCCGTAAATATTTATAGAATTCCTTGAAACTCATATATATTGTTCATGTTCACTATGGAATTTTACCTATTGAAATTCGATTAAGCCGATAGATTTGTTTACAGGGACATTCAAAAAAATTCAAAAGCATTGCGTTATACGAGAGAGATTTTTCTAGAAACCATATTTTAATACTTTTATTTCGCAGAAATCACGATGAAATTGAAACAACAACCGTACCTTAAAAAATTTCTGACATATACATTAAAAACTATAATAAAAAGAAGAATTAATGTGGATCTAATAACATTTCATAACAACAATGTGATTTTTTAGATACCATAATCGTTGAAAGGTATTTATTTTCACTTCGAAAAGTCAGAATGTATTTATTAATTTTTAATGTGTTAACCAAAGTTGTAAAACGATAAATATCGTTAGTCTCCTCGCGGGCCGCAAAAGACTACATGGCGGGCCGCGGGTTGGCCACCCCTGATTAAGAGTGTTATGATTTGAATTAATATATATATCTATCTTTTGTCAGTCGAATTGTCTGTCTATCTATCTGATCGTCAGTGTGCTCTAACTTAGGTAAATATTTTCTGAATTTCTTAAAAATTATGTATGTTATTCAAGTTTACTATGTTATGTTCATTATTTAAAATAGTATCAATAACACAATTTGCGTATAGGGATACCCAAAAAATATTATTGAATTGCATTTTATCAGAAACATTTTTATAAATCATATTTAAAATTCACAAATCATAATGAAATTGACATTTAATGTTCATGGGCTAAAAATGTTATTTATAGGAAATGGCATGTTTAGTATCATGAAAAACGGCAGTTTTTTGAGTGACGCAAGCGAAAGCCCAAGCTGAACGCTGCGAACTCATATATACGGCTAGTTTGACATCAAAGAGATTTGTAAAAGCCGACACTTAATATCTCAGCAAATATGCCGTATTTTGTTCTGATCTTTTGAACATAGTCTTTTATCTTCGGTCTTAATCTATCCTGAAAATTTTACATTTCTACATGCAATATGTTTTGAGATCTGAATCTCAAATTAAAGCGAAAAAGGGAAAACGGTTGGAGTAATGAACTCAAATTCTGAAAAATATCTCTAAAACGGCTCGAAGGAGTTTTATATAATTAATATATGTTGTTAATAGGATCTTTCTGAATCTAGTAACGTTTTCGTTTTTTCCAGGAAAACTCTTGTTTTTTATATAAATCGCTCTAAATATAGAACTATATTACTCCGCCAATTACATGTGTTTCTTCGGGTGAAAACGCTGTTGTGAGGTATGTGGGTTGGTTGGTTGACCGACTTGAATGCAACCAGTGAATTATTTAGATTTTTTTTTAACGCAAAAGTTACAAAAGTACATGTTTAAAATATTTATTGTATATATATTAAATCAAATGTCTATTTATATATTTTTCCTATTTGTTTATGAAGAATATTTATGGATTTTATGGATTTATATTTATGGATTTATTCAAAAAATATTTTTATTCATTTTTTAAATTAAGAAAGTGTTTTATAATTTTATGTATTCTATTTAATCGTTATTTAGGATGAATTTATAATTTTTTTAGGCGAAAATAACATTTCTATGTATTCATCCGCACGATTTTATCTTCAGGCGGAGACCACATACAGCCAGAAAACTACTAAACAAATATTGTGATCATTTGTGATCTGCTAATTTTTCGAGTATCGTTTTCGTTCGGCTCGCTTGATCCGTAGGCTATTACTAATTTTTTAAATCTTAATATTTTGCGGACTGAATAATTATTGCTTTAAGCATGTGTTTAATAAATATTTTATCATATGCTAAGGCAATATTATTTCAGTCATTTGATATTATTTATTACTCAAATCGGAATATGAAAGACAGACCATATCCTGTTCTCCAGTCACCCCGTAAGTTCTATATTTTGCATTAGTTTTAGCTATTAACTTTTAGGTGGAAATTTTAATTTAGGTGTCTTCGCGATGTAAGATTTATTATATAGGCCCTTTAAAATTCAGATTTCTCCCTTTACTCAAATTTTATAAATTACCAAAATGATGCAGTATTTATTTTTTGGTACTTACGAATTAACTGCATAATAGAGTGATTTATTTTTATTATGCTATTAATTCAAGATATATATTTTAATATTTGTATTAATGCGTGTATATGTAAAAATATTATAAAAGTGACCCTATGAAATATATTGCATTTTCTTATATATTCACATTTCTGTTCATAAATAACCAGATTTTCAGGTACAATGTCCTTGAACTGCTATGAGCTCATATTTAAAAAATTGATGTCTTTAAAAACGTTTTGTTTGCTCCATTTTGAAGAATATAATAGATAAAAGCATAATTTAGATATAAACTGTATTTTGATAATTTTTTTTTTTTTTTTTTTTTTTTTTTTGTGAAATAAAAGTGAAAAAAAATTTCCTTTTAGCGTTTCGACAAAATCGCAATTAATGTTATGTCTTATTGTAAATACACAATAAACAGTTTAAAATGTGTTTTACTTACAAACTTTGAATAAACACCTTAAAATGCAACAACCTCGAAATACAACTCGAGTTTTTTGCATTTTATGGTGTTTATTCAAAGTTTGTAAGTAACATTTTTTATAACGCCAGTTTTGTGGTGCTTTTTTATTAAAATGTGTTTATTTGAGGTGAATATCATGTTTCTTTCGTGCATTCTAGTAGGAATATGCATAATAAGGTGCTTTTCATAAAAAGTTTTAAGAAATTAGGTTTCAGATTTCGAGGAACGATATCGCACGAACGCTAAAACTGCTATCAGCTCATATTTAAAAAATTGATGTTTTTAAAAACTTCTTGTTTGCTCCATTTTGAAGAATATAATAGATAAAAGCATAATTAAGATATAAACTGTATTTTGATAATGTTTTTTTTTTTTTTTTTTTTTTTTTTGTGAAAAAAATTTTCCTTTTAGCGTTTCGCCAAAATCGCAATTATTGTTATGTCTTTTTGTAAACACACAATAAACAGTTTAAAAGGTGTTTATTTGAGGTGAATATCATGTTTCTTTCCTGCATTCTAGTAGAAATAAGCATAATAAGGTGCTTTTCATAAAAAGTTTTAAGAAATTAGGTTTCAGATTTCGCGGAACGATATCGCACGAACGCTAAAACTGCTATCAGCTCATATTTAAAAAAAATGATGTTTTTAAAAACTTTTTGTTTGCTCCATTTTGAAGAATATAATAGATAAAAGCATAATTTAGATCTAAATTGTATTTTGATAATGATTTTTTTGTTTTTAGTGAAATAAATGCGAAAAAGGTTTTCCTTTTAGTGTTTCGCAAAAAATCGCAATTATTGTTATGTTTTATTGTAAATACACAGTAAAAAGTTTAAAATGTGTTTATTTCAGGTGAATATCATGTTTCTTTTGTGCATTGAAGTATGAATAAACATAATAAGGTGCTTTTCATAAAAAATTTTAAGAAATTAGGTTTCAGATTTCGAGGAACGATATCGCACGAACGCTAAAACTGCTATCAGCTCATATTTAAAAAACTGATGTTTTTAAAAACTTTTTGTTTGCTTCATTTTGAAGAATATAATCGACAAAAGCATAATTTAGATATAAACTGTATTTTGATAATGATTTTTTCTTGTGAAATAAATGTGAAAAAAATTTTCCTTTTAGCGTTTCGCCAAAATCGCAATTATTGTTATGTTTTATTGTAAATACACAATAAACAGTTTTAAATATGTTTACTTGAGGTGAATATCATGTTTCTTTCGTGCATTCTAGTAGGAATAAGCATAATAAGGTGCTTTTCATAAAAAGTTTTAAGAAATTAGGTTTCAGATTTCGAGGAACGATATCGCACGAACGCTAAAACTGCTATCAGCTCATATTTAAAAGATTGATGTTTTTTAAAACTTTTTGTTTGCTCCATTTTGAAGAATATAATAGATAAATGCATAATTTAGATATAAATTGTATTTTAATAATGATTTTTTTTTTTTTTTTTTTTTTTTTTTTTTAGTGAAATAAATGCGAAAAAAGTTTTCCTTTTAGCGTTTCGCAAAAAATCGCAATTATTGTTATGTTTTATTGTAAATACACAATAAAAAGTTTAAAATGTGTTTATTTCAGGTGAATATCATGTTTCTTTTGTGCATTGAAGTATGAATAAACATAATAAGGTGCTTTTCATAAAAAGTTTTAAGAAATTAGATTTCAGATTTCGAGGAACGATATCGCACGATCGCTAAAACTGCTATCAGCTCATATTTAAAAAAAATGATGTTTTTAAAAACTTTTTGTTTGCTCCATTTTGAAGAATATAATAGATAAAAGCATAATTTAGATCTAAATTGTATTTTGATAATGATTTTTTTGTTTTTAGTCAAATAAATGCGAAAAAGGTTTTCCTTTTAGTGTTTCGCAAAAAATCGCAATTATTGTTATGTTTTATTGTAAATACACAGTAAAAAGTTTAAAATGTGTTTATTTCAGGTGAATATCATGTTTCTTTTGTGCATTGAAGTATGAATAAACATAATAAGGTGCTTTTCATAAAAAATTTTAAGAAATTAGGTTTCAGATTTCGAGGAACGATATCGCACAAACGCTAAAACTGCTATCAGCTCATATTTAAAAAACTGATGTTTTTAAAAACTTTTTGTTTGCTTCATTTTGAAGAATATAATCGACAAAAGCATAATTTAGATATAAACTGTATTTTGATAATGATTTTTTCTTGTGAAATAAATGTGAAAAAAATTTTCCTTTTAGCGTTTCGCCAAAATCGCAATTATTGTTATGTTTTATTGTAAATACACAATAAACAGTTTTAAATATGTTTACTTGAGGTGAATATCATGTTTCTTTCGTGCATTCTAGTAGGAATAAGCATAATAAGGTGCTTTTCATAAAAAGTTTTAAGAAATTAGGTTTCAGATTTCGAGGAACGATATCGCACGAACGCTAAAACTGCTATCAGCTCATATTTAAAAGATTGATGTTTTTTAAAACTTTTTGTTTGCTCCATTTTGAAGAATATAATAGATAAATGCATAATTTAGATATAAATTGTATTTTAATAATTATATTTTTTTTTTTTTTTTTTTTTTTTTTTTTTTTTGTTTTTAGTGAAATAAATGCGAAAAAAGTTTTCCTTTTAGCGTTTCGCAAAAAATCGCAATTATTGTTATGTTTTATTGTAAATACACAATAAAAAGTTTAAAATGTGTTTATTTCAGGTGAATATCATGTTTCTTTTGTGCATTGAAGTATGAATAAACATAATAAGGTGCTTTTCATAAAAAGTTTTAAGAAATTAGGTTTCAGATTTCGAGGAACGATATCGCACGATCGCTAAAACTGCTATCAGCTCATATTTAAAAAAAATGATGTTTTTAAAAACTTTTTGTTTGCTCCATTTTGAAGAATATAATAGATAAAAGCATAATTTAGATCTAAATTGTATTTTGATAATGATTTTTTTGTTTTTAGTGAAATAAATGCGAAAAAGGTTTTCCTTTTAGTGTTTCGCAAAAAATCGCAATTATTGTTATGTTTTATTGTAAATACACAGTAAAAAGTTTAAAATGTGTTTATTTCAGGTGAATATCATGTTTCTTTTGTGCATTGAAGTATGAATAAACATAATAAGGTGCTTTATATAAAAAAATTTTAAGAAATTAGGTTTCAGATTTCGAGGAACGATATCGCACGAACGCTAAAACTGCTATCAGCTCATATTTAAAAAACTGATGTTTTTAAAAACTTTTTGTTTGCTTCATTTTGAAGAATATAATCGACAAAAGCATAATTTAGATACAAACTGTATTTTGATAATGATTTTTTTTTTTTTTTTTTTTTGTGAAATAAATATGAAAAAAATTTTCCTTTTAGCGTTTCGCCAAAATCGCAATTATTGTTATGTTTTATTGTAAATACACAATAAACAGTTTTAAATATGTTTATTTGAGGTGAATATCATGTTTCTTTCGTGCATTCTAGTAGGAATAAGCATAATAAGGTGCTTTTCATAAAAAGTTTTAAGAAATTAGGTTTCAGATTTCGAGGAACGATATCGCACGAACGCTAAAACTGCTATCAGCTCATATTTAAAAGATTGATGTTTTTTAAAACTTTTTGTTTGCTCCATTTTGAAGAATATAATAGATAAATGCATAATTTAGATATAAATTGTATTTTGATAATGATTTTTTTTTTTTTTTTAGTGAAATAAATGCGAAAAATTTTTCCTTTTAGCGTTTCGCAAAAAATCGCAATTGTTATGTTTTATTGTAAATACACAGTAAAAAGTTTAAAATGTGTTTATTTCAGGTGAATATCATGTTTCTTTTGTGCATTGAAGTATGAATAAACATAATAAGGTGCTTTTCATAAAAAGTTTTAAGAAATTAGGTTTCAGATTTCGAGGAACGATATCGCACGATCGCTAAAACTGCTATCAGCTCATATTTAAAAAACTGATGTTTTTAAAAACTTTTTGTTTGCTCGATTTTGAAGAATATATTAGATAAAAGCATAATTTAGATAAAAATAGCATTTTGATAATGATTTTTTTTGTTTTTTGTGAAATAATTGCAAAAAAAATTTCCTTTTAGCGTTTTGCCAAAATCACAATTATTGTTATGTTTTATTGCAAATATACAGTAAAAAGTGTGAAAATTTTTTCATTTGAGGTAATTAACGTACTCCTTTTGTGCATTGAAATATAAATAAGCATAATGAAGTGCTTTTTGTGGAAATTTTTAAGAAATCAGGTTTCAGATTTTGAGGTACAATGTCGCTCGAACGCTGAAATTGGTATGATCTCATATTTCAAAAATTGGTGTGTTTAGAAACTTTTTGTTTTCTCTATTTTGAAGAAAATAATAGATAAAAGAATAAATTAGATATAAATTGCATTTTGATTATGATTTTTTTTTTTTTTTTTTCTGACATAAATGTGAAAAAAATTTTCCTTTTAGCATTTCGCCAAATTAGCAATTTTTGTTATGTCTTATTGTAAATATACAGTAAAAAGTTTGAAAATGTGCTCATTTTTTATAAATAACATATTCCTTTTATGCACTGAAGTATAAATAGGCATAATATGGTGCTTTACATGAAAAGTTTTAAGAAAATCATTTTCAAATTTCAGGGTACGATGTCGCTCGAATGCTGAAACTGGTATGAGTTCATATCCAAAAATTATGTATTTGAAACTTTTTTTTTTTTTTTTGCTCCATTTTAAAGAAATATTGCATAAAAGTATAAAGTAGATATATATATATATTATTTATTTATTTTTTATGTTAAATAAATGTAAAAAAAAATTCCTTTTAGCATTTCACCAAATTAGCAATTGTTGGTATGTTTTGTTGTAAATATTCTGCAAAAAGTTTTAAAATGTGCTCATTTGAATGAGTAATATATTCCTTTTGTGCATCGAAGTATAAATAAGCATAATAAGGTGCTTTTCATGTAAATTTATAAGAAATTATTTTTCAGATTTCAAGGTACTATGTCGCTTCGCTAGAACACTAAAACTGGTATGAGCTCATATAAGAAAATTTATGAGTTTGAACCCTCCCCCCCCTCTTTTTTTTTTTTTTTTTTTTTTTTTTTTTTTTGATCCATTTTGAAGAAAATAATAGATAGATAATAGAAAATAATAGAAAGTATTAAATAGATATAAATTGGAGTTTGATTAGGATTTTCTTGATTTTTTTTTTTTTTTTTTTTGTAAATATACAGTAACTTACTTTTCATAGTGTGTTTAGTTAAAGTGAATAACATGTTTCTTTTGTGCACTTACATGTATAAATATGCATAATAAGGTGATTTTTATAAAAATCTGAATAAATAAATGCATTGCCAAATTTTTTTTACACATATGCACGCGCATACAAAAAAATCTAAATCAATAACCTTTTAAAAGTAATGATATCAATACAAAAACCCTTCACGGGTTAAAAGTTTGTGACGCAGCTACTTTATGGCTATAAGAATTTGAAATAGGGGTCTTAAAGATAATTATATCAAATTTTAAGTGACGCTTTACTATTAGTTAAAATATACATAGATTTTTCTCATTTGCTTTTTTTCTTCTATTTATATTTACAATGCAAACGTAATATTTTTAACTTCAACATAGACAGATATATAAAATATACTCACTGATGCTTTTTCATTCGCATTTCAAATTCAAAATAAAAGGTTTTAAAAGGAATGATATCAAAATTCCAGTGACGCTTCGATGTTACTTTAAAAGATTTGGTTTTAGATTCCTTTAAAATTAATTTTGATGGTCTAACAAAGTATATTTACACATTGAAACAGTGCTTTTAATTTTCAAATATACTGTCACATAATCACACTTTCACTGAGTGTGCATTATAAATTAAAATTATTTATTTCAATAAATTGATTTGTCTTTTGCGTCACGCTATCCAAAACTGCAAGTAAAATTTGTACAAACGTTTTCTTTGCATCGCAGTATGTCTTTGCTTAAATTATTACTTAGTTGGATACTATGATACCAAATGACATTTACATAAATTTTACTTAAGTTTTGGATAGCGTGACGCAAAAGACAAATCAATTTATTGAAATAAATAATTTTAATTTATAATGCACACTCAGTGAAAGTGTGATTATGTGACAGTATATTTGAAAATTAAAAGCACTGTTTCAATGTGTAAATATACTTTGTTAGACCATCAAAATTAATTTTAAAGGAATCTAAAACCAAATCTTTTAAAGTAACATCGAAGCGTCACTGGAATTTTGATATCATTCCTTTTAAAACCTTTTATTTTGAATTTGAAATGCGAATGAAAAAGCATCAGTGAGTATATTTTATATATCTGTCTATGTTGAAGTTAAAAATATTACGTTTGCATTGTAAATATAAATAGAAGAAAAAAAGCAAATGAGAAAAATCTATGTATATTTTAACTAATAGTAAAGCGTAACTTAAAATTTGATATAATTATTTTTAAGACCCCTATTTCAAATTCTTATAGCCATAAAGTAGCTGCGTCACAAACTTTTAACCCGTGAAGAGTTTTTGTATTGATTAAGATTTACAAGGCTACACTAAACTATTCAAATACATTAAGAGCTGCAATTGGAAATTGTTTTAATTATATTTTTGTTTGTGTTAAATGTTTTAAACTTTCTAATAAAAAGTTATTATGAATTCGGTTTGTCTATCTGTCTGTAATTCTGTCTTTCTGTTTATCTGTGGTTGTGCTCACCAACAAAAAGCAAAGTACAGCATTATAGTATGAAATTGACATTTATTATTAATATGCATAAAAAAATGCTTTTTCTAGAATATAGTATGACTAACCGTGAGATTTACAGGGTTAGGCAAAAATTCAGTCACAGTAAGGGCCATAATTGAAAATTATTGGAATTGCCTTTTTGTTTGTATTAAGCATTTTTTAACACTTCCTATCAATGTTTAAGAGTGATTATCATTTGAATTACTCTATCTCTCTGTCTTTCTCTCCATCTGACTTTCCATCTGTCTGTCTATCCGCTTCTAGCGTACATATATATTTCCAGATTTTATTCAAAATGATGCATGTTTAAAATTATATACATTAAAATAGTTTTAATATAATTTTCATTGTAAATGGTATGTGTTATTTAAGTTCCCTATTTAAAGTGGTATAAATAGCACAACCAGTTTGTCTTCAGAAACATCCAAAAGAGTGCCAATACATTACAATTTTGTGAGACACATTTTTAAAAAAACATATTTAGTAATTTTGTGCTGCACAAATAACAATGAAATTGATATTTATTGTTCATATACTACAAAACTGTTATGTGTAGAATAAGGTTTGTTTAGCTTTAAATTTACAGGGATATATTAAAATATTCAGATGCATTAATGACTATTTGAAAAATCCTATAATTGCATTTATGTTTCCGTTAAGGGCATTTAACACTTTACAACATACATATAAGAGTGATTATAAATTCAGTTAATCTGTCTGTCTATACTTTTGTTCTGTCTGTACGTTTTGTGATAACGTAGACAAAGTACACTGAAGGTTAAACGATTCAACAAGTGCGTACAGTCGGAAAGTGTTAATAATCTATGCGATACGCATGGTTTTTATTTCTTGTTCTATGTTAAAGACTCTTTTTATTTTCCCTAAAAATGACTTTTTCTTCGGAAGCATTCTCTAAACCATTTAATTTGTATTCCGATATGAACCAGTTGCAGATCTTAAGTTTAATTATTCTAACATTAGCTCTACTTATTTTTCTCTGCAAATAAATTAATAAATGAACTTATGATATACATGCATATATATATATATACATATATATATGCATACTAGTCATGACGACATCTCAATTTAATCTCTAGCAGTATTGGTACGCACCTTTTTTATTATTTTTTTCCCACACAACTTTATTCGCAGTGAAAGATTTTCCAAAATGTGTTTACAATTAAATAAGAAGAAAATACCTTTCAAGAAAAGTGGTGTAAAAAGAGGCGAGTACTTACAATGCTCCTGAATAAATTAAAATGTTGGCATGTGTGTTTATATGAGCATTAAGCTTATTGAAAATCAGCCTGGTTATCAGCAGGGTAGCTCAGTGGTTAGAGCATCCGCGCGTTATGCGGAAGGCCCGGGTTCGATTCCCGGCTCTGGTATTTTTCACGTAGTTGGTAAAAAATCAGCCTTCTACTCCATTCCATCAAAAATTAATTTCCAGGTTGATGAATTAAATTTCTGAATTGAAATTTCGTGGCTGTTTGGAGTTATGCCATGTTTAAATTTGTCACTTGATATAGCTGCTTTAATGCAGACTCGGTGACCTTGCCAACGTAAATTATGTGAGAAGTGCCGAGCCGGTTATCAGCCAGGGTAGCTCAGTGGTTAGAGCATCCGCGCGTTATGCGGAAGGCCCGGGTTCGATTCCCGGCTCTGGTATTTTTCACATAGTTGGTAAAAAATCAGCCTTCTACTCCATTCCATTTAAAATTAATTAAGCTTATTGGTGTTTTAATTTTCGTCAGAATTTTTAATATAAAGCGTTCGATCTCTTACGTGCATACTGCATATACATTCAGTATATATATACGTTTAAATAAATTTCTACATATACTCCTAATTTTTTTTTTTTTTTTTTACTTGTAAACTTTTTTTACATATTACAGAGTTGTCAAGTTTTAAAATTTATTCTGGAGCATTTTAAGCCCCGCCCGTTTTTCATATCAGCAAGTATTAAAAATGATTTCCTTTTCAATTGGTCGTTGTCACATATTGGAGAGAAATTTTCTATAAAAATTTTGGTGGGAAAGGAATGCATAGCTAAAAATGTTACGGAATAAATTATAAAACTTGGCAACTCTGATTTTGTAAACTATCTGCACAATGTTTCATTTATTTTTTAAGAATTTACTTATATTTTTCAAGAGAAGAACGATAGCTTAAACAAATTATTTAAACTTTAAAATTTTAAATTTCGTGTCTGAAAATATTAATGCATTTTCTATAATTTGATATAAGACAAAAATTTCAATATTTGCAGAAACACCATAAATATATATATATATATATATATACATTTCCACTTTAATAAAAATCAAAACTGAATCCAGTGATAATATATTTCTTTTAAAAATGGATTTCTAACTTTAAAAACTTTTGGACGGAACTTTGAAAAGATAATATATATATATATATATTTTTTTTTAATGTATTTGAATGAAATGTGATAAGTTAATGCATTAACTTTTGCTGTTTCTTTGGAAAAAGAGAGTAAGTGATATATTTCACTTTTGTTTTTAAATTAAGTAACTGACTTTTATTATGAACAAAGTTTCAAAGTTTCCTTTTCAAATTCTGTTGTAAAATTACGACAAAAGTTTTGCAATATCTTCCCTTTTTTTATGTTTCAAATAAGCGTGAAACTTTTGAAAGCAAAGAGATATGTATAAAAACTGGGAAAGAGAATTATTATAGAATTTTCAATCAAAAAGTAAAGATTCTTAAATATTTCAAAAATGGTATATTAGTACTGATAACTTTCTGATACAATGTTTGTCAAAATTTTCAAAAAGTTTTATTTGCAATCTTTTTATTTTACTTACACTAGATTGATAAGCGTAGAATTCATATCGAAACCCGGCAAAAAGGAAAAAAAATACACAACTGAAAAATGCAGTATTTGGAAAAAGTAAACTTAAAAATAACGAAAAATAATTAACTAGCATTGATTTATATAAAACTGACACAAATGCTTCGCAGATAGATAATTTTTGAGACCGAGGTTCATTTCGTGCACATTGAGACACTTCATACACATTTTTCAATAATATAAATTAAAAATTGCCACTTTTTAATTTGTATCATTTTTCTTGTCGTGGAACGATATGTGAAAATTATCAAGTAGTAAACAATAACGTATATGCATATGCTGCTCGCAGAAACTTTAAATCATTGATGTATTCTAAACCAAAAATATATGTATATTAGTATTTGTGTGTTTAATATCGTCTATAAATGGTATCTTAACAGTGTGTGAGTGAATTAATATTTTCGATTTTCGATTTTACGACTGAAACAACCAATAGCCATCATAAGTAGCATAATGACTAAGTAATAGAAATCGCGGCTGTGCTTACGAAGTATTATTGACTAATAATGAGATTAAACTTTTTCGTGAGTGTGTTTTTGCATAGATTACACATTTTATATAGTAATCCAGCCTCAAAATATATCCATGTTGAAACAAAGGAGCAGACGATAATTTTATGTTCTGAACATTGCACAAAATAAAGAAATGGTTGTTCTTTTGATGCATAAAATTTATTTCGTGTAATTTTTTTTTTTTTTTTTTTTAGTCTATTAGTCTCAAACTACGGATAAAACATTGTCGCCAATTTTACGACAGTTGCACATTTATCGATATCGAAAATTTATCGAAAATATAATTGAATAATTGGAAAGCAATGTTATAATTTGAGAAAAAGAAAAAGAAAAAGAAGAAAAAAAGAAACTAATAGTCCTCCGTACTAAATTAATTCTACTTTTGCTAGAATTTCATCTTTTTTTTTTTTTTTTTTTTTTTTGGGGGGGGGGGAGGAAGAGAAAAGAAAATTAATAATAATCAGTATCGGAACGGTCAGTTTCGAAAAAGTTTAAGAAGCCCTTTTTTGGACAAAAATACATAATTTATTTTAATTTTTAATTGTTGCCAAAAAAATTTACGAGTTGATTTTTTTTCTTTTGAAATGTAAAGAAAATCACGCGTAAATATTAAAATTGATATAAAACTTTCTGAAAAATTAAACTTACAGGATAAATTTGACGTCATTATAGCTCTAAAGGTAATTTTATTATTATTATTGTTATTATTATTATTAAAATAGGCCTAGGACACATAAGGAGTCAATCGGCCTTAATCCTCCAACCAACCAACCAACTATTATTAAAATAATTTTTTTAAGTATTTCTTTCATAGAGATTAATTAGGAGCTTCTTGGCGTCTTTCATTAAAATGACTATCGCAGCTGCATAAGTAAAGATTTTGGCGAGAAACGTCCGAGCTAATTCGGTGCCAAATTTCAAATTTCTCAAAGGGGTTCTAAAATTTTTGCACGTTCTTATTTTCTATTCTTTTTATTATTATTATTTTTAATAATGTCTAAAAAGTAAAAGTATAATTTTTAAATTTATAGTGCAAGATTATATGCTTGCTTTTATCCTGTTAAGAAATCGCAGTTATATATATATATATATATATATATATATATATATATATATATATATATATATATATATTGTTCCATTACTTTATATACAAACATGGTCAGGAAGTAGAGACAATCGTTTGGAATATTATTAATGGGAAAGCCTAGTCGGGAAATCAACTACACGTGATTTGGTATCACACAATGATAGAATAAAGACATAATACAAAAATAACATAAAGCGGCTTTTTCCTAAAAAACGATACAATAATAACTATAAATATTGCAGAAGTTATTCTAGGTTTAGCTAAAGGGCACTGATTGACAGACAACACTGTATAGAATATGTATAGAAATGACTATGTATAGAAATTTAGCCTCAAAGAATCCGGCCACTTTTCAGATCCCAGCGGTAATCATAACGAATCAGGCTACTAAACTAGCTCTATGTCAAAATGTACTGGCCATTCATAAAAATAAATGCATAAATGGTACCTTAGTAAAAAAAAGAAAAGAAAAGAAACAAGAAAAAAAAAAAGTCCGGATAGACATGTGACAGAAACATTCCACTCAGACTGTTTACGATCGAATGCTTATTCCAAAATGTCACATATGAAAATGATGTTTTGGACTACATGAGTTTTTCCATTGTGAAAACCGTATTTAACGACGAACATTGCAAGAAAGAGTAGGAAAAAAGTTTGGAATAAAGCATTGGGGAAACTCCGCAATAGAATTGCGGAAATGAACAGAACTTACATATTATAAACTTCTTCTCGAAAAATCTAACTATTTTATCTAAGTGTGTTTTCTATAAATAAATAAAATACACACAATATCTACTACGCTTTAAAATAAGTAACGTATATAACAAGAATATCGCAACTGCTACCAACATCTCACAAATATATATTAATGGCCAATTAAAGACTTTTTTTTTTTTTTTTTTTTAATAAAAGATAAAATTTTACTTTTGCAGTAATCCTTTCTTTTCCCCCATTGTCACTTTGCCAACGATTGCTTTGATCCTTGCTATTGTTTTGTCCAAAACCCCAGGATATTTAGGATGTCAATGGATGCCATCTTAGCACCGCCTCAAATTTACAGTCGGAATTTTATTATTATTATTGTTATTATTATCCGACAAGTAAATGGTAACTCCTTGCAAGAAAAAACGCTGTTCCTTAACATAATATGATATGTTGTCAAAAAATGCGGTATATTCCGAACGAAATGTTATAATAAAGTTATTATTATTATTATTATTTTTAATCTGGACACACATTTTTCTCTGAAATACCAGAAGGCGACCCACAGCGTTATCAAATTTCGTACAATGTGTATTTCAAAATGAAGAAAAAAATTCTATGCAGCTACCAATTTATAAATGCTTCATTAGATAAATTACAACAGTTTCAATAAATAATATTTCATTGTAGAAAGTTTTAACTATACTTCCACTAAAAAGTAACCATAAAATAACTTTTTTTTTCACTTTCTTCTATATGTATATGTAGAGAGAGTATTGGATTCGTGAACATTTTCAAACTCCAGTTTTCGATGGATTTACGTATTTTGCGATGTCCTGAACATGATTTGACTGTTTTTAGAAAATGTCTGTCAGTCTGTCTGTTTGTATGTATGTATCACAAATTTTGTGGACGCTGTATCTCACGAACCAATGAACGAAATTTAACCAAATTTGGTATTTAGTTGGACCCTGACATAAACTGATGTTGATTTGATTTGTGGAACAAATGCTCAACAGTTGGCGTTGCGATGGCATTTTTTCTAAATTTTTAGCATGGCAGTATAGGACAAAATTTCGTATAAATGTACATATTGAGAGTTATTTTAAACGTATGTTTGTAAAATTACTATGAATTATTGATAATAGTAGTAGTTAACTAGGAAAAAAAAATTGTGCATGTGGGAGCTTCGCTTCCCCACCGATGGGGGGTGGAGGGAAGTACGTAACAGGGAGGAGTAAATTTTCAATATGGGTGTCTTTCGAAAGATCTCGTCAATACCTTTAAAACGAATGGTGTAACTATAAAACTGCGATCATTTAAAACAAAGTTATTGATTTTTTTTTTTTTTTTTTTAATCTTCTAACGAAAAAGAACTAGTATGTTGTGGCCACCACGTGACTTTCTTCAACATTTTCCTATACAAATTCACTCAGTAAAAGTAATTTATTAAAATTATTATTTAAAAAAATATCTTCCATAATAGTGCACACGATTTCCATATTAAAGATGTAGTGTATAACACTAAATATCCAAAAAAAAAAACAGTCAATTTAATTCTCGATAATCGGGCGGGGGGGGGGGAGGCTCCTAGATATATATTTTTTTTTTCCAGTTGGCTATCTCTATTATAAACAGTTCTTTTAAATTTTATAATGATTATTAAAAAATAATTTTCTGTATATATATTTAAACAAAATTTTGTCCTACCACCATGTTAAAAATTTAGAAAAGCGGGATGGCAACGCAAGCTGTTGGACAAATTTTACGAAAAGTTGATAGGCACTAATTTATGCCAATGTGTAACTGCATACCAATTTGTATGAAATTCTGTGCTTGAAGCCCCTGAGATACAGTTGCCACAAAATTTTGTCACACACACACAGACAGACATTTTCTAAATATGGTCAAATCGTGTTCTGCCGCTCTCAAAACGTGTAAATCCATCAAAAACCCGTGGTCGAAATGTTTACGAATTCAATACTTCCTTCTATTGAATATAAAAGAAAGTAAAGAAATCGTATTTCTTCTGATAATTGCAAAAAATTGACTTTCTTTCAGCATTTAGTGATTATATATAATTCTGTCAGATAAAAATCGTCTGCATTTAATGGAAAATAATTTAATAATTTAATATATAATTTGTATTGAATGAATTTTGTGTAAGATTATATAGAAGAAAGTCATGAGGTGGCCACATCATACTAGATTTTTATGCAATACGTAAATTTGTAATAGTGGTGAAAGTAATAATATGGAAGACAATACAATTAACCAAAAATTTGTAGTAGCAATATATAATTAAACTTTTCATTAATTTCCTGTCACTTATTAAATTAACTGATACATCGATATTAACAAAAATTTATAAAAATTGAAAAAGTTTTACTTAAAAGTTTCAAACCAATGTGCAATGTGAAATTTCAAACAATAAGTATGAATAATATCGTAGTTTGTATTTATATTATTTATTTATGAATAATTAATTTTTAAGAAAATTAATTGTGTATCGATATCGATTGTAGGTTTTCTTATAGAATATATCTATCCATAAGAACATGCGGTTAGGATTTCTATGAATATATCATAGAATTTATGTTACATGAACCGCACTCAGTCAGGAGTAAGTGTAAAATAAAAAGTGTAATCTAATGTTTGGTGTCTCCATCTGTTGAGAATGTGTAAACTTTAAAACAAAGCATTTCCAGACACGCCGAAAATTAAACAAATTTAAAAATTCTAATTATATAATAATGTTAGTGGTAAAGCTGAAATAGCCTTTGAATTTCGAGGATCATATTTTTTTTTTTTTTTTTTTTTTTTTTTTTTTTTATCGGACATATTCTAAATTCATTATGCGAAAAAAATTATCAGCGATTCAAGTATAAAGGGTGATTTAATTTGTTTGATCAGGGAGCTATCTTTTTTACCATTCACATTTTATTTTAATTGCAAAACATATTCTAATGATATGCAGTTGGCCAACGGCTTCAAACTTCTTATGTCGTGAATTTTATAAAGCTTCTTTTTAACTATTAAATAGTAATATCTGAAAAGGTTTCTGTCCCACATAGTTAAGAATAATCCGATTTTTTTTTTTTTTTTTTTTTTTAAGAACTACAATACTACAGACATTTGGAAACAGACAAAGGATTCTAATTTAAAACACCTTTGTACTTCCTTCTATATTTAATAGGAGAAAGCAATGGATAACAACGCAAAAAATTTCAGCTTCTTGTTTTCGATGGATTTACATGTTTTAAGAATTCCAGAACATGATTTGGCATTTTTTTAGGGATGTGTAGGAAAAAGTTTTCTGGCTACATTATCTTAAGAACTAATGTATAAAGTTTAATTCAAATTTATATGTAGTTACGTATGACTTAAATTAGTGCCTAGCAATTTTTGGTGAAAATTACTCAACTAGTGGTGTTGTTTTCTCGTTTTCAAAAAAATTTTAATATGACACTGTAGGATGAAATTTCGTATAAATATATGGAATAAAAGGTAATACAAAACCTTATTTTTGATCATCATTTGTAGGGAAAATAAATAATAACAGTGAACCAGGATTTCTTTCTTTTTTTTTTTTTTTTTTTTTTTTTTTTTTGCGAGAAAGTACCAAGTTACATTTGATTAAGCTTTAGTATAGGGCTCCCACTATGAAAAAATATCGATTCGTAACATGATTCGAAAGTATCGACGCTTTTTTTAAACCTATTCATATCAGAACTCTGTTTTCGCGTCTCGTGTGTATATTATATTGGATTGGTACACCGTTTGGAAGAGGAAGAGATTTTTTTAATTTTTTGAAAGAAGTAGTTTTGTAACCACTTTCCTAATGTCAAATTTCATGCATTTTCAGAATGAAGTTGCTGCTCCTAGTGATTCTTTTGGCAACAAATTGTTTTTCCTTTTAAGTAATTTGAAAGTTAAAATGAAGTTTTTTCTTTGATAACTTTTGTTTATATCTATATATATATATATTTTTTTATATTTATATTGTTTTATGTTTATATTTTTTAACTGTTTGGCGCAGTATGTCCCACAGTGGACCTTGCGCCACTAAAAGCCAACCAACCAACTTTGATAACTTTTGAACCAATCATCCGACTGAACCATCTGTTAATTGGTTCAAAAGATATTAAATAAATACGCATTTATATTATTAAAAAAAAAAAAAAAAAAAAAAAATCACTGGATTATGTTACCTCCTAATGTATGAATCTGAAAATTTCATGAAAAAAATGTCGATACTTTCGAATCGGAAGCATTATCAAACTCCACTCATCAAAGAATATAAAAGAGGCAAAGTTTTTCTCAGATTCAGATGTGTTCAGAGGCTATTATAAGAATTGCCTTCTAGAGACTATTCCAAATGATTGATTTTGCTTCTCAATATCTTTTCATCTTTCTTTGATACTTTTCATAATAGAGGACCTATACTAAAGCTTAACCAAAGTTGGCTGAGCACTTTCTTGCTCTGACCCTCCACAATTCAGTCTACTTTTTCATAATGGACATCTTTCATATCAAGTTTAGTGTGCTTACATGCTATACAAACTGAAATATAGACTTTTCACAAAAGACGAAAAGAGTCATCTGTCTGATATACACCATAATTAAAATAACATAATTTTTTGAGGTTCACATAACGTATTAAATTTTGTGTATTGATGCGTATAAAAACTGAGATATAGCCTTCCATTACGCAGCGAAAACTGTATCGTATACAGCAAAAAAAAAAATGTTGCATAAATAAACGTCATGCCCCGTATATTGAATTATCTTCATTTATTAGACTTATTTAACCCAATAACAGCCAAAACTAGATGATGATTTTTTTTTTCTGAATACAAACAGTAACGCTCACTGTTTTGATCATATATAACAATAATTTAAAATAAAATTATGAAAATTAGTCTTATCTTACTAAAAATAGAGGTTACATTTATACAACTTCAGTGGAATAAGAGTATAGAATTAATACAAATAAATGTTTACGGAAATTTCTTTGAGGGCGCACAAAACAGAAAAAACTACAGATGACTACAAAAGTAATTATTTTATTACGAAAATATTTTTTTACAAGTTATGTAAACTCATTCAAATATGAATATTTTCAAAAATTTTTGTTTGAAAAGTGTTTCAAGTTTGAAATCTATTTTTAAACTTAAAACAATTTTTCAGATCAATTTTTTTTTTTGTAATAAAATAAACATCTATCCTTTTTTATTTAAAAACAATACTAAATATAAAATACCTTTTTTGTTAACTGTTAAACGCGATTATTTCTGGTGTTGCGTGAACGCAACACCAGCGGGTAATGGGTTAATATGGATGAACACCTATCGGGAGATGTGCACCTTATTAAATCAGCCTAGTTTTTTCATAATGGCTCTCTCATTTGTATCAAATTTTATTCACATTTACGTTATAGGATCTGAGATATAGTTCTCTTTTAAAATAAAGAAACTGCAGCATAAAAGCGCCACCTGATGAGCGATTGTATATTGAAACTTAATTAGCACCAATCTATATTAATTTCCAAGTAACTGTGAAATTTTGTGGAATTTCGTTTATTATTTCAGCATTGCACACAGAGATTTAGTAACACACAGAGAGAGAGAGAGAGAGAGACATTTTCTAAAATTGGTCAAATCTTGTTCAAAACATTTCAAAACGTATAAATTCATCGAAAACCTGAAGTCAAAATATTTCACAATACCAATAGTTTCTTCTTGCGTATAGAATAAAATAAAAATGATAAAACAAAAATTAAACACACCAGAAATAAAGATTATCTGTAAAGTTTATTTAATACAACACAATTTTATACAACACATCAAATAGGAATATTTCTATCAAATTGTAACTCATTAAATACTCAACTAGCTGGAACCCGTCGAATTCGACGGTCACATTATTGACGGAAATGTTTTAAAAAAATGTCACATCACTATTTAAATGTATTTCAGGTTAAAACATCTAATATAATTTACGACATTTCACTTAAAATAAGAAATTTGGAAAAATGCTTATAAATAGAAATGAACCTTAAATTTGCATGATTTCATATCTTTAACTCGATTTTGCTTGAATTTCTATTTTTAAATAAAAGCATCGCAAAAAAAATAATCAGCTGTAACAAAAAAATTACCTCAAACTAAACAAAACTCTGATTTGTGACCCTGAGGCCTGCGGCGGCGCATACGCCGGCCGCTAATTACATAAAAAAATTAACCTCGAACTGAACGAACCCGCTCGGTGTTACCCAGGCCCATGATACCTTAAATGAACCTTAAATTCATATGAGGAGCAAACATTCAAACCGTGTTTTCTCCTTCAAATGCAATTTTTCAGAAAACACAAAAAACTGATAAATTAAAAAATAACCCTTCTTAGACCCTAATTAGCATTTGTTTAGTTGTATTATTGGTTACTAGGAAGATCTGTAGGCCTACTTTACCTAATAAACTTAGAGTTAATTAGAAAAATGTATTTGAAATTTGGAGAAAGCATGTTTTGACCGAAACACAGAGGAGAAAACATGTTTTGAATGTTTCCAATGTGGAGAAAGCATGTTTTGACCGAAACACAGAGGAGAAAACATGTTTCGAATGTTTCCAATGTGGACAAAACATTTTTTGAATGAAAAAGTATGTAGCTCGAATATTGATGAAATAACATTCTTAATGTAATTAACAGAACAGATTTTGTTATGTAATTATAAAGTTAAATTAAATATTTACGCATGAAAAATAATCATGGAAATTGTAGGGAAGAACTAAAATTTTTAAGCCAATTTGAAATTTAAATTTTTAAACCAATATCTTCACTTAAGCAATTTCATGCTTCCTCTATTTCTTCATATTCTACATGAAAGTTATTAGTAATGATATCTTTTTACCATTTAAAAACAGGCTGATTTTTTCACTCTTCACCATACATCAATTGTAAAAGTTTGTCTATGTCATTCTGATGCCTTTAAGTTTAAGATGAATTCTCTTACCTTGTTTTTTTTTTTTTTTTTAATTAATGCTTAAGTGGCTTTTTCTATCCCCTGCTCTCTTTTCCGCAATAGGTTCACCAGCATGTACCTTAGTAACAATATTGGCTAGCATTGTACGACCTATTTTAGTTATAGCCATGAAATTGTTTTTACACACAGGAATTCTCCCACCACTGCTACTAGTAATAAAATAAGAAGCAGAAAATGCATGCTGTAAGCCAGATGATTGCGATTTTTTTTTTTTTTTTTTTTTTTTTTTTGGGGGGGGGGGGGGTTTATTAGGTCTACGTCGAGTTACATTTTTTGTAACAACCAATGAGGCTATAATACAATCTTGTCGCTGTTTGTCCGGAATTTCGTAAAGTCTATCCCGAAACTTCTTAACGTCATTAGGTCTAACATCAGTGCATGAAAAATTATTTATTAATAGAATGTTTGCATGGAGCATAAATGTTGTTATCTAAAGGTGCTGAATATCGTTTCTTTTTCGCTTCTTTTCTTTTTCCACCATTTCTCTGTATTTTTCTAGTTCCATAATTAGAAGTACTCACTAATACACCATCTATTAATTCTTCCATTTGAAAAAAAAAATTAATAAATAATAATAATAATAAAGTACACTCCTCTAAAATGAAGAAAACAAGATAGAACTAACGAAAAAACAAACATAAAAAGCTGGTACATGTACGAGTCACGCGACCAGAAAGAGCAGTACTGACTGGTTGGCTGGAGAAATCACAGTTTGACTGAAAACAGCCTCTGGAGGAAACACTGTTTGATTGAAACCCTAACTTTCTAAGCGCATTTATAATATGATAAAAATTATTTTGGTTTAAAATAATAGTATAATTTTGTGCTATTTAATGTTGAGTTCACAGAAAAATCGCTAACTCATTTTTTTTTTTATTTTTGGAGAAAACACGGTTTGAATGTTTGCTCCTCATATGATTTTATATCTTTAACTCGATCTTGTTTGAATTTCTGTTTTTGAATGAAAGCATCACGAAAAAATTACCTCGAACCGAATGAAACTCTGCCTTGTAACCCCGGTGCCTGCAGCAGCGCATACGCGGGCCGCTAATGTAAAAAAATTCCTAAAAATTAATCTGGAACCGAATAAACCCGCCCGGTGTTGCCTGGGCCCCTGATAATAACCTAAAATTCATATATGATTTTATACCTTTAACTCGATCTTGTTTGAATTTCTGTTTTTGAATGAAAGCATCACGAAAAAAATTACCTCGAACCGAATGAAACTCTGATTTGTGACCCCGAGGCCTGCGGCAGCGCATACGCTGGCCGCTAATAACATAAAAAAAATTAGCCTGGAACTGAACGAACCCGCTCGGTGTTACCCAGGCCCATGATACCTTAAATGAACCTTCAATTCATATGATTTTATATCTTTAACTCTATCTTGTTTGAATTTCTGTTTTTGAATGAAAGCATCATGAAAAAAATTACCTCGAACCGAATGAAACTCTGCCTGTGACCCCGGTGCCTGCAGCAGCGCATACGTGGGCCGCTAATGTAATACGATTCCTAAAAATTAATCTGGAACCGAATAAACCCGCCCAGTGTTGCCCGGGCCCATAATAACCTAAAATTTGTAGGATTTTATATCTTTAACTCGATTTTCTTTGAATTTCTATTTTTAAATGAAAGCATCACGAAAAAAATAATCAACTGTAACAAAAACAATTACCTCGAACCAAACGAAACTCTACCCTGTGACAGCGCATACACGGACCGCTAATAACATGAAAAAATTCCCAAAAATTAACCTTGAATCGAACGAACCTTTGACTCGTGTTTCCGCTGCCTGTGACTGCGGCACCGTATAACAGGCATGCTACGCAAAATTCACTTTCCTCCAACAGGACGCGCAGTATGTTATATACGAACATCACCAGTTGCCTTGAATTTCCAAGACCTTTTAAATAAGGTGTCACATGGTGGTGTCAACTGTAAGTCCTTTAGTTACACTTTTCACCACCAGGGGCACAGTGTGTTCTGTACGAACATCACCAACGGTCAGGAAATACTAAGACCTTTAAAATAAGGTGTAACATGATAGGGTCTACTACAAAATCACCTAGTTCCATTTTTCACCACCAGGGGGTGCACTATATTGTATACAAACATCTCCAATCTACATGAAATTTCAAGACCTTTAAAATGAGGTGCAACATGTGTGAGTCTAGAACGGATTTCCCTCTCAAACTAATTTCCCCCCTTTCCTCCCCAAAAATCGAAAATTCCAAAATCGCAGAAATTGATTTTTTAGTATTCGAGTCTAGTTCCCCCCCCCCCCCCCCCATGTACAACTTCTTCACCGTGAAGTAATTTGAAGCTGAGTAAAGCTCGCAAACTTTTTTTAACCCCTGCCCCCCAGGAGGGGAAATGTTCGACTTTTTTTTATTTTTCTCTTTTGATGACAAATCTACAGACCAAGATCTTTTTTTAGACACCTCAACCAAATGTTTACACCTAGCACTAGCCGTTCTCTCAATTTAGTGGATACAGACAAAACACATTTCAAATTAATATATAGATACTGCACATTCAATCAGACATTCAGAAGTAGTCAAAACTAAAATATAAGAAATATTGAGCGACAATTAAAAAATGTAGAAAAAATAGGAGATTTCATAAATATTATAGGAAATATAGGAGCGCTGCGAGACCTGCAAATGTGGTAGTCGTTTTTGCTGAATATTTTCACTACTCATAATACTTTCCAACGATTGTTTTAAAATGCCGCCCGATAGCTAATAGCAATTGGCGCTGCTGTATGCGGACATTATTTTGTGATACGTTGAGCCGCTTAATATTGTATGTGCTTTGGTCTATTAATTTTATTTGAGTTTTAAGAAACTACCAGATTTAACAACTTTCTACTTGTAGGTATTTTTTAATGTAAAAGAATACATATATGAAAGGGAAAAATGCATAAAAAAATAAAAGTATTATTAAACATCGTCTCGACATCATAAGAAAATAATTATTGTATTCTGCACATCTGGCTAACCATACCTTTCAAATAATACCATTTTCAACCCTCTACTTCCATAAACCTATATATTAAAACACAAAGGTATTTCTTTAAGACCAAATTCGCATGATCTGTCCTTGTGCGAAGGCTGTTCCTTTCTTTAGAGGAATCCAGTGACCAATCGGTGAGGGGTCTTTTCGGATACCTAGATGCAGGCGACCTCTGAAACCTGAACCCATGAATTAATCAGAATATGAATTTGACTCATGCCTTCTGTGGTTTACGGTGATGGTGATAGGGTAATTTGTAAATATTGGGTTAGATTTTCACAATTTTCTATTTTTGAAAAACAGCAAGGTGTGTATGCATTTTTTTTTTTTTTTTTTGTTATTATCTTATTTCTTTTACTTAGTTTATACTTTAAATTCTAGAGTATTGTAACAGTATTGAAAGTGGTGTTCCTTTCCTGTTAACATTTGTATACATTTATATGAAATGTTAGTGTTAAAATTTTAACCTTCTTACTACTTTGTATTTATACGAAATATTACTATCAGCATTTTTTAATGTTTTGTGTGCATATAGTATATTCAGAATGTTAGATTATTACAATTTTTGCGAAATTGCACCTGATGAAAATTGCATCGAGCTTTATCAATATTTCTGTATTGCACCGAAAATAGGTATTTTAATTTTTAGTTACTCCCATTTTTTTCTTCGTTTATTTTTGAATTCTTATTATAATAGTATGAATAAATTTAATCTAAAGTGATTATTTTATGTTTATATGCTTGATGAATTACTTTTAGCGTATAATTTTTTCTTACATTCTTGGACGCTCTCAACACCCCTGCTTAATGTAGAATATTTTTTGAAATAATGATAATACACAAACCAATTTCCATCAAGTACAATCTCGCGATATTGTAAGCATATATAATTTTTGAATATACTAAATAAGATATAGATGCAGTAGAAAATAAAATGTAAACAATAACATTTTAAATAAACACATAAAAAGCAGAAAAAAAAAGTAGAGTTTCTAGTGCTATATACACAATACTCTAGAACTCATACAAAGGCGTAAACTTTATACATAGAGGAATAAATAATGCATATGCACCTTATTGTGTTTGAAAACAAAAACAAAAAAAAATAATCAAATGGGATATTTGAAATTTAAGTGAGAAATTACATAATTTACTTTTTGCAAATTTCTTTTTAGAGAATTACAATTGCAAATTAAACAATAAAAAAAAAAAAAAAAAAAAAAAAAGTCAAATGTTAATTTTCTTTCCCTTTTTACTTCCTTATACAAAGTATAAGGAAGTATAGTAATCCCGATTTGCGAAATGGATTTTGTATTTCACATTGCTCGAAAACGAATGATCGCTGAATGTTGCCAATTTATACGTGTGACTGTCATGATGTATAGTTGTACACCTGCAAGTGTCGTCTGAACACGAGCTCTCGTTTTAGAGATATAAGCGATTTTACACGATTTTTCGTGACGTCTGTATGTGTGTGTGTGTGTGTGTGTGTCTGTGTGTGTGTGTGTATGTCGCATAACTCAAAAACAGTTGGACGTAGAAAGTTGCGAATTGGTACATAGGTTTGTTACAACATCTAGTTGTGCACCTCCCGTTTTGGACTTTGTATGATTTTCCGTTTTGGAGATATTTAGGAAAATTAGGTTCATAATGACAAAAATACATAGGTTTTGGCCATAATGTATCAAAAAACGGTAATAACTCAAAAACGGTTGAACGTAGAAAGTTGCGAATTGGTACATAGGTTTGTTATAACATATAGTTCTGCACCTCCCTTTTTGGACTTTGTATGATTTTCCATTTTGGAGATATTTAGGAAAATTAGGTTCATAATGACCAAAAATACATTGGTTTTGGCCATAATGTATCAAAAAACGGTAATAACTCAAAAACGGTTTGGACAAATCTTGCAATTTAACTGACTTCCCGACTAGCTAGACATTTGAAACTTTCAGAAAAGCTCAGAACACGTTTACAATGCGTTTTTTTAATATTTTTGGCCAACTGTTTCCGATACCTGCTGCCTTCGGCAGCGTTACCAGTACAAATCTTGCAATCGATTTTTAACTAACTTCCCGACTAGCTAGACATTTAAAACTTCCAGAAAAGCTCAGAACACGGTGACAATGCATTTTTTAAATATTTTTAGCCAATTGCTTCGTGTCACTGCTGCCTTTAGCAGCGTTTATATGATTCAACAGAAAATCTATTTAACTAACTTCCCGACTAGTTAGAGATTTGAAACTTCCGGAATAGTTCAGAAACACGGTGAAAATGCATTTTTTAACACTTTTATCAAATTGTTTCGGATCCGAAGTCCCCCCCCAAGGCACAACTTTGACATGAGTCCAACCAAGGCACAACTTTGACATGAGTCCCCCCCCAAGGCACATGAGTCCCCCCCAAGGCACATGAGTCCCCCCCAAGGCATAACTTTGACATGAGTCCCCCCAAGGTGCAACTTTGAAATAAGGCCCCCCAAGGCCCAACTTTGACATGAGTCCCCCCAAGGCACAACTTTGACATGAGTCCCCCCCCCCCAAGGATTTTAAAATGAGTCCCCTCAAGGCACAATTTTATTTATTTATTTTTTTTTTTTTTTACGTATGCATGCATTTTTTTTTTAATATTTTTAGCCAACTGTTTCGGGTCCAGTGACAATATTTTTTAACATTATGTATATTTCTAAAAGTGTATAAGGAAGTCATGTGGTGCCCACATCAGATTTTTTTGACTAAGGAGAGGTACTTATTCAGTATTCAGGATCTAAATTTTCATAAGAAACGCAGAAGGAATTGCTCGTGTTATTACTTAATCTCTTTTAAAATTTATTTTCAATTTTATTTTGAGCATTCAGAAAGTGCAGTAACTGGAATAACTTAAATTATTTAATGTATAATCATTGCAATTTATAGCCTTCACACTTCGTAGTTGTTTGTTGTTATAATACACACTTCATATATCCTCCTAATAGATATTTATAACTAGTGGATCTGCAGATCAGGAGCCTCAACGTTCTATTTGCATCAGACATTATTGATTATGTCATTTTTATTTATTCCTTATTATATAATAATATATATTGATTCGATCGACTTATTACCATAGTCAGATGCATTCCTGAGGGGGGCTACCGCCCCCCTCAACCCCCTGCTGTATTTCTCTTTGTATACCTATTTGTAAATATCATATAATGTGTTACGGAATTGTAAATAATTGCATTTGTTTTTGTATAAATTCTTTCAAAGAGGCTTAGTTAGTCGATAAAATGCTAATTTTGTGCATTTCTAGTCGTTTTAGCGTTAAAATAGCCTAATTTTCCTTTAAAAACGCATTAAAATCTCCAATAAGGGAAGAAATGGATTTGGCGCTAAATTTGGCGACTGTTTCCCTGCTTGGCGATTTTTTTGGCGACCTTGGCGAGAAAATCCTTATTAGGGACATACCAAATATGGAAGCTCTAATCTCATTGGCTGATGAGATGCGAGAATTTTCCAGAACAGTCTGTGTGACAGAATAGTATAAAAGGAGCATTTTTTTAGCCAAGGCGGCCAATGTCAGATCTGTGTGAGTTTCGTCAAATGCTTGCTTTGCTTTGAGCCTCTTTGAATGAGACTTGCTTTATGTGTTATTGATAAACAGTTTGTACTGTTGTTTTGCTGTTAACGGCTGTTGTTTAAGCTATGTTTACTGGTTGAATTGAAGCTGATACTTGGTTTATAGGCCTGTATTTTTCTGAAACTTTCTGTGAATAAATCACTGAATTTTTGCAAGTTTCGCCTTTCATTCTCGGAGAACTTACGAACCACCAAGTACGCAACAATATGTATTCTTAATAAACGATGATCTTGTATTATTTCCCTGAAATCCAAAAATATCAAATTTCGCAAATATCAAATTTCATACCAAAAAAATTACATAGCATATCGGAAATATTTTGCGTAACCTTTAAGCTAATTATCAATTCTATGCCCACAATTTTCAGCAGGAAAGCATGCTTTTAAAATTCTAATAAAATTTCATTATATTTCATGGGTTGTAACCATGTTAAAATACATTTTTAAGAAATACCGACTATCGACCGTAATAGTACGAAATTAAGCATCTTACTCACGTGCGCTAGTTTCATTTTCTTCATTGCAAAGTAATGATATTAAAATGCGTTTAAACGAAATTCACCCCATACGCCGTAATGTTAAGAATTTTGGCTTGTCCCTGTACACAGTTTATAAAAAATATTGCAATAAAAATTATACAGCTACTTATATGCAAAGCTGGAATGTGTGCGCCAATTTGCAAGTCAATCGAAGGATTTTTGAGGCCGCTATTGCGGTACATACAAATTCTTCCCATAGGCCGTAAAGATAAGAAAAACTTTGGCCTGTCCCTGTACACGAACGATAAATGATATACACACCTAACACTATACAGTTAACGTACACAAACATCAAACCGTCTCAATTATATATATTAAAAGCAAACACGTTTTATTTATGAGACAAAAAATTTTTAAGTTAAAATACATTTAAAAAACAAAAATTACATATAAAAACAATTAAAATCAAAATTGCCAAGCATCTCCACACTATCAATGAAGCATGCGCACTGGCTCCTCAATATTCTGTACTCCTTTAAATTCCTTGAGTGTTCATGTCCTGTTTGCATATTGTGTTGTAATTACTGATGAGGAAACCCGGACGGGTTTCGAAACGTCTGATTTTAATTGTTTTTATATGTAATTTTTGTTTTTTAAATGTATTTTAACTTAAAAATTTTTTGTCTCATTAATAAAACGTGTTTGCTTTTACTATACAGTTAATTCCGTTGGGCTCAGGATTATGTGTACCAAATTGCAAGTCAATAACGTTATTTTGGGGGCGGCTATCGCGGTACATACAAATTCTTCCCGTAAGCCGTAATGTTAAAAAAAACTTTGGCGTGTCCCTGTACACGAACAACAAATGGAATGCACACCCAAAACTATACAGCTAATTTCGTGGGGATCATGAACATGTGTACAAAATTTCAAGTCAATAGCGTGATTTTTGCGGCCGCTATCGCACGACAGACAGAAAGACTGACGGACAGACGGTACTCAAAATCCTTTTGAGTCTCAACAGAGGGCCACCACTGACGTTTCGGCAAAAATTGGAAGTCAGTAGCTTGATTTTTGCGGTGGCTATCGCGGTATATACAGATTCTTCCCATAGGCTGTAATGATCTTTGGCGTGTCCCTGTACACGAACTACAAATGGAATACACACCTAAAACTATACAGCTGATTCCGATGGGCTCATGAACATGTGTACCAAATTGCAAGTCAATAGCGTGATTTTTATGGCCGCTATCGCATTACATACAAATTCCTCCCATAGGCCGTAATGATAAGAAAAACTTTGGCGTGTCCCTGTACACGAATTACAAATGGAATACACACCCAAAACTATACAGCTGATTTCGGGGGGCACATGAACACGTGTACCAAATTGCAAGTCACTAGCGTGATTTTTGTGGCCGTTATCTCGATACATACAAATTCCTCCCATAGGTCGTAATGATAAGAAAAACTTTAGCGTGTCCCTGTACATGAACTACAAATGGAATACACACCAAAAACTATACAGCTGATTTCGGGGAGCTCATGAACATGTGTACCAAATTTCAAGTCAATAGCGCTATTTTTGCGGCCGCTATCGCGCGACAGACACACAGACACAGCCCAAAACCGTTTTGAGTCTCAACAGAGGGCCTCCACTGACGTTTCGGCAATTAAGAAGTATTTTGAAATAATTACATATATATACCCTTATTTTATTTTATTTTTTTTTAATCAAGAAATTTTATAGAAGTTTAAAAAAAAAGATCACTACAGGCTTCAAAGCCCAACTGAACTAAAAAATTGATGAAATACTCATAGAGCAATGTGAAAAAATTAGGGCGAAATCCTCTTTATGATATATTTTTGAGTGAGACTTTCCAAAATATTCAAAGATTCTCGCAATCCCACCCTCTAATCTAATAGGAATCTTGAATTAACTGCGTTTATCTGTACATCATTGAATGAAATACTTTGATTTAAATTAAATTCTGAAAAATAATTCAATGGAAAGTAAATCAAATGTGAGAGATACTTACGTATGTTAGCATAATTATTTGTGAACCAAAAATGGTTCGCAGCTTAAAGAGTTAGGTACCAAACATAAATATTTTAGAGAATTTTCCAATCCTTATTATATATTCAATTCAGGTTTATGAATATTTAAAGTACAACCATAATTTTAAAAACCTAAATTTACAGAAGTGAGTACAAAAGAAACAGCATTTGAATTATATTTTACAGAAATAAAAATATTGAACGTAAAATTAATGATAAATTTGGGATGTTGCATTATGACATAGGCTGGTGTACCATTGAGTTATTTTGAGTTGTGTAAATTTTTTTGTAATACTATATTTGCCTTGAAATTGCTGTCATTTTTGGTTGACCACCATCCGCCCCTCTAAAAGTAATAAGTAAATACTTTTTACATTCATTATAAACAGAACTTAAATTAGTACGACAGGACTATTCTTCCATATAAAGACATGCAGTCACTGTATCTCATTCCCTAGCATAGGTTACTATATTCATTTCTTAAAATTACTGTGGTATAGCTTTAGTTTAGGGACCCTTCAGCGGCTTTTTATCATCATTTCAGTAATGAATAAAAATGGATATTGCAATTGCGTAAATGAAAAACCTTGGCAAGAAACTGATGTAGGTAGCTCTCAAACGGATATACTGATGAAAAGGCAATTTTCCTTATTTAAAAGCTGGTTTAATGTTAGTAATTTATCATTTCAATGGATTTGATCTGAGATTTTTGATTCCAAGAAGAGTTTGTGACTAGAGAATTTTAAGTGGCAAAAGCGATTATTTAATTAATAAGTGATTTATCGAATATTTTTAATATTGAATAAATAAATGATTTTAAAAAACATTTTTTTTTTCAATTAAAATTGTTAACTTTTTGCAATGCCGAAGTGTTTCGTTGCATTTTATTGTTTTAACAAATTTTTTAAAGAAAGGAAAAAAACTTTTCAACTTAAGTTATATTCCGCATATAGACGAAGTATGGCAACTACAAAAAAATCGACCTTATAAATTAAAAGCTCATTGTTTTATACAGATAAAACTCGCTGTTACAATGAAAATCTGATATGGTTGCCTGACAAAAGCCGTCAAGTTTAAGAGAAACAGTCTCATTTCCAGTTGAAATTTTCATGATTTACTTACCCAAAATGGTCAGCCTCGATAATAGGGGTTAGTGCAAGCGGTTTATTTACCCTCACACTCTTAAAGATGTAAACGTTGCTAAAATGTAGAGAATAATATGCCCTTGAAAATTGCATAGGGTTGCCTAGTCAAAACTATCGAGATATAGTGATCAGCCTCGAAAACAAGGGGTGAATTTTAGCGATTTACTTACCCCCACACACTTAACCCCTTAACGCGCGGCGTCCTCGCTGCAAGGACGCAAAATTTAAAATACGGCTGCAAAAATTCATCCCGGAAAATTTTTAGCAAAAATTTACGTTTATAACATATCAGAAAAGCCCGGTTTTTTTAACCTTAAATTTTTTAATTTCTTTTAGTTTAATTTAGTTCATGAATTCTGGTGGCAGTATAATTTAAATGATCTGAATTGTCTTGCGCCGCAAAGGGTTAAAGATGAAATCGGTGTAAAAATGTAGAAAATAATATTCTCTACAAAATGGCATAGGGTTCGCTGGTCAAAACCATCAAGAAATAATGGTCAGCTTCGAATTTTAGCGGTTTTGGGTACGAATTTTAGCGGTTTACTTACCTTAGCCATACTTGCCAACATACTAATTAATATTCCGTAGTATTGTTAGCCCCGCCTTCTTTTTCACACCAGTATCTTTTTAGAGTTTATTTCTTTTTATTTAATCGTAATTGCCTTTGGAGAATATTACTCTGAAAATTTACTGGTGTGAAAAAAAAAAGAGGCGGGACTAACAACACTACGGAATATTAATTAGGTTATTGATAAGTATGCCTTAGCCTACACACTTAGAGATGGAGCCGGTGTTAAAATGTAGAGAATAATATTCCATTTAAAATGGAATTTGACAGATTTAACTGAGTAACCCTATACCATTTTAAAGTAACATCTATGCTCTACATTCTGGCACTAATTTCATCTTTTAAATATTTATAATTTCATCTTTATTCTTTTTTTAATATTTTTCATATTTCTTATACTTTGTGTCAAAAACCTTTAAAATTCACTAATTTTTCCGAGGCTGAATGCTATTTCTTGACGGTTTTGACCAGACAACCATAAGTCATTTTGTAGAGGAAATTACAGTCGAACTCGCTTATTACGAGCCCTGATTTAACGAAAACTCGGATTTAACGAGATAATCATGGTTGGTAAAATGTTAAGTCTATGGGAGCATAACTCGTTTTTAACGAGCAAAACCCGGTTATAGCAAGGAAAATATTTAAGCTTCATAAAATGTTTATTGACTTCCATCTCTCTAATTCGGTGATCCTTTGAACATGTGATGGCAGCCCTTTTCATTTTGTTGAGTGCTTGTGCGAGGAATATTTCTCAAGAAGGGCAAGGCACTGATGAGGAAGAAGAAGAAGCAGTCAACTTGGGAAATTTAGAAACGAGTAAAAGAGGAATTTGAAAATTATGTATCTGTTGATGCCAATGCTATGACTTACGAGATACCTACTCCCGACGATGTTATAGCTGAAATTCATGCTAAAGCAGATGACAAAAATAATGAAAGCGATGATGATAACGACAAATGTGAAGAATTCCAAGTTCAACCACCACCAACAAACTCAGTTTCTTTTGAGTGCGCAGAAAAACTTCAAACATTTTTCTGAAGCTAGAGGTGCAAATGATTATGTTTTCCGGGCTATGAGTCTTATCCGAAGAACAATAACGCAAGAAAGAGACAATAATACAATTCAAAGCAAATTAATCAACTTTTTTTGTAATGTATATAAATAAAAATGAATAAAGTACTAATAGTAATTATTTTAAATAATGTTAATTATTTATAAATATAGTAATTATTTTATTATACTATTTATTACGCATATTAATGTAAAATGTATACATATACAGTAAGCACGTATTAATTTATATGATATTTTCACGAACCCGCTTTTTACGAGAACTCGGTTATAACGAGCAAATGTCGTGGTTTCTTCGTGCTCGTTATAAGCGAGTTCGACTGCATTTTCTACAGTTTAGCACTGGTTTTATCTTTAAGTGTGTGGGGAAATTAAAATTCGCCCCCAGTTTTCAAGGCTGACCACTATTTCTTGATGGTTTTGATTAGGCAACCCAATGCTATTTTGTACAGAATATTATTCTCTACATATTAGCACCGGTTTCAAGGTGAGTAAACCGCCAAAATTTAGCCGCCTGTTTCTGATACTGATCATTATTTCTTGACGGTTTTCACCAGGCAACCCTATGTATAATCGCCAACTTAGCATTTTTTGGCGACCGGAAATTTTTAATAGAATTTTTTATATATTTTTTCGTAGCAGTTTTCAATCATTAAATAAAATTAAAATTTCTGTTAAATTTTTCCGGTAGCTAAAAAGTGCAAAGTTGACAACTATGACCCTATGCTATTTTAAAGAGCATATTATTCTCTACCTTTTAGCACGGTTTCATCTTTAAGTGTGTAGGGTAAATAAACCAAGGAAATTTGCCCTCTATTTTCGAGGCTGAGCGCTATTGGGTAAATAAACCATAAATTTTTTGAACAGAAATGAGGTTTTTTCCCCTCTTAATTTTGACGGCTTTGGCTAGGCAACCCTATCAGATTTGCAATGAATTATGTCTGTAAAAAATAAAATAAAATAAAACAAAACAAAAATAAAAATAAAAAATAAGCTTTTAATAGATAAGGTCGATTTTTTTTGTAAGTCTGTGCTTAATATAATACGATTATGTATCTGATATGGTTTGATCATAGCCTCTTAAACTAGATGCCTGTCTCGTTGCTCGTAAACTTGGCAACAGTTCAAGTGGTAGACAACGCCACGTGGTACAGATTGCACGACTTTTTTATTCAACAGCCATCAAAAATTTTTTAATGTGGGATTTGATATACATAAAAGGCGAATAGAATCGAAGAAACGTCGACTACATATATCATATATCACTTCTTAAAATTATTGGTGAGAGTTGAATTAAAAAGTCGCGCAATCTGTACCAAGTGGCGCTGTCTACCGCTTGAACTGTTGCCAAGTTTACGAGCAACGCGACATGCATCTAGTTTAGGAGGCTATGGTTTGATATATATAATTTATGGGTTTTTTTTAGGTATAATTTCGATGTGTTTTAGTTATATTAGATATTATTCTCGTCATGCATCATTTTTCTTTAGAAAAAGTAAAAATAGCTTGATTTGCACTTGTTAACAGTATTTTTTTAAATATAAGTGAGTTAAGTGGTTGAAATCGGTCAAATATTAACAACCCACAATCAATAACTTTTATTTATATAAAAATATGTACCTTTTATATTTATAGACAAATAGTTAAAAAAAAAAACTTTTGATGACATTATCTTATTTATTAAAACATTCAAATGCTAGTTATGTTTATATTTAAAAAAAAAATTATTTATATAAAATCAAATTTTATTTAATTTACCATATTCTTATCCAACAAAATGAGTTTATATACAAATTTTCAAGAAATGTGTGCTTTTGGAGCAATTCTATGGAAAATGTAACGTTAGTCACACATGGAGGTAATTCTGTTTCCACCAATATCTTCTAAGAATAATCACTATCCTATTCAATTATAATCTTCGGATTTTCGGATACTGTGGGATGGAAGCACCTGTGACAAAAGCCACTCATCTTCCTCTGCCTAAGGATGGTAACTAACGAGGTGCGAGTCCTGAAAAATCACAATCATTGCAGTGGAGAGAGAGAGAGGAAAAAATAGAGGAGGAACGCCAAAACATAAATACGTAATCCTGGAATTCATAGAAATAAGAAGCACAAAAAACATAAAATAAGGAAGGTTAAGGATAGCATTACAAAATTTAATAGAAAGTTTAAGGATAGTAAGAATATTTTCGTATTTTCTAGGAGCAAAATTTCAATTTTTATTGTCTTTTTATTTTTTATTTATTTTATTATTATTATTTTTTTTTTTTTAACAGAGAATGACAAATTTTACACAAACAAACACAGGACAACAGAGGGTATAACCTCCGAGGAGAAGTCAGTACCCGAAGGGGATAGAAAAGAGAAAACATACGTAACAGCAAAAAGGCTAACAGCAAAAAGTTAAAGGTGGGAGTTCAGAACAAGGCCCGCTTTGGGTCTGCGTCTATTCATAGAATCGTTATGGTCATCGCTCTGTTTAAATCTGGATTATCTAAAGATTCTAGAGCCAAATGAAATTGTACATTTAAGTATTGAATGAAATTATTGAGAGTTGGAGTAGAAATCTCCTTACATGTGAAAACTTCGAACATACCATGGCATATCAAGTATTTGCCGAATTATTGCGTTTTTTGCCCTAATGAGTAACTTGATATGGGATTTTTGCTGCATATGACCATACTATACATGCATAAGTGAGAATGGTTGTAAGTAGGACGTGTACAAGAGCATCTTACTTTTAGTGTTTAATTTACTATCCCGAGCAATTAGGGGCATTAATTTCGATTAAGCCGCTCGAAATTTCTATATTTACGCGTAGTGGTAATGTGTTGTTTGAAAGTTCGTCCTTGGTCTAGAATAACTCCAAGGTATTTAAAGTGGTTTGATCAAGGTAGGGGTGTAGCGCCGAGGATAATTTGATACTTATCTCTAGTTGTAGGTGTCATTGCATTTCTTCCACGTGAGAATAGAGTAGCTTCAATAGAAAGACATTAAAACTTCTTCACACACCATAAACTTTAAGCTACTGCCTTGGAGACAAAAGCAAGACATCAGTCTCACTTTTGCCTCCAAGGCAGTAGCACGTGTTTGCACCTGATGAAGAAAGGCTACGTTCTTTCGAAACCGGTTGTGCTGACTTAAAATTTATGGTGTGTGAAGAAGTTTTAATTTCTATCTATTGATTGTACGCCAGTTTTTGAATTTAATTTTGGAGAGTACCTTCAGTTTTTCTAATATTGAGAGCTATTCTCCATTTGTTGAACCATCTAACAAAAAATTTAATGTGACGGAAGATAGCCGAAATAGATGCTAAATGCAAAAATACAGGTATCGTCTGCAAAAATAGTCAATGAGGTATGAGGGTAGAGGGGCATAACATTAATATAAAGGTTGAAAAGTTTAGGGCTAATTTTAGAGCCTTAAAGAACGCCATAAATGGTAAAAAAGTTACGTGAAAAAGTGTCTTTCACTTTCACATGGAATTTTCTATCGGTTAGGCAGCTATGAATTAATTTAAAAAGCGGTAAAACTATAAAAATCACAGTAAATATGCCATTAAAATTTCTGTATACTGATACTGGTGACAAAAAAAGGGGAAATATTATTCTTTTGTGTGACTGATGTTACCTTCTTCCATGGAATCCCCCTTGACTAATATCACAAATCAAGACTGAAAATAGACATTTTTATGTTTCATGAGGTTTATAAATTAAACACTATAAAATGGTAAAATTAGTATTTCATTACAATCCTAATTAATTTTAAACAATTACGAGGCCCAAAACTAGTCATGCGGACGACAAAAGGGAGAAATTAATTGTTGAAGACAAGCACGGTATATTGCTACATTAAAACTGCCCTCGTGTCTTCTTTTCTTTTTTTTTTTTTTTTTTTAATGGATTAATAAAAGATCAAGCTTTATTTATTCATTTATTTTTACCATGTTTTTATTAACTTCGATTCTTGTTTGTTTGTTTGTCCGGTAAAAATCTTGCAATCGAATTTTAACTAACTTCCCTACTATCTAGACATTTGAAACTTTCACGGTAGCTCAGAACCCGGTGACAACACAATACTTCGAAGTCCGATTTTCGAATTTTTGATTAGTTTTCTTATAATTAATTAAAATACGAAAATAATAACATCCTAATTCCGTTAAAATAGCCATTAAAACATTAGCTATAATTTAATTGTTGCCAAAAAAAATTTACGAGTTCATTTTCATTCGACATAAAAATAAATACATTTAATTAAAAATGAACGTTAAGAAATTAAAAACAGTTAAATTTTGCAAAAAAAATTTACGAGTTCATTTTCATTCGACATATAAATAAATACATTTAATTAAACGTGAACGTTAAAAAAATTAAAAAAAGTTAAATTATGCATCTCACAAAAAATGACGTCATTATCACTTTAAAAATTTCATGCACATTGATAAGAGCTCTGTGATTCATCAGAAAGTTTAAAACATGGTACATAAAAAGTTTTTTATGTCTTATAACTATTTTTATTTTATTTTATTTTTTATTTTATGGTGTTTTTGTCACATTGTTTATATTCTTCTTTTTTTTAGCACCAGCTTTTCAGTGTATTTTATTTCAAGTACTGGTTTATTGTTTTATAATATTAATTTATGAAGGTTTTTTTTTTTTTTTTTTTTTTTTGCAGATATAATTCATTTGAAAACCATTTAGTTTTGTCTTCGTAAATCTGAAAGTCATTGTATTGTAGCCAACACATTATCGTTATTGTCAACTTGAAAGTCATCACCCAGGAAAAGAATTTGATTTAAATAACAAAATGTTTTTTTTTTTTTTTTTTTTTTTTTTTTTTTGAGGTTATTTTGTTGTTTTGAACAAAATTTTCAATGGAAGTTTTTTTTTTTTTTCTTTTACAATGAAACATGATATATTGTTAATAGTTTTACAAAATTTCTCTGTATATTTTTTTATAGCTCAGCTAAATTAGATCAGAAAAGGGGCCTTTTGCCTTTATTAACCCGATCAGGTTATAGCTTTTTTCGGCACCTTGTCAGTTTATCACGGGTCTCTGAAGACCCGAGCAATGTTAGAACATGCAATTTTTAATGAAAAAAATCTGATAAAATTCTTGAACACTCTTGAATGCTTCTACTTTAAAGGCAAACAATGAATGTTACAAAAAAAATTTAAACACATATTTTATTTTTCATCAGAAATACACTCATTTCCATAAAAGGCAGGCACTTACTAAAAAATTCATAACTTTTGAACAAATTGAGATATATGAAAAATTCAAATTGCATAATAAAATTTAAAAATGGCATTTTTACGGAAAAAATTATGGACACGATGGATAGGTATTTCTTCGATATATGGATTCTAAGAGATGAGACAAAGGAAAAATGACTAGGGTCTCCAATGACCCACGATAATCTGATCGGGTTAATTCGTAAAAAATCTGAAAATTATTTCATTTCATTTTGGGCATCCTAAATAAGAGTAATATGAGTTTGAATCGGTTTCTGATCTGAGATAAACTTTTCAGTGCTAAAAATTTGCAAAGTTTTTGCCTTTATTGCTTTATAACTACATAAAAATTCATTTGTATCAAAATGAAGGAGTACTTAATTCTGCGTCAAATGACTTCCTTAAATATTAATTTAACGGTTTGGTCAGAATCAATAATCAAACAATATACATAGTGGTATCGCTAATTTTACCGAATAATAGCGAAAAACCGAATAATACCGCTGAGAAATCTAAATCTGATCTGTCAAGATGAATAACACACTGATCCCAGTTCATCCTGAAACCATTTTCTGAAATATTCATTTTCAGATATAGTCACAAAAACAGCTCAAGTCATATTTTGAATTTGAATCAGCTCTGTATACATTATCGCTATTTGATAACGATGGAATGCGTAAAACATAGAAATCAACCTTTTATTTCCTGTTCATTCCAGTCAATTCTACTGAACTAACGAATGCTTACTTCAACATTGAAGATTTCATCTTACACAGACATGTTTGGCATACAGACGAGCAGTTTTTATTTATTCTCGCCAAGTATGTGAAGTACTTAAACAATACTACAGTTCTAAGTTTGCGGGGCTTCCACCTGGTCTTGATCTGCTTGAAACCCCATCATTTAACTAATTTATAAATAGCTTAAATATTTGAATAATTGTTCAGCACGAGACTCAAATGCGAATTATAAATACACCTTTTATTTAAACCTTAAAGTATAGGAGAGAATGACCTTTTACTCAGAACTCAATTAAAAACAATGTAGGTAACTTTACTTAAAAAGGTATGAAACTTTTATCGCACCCTTGGAGAAAATAGCTGAAGTCGGATAACACTGCAGTCCGAAGATCAACCAGATTACACCACTCGTAGAATGAAGACGGGTTTCCCTCATCCTCCACCTCTTCTAACTTCTACAATACACTGCCGAAATAACTAGCTCGATGCTTTACCGCTTACTTCAATTACTCTAGAAAAGTTATAGCATACTAGCTGCGACTTCATTCACCGCTAAAAACAACGCTCTCGTCTTATCCTGCTACAATAGTTATCTAAATTGAAATCAAGAACCTCCACGTTTCACTTTTCGAAACTCCAATAACCATCCGTATTCTACCCTACGCAAATTTATTGCTCATTAGTGGCTCCGTGTTGGCCCAAAATCTTTCTAGCTTAAACTATTTCGTCATCGACCATTGGCGTTAATTCCTCCTTATTTCGATCTATTGCGTCACCGGGATGCTGGTACCAGATTTTAAATTCTTAAACTTCGGACCTACGCTACGGTCTACTTTACCACGGTTTACCTGCGGCGACCTGAAATTGACTCAACCTTATTTCCTCACAAGTTTACTATTGAATTTCATGGGTACTCCGAAGATTCAAGAGAAAAAAGCACCAAATCAGATGAATGCACCCGAAGACATGTAGTATGTCGTGAAAGTCAGTTTTGTTAGATGACACAATGACGGTGACAATGCGAAAGACATTTTTTTGTCAAACGAACAGATTAAAAAGCGCCTTATATTATTGCTTATTGACAACTGACATTTAAAGATTTTGACGAAAAACAGGACATTGCGGACGCAGATCTTTTGATTATCATAACAGCATTTGGTATATCAAAAAAGGGTAGGACTGTATTCATCGTTGGGAAGGATATCAGACCTATTCATTCGTTGACAGCGCATCAGCAATCTATCTACAAAATATTCTCGTTCAAACCTGGAAAAGAGTAATAAGAATCATTTATCTACAATCCCAAGAATTGTAAGCTCTCTGAAGCAGGGGTTGTAATCACCGCCATATTTTCAGGACACTTTCTGCGATGAAAAATAATCTTACAGGTTTTCAGTAGCTACAACCGTACTTACGCATTTTCCATGGAGGTCAAAATAACATTTATTTGCGTCTCTTCTAGAAGGCACTCTCTGAAAACAATTTCAGATTAGCTAGTCCATTCGACAACGCTCTCTAAAGATATACCTTCAATTACATGCTTGTAGGAACAAATTCCTTGTTTCACAGCATTAAACACCATCCAAAACGTGTATCAAATGCCACAGTGTTGCCACTAGCACCTCCAGAATTACTGAAAAACATTTCGTGTTCTTAGGAAAAAAAGGATGCCAGACAGCTTTCTTCTGCAGAAAAGCTGGAATGAAATGCTCGTTGATATGTATGAGCTGCAAAGGTCATACTTACATAATTGTCTGTCCGAGGATGGAATTATGTCGCTGAAAACAGTTCCGCATGACCAAGAAATGGACTTTTTGTTAATGACGATGCATACTAAAACTCTCTCGAAGATGAGCTGTAGGACAATTATAAATACGTTTCTGGATTATATTCTACCAAGCAGCAAAAAGCTCATTAAAAAATACTTTTTTTACATTGAATTCACCAAATTCCTTTTTCATTGAAGTATCTGTCTGTATAAAGTATTAGTTTACAGCAATAATTTTTTGCTATATTTATAAAACATTTTTGGTAATATGGCATTCTTGATTCTGAACTCTTTAAGTAATATTAATTTTATGACCAATATCTGAAAAGAAAGACTTTTCATATTAATTTCAACTTCTACTAATATAATAAAGTAATTATCTATATTGTATTGGTAGGCAACGATAAAGCAGGTAGTTACATTTTCATTTGGAGTAGCTGTATTCGTGTGAGCCTAACGTATTTTTCACTCCCCCCCCCCCCAAAAAAAAAAAAAAAAAAAAAATCATCTTTAATTGCTGATTCTGTTCAAACCACGGAGCCAAATTTAATGAATCCAGACAATCTTAGCCCTCCGATATAAAATGTAAAGAACTAAACTGAACGAAATTCGATTCGAAAATAGAAATTTGATTCGGATTTCGAATCGATAGGAATAAAGTATTGTGGAAAATAAGCGATACCACTATTTTAATGTATTTGCATGTATGTATGCGTAGGAAAATTGGGTGCCCCTCGACTGCAGAATGTGATGCTCTGGAACTTTTCTATATTATATTTATCATTTGGAATAACCATTTTTGGATTATAAGAGTTTGAAAGTGACCATGATGCGCTTATCAGCCGCAACGGAAAATTTTGCTCATGCTCCATTACTGATTCTGACCACACCGTTAAACCATATTTAATAATTAAGGAGGTCATTCGATGCAGAGTTTAATGCTCTTTCATTTTGATACCAGTAAAATTTTATGTACAATGCACTCTTTAAATGTCAAAAACTGAAAAAAGTGCCAAAATTTTGCATCATTTTGTCTCTTAAAAGTTTAGCTTACCAAAGAAAGCGTTGCAAACTCATATTACTCTTATTTAGGACGGCCAAAGTGAAATAAAATCCTTTTCAGCTTTTTTTTTTTTTTTTTTAAGAAAAAGAAAAACAAACCAAAAATCTAATTTTTCTGGATTGTTACGGTAACTCTAGGATAGATGGCCACAGAAGAGATATAGCCAGTCTAAATATTTCCAAAACTTGATCATAGATGGCAACGTAAACTTTGTTCGTAGGAAATATTTAAATGAGTTCATTCATTGCGGCGAACAGCTGTGTTTTTCGTTTATAAAAAGTAAGTTAAATTTTAATGCTTATTTAATTTAGTGATTGAGTATTTTTATTGAGTTAGGTATCTAAATGTTTAACCATACTTTTTTTTTTTTTGTTATTATACGGATTTTTAAGGCACGCATATAATCCAATTTTTGCTTCTAAGCCTAAAACAAAGAAGTACAATGGCTGATTGGATATCTGTCTATCAATTTCAGGATAGATGGCCACATCAAATCAAGAAGAGATGACTATTTTTAAAACATCACAAAGTCACGATGTACCATCACCAAGAAAAGTACTTCATGATATTGCTCCAATTCCTGGTGTAACCCTGACAAAAACAGTTAGAAAACGTACCAATGGTTTTATGACATATCTATGACTTTGACATCACCAGAAAATATTGACAAATCTCGAAAACTTTCATCTAAAAAACATATAAATTTGATAAGCAAGAACGAAAAATCATGTGACGTGCATTGATTATTAACACTTTCCAACTGCACATACTTGTTGTATCGTATAACTTTAAATTTTCTTTGCCCACGTTATCACACAACAGACAGGCAGAAGGACTAAAGGCATACATATAAATTAATTGAATTTACAATCACTCTTAAGCATCGTTGGAAAGTGTTAAAAATGCTTAACGCATGCAGGCCTCAGATTCTAAGTACTGCTCTTAATTCCTTAATATATCTGAATATTTTAGTATAACCCTGTAAATTTGAAAGTTAATCTGATCTTAATCTATACAAAACATTATTTTAGCATATGAACAATAAATGTCAATTTATCATTATTTTTGTAGTAGAAAGTTATTTAAATGTGACTTAAAATGTCTGTCTAAAAACGCAATGCATTGGCATTTTATTGAGCGTCCCTGTACACAAACAAGTTGTACAGGACCTATTAATACCATGTTAAATAAGGAACATACCATACAGAACTTGAATGAAATGTATCCTTTTTTTTTTTTTATTCTGAAAATATTTACGGACGCTGGAGGCGAGTAGACGGGCAGATAGACAGATGGGCAGTCGGACAGACAAGTACACAAATTTAAATCATATACACACTTAAAATTTATTAGAAAGTGTTAAAAAGCTTAATGTAAAAACAAATGCAATTTCAGCAAACTTCCAATAGTAATCCTTGCCTTAATGTAACTGAATATTTTTGCGTGCCCTGTAAATCTTAATACTATCCATACTATAGAAAACATTATTTTGTGCATATGAATAACACATTTTAATTTCATTAAGATTTGTGCAAAGTAAAGTTATTAAAATTTGATTTATAGAAATACCTCTCATATAATGCAATTCTTTCGAGTGTCCCTGTACACAAACCAGTGATGGCATTTATTACATCCGGTAGTGAACTTGAATAACATATTTCAGTTTCATTAAGATTTTTGTAAAGTAAAGGTATTAAAATATGGTTCAAAGAAATATCTCTCACAGAACGCAATACTTTGGATAACTTTTAGTTGTCCCTGTACACAAACCATGAGAGGTATTTACTGCATTTTCAATAGAGAACACCCGATAGTGAACTTGAATAACATATATCAGTTTCAAGAAATTCCATGAATATTTACGAGAGTTAGGGTGCGAACAGACAGATAGGCAAACCGAAGTCATTAACACTTTTCAACCTTGTTGGAAAGTTTTAAAAAGCTTAAACCCGTGAAAAAATCTAAAACAAACGCAAGATAAAACAAAAACACGACACTTCCAACAGCGAAGATGAAATACATTTGAAATTATCAGATTCTACAGATTCCGAGGGAACAGAATTTGATGAGGGGTCACTGTGTTGGTCGTGGAGGGGAATACAATACCAGAACCAAAACGAATGACTGAATAAAATGCATATGGTACCTGGAGTGGTTCCATGAAACGTGTACATTTTACTCTAACAGTACACTTATCCGCAGTGCATCTTCGGGATGTTTCTGGGATGTCTTTTCATCCTGAAGACATCTTGAAGCTATCCTGGGGAGAAGATGTGCTGTTAGACCTTTGTCAAAAATGTGGTAAAATTTTACAAAAAGTGAAGGATTGAAATTATACTTCAAATTTTGTTTGTTCGAATTTTACTCAATTTCCGTGATATACGCATCTTTACAAATCGATATATTTTTTTTATAATTAACTATATGAAATATGTTATTTTTTGTTTTGTTTTTTAACTTCATTTTTATTTATTTTTTTATTTTTTTTACTTTTTCTTACCCATAAGGTAGAGAAAGTATTGTTTTTGGATCAAATTTTCGAAAGTGATTTTTAGTTATATTTATACGTTTTCAGGTACCCTGAATCCGAAAATCATGTTTTTAGCGGTTGGTCTGTGTATGTGTGCGTTTCTGTCTGTTACCAGCATAGCTCAAGAACAAATAGCAGCAGAGATTCCAGGTATTCTAAATGTGTATCATATAGGAATGCTACACTAAGCTTTTTGTTGAGATGAAGCAAATGGTTCGTGTACAGGGACACTCAAGAGTATTCAAATACATTACGTCTATGGAGGAAATTACACGTAAGTAGAGTTTAACATCTATAGATTGCATTAAACCAAATGAAATGAATATATATTTTTCATATGCATAAAAACATGCCTCATGTAGAATATGGCAAGGAAATCATTCACTGTTCATTTACTGGGCTACACAAAAGAGCTATATTATAGTGCGACATTAGCTGAAAATTGATGGAAGTGCATTTCAGGTTGTGCCGAATATTATTATTATAGGTATATATTTAGGTGCACTATGTGGTTTGTACATATTCTTAAAAAGATGTACAGGGTTGCAAATATTTAAGCGATAACATTCTTTTTTATTGTTAGTAGAAGTGCTTTTCTATAATATTTTACCATGTCCAGGGAAGCTTCTCAGGATGGAAATTAATTCCTCATAGACATATGATAAATAATGTATGATTTTAAGCTAAATATTAATCTCTTGTTTTTTGTATATTTACACGTTTTGAGGCTTCCTGATTACCAATGTCAAGTTTTTTAAAGTTTGATTATTGTCTGTGTCTCTTAGAGTAACTTAAAAACGAATAATTTCAGGAGATCTAAAAGTTGTATTTTCAAATTAATATAAATTTGTTGCTGGGAAAGTTTGATCAAGACTAATAGGTTTCAAGGTATGTTGCATGTGAAAGTTGTCTGAATAATTTTAAGTGACCTTTTAATTTTAATAACAGATTTAAATTCTACATAAATGTAGGTGCAGTAATGAAACTCGGGGATGAGGGGGGCGATAGCCCACCTCACACAGAACTAATTATCATATAAAACTCTTCCGAAGCCTAATTTGAATTATTTTATCATAGGTTTACATAACAGTACTCGTTATGTTACCTCTTAATTTCCAACTTGTATTTATAGTATTAAATTTCAGAGTTAGAGAAAGTCGTGTGAGTGATGATATATCAGATTATTTTTTCTTGTATTGGACGACTACCTTTCCTCGGCTTGAAGGAGTGATGGCCAACTGCCATTTTAATTTCAAATTATGTTCCCCACTTTTTGTTGTCAATATTTAATTACTTTTACCCAAAATTTGATGAATATATATGTATATAAAAATATTAAATATGCATAAATATTTCTTGCATTTACATTCTGAGAATTTTTATTTGAATCTTTAAAAACTATGGCCATCTATCCTAGAGTTACCCTATATTAACTAAATATTTTCTTTAACTTTACATTAAAAGTTGCAAATTTATAAGTAAAAAAACTTTTTTTTTCTTTCAAGAAAAAAATATTTTTGATTGAATTGCACCATGAATTCTTTTGATAATCTAACCAAAATTTCTATTGGAACACATCTAAACAGAATTTCTTTTTTATGCACTCCAAATTCATGTTCTTTCAAGAAAATTTTTCACTGATTGTAGTTGCATTACAATACTGTGTTTAAATACGCAGCTGTATATAAATATTTGCATATAACATTTTTTTTTTATATACATGAGAGTACAAGCATTTCTTTCTCGAGCCGGATAAGGTATAAATCTAAGGACTAATCATATCGGTGAAGCACTTTTAGCAGATATATGGCATACTGCTTACTAAAATAAATATTTAAAATGCAATTGAAATTCTGGATAATTGAATTTCCAGTTTAACTGAAAGAAAATTTCATACACTCTTACATAGTCTCTTTTAGATAAAAATGTATAAAGTTTGGAAAAATTATTTATAGACTGAGGGCATAGCTCTAAGATCATTTTAAGGCTGTTAACTGATAGTATTTTATTTTCTTCCTCACATTCGATACATAATATTTCTATAGGAATATCACTGTGTGACTGCTGCGTCCGAATGTCGCGTTAAACTCCCTAATACTAATAACAAAAATCATTACTTATTTATTTATTTATTTTTTACAGAAAAATATCAAAGATTTTAAAGAATCACTCGATTTTCAGGTTTTTGAATGCTTGGAAATTTCACCATTTACAAAAAGAAAACTGAATTGAAAAATTGTTAGAAAATAAATAATTTAGAGATTGGTAATTTTCTAAAAATTATTCTGCCTTAATACGACACATTTATTGCGTTTATAACAACAACAACAAAAAATTGCTTTTAAAAGTATCTCAGAAATGTAGAAACTTAAAAGGGATTATTACTAAATGATTTAGTCATTTTCTAATCGGCCTCTTTATATACTGGAGCTAAGTTTGACATACATATTAGTTAAAGCAATCCAAGATCTCAGGCCAACTTTTCTCTGTCTCTGGTAATCCGAGACGTCGGAAACTGTGAGGGGTCGCCTATGCTGGGTTGCTTTTGCAGAGACTCGACTTCGTTAAGTTGTGGGGACTGACCGTAGAAACGAGTTGGCCTCTTGAATCTGGAATGGTCAGTGGTGAACGCAAGCGTCCTCTTCATTAAATAGATACCTATTGCCTATTACTATTAACCCGAAATTACCTAGCACTTAAAATTTAATTTTGAGACCTTCACCTTAGTTATTCCCCAAATTGCCTCGTGAATGACATTTTGTAATCTCAATACGGGTGGCTAGAAACAATCCGCAATCAAGAACATCTCATTCATTTTAGTAACTCTTAAAATGTTGATACATCTACATCGATTTGTGAAATATGCAAATTAACATATATGAATAAATATTCTGTTACAATGTACTCTTTCTAATACCCGAACAGATATAGCCCAAAATGTCATTTACGGGATGCCACTGAGATATCAGAGCTGCCAACATTTTAATTTATTCCGGAGCATTTTTAGTCCTCCCTCTATTTCGAGCCATTATTTTCTAAAGAGCAATTTTTTCTTTATTTTAACATAGTTATTTATTGCAGAATAATATTCTATAAATAAAATGGTGCGAAATGAAGGCGGTGCTAAAAATGCTCCTGAATAAATTAAAATACTGGCAACTGTATGATATACATTTTTTGCTACAATATTAGTAAACTACGGAAATACCCTTAATGCAAAAAACTAAAAACTCAATATTATTTTTCTGATCCATTTTCTAAGCTGTATTAAGTATACTTTTTTAATATGGGAATTTTTGCTAGTGCTCTGACACTTTTGTTGCCGACTGTATATTACAGTTCAAGAATACTCGAAAATAAAAGTTAAAAGCGAATTTAGTCATTAACATTATGTCTGGAACAATCTACTAACGTACATTTTCATTACGGTTCAATGTGATTTAGCTCAAAATAAATCGGTAAACCGAAACCAATTTATTCACTAAAATTAAAACATTATACTTTTAAAAATTATTAAAAGTAAATTTTAATTACTGTAATTTTCGGTGTATAAGTCGCATATCAGATAAATCAGTTTAACATCAGAAATTTTAATTAACGATTATAGTTATGTCAGTACCTATACAAAAATATTATGTTTTATTAATTAAAATTTCTGGTGCAAAACAAGTGAGTCTGGTCTGCGGCTTATACACTGGAAATTATGGTAATTTATTCTACATTTCATTACAAAACTGTAGACTTGGATTGTCTTGGATTAATATATATTTTTGTAATTTGTTATCTCACTATATTTCTGTACTGATAAGTATAAAGGATTTAAGTCCAAAAATGTCGATTTTTAATTAAGTACATAGTCAGACCCAGAAAAAAATTCTCAATCGATTGGTATAAAGGATTTAAATCTATGTCATTTAGTCTTTGAGAAAATCCATTGGTAAATAAAGGTTCAAGTTAGAAATTTACCATTCATGTATGGTATAAAATATTTAATTCAATTTTTTCCCGTTAATAAATGAAGGTTGACAACCACTGAATAGTATAATGGGTATAAGTCAATGAAATCCCTTTTTCCTAATGGATTCTTCTGCTTTGTTTTTAGTTAGTTTAACTTTATTTTTCGTCTCCTGAAAAATCAAGAATATGGACTTAAATCCTTTATACTTATCAGTACAGATTTATCTTCTGTAGAAAGAGAGAGATATGTGATAAGAAGCAAAATCTCTGAAGATATTCCTAGTTATATCATTAAAAAATAACAGGCATGGATTGAATTTAAGAAAATGGAATTTAACATTAAGATTTTAAGGCATTTACTGTGTATTCTTGTAGAAAATATAGTTAATAATTGAAAATATAGTAGTTTTTTTTTTTTTTTTTTTTTTTTTTTTTAATATGATTTCTTTATTATAATGCAGTCATTTTTTATGCCTGAAAAGATAACTAGCTAAAATACTTTCAGGAAGTCCTGTTTTACGAAATCCTCACTCATTTCAGCTGATGGTCTCACAAGAATGAAATTACAGATGCTAGAAGGAATATAAAAAATTCTTGCACTCTCGTCTGATTTTTGAAAAAAAAAAAAAAAACTGTGACATATTACTCATTTTAGTCTTTCTAAAGTGCATGAGCAATGTGTGTTTGTGTGTGTGAGTGTAATTATATGTACAAAGCAAAAACTACACACTACAATATGTCCTTGCTTGAGCATTGGTTCGTTGTGATAAATTATCAAAAATTTATTCAATGATGTATTTACAGGCAGTATGGTACAAACTGTGAAATTCAAAACGTCTTACAAAGTAAGTACAAGCTGAAAAGGCAGAATTGAGAAAATGATTGAAACTTGGTGTTTAAAATGGAAATGGCGAGTCAACGTCTTGAAGCATCTCTTTAGTAGTAGTATTAGTAGTAATAGCTTTGCAATGGAATGGCTTCCAATAGCGCATTCTCAGAATATATATTAGAGTATAGAATCTTTAATAGTTCAGGCTGTTCAAAACGTAAAATTTCACTAAGAATAGGATGGAGGAGTTATACAATCAGTTTCTGCTGTTCAGTGTTGCATTTTTTTTGTTTGTTTGTTTTTTTTAAGAAAGCTAATAAACTTTTAGTAATGCTAGAGGAGGCAACTAACGTCCTAGATTGGATTTAGGTAATAATTTTCTAAATGCTAGAGCTCCTGCTAAATTTAACAGGCGGTTAATTTATACTAGAATTTATCGTGATTTCATAATGACGTATGATGATTGTTTCATTTTTTTTAAGAAAAAAAAATACGTAAATAACAGAAAGAAAAATTTTTAAAGAAAATTTATGATGCTCGAATATGAAAGTGATCTTTAAAGCAATTGCTTAAAAGAAAAAAAAAATTATATTTTTTTCAGCACCAAAAAAGATTATTTCTAGAACTATCCTTAGTGATTTTTTTCGTCACGTGGATTAATTAAAAATATAGAAAAATCAAAAAAGTGAAGGCGGGACTTTGAGCTTTATTATTACCAAAAATTGATGTGTTTTATGTTATTGCATTGCAAATGTTAAATTTTATGTGGTTGTCTTTTGTTATTAAAATTAATGTCCACGTGAGCTTTGAGTAGGGACTACTAAGCTCGTGATTAAGACGCGTTCACGTGTACATGTATATATTTAAAAAAAATAGACATGTAAATGTATGTGTATATATAAACATATACACATATATACATGTACACGAAAATTATACTTTTCTTTCTGTTAGAATCCTATGAATGTTTTTTATATGTTTATTTTTATTTATTTTTTCATTTTTTCTTTATTTTTTTTCTTTATTTTTTAAGTAAAAGATATATATTTATACATACTACACTGTATTTACTTGTGCCGGATTGAGGGTTGGAAAGCTAATAAGATTTCTTAAGCGAATCCGAAATATTATTTATTTAATTAGTTATATACTATTTCTTTTGCTGAGTCTGTATGACGCAAGAGTTTGCTGTCCATAGAACAGCAATAACAACGCAGAAAGGCACATGATATAAAATGAAACCTCAAAGAGAGCGGGACTGCTCTTGAGTGGCTGACGGAAAAGGCCGTGACGAACGTTCGTCACACGTGAACTATACAACGTCCTCTTCACCCATTTGCTCTTTATTTGTTTGAAGGGAAGGGCGAGAAACTGAGCATGGAGTGTTTAGACACCTAAAGTTACTTGTGTGCAAAGAGAAATAGGACATGGAAAACGTTGGCAAATCTTCCCCTGCCCAGTTTATTAACCCTGATTATAATTAGTTTTCTTATATAAATTCTCTTTTTTTAATTTTTACAAGTGATCGAGAAACATCACCAACGTGCTGTTCAGAGGCATTCCTCCCTGTCAGCTAAAAAGGCTACAGCTTTGCTCCCGAGGAGACGAAGCATCAAAGAGAAAAACAGCTGAGGAACCCTATAACGACGGCGTTATCACTAAAAGAAGGATTTAACCTTCTCAGTTAGGGAATTTGTATTACATATAAATGCATATATATCTTTATATATACTCATTTGTATGTATTATCAGTTATTAATAAAATTTGTGCTCTGATATTTCTCATGGCAAAACAAACACCAAACATTTTGCTGCTTGCTACCCTATTCACTCATACGTAAATTGCACCTATCTCTCATTCTATACATATATATATATATATATATATATATATGTATTCATATATATGTATATGTATTCTTTTAAATATATTTTGAGCCCGATGCACACTCGAGCCATTTAGAAGTTCAACCAACTTGAGTGCAATCAACAATAATTAAAAAAATAGCCTACGCCCCCTTTTTTTTTTCTTCGCGATAACTAGCGATGGTCTAGACAACTCAAGTCTTTACCTAGAATATTCTACCTAAATAACAAGCTATTAAACTCAACAGACAACGAATCGGTCAACAAGCAACATTTCTTAACGTAACGCGATTGTACTAGTCATCAGGAAAATCAGATGTCTCAGTACAAAGATGTCATTTTGCCTCTCCCAAAATAACCGAGAGAAGCCTAATGACTAAGGATAGAATTGGAAGCTTCAAAATATACTCTCGGCAAAGCAGCAGTTAACAGATCGTTGTCATGACAAAGTGCCTTATGTTTGGTGAACTGATTTCACCGTCTTTCTTGTGCCACGACCAAATAATCCGAGTGGTAATGTAGTCTCCTATAATTTTAAAGATAAAAGCTTTCAGGCCTCAAGTATTTTCAAAAAGGAAATAAATGAACTACATCGTTCTAACAAGTTACCACTTAAAATTAGAAAGCAATAATAAAATTATATATACTTTCATTCTCTGGCAACAAATACTATGGTTCATACCACAGGTTTTTTCTTGCATATTTACATTGAGTGTAAATAGATAATTAGTGTAAACTAATTGTTAGAAAAATAACGATGGAAAACATTGGTTTGGTCAACCAAGTGCAAGCAGACAGGTTATAATGAGCCTCTGCATACATAATATAAAAATATACGCTTCATGCAGCCCTTTTTCTTGTTTTGGGTTCGTCGCCACAAGCTCAACGTATATGTATATATATCAGAGAGCAAGCCGATATATTTGCTGTACAACGAAGCCTTTTGGTTAGTTTTCTTCCTGTGCCAGAAGAAATTCATTCATTGTCACACGTCCGTAGACCGGCTTGTGACACTCGGTGACCTAGAGTGAATGACGACCTTGTGTCCGTTTTTAATCACGTGACCGTCACTCTCAACCACCACAGCTGTTTGCTGTTGGGGTCTGGGGCCGTCACCTCCTCCACCACGACCTTTATAACGCCTCCAGGCTTGCTGGATAACGCGTGCACAGTATTCTTCTCTCTGGCGCCAGAGAGTACTACTAACAGCTTCGAGGCCACCTCGATCTTTATTGGGCACAACATCTGCAATTTCAGCAGTTTCTTCAATGACATGGCCCTTTCGAGCGAAGAAGTCTTTGGTCAGCGCGTCTAGGATATCGACGCAATATATGAGGTCTCCTTTGCAGATGGCGATGTCCATCGAAATGATTTTGTACTTATTAGGTTTGGGGATCTGTAGTGGCTCTTCCAGTTCGTCAAGGAAGTCAGTTAAATGTTCGTAGCGTATAAACTGAGTACCGTCGGGATCAAAACGCTGCCAGATCTCGTAATACATATCATAGTCATCAGCCGTCAAACCTTCTTGCACATCTTCTGTTGCTTGACTGTAATTTTCTAGAATCACAGCGATGTACATGTTGATGATAATCAAAAAGCTGACGATCAGATAAGACACAAGGTACGCTACGGCAATGCCTCTACTTCCACAGTTACCGGGATCATCTATTTCAGGATTGGGAGGGTTACAGTCTGTTTCGTCCATGATACCAGCCAAGACACCGTCCCAACCAGCAGACGTGGACATCTGGAACAGTAGGATCATAGATTGGCCGAAAGTCTCAAAGTTGAAATTCTCATCGATGCCAGCCCGATGCTTGACAGTCATGAAGAATGACATCCCAAAAATAGCGTAGATGAACATCACCAAGAAGAGTAGGAGACAAATGTTGAACAGTGCAGGAAGCGACATGGCTAAGGCAAACAATAAGGTTCGAATGCCCCTGGCACCTTTCACCAGCCGCAGCACACGTCCTACTTTTACAACTCGCACCACTCGAAGTAAGGTGGGAGATACGAAGTACTTCTCGATGAGATCTTTTAGAACCACACCTGTAATGAAAAAAGGAAAATAATGGAAAATATTTTTAGAATATAATATTTAAAACTTATGCATAATCAATAAAACATATTTTTCGTATTATATAATTATTTTTTTTTAAAGAATAGTGTTATAACTGAAAAAAGTATGACGCTTTATAAGATTTTGGTGGCAATTTTAAGCAGTGTAATTCTAAATTTTACATGTGCTATTTTAGCATACAAGGAAACTGAGAAAAAAAAATTCAAATTTTTACAATTACGTGCAGATCTATAACATGGGAAATGAAAATGAGCATTGGTACATTTTTCGCTAAAAATAACCATTGTATCATATTGACCTGAAAATTGAATTTTTAATTAATTCGCCAACGACCGGTAGATCCATTAATTTTATTCACCACTTTTTCATATATTTTTTCGATTTGTTACTGAAATAAATATTTTTCTTGATTATTCTATTTATTTATCTCTTTTTGCAAAAATTAAAAATGTAATTGTGATGAATAGTTTCTTTTAAATTCACCAATTTTTAAGAAGTGTTTGTTTCAATTGCGATGATTTTGTGAAAAGTTCATTTTAAGAACTTAGATTTTTGTAAAAGGTCATTTTATGAAACTGAATTTTTTATAGACAGGTGGCAGAAAATGGCCTTTTTTTATTATTATTATGTTTAATTGCAACTAATTACTAAAAAAGTTTTTTTTTTTTCGATATTTCTAGAAGTAGACAATTACTTTACAACTAACAGATAAAACTTTATTTATTTTTTTAAAAGATTATTGACAAGTTAAGTAATTATTTTGCAAGAAATCAACGAATTTCCTGGTTTTTAGATGTCTGATATAAAATACCGAAGATTATTCTGAGCTATTTACAAAATGCGGGATCATTTCGCCATCACTTTTATGTGGTCCATTAATGACATTTATTTTAACGGTTGTCATGAAAGAGAAAAAAAAAAAAAAAAAAAACGACGAATTGTTTAATTTTTAAGACGCTCTTTTTTTATTACTAGTGGGAAACGAATGGATCTTTTCAAGTCAAGCAATAGGCATGCCATTTTAAATTTTTTTTCCTTTGTAATGTTTCAAATATTTCCCACGTCATTTACATGCTTATGATAAAATACTAAAAACAAAGTTATATTTTTATATAGAGATTATTTCATAAATCGCTTGCTAAAATCGTCCCTAAGAACATCCGAATACCACTTCTGTAATTATAAGTGCCCTACATTTCAGAAAGGTATCATGTATTCAAAACAAAATTCTGTGAAAAAGAAGTTATGCATGTACATATTCAATTGGTTATTACCCAGACTGATTTACAAGGGCAGAATTAACTACTTACCCAGATTGACAAATAACAAAAATGGCGAATTCGTTTAAATTTTTAGAGACCAACATTCCAGAATTTTACTTGAAAAAATTAGCAAACATCAGAATAAAATGTATAGTCAATACTATTGACTATATATTTGAATATAATATTATAATTATAGTGGTTTAACATTGTCCTTTATTTTTAAGATGAAAATGCTATTTATATTGATAACTTTATTAATTTAAATATTAATTTACTTTTTTATAGTTATATTTATAATACTGTAAAGGTTATGTAAAAAAAATATGTTTTAGAATAATAATTTCCAAATATATTCCCCATTTTTTTAGAAAATGCAAAATGTATCTTCACTTATGTCCATGACTGTATGTTTATTCAAAGTGAAAATATGGGTAAAAACTCCCTTAGAGTTTGGCATCTTTTACAAAATACTTTAAATTCAACTCTCCTATCAAATATATCTTTCTAAATTTTAACGATATTTACTTAAAAATTATTTTTAGAGTAAGTCCATACATTTAGCTAATAAATTATGCAAAAGAAATTTTTTTAGCGCTAGCGCATGCGCAATTAAAAATTTAGTAAAAGCGCTCATATTTCGTCAGATATTTATTATTTTTATATTCTGGTTGCAGTATGTTGTGTCTAATGTGGTATGTCAAGTTTTCTAAAGATGACATTTCTTTGTTTTTAAAACCCTATACGCTTCATAAACAAAAAAAAAACAAATGTTTTTCATTATTTTTTGTAATAAAGGTACTTTGTGTTAAATTTTTGGAAGATTGTTTATCATTTCAAATGTCCAAGAAGAATCATGTAGTTAATAATAGCGTCAATCCAAACACAATTTCCATAGACTCTCCGTTTTTTATAAAAGGGAGAAAAAATTCTTTCACATTTGCCCCTTTTCAAACTGCACTTGCTCTATTTCAAAGGGTTCGTGTGGTATACAAACAATGCTTAAATAAAGGTCCATCTTTTAAAATCTGTGACACGTTCATCCCGGATCAATTCAAAAATAATTTGTCAATTATATTATGCACCAAATAATGAAAAAAATTACTATTACAGCCCAATTTATTTAACTACAACTTTCATTCAAAGTTAAAACTCATTTTTACATGCCAAAGTTACCCCAGTTGGACTTACGTGAATTCAAATCTGCCTTTCAATGTACACTAAGACACACAAAAAAAAAAAAAAAAAAAAAAAAAAAAAAAAAGCTGCATTGCAGAAAAATTGACTTATACCTTTTGTGTTTCTAATAACTTAAAAACTAATAATTGAAACAAATAAAATTGTTATGTTTCTATAATGCGGAAGTCATAACATGATACCTATGTACATTTTTTATTTAATAATTCGCTTTATTACACTCTACGAAGTATTTAATAAAAATCTACATAACATTTTTTTTTTTTTATGTAATATAATAAACATATAATTTTTATTCAAATTAGGATTTATTACATGAAATAAGCACGTTATATTTTAATGTATGAGATAAAACTCTTTATTTTTTAGATCTAAACAATTACTTAATAAAAATATGTATTCCGCATTGGATAATTCCACCTTTATACGGGATTACTGCTTTAATGCACAATAGTATAGTATTTTACAGTTTTTTAAAATGAAACTCAGAAATTTCACACTGTGCCAAATACCATAAATATTTTTTTTTTTTTTTTTTTTTTTTTTTTTTTTTAGTTCTTGCAAAGTTGTAAGCTGCAAATTTCGAATCCCCACCCTCTTTTATAGACTAAGCATTTTCGAGTGGATTGAGATTATGACTATTTCCAGGTCTAGTAAAGAAAAAATTCTACTATATTCTTTGTGGGATTTAACTTTAAGCAAAAAAAGTTATAACTTACAAAATTATAGATGCTCATGGAAATGGATAGGTAATTTTAACAATTTGAATCAAATTGTACCAAAGGCGCCATGTAACAAGGTGCATTATCATCTTGAAATGCTGATTGCGGAAAAGTCTGAAATACCTCCTAAATAGTCGGTTAGGCATCATTTTTTAATGGCCGAGTTTAATTTTGGGTTAATTGATCCCTATAACATGAAAATTTGCCCGTTTCATTGAAAAATTATGCACTTTCGTATCATAAAGTACGGAGAATGTGTCACTGTTTTAAAAGTGCGATTTTCATTAAGTCGGTCACATTTTCGTCATCAGACATGCTTGTTTCCGTCAGTTCGAAAAAAGTTAAACTTGACTCATCAGAAAGAACCACTTGAGCCCAATAATTAACTAATATTTTTTTTTTTAACCCTCTGAAGTCTTGCTTTCCTAATTCTTTTCGTTAAAAATGGATTTTTTTCAGATTTTCTGGCCCTTAAACTTGCTCTGTTTAATCGTTGTTGCACTGTATTTAAAGAAATTATATTACTAAACACTTTTTCTGAGTCCCGTCTATGTTCTAAATGTAATACAAACTGATTTTTTAAGCACTGGCTTTTCAGCTTTCGGTCATCTCTACTGGATCAGCAACGTGGCCGCCTAGAGACAGTTTAAAAAGCCAAAAAAAATTTATATCTTGCTAAAAACCTGCTCATCAGTATTTCATTAACATTTAATCATTTTGACATCCCGCGTATTAAAATAATTTTTGATTTTTCACTCTAAAATTAATATTTTTTGTGGTATCATTAATTGCCTTATTCTTGCCATTTTTGTAGTACTTTCTAAAATTACAATTTTTCGAACAATTGCATCTTCTTTTTAATACTCAGCTCAATCCTAAATTGTACGTGGAACACAACGTAATAAAATCTGCTCGAAAATTTTCTTTTAAAACAATAAATTTGACGACTGCAGAAAGAGAAATGAAAAATATCCAAGTGCGGCTTTTTTTTTTTTTGTCCCTTGGTGTAGTTACATCTGTTTTCCAAGTGTATCGACAAACATTCAGTTGTCCAAAAAAATAAAAATTAAATATTGTTTTGTAACGACATCAGACCACTGAGATATTTTCTATTCAACTGTGTAGTGAATTCAACTGTAAAAAATTTTGCTTCACAATATTTTTTTTTTATCGACGATGTTTTTGACAAGATGGTGTTTTTGCAAACTATGTTTTGTTCACGATGTTTTTAATCCAGCGACGTTTCGAAATACTTAGGGTAAAATTTTGTAAATTATCTTCATCTATGTAGCATTAATAATTATGTTTTATTTTCCAATTTACATAAATCACTACCCGTATATAATGGAGCCTATTTAACTTTTCTTCAATTTATCGCAGTCTTGGACAAAAACCAATAAACTAGTCAAAACAAATATCCAATGTATTTTATAAACTATTATTCTGTCATTAAAATTCCTATTTATAGATATTGCACCCATTTCTACGCAACTATTTTAATTAATTTTAATAACAATATCTTCCGTATAAAACTACTACCTGAGCTAAACCAAAGATATTCTGAAGACATTTGATAAATCTGAAAGACACTTCTCTACAAGAATAATTTTTCAGTCTTTTTTTTTATGAAAGTAAAAACCATTTTTCTCCAAAAAATTGATTAGTTAAAAGTAAAATTACTTCATTGTATTGGCATGTATTTTGAGCTAATGAATATAAAATAATAGATCTATGAAAAAATATTATCTGAATTTTAAATGATTCAAATTAATTCTAAATATAAAAAACTATATACGAAACATGTTTATTTTTATTGAAATCCTTTTTTTAATTTCTCTTATCCATATATATGGTAGAGAAAGAAAGTGTTGCTTTCGGGTTAAATTTTCGAAATTGAGGTTTTGTTATATTTACGTGTTTTGATGTCCCCTAAATTTGAAAAACGGGTTTTGAGCGGTTTGTCAGTGTGCGTCTGTTATCAGCATATCTCAAGAACAAATAGTAGCAAGATGTCCAAATTCTGTAAATATGTATCATATAGGGATACTACACTAAACTTTTTGTTGAGATCAAGTAAATGGTTCCTTCACAGGGACATCCAACAGCATTCAATTACATTAGGTAGATGGCCGAAATTTATGGTAGGATCAGTTTAACTTGTAATAGGCTGCACTAAATAAAATGAAATGAACACATATTTTTTATATGAAAAAAAATAATGTTTTGTATAGATTGTGGAATAAAAATCATTTCCAATTTGCTTACAGGGTACCCAAAAGAATTAGAATACAATGGGATTATATACTTGGAAATTGCTGGAAGTGCATTTAAGATTTTGCTGTATGTTATTAATATAGGTCTATATTTAAACACACACTGTGGTGTGTACATAACTTATAGGAGACATACAGGACTACCAATAATTAAGTGAAAACATTCTTTTTTTATTGAATGTAATTGATGGATGTGTCTTAGTATAATTTACCATGTCAAGGAAAACAACTCACGAATGAAAATTCCTTATACTCATATGGTAAATAAAGTTTTTTTTTATTAAATTTTCAGAGCTTGTCCTTTATATAATTACGCATTTTGAAATTCCCTGTATACTAAAATCACTTTTTTAACGGTTGATCTTTGTGTATGTCTGTTATCAGTGTACTTTACAGGGTCTGTCCAGAAAGTAATAAGACTGAATCCGTTTTTTTTTTTTTTTTTTTTTTTTTTTTTTGCTTGAAGCAAATTTTACAGAAACTTAATACTCTTCATAATAGACTTCTCCTGCATTAACACGCCGTTGCTAAAGATTTTGACACCCATTGATGTCCGCCAGAAAATCTTCAACAGAATTGCTGCTCAGAACGCGCGTTATATTCTTCTGCAAGTTTTTCAGATTGTCAAAACAATGATTCTTGAGCTGGATTTTAACAACCAAGAACAGTCCAAGAGTGACTGATCAGGGTTGTACGGTGGTTGGGGCAGCGTTACGAAGCTGTGTTTTGGTAAGAACTGATTCAGGAGCTTGGTACTAATTTTCTGCATTTTAAGTTCTTCTGTGACGATTTGGTACATAATCTGATTTTGTAAGTCTCAACGTCTCAGCAATCTTTTAGACACTCATCAGATGGTCAGAGTCCAAAATTACTTTAATTTTAGTCACATTGTCTAAGGTTTGAAGAATTTGATGGACAGCCCAGCGCGTTGTTCGTCATCGACGCCCTCTCTTCCGTCTTTGAAAGTTTTGTATCATCTAAACTCTTGAATCTTGGACAAAGAATCCTTCCCAGACTTCTCGTATGGCAATCGTGTTTCAGTAGCGAATTTGTTTAATTTTATACAAAACTTTATGGTGTATCGCAGCTTGACACTCCTCTGCATTCTGAAAACCTAACGTCATTTTCAAACACATGTCTGCTTTACGAGCGATCTGTGCACTTCAAACGCTCAAATCCAACTGACTTCTACCAGACTCTGTATATAGCTGATAATCCCTACATCCGTATCACCTGCAAACTCTTCCCCTTCGGCCTTCTGCTTAGCGCGAAAAATTCAGGCTCATTACTTTCTTAACATACCTTGTAAAAACAAACAATTGCAGGCAACTCAAATATTGTACGTTGAAATTCATATGAGGTTGATACTTGTATGGTTTGATAAAGATTGGTAAGTTTCAAAAAATGGTGCAGGTGCAAGTTGTCAAAATAATTTAGAATAAATTTAATAACCAGCCTTGAATGTATATAAATAAGGTACTGTAGTCAAATGTGGGGTTGAGAGGGGCGGCATCCCTCCTCACATAGAATTATTCGTCAAACAAAACAGTTTCTAAACTCAGTCTGAATTCTTTTTAACTTTGGTTTATATACAATATTTGTTATGTTACTAAATACACAGTAAGTCTTTATAAAATTAAAATGCAGTAAATTGAAATGGAAAGAGAAAGTCGTGTGTTTGTTTCGTCGTTGATCGTGTGCCACATCAATTTTTTTTTTTTTTTTTTTTTTTTTTTTTTTTTTTTAACACTCGTTAGCGCCCAGTGTCCTCATTTGAGGACAGCTAATAAATTGGCACGTATATTTTTTGTGGTTTCTTGGAATGATTTCTGCTTTTTAGTGACAGTTTATAGCGTCACTCTAAATGATCCCTGAAAGTTTTATGTATCTACTATTAATTATATTTCATAATTTGGATAGTCATTTTATGATTTTTCATTCGTCGCACATATATTTGCCTTTTGCGCAAGTATACTAACTTAAATCAGGTTGAATAACAATATATATTATAATACTTTACTTTCGAGATCTTTATCAACATATAATAGGAAATAAATCTGTTATCTCAAAGTTTTTCTATCTCGAAGTTATCTCGCTACAACACTAAATGTCAATCAATGAGGATAGGCTTTAAATTTAAAACTATCAGAAGAATTGTTTAAGTTAATATATTTTACTGTCAGTTGTCTATATTAATTTAGAAGTGAAATAATCAGCTAATAATATTTTGCAAAATTTATTCGGGGGTTAACGGATTAAACAACGCGTTTTCAGAAGATATGTTTATTTATTGTGGTTTCAATTTAATAATAATAAAACAAATAATAATAATAATAATATGTTGAAAGGATGTAAAAATCGTTTTAAGTTCTTTTGCTATGTTTTAATACACGAATAAACAGTACAGTTGGAAAAAAAATGTAATCTGTCTATAAATTTAACAAAATGTAAAAGCTTCTTTGTACGAGTTTCAAAAGTTATAATTTGAAAAAAAGAGGGGAGTTTCATACCAGAAAACATCTGTAAACTTCTTGATTAAGAAAGAAAATTCTGTAAACTATTAAGCAAATAATCATTTTAAAAGTTGCAGATTAATTCTACGTTTATAAGATCTGAAGATATGAAAAGTTTGCAAGAAATAAAGTTTCGGTTATATTCTTTAAGAAAAAAGTATGCTAAGCAAATTAGTAGGTTTAAATTTTTTTCTCCGATTAACTCAGAACACCATGCATTTGTTAAATGCCTTAAAGCTCTTTAACGGTGAGTATTAAGGGCAGTCAAACCCTATGTAAAACCACGAGAAATATGCCCAATTATTTCTTATACATATATTTTTTTAATTATATTTTACATTCAGAAAATTTATGACATTTAAAAAAGACATGTTTAAAAAAAAAAAAATCAAATTTATTTTATTGTAAAATGCAAAAGGAATAAAATATTAAAATTTAATCAATTTTCAAAAAGAAAAATTAATTTAACAGTTAAACATTTCCACAATTTAAAAAATGAGAAACAAAATTCGTATTATATAACGTATAATGATGGGGCACATTTTCCCATACGTTAACAAGTTAAGTTTGACACATAGATACTACAATTTTAAACACTACTTTTTTTAGGGACGCGATAGCCCAGTCGGTTGAACGCCGGACTTGTAATTGGAAGATTGCGGATTCCGTACTCCACTCGGCCAAAGACCGTCGTGTACACTAATGGTGGCTGGTGCACGTAAAATCTGTCGTGGCCGCAATACTCTCCATGTTTCCATCAAAATTATACCTCTGGGAGTCCCCGAAGCGGTAGAGTGATCCTTTCCGTGAAGGATAAAAATTGTGATAGAATGTCTCCGGGTCTCCTCTAGGGGTGAGTCCCAGACCGTCGCCAATTGCCCATTGCGCAGCACTAGTGCGACATAAAAACAACCTAACCCAACCCACTATTTTTATAATAAAACAGTCATTTTATACAAAAACTAGAAAGTTGTAACTAAAAGGACTCTTTATTTATTGTCAAAGGAAGCCAGAGCCAATGTTATTCTATGAGAATTTTTTCTCCAATATAACTCATTAATACACTCACTAAAAACATATATTTTTAAATTCGTTTTCCCATTCAGAAAATTCCCAACTGTTAAATTAATTTTATTATTTTAGAAAAATTGACTTTTTTTTTCGTTGAAGCTATAAAATTGAAATTTTCTCTAAGTGAAACTTTGCTTTTTACAACTTCAAAAACTAATTGGCATAGGTGGACTCTGCTCAGTTCCCCATCCTATATATATTTTCATAAATTTCTAGAACAGGACATTCTCTTAGCATAGTTATCATGTTAAGAGAAATGAATTTGACTAAACGCTTGACACAGTGACAGACTGAAATCCCCTCCTAATAGGCAAGCCAACGTTCACTTCGATATATTTATCTTATTCTAATCTATTAATTTATTTTATTAGGGTAAATTTCGTAGTTTAGTTTTCATGCTACTATTTCCAATACAACAATTCTCAAAAAGCATATTTATATGGAAAATTTTCAATTTTGTTATGTTGATAAAATCTTAAACAACGAATAGCTTACAAAATTTTCCTATTAGAATATTTGTTATCAGTCATGTTCATATAAGTATCATAAATGTTATTTTCAAGTTGTCTGATATATTTATATTCCTCAAAATGGCCGTTTATGCTCAATTTTGCATTCTCTTGCCATTTTAAGAGGATCGTAAATTCCAAATAACTTATGAATTTCTTAAATTAGAAAATTCATACTCTATGGTATTCATGTCAGTATCCTAAATAATATTTCAAAAGTAGTCTGACATCTTTACGATGAAATATCTCTCAAAATTGACGTTTATGTGAAATTTTACCCTATACTACTGCCATGTTAAGAAATTCGTAAATTTCCAATAACTTGCGAAATTTTCAAAGTAGCATATTTATAGTTACTGATGTTTATTCCGGCACCAAAACTGATATTTTAAAACTGGTCTGACATTTTTACAGTAAAAGTTTCCATTTAACGCACGTTTAAGAGAAAATTTGTCCTATTCTCCCATGTTAAGAAAATCATAAATTTCTAATAACTTACGATGTCTTTTAATTCGAACGTTGTAAATGAGAAGGGTTCTTGCCAGGATTGAAAGTAATATTTTAAATCTGATCTGACCTCTCTGCGATCATTTGTTCGTGAGATATCGTTTAAACAGACTAACAAACTAACACACTAACGGACTAACGCACTAACAGACACGGACGGACCTTTGTTCGTGAGATATCGTTTAAACAGACTAACAAACTAACACACTAACGGACTAACGCACTAACGAAATATTAGTTAGAACGTTAGCAAGTATGCTATTAACCTTTCTTGGCGGAAGATTATCGCACTCATTTAAATTAGCAAAAAATTAAAATAAAAGAAATAAGAGACTTTTTCTGCTAAGTTATAAAAAGAAAATTTTGTTTAAAAAAAGAAAATAGAAAAAGAAAATTACTGAATGAATTTTTTGCAGTTGGGACCGTTGGGACTTACCGTCATCGCAGCGAGGACACTGTGCCTTAAAGGATTAATGAAGCCTTACACAAAAATAAATACTATCCAATTTGATGTTTGGGAAATTATTAATGTTGAGCAACTTATTTGAGATATAACAAGGAGAGGTCACGACATGGAAAATTCAGATCGGGACGAAATTGCGCAGGCTTGTAATATACTATGAAGGTAACAACATATTAAAGCAGTAGCACCAACTAGCCACAGAATTTCGAGAAAAAGCGTTTAAAGTTTCCGTAATGTTTAAATACAAGTTATTTCGCAAGCGAGTCAGCGCCCCAGTGACGTGAGCGTAAAACACGAGGCTGCCACCTAGACGACCTGGGTTCGATGCTACCTACGGGACATCATTTAGTTTTTATTTTACTTTTTTTTTTTTTTTTTTTTTTTTTCGTGTAAATGAAATCTAACCGACAAAATATTTAAAAATAGTTGATAAATTATTATTTGTTGTTAAATTTAGCTGTTTTAAAAGTTTAACTTTTCTTTATAAACACTTTTAAACTTTGTTGGGAAATAATGAAAAAAGAAGTGTTTTATTATTTATTTCTAGCAGGCTTCGTCCGCTTCGCTGGACCCTATTTTTAAATGAATCACTATAATTACTGAATTCTCAAAATTGCATTAAATTTTATCACGTGAAAAAAAAAAAAAAAAAAAAAAAAAAAGCAAAACAAAATCTGATTCGGAAAAATGTCGATTTGTAAGTATCGAACACCTCTATGTACCAATTTTGAATGATCTAACTCTATTTTTTTTTTTTTTTTTTTTTTTTTTTTGCCCCTCCGCCCCTCTTCCCGTCCCTCCTAATAACGTTACACTTTCGAAAATATCCCCATTCGACTTGCAGGCCTCTAAAACCAATCTGTACCGATTTTGAACGGCCTGACTGCATTTCTATTTTTTTCTACCATAGCCCCCCTTACCGCCCCCTCCTAATAATTTTACAAATTCAAAAATATCCGCATTCGATTTTAAGTATCGAAAAACATTTGTGTACCAATTTTGAACGATCTAACTCTATTTTTATTTTTTGCACCCCCATCCCCTCTCGCCCCTCCTAATAACTTTACACTTTCGAAAATATCCCCATTCGGCTTGCAGTAAAGGGCAAAATTAACGGTCGCCACCGGCCACATGGCGACTAAATAAAAAAAGATGGCGATTAAAAATTATGCATCGATCGCCACTAAAGTCGCCACTTTTTATGATCATTAAAAGATTCTAAAAATCGAGAGACGATAGGCAATCGAAGCCTTGTGATTTCCAATCTTTTTCCATCCATGGCATAAATGTCAATGTTCATTTTAAACTTGCTTTATTATATTCTACAACCTATAAAAAAGTAAAATTGTTTAATATATCTCACTCATATAATTTTTTGGACCCCCTTTTCCCCCCCCCCTAACGATCTGTGATCACACAGCTTATAGAAAGCTTTATAACTTCTAATCATTCTCCATTTGCCGCAAAAATATAAATATCTATTTTAAACTTTCTTTATTAGATTCTAGAATCTGTAAAGAAGTAGAATTGTTTAATATATCTTACTCATAATTCTTGTAATCCCTCCCCCCCTCCAATGATTGGCAATCATATGCTCCACTGAAGCCTTGTGATTTACAATCTTTCTCCATCGATAACATAAATGTAAATATTCATTTTAAACTTTCTTGATTAGATTCTAGAACCTATAAAGAAGTATATGGATGTATTCCCCCCCCCCACAGCCCACACACATGTGCGCTCCATTTCAACTAGCTGTTAATAATCAAATGTCCTGCAAACACAATCTTTTCCCATTGTTATCTCCATAGTATTTAGTGTATATTTAACCCATTTAAGATATTTGACAAATGCGTGTTTCAAAATTAGATTTGGTTTGAATGTGTATTTTTCAAAAATTTTTGTATTTGCTTTCTTTTGAGTAGAAATCTTCCTTTTTCCTTCCCATTTTAAAGTAGAAATCGTCCCATTTTTAAAGCTACAAATTTGGCAGCTAAGTAAATTATTTTTAATGAAGCAGCTAAGTTTCCATATCTATACTTTTTAAGAGGAAATATTAAAATATAACTCTATTGAAATAAAATCATTTTAAAAAGTGTGTCTTTAGAAATAAGAATAAAACTGCTAACTGTATTTACACATGACCATGTAAAAGGTTGTGATGATGATGAATCAGCTGACTCATTTACTAGAAAATATCAATGTGAACTGTGAATGATAACAGCTTATTTCACTTAAATAAATTGAAAAAAAAAAGTACTACTGAATTATCTGAAAGGGAAAAGCTTTTGCTGTTATTATTACAGCCCTAAGCAGATTTTAATTTAGGATTTTTAAAATGAGCGTAATTACAAATTACAATTTCAGTGTCCCTGTGATAATTTTATTATTATATGTACACTAAGCGACAAAAAAAAAAAGCCGCACTGCAGAAAAAATGACTTCTACCTTTTTTATTTGTAATAACTTTATAATTAATGTTTGAAACAAATAAAACTGTCTTGTTTGCATAATACCAAAGGTATGAAATGATACCTATGTATATTTTCGATTTAATAATTCGCTTTATTGCAATTTACGAAGTACTTTTTAAAAATCTGCATAAAACTTTCTTTTTGAACATAATGCAATAACCATACACTTTGCATTCTATTATGATTTATTATATGAAATAAACAAGTTATATTTTAATATATGAAATAAAACTATTTATTTGTTAGAACTAAGCAATTTTTTGTTAAAAATATGTATTCTGCATTGGGTTAATTCCACCTTTATATGGAATTACTGCATTAATGCGCAATGGCATAGTTTTATACAGTGTTTTAATATAAATCTCAGAAATTTCAATTTGCCAAATATCACAAATAATTTTTTCTAGTTCTGGCAGAGTTATAGGCTGCAAATTTCGAATCCTCTCCCCTCACCCCCGCCTTTTTATAGACGAAACATTTTCAAGCAGATCGTGATTTTGACTATTTCCATATCTGGTAAAGAAGAAATTCTACTATATCCTTTGTGGTATTTAACTTAAAGTGAAAAAAGATATGATTACTTTCAAAATTATAGGTTCTCATGGGAATGTATAAAAAATTTTGACAATTTGAAGTGAATAAACTTACCACAGACGCCGTGTAGTAAGGTGCCTTATTATCTTTAAATGATGTTTACGGAAATGTCCAAGATACCTCCAAAATAGTCGGTCAGGCACCACTTTTATGCAGATTGTGTTTTATTTCGAGTTAATTGATCCCTTGAGCATAAAAATTTTCCTGAGTGTTTGAAAAGTTATGCACCTCCGTACCATAATGTACGGGGAATGTGTCACTGTTTTAAAAGTGCCATTATCATTAAGTCGGTCACATTTTCGTTGTCAGATCTGCTTGTTTTCTTTAGCTCGAAATAAGTTAAACTTGACTCATCAGAGAGAACCAGTTCAGCCCAATAATTAACTAATCATTTTCTAAATTTTTTAACCATCTGAGGTCTTGCTTTCCTACTTCTCTTCACTAAGAATGGAATTTTTTCGAATTTTCTGTCATTTAAACCTGCTTTCTTTAATAGTTGTTGTACTGTAGTTAAAGAAATTATGCTACTAAACACTTTTTCTGAATCTCTTTTATGTTCTAAATGTAATACAAACCGATTTTATAAGCAATGGCTTTTTAACTTACGGTCATCTCGCTTGGCTGAGCAGTGTGGCCACCTAAAACCAAATTTCCAGTTTAAACGGCCAAAAACTTTTATATCTTGCTGAAAACCTTTTTACCAATATTTCTTTAACATTTAATTATTTTGCCATCTCACGTATTAAAATATTTTTTGATTTTCATTCAAAAATTAATATTTTTTGTGGCACCGTTAACTGCCTTATTCTTACCATTTTTGAAATAAATTCTAAAATTACAATTTTCCTGACAATTGCATTTTGTTTTTAACAATGGATTCAAAGCTAAAGTGTATGTGGAGGACAACATAGTAATATCTGTTCGAAAATTTGCTTTTTAAACGATAAAATTGGCTTTTGTAGAAAGCGAAAAGGAGGACATCCAAGTGCGGCTTTTTTTTTGTCGCTTAGTGTATTTCTTATTTTCATATTTTTATATGGTGATTATACCGCAAAATGGTGACAATGCTTTTTGCAGTATGAAAGAAATAGTCTTATGTGAAAAGTGGCCACAAACTTAAAAAAGTGGCTACTAATGAAACTGACAGTACCGGCCACTGGCCACTAATTAATTTTCCCAGTTTTGCCCTTTAGCTTGCAGGCCTTTAAAACGTATCTGTACCAATTTTGAATGCCGTAACTGTATTTCTATTTGTTTTTGCCCATAGACCCCCCTTACCGCTCCACCCCCTTCCAGCACCTCCTAATAATTTTACAAATTCGAAAATATCCGCAATCGATTTGTAAGTATCGAAAACCTCTATATACCAAATTTGAACGATCTAACTCAATTTTTATTTTTTTGCCCCCCCCTCCCCTCCCCTTCTCTCCCCTCCGTCTCTCCCCTCCTAAAAACTTTACACTTTCGAAAATATCCCCATTCGACTTGCAGGCTATTGAAACCTATCTGTACTAATTTTGAAAGGCCTAACTGTATTTCTAATTGTTTTTGTCCCTGCTGCCTCTCCCCCCCTGATGCCCCACCTAATGCCTACCTGGGGGCTGAATTTTTAAAATTCCAGAAATTGTTTTTTAGATATTTGTATTAGCTATATTTTATAGCAAAAATTTCACGTATATCTGTCTTTTTTTTTGTGTGTGTTTGAGATATATAGGATTATGCGAAATCGCGTTTTACGCATGTGAAATCCCGTTTTGCCCCCCGCTCCCCCTTGGGGACCGAATTTCAAAAATTCCAGAAATTGGTTTTTAGAAATTTATATTAGCTATATTTTAAAGCAAAAATTTTACGGATATCTGTTTTTTTGATTGAGATATGAAGGATTTTTTGAATTCACGTTTTGCCCCCCCCCCTCCCCCCCCTTGGGGGGCGATTTTTTTCAATTTTTTTTCCTAAACCATCCCTGACCTGTAAGGAAAAAAACAAAAAAAGAATGATCGAAATCGGTCAAGTCGTTTACGATTTTATAAAGGACATACAGACAAACATTCATTTTTATATATATAGATAATGTGAAATATGTGAAAAATTATTTTAAAAACAATTTATTTCAGTTATAGGACTGTCATGTTACCTAATAATAATTATAATTTGCCGTGCTGCAATTTTAAATGCCAAAATAGCGATAAAGGGTCAAGCATAGCAATCTATTGGTTCATGTCACGTGATTCATCTTGAAGCACGGAAAACTAATCCTTCATCCATTGCATCAGCACTCTAATCAATTCTGCACTGTTAGGTGCTCCACTTCGCGTAGAATTCATTTGGCTATCAAAGCGAAAGAAAATCATCTACAAGTATTTAGTCCCCTTAGCAAATACACATGGAAATCGCAGTGGAATCGCCAAATAGGGCACCCCATTTTTTTCCCAGATATTGCAGACATAAACTTATTTTTAGTAATTTTTTACAACTTTCCTATTGCAACTTAGAAACTAAGATACCTGGAAAATACTATTTATGATTAAATTTTTAAGTAATTTTTTTTAAGAAAATCGGTCATCAGTACTCAAAAACGTTTTTTTGTCAGAAAAAGTGATGTTAAAAAAGGTAAAAGTTGGCACCTATGTAAAAAGCAGAAAAAAATGTGCTGTTCATAGAAACTTTGAATTACAGACCAAAAATATAACTATATCAAAGACCAAAAATATATGTACGTGTGTGTGTGCGTGTATATGTAAATGTATGTATATTAGCTTGGTGTTGGTGTTTGGGAATAAGGCCGATTGACTGCTCTAGGGTGTATGTGCGCGCGGGAAACGATGTTTCAGATTTCTGAACTCAAACAACAAACAGCATCCATAAGTAGCATCCATGACTAAGTATGAGGAACCGCGTATGGGCGAAACTTACGATGCATTATTGTTCAATAGTGAAATTAAATATTTTGTATACGTTTTTGTATAGAAAACACATCTTACACTGTAACCCAGCTCAAAAACATATCTATGTTGAAACGAAGAAACAGACGGTAATTTTATGTTCTGATCATTGCAGAAAATAAAGAAAACGATTAATTTTATTCACGAAAGTTACTTCGTGTACACTTTCTTGATAAGTCCTGCCTGCAAATTAGAATCAGAATTTTTAACTTATAATGCACGATTATATTTTTAATGCATTCCTCTTACGAAAACACAAATATATATATATATATATATATATGTATATAAAGGATGTTTCGTAACTTCCTATACATTGTTGGAGAGGAGCTAGAGACAATCGTTTGAAATTATAATAATATGGAAGAACATAATCGAAAAGCAGCCAATCATGATCTGTAGCATGAGTACAGACATAATAAAAAAAAAAGCATTATAAGGCGATTTATCCGTAATAGAAGAAACTTTAAATCTTCTAAAAGTTGTTCTAAGTTTCGCTAAAAGGCAATATAGTTAAAACACTTTATGGAATTTCACTCAACACTTTATGGAATATAAAAAATGGCAGGCGATCGAAACACTTCACGCAGTCTATTTTTCACCGAATACTCGGTCCAAAAAGTCTAATATAAAAATTGCATGACTCTTACGACACTATTTTGTGTAAACAACGTGCAACGAAGGACATGTGTATTAACATTTAAGGAATGCGTTGGAAAATTTTTGGAAAAAAAGAAGTTTGTTCGCATCTACTATGGTAAAAAATGTGACAAACTAAACTTTTATCTTCGATATGCCAGTGCACGGGTTACGAGTGGACGTTGGCAATATTAAACACATATTCTCAGAAAAAGAAAAGAGTCTCGAGGGAAATCTTTCTCGATACAAACATACAAGAAAGTCTCCATTTTTAATAACCATACCTGCCAATATTCAAATTAATATACCGTAGTATTGTTAGAAATGCCCCCTTTTCCACACCACTTTATTTTTAGAGTAATTCTCTCTAAATGTATTTACGATTAAATAAGGAGAAAAATACTCTTAAACTAGTGGGCAAACGTGGACTCTGCTCAGTTCCCCATCATATTTATGTTCTCATAAATTTCTAGTGCGAGACATATTATAATCATGTTAAAAGAAATGAATTCGACCAGAGCTTGATTTACTTACAGAATGAAATCCCCGCCTAATAGGCTATCCACCGTTCACTTCGATATATTTATCTCATTCTAATCTATTAATTTATTTTATCAGGGTCAATTCCGTTGTTTAGTTTTCATGCTACTGTTTCCAATGCAATAATCCTCAAAATTCATATTTATAGGAAAAATTTACAATTTCGCTATGTTGATAAAATCGTAAATTACGAATAATTTACGAAATTTCCTATTAAAATATTTGTATTCAATCATGTTCAAACAAATATCATAAATGTAATTTTGAAGTTGTCTAATGTATTTAGGATCCTCAAAATGGAAGTTTATGCTCAATTTTGGCTTATTCTGACATGTTAAGTAAGTCGTAAATTCCAAATAACTTACGAATTTTTAAAAATGGAAAAATCATAGTCTATGATATTCATGCCAGTATCCTAAATAATATTTCGAAAGCGGTTTGACATCTTTACGATGAAAATATCCCTCAAAATTGACGTTTATGTGAAATTTTGCTGTATTCTGCCACGTTAAGAAATTCGTAAATTTCCAATAACTTACGAAATTTTTATTTTGGAAAATTCATAGTCATTAATATTCATGCCAGTGTCCTAAATAATATTTCAAAAGTATTCTGACATCTTTACGATGAAAATATCTCTCAAAATTAACGTTTATGTGAAATTTTGCCCTATACTGCCATGCTAAGAAATTCGTAAATTTCCAATAACTTGCGAAATTTTCAAAGTAGCATATTTATAATTGCTGATGTTCATTCCGGCATCAAAACTGATATTTTAAAACTGGTCTGACATTTTTACAGTAAAAAGTTTCCATTAAATGCACGTTTAAGTGAATTTTTGTCCTATTCTCCCATGTTAAGAAAATCATAAATTTCTAATAACTTACGAAGTTTTTTATTTCGAATGTTGCAAATAAATAGGGTTCTTTCCAGTATTGAAAGTAATATTTTAAATGTGATCTGACCTCTCTGCGATCATTTGTTCGTGAGATATCGTTTAAACAGACTAACAAACTATCACACTAACGGACTAACACACTAACAGACACCATACAACTTTTGTCATTTTCGGATTCCTCATACCTGAAAACGTATAAAAAAGTCAAAAAACCGAAGTAGAAATTTTTCACAATTACCCAAGTTCCCCATACCTATAGCATGATGGGGAACTAAAAACATTGGTGTGAAAAAGAAAAAAGAGGCACTAACGAAATATTAGTTAGAACGTTAGCAAGTATGCTATTAACCTTTCTTGGCGGAAGATTATCGCACTCATTTAAATTAGCAAAAAATTAAAATAAAAGAAATAAGAGACTTTTTCTGCTAAGTTATAAAAAGAAAATTTTGTTTAAAAAAAGAAAATTACTGAATGAATTTTTTGCAGTTGGGACCGTTGGGACTTACCGTCATCGCAGCGAGGACACTGTGCCTTAAAGGATTAATGAAGCCTTACACAAAAATAAATACTATCCAATTTGATGTTTGGGAAATTATTAATGTTGAGCAACTTATTTGAGATATAACAAGGAGAGGTCACGACATGGAAAATTCAGATCGGGACGAAATTACGCAGGCTTGTAATATACTATGAAGGTAACAACATATTAAAGCAGTAGCACCAACTAGCCACAGAATTTCGAGAAAAAGCGTTTAAAGTTTCCGTAATGTTTAAATACAAGTTATTTCGCAAGCGAGTCAGCGCCCCAGTGACGTGAGCATAAAACACGAGGCTGCCACCTAGACGACCTGGGTTCGATGCTACCTACGGGACTTTTTTTTTCTTCTTCTTTAATTTTTTATGTAATCTAAACTTTTTATTTATTTTTACTTTATTTTATAATTCAATTGAAAATTTGAAATTTTTAATAAAAGATTATTTAATTTTCTTGAATATAAATTAAATAAATGTTTTTATTTTCAATATTTATAACTTAAAAATACAATAAATTTCTATAACTTAAAAAATCAATTTTAGTTTTATAAAACCCTAAATAACAAATATAAAGAAGAACAGACAAAAATTTAAATAATTAAAAAACATGCAAGCTGTAAAACAAAGAGTAAAATAGTTAGCAGGTGTACTTAAATTTTGGTTTGAGCTTCCTGATTTGGTTTTAATGTGTATATATTACGTAAACGCTTTTAGCTTGTTAATAATAGAGAACAGCTCGAATTTTATTTCGTGCACCGAAGGATAAAAAAAAAGCAAGTCGTTGTCGAAGAAGAAAGTATGTTGATTAACATTTAAAATCTATATTTAAAGATAACATTTCTTTACCTGTAATAATTTTATAGCATCGTAATCCTATATTATATTTTTTCAAGAAGCCTGTATTGATTGAAGAAGTAATTATTTAATTTGGATAGTAATTATACATGCAATTAAAATCATCATTTCTCTGTAATTTTTTTTTTTTTTTTTTTAACTCTTTGTAATTTAAAAGACAAAATTTAGTATTGATTTAAATATACCTAAAATAAAATAAAATATTTAGATAAATAATTAAAAACAGTTTTTTTTAGTTTTACCTTATTTTATAGTTGAAACAAAACTATTTTTTTTTTTTTTAAGTTATAGAAATTTATTGTGTTTTTAAGTTATAAATCTTAAAAATAGAATAAAAAAATTATTTTATATTCAAGAAAATTAAATAATTTTTTATTAAATTTTTCAAATTTTGAATTAATTATAAAATAAAGTAAAAATAAATAAAAAGTTTAGATTACATAAAAATTAAAGAAGAAAAAAAGTGTCATAGGTAGCATCGAACCCTAGTCGTCTGGGTGACAGCCTCGTAATTTACGCTCACGCCACTGGGGCACTGACTCGCTTGCGAAATAACTTATATTTGAAGATTACGAAAACTTTAAACGCTTTTTTCTCGAAATTCTGTGACTAGTGGGTGCTACTGCTTTAATATGTTGTTACCTTCATAGTATGCTACAATCCTGCGCAATTTCGTCCCGATCTGAATTTTTCATGTCGTGACCACTCCTTGTAAGATAAGGAATCTCACGCATCGAATAAAGGCCTTATCAGACACAACGATTTTACAGAGGATTTTAGAGGCAACCACTGATTAGCGCTGATTTTCCAGAGGAAGTTGTCTCTGTTCCCTGTGTGATAGCGCAAACCGAGCTTGACCAACTTTTTCAGCGTTATCTTGATAAAGTTGACTCTAAACTCTAAACACAATTTTTCCACAGACTCATCCAATCAGGATGCGTTATTTCGATACATCATATTTCCCAAATGGCTGAACACGGAAATCGCTTAAAGTGGAGATTTTAACAAGAAATATTATCGTTAAGCACATTTATTTTACCGTTAAATGATAAGAATTTTCAATTAATCGTTTTTATTTTCGTATGGCGATATGACAATAGTTGTAACAAAGATCAAAGTAGAAATAATAATGCGATATTTTGCACAAATGAAAGGGAATTTTAACACTAACCATTGCGTATTTTATTCGCTCAAAGAAAAGTGATAAGCGTCAAAAGTTAGACTTCTTTCATCCAAATATTTACCCGTCTGTTATAACCTCTACGGTGTTTTCGCCGAAGAAAAATCGGCGCCTAAGTTGGCTTAAAAAATGATTGTTCCAAAAGTCGTTGTGTCTGATAAGGCCTTAACATCTCGCTTAATGCGATTTCTGTGTCTTGGTGTCGTTTATGAAAGAAATCGCGTACAACGCTATTTTCGAACATGTTTCTCTGTGCGATTATGATTTTTAATAATACTCACCTCCTTTCCAAATTTATACTCAAAGTTAGGGAACACACTCTATGTATATATCATATTTGAATAGATGACAAGGTTGATTGGGTTTAACGTTGCACTAGTATTGCGCAATGGATAACTGGCGACGGTCTGAGACACACCAAGATGATATGGAAAATATAATTTATTTAAAAGTCAAATCAATAAAGAAGACTATTAAGGTATAGAACATATCGTGACGGTTACTTTTCTGATAATTATTTCATAATAAAATCCAGTATGTGTAATGGGTATCATATTCTCCACTTAAATATTGGACAGATTTCAATTAAATTTGGCGCATTTAGTTTTTAATATTAAAATGAAAGTACTGTAAGTATGCCCTACTCCTAGCGCAATTGCTAAAGTGTGTTGGTGTAATAAGTACAAAACTTTGAATAAACACCATAAAATGCAAGAAACTCGCAACAATTGTTTCGGGTCGAAAGAAAACTTGACCCTTCGTCAGGCGAACAAAGTAGGCACGAGTGCTGCAATGAAAGCGGCAACGCACAAAACCAAAATTAGTGAAGAGCAAAAGCAAATAAAGTCGAATGTAAATATAAATATTGGTGCGAGCAGAATTATGGAATAAAAGAAGAAAATTCATAAAAATAAAAAATAAAACATAAACTATAAATCTAAAAAAATATCAAAACTAAACGAAAACCGAAGTTATGTGAATAATTTCCAAGTATCAGGCAAGAACGGAATGAGAAAAATATCTTTAACAAGATTTTCGAATTTTGAATATCAAAAAAGCTTCATGGATATCCATATGAGAATAAGATCAAATGGGAATAGGAAGGTTGGTGTGTTGTTGTTGGAGATATAAGGGCAGGGACAAACTATAGGAAATGGGGAGGGAAAAAAACACTTCTAAAAATATCGAAAATAACTGTGATTAAAAAGCGGACATTGGTTCAGTTGATTTCCAACATTCTTACATGAAAATTTTGGCTAATACTTTAATCCGTCTCCGTCTGCGAAATTTCCAAATGAAATTATTTCCAAATTTGCTTCTTGCATATTATCTCGGAAAGCTATATTCCCCAAATCATACCAGTGGACAAATCCCGTGATAAATAGTCAATAATTAAAAAAGATTATTTAAAATTGTATTAGTTCCCCATCATACTATAGGTATGGGTAACTTGGGTAATCGTGAAAATTTTCGACCTCGGTTTTTTTTACTTTTTTACACGTTTTCAGGCGTGAGGAATCCAAAAATATCAAAATGGGTATGGTGTCCGTCTGTAGGGTGTCAGTTAGTTTGTTAGTGTGTTTGTCTGTGTACACGATATCTCACGAACAAATGATCGCAGAGAGGTCCGATCAATTTCAAAGTATTAGTTATGAAACTGGCAAGAATCCTTTTCATACGCAACATTCTAATTAAAAAACTTCAGAAGTTATTCAAAATTTACGATTTTCTTAACATGGGAGAATAGGGCAAAATTTCACTTAAACGTGCATAAAAAGAAATATTTCTACCGTAAAAATGTAAGAACAGCTTTTAAATGTGAGTTTTGATGCCAGGATGAACATCATTAACTAGAAACATGCTACTTTGAAAATTTCGCAAATTTTTCGAAATTTACCAATTTCATAACATGGCAGAATACAGCAAAATTTCGCCTAAATGTCCCTTTTGAGGGATATTTTCATCGTAAAGTTGTCAAACCACTTTTAAAATATTATATAAGATGCTGGTTTAAACATCCTTGACAAGGAATTTTCCAATTTAAAAATTTCGTAAGTCACTGGAAATTTAAGATTTATTTAATATGGCGGAATAGGGCAGAATTTCGCATAAACGTCCACTTTGAGGGATATTTTCATCTTAAAGATGTCAGACACTTTTAAAATATCATTTAAGATACTGACATGAACTTCCCTGACTAAGAATTTTTTAATTTAAAATTTTCATAAGTTTTTTGCAATTTACGATTGATTTAACATGGCAGAATAGGGCAAAATTGAGCATAAACGTCCCTTTTGAGGATCATAAAAATGTCAGACAACTTCAAAATAACATTTATGATACTTGTTTGAACATGATTGACTAGAAATATTCTAATAGGAAAATTTCGTAAGTTAATCGAAAATTAAGATTTTTATCAACATAGCAAGATGGGGAGATATTTCATATAAATATGCATTTTGGGGATTGTTGCATTGAAAATAGTAGAAAACTAAGCTACAAAATTAATCCCCAATAAAATAAATTATCAAATTAGAATACGATAAATATATCGAACTAAACGGTGGGTAGCCTATTAGGAGTAGATTTCGTTCTGTCCCTATGTCAAACGCTTGGTCAAATTCATTTCTTTTAACATGAATATATGTCTTGTACTAGAAATTTATGAGAACACATATATGATGGGGAACTGAGCAGAGTCCACCTATGCCAACTAGTAAATAAGGAAATTCTTGTAATGATATATAATTTAATTATTTATTAAAATAAACTTAAGCAAAAATTCATCAAAATCGTATATTTTTCGATGGAATAATACATAGAGTGTTAACACATTTTTGTAACGATTTTGAAAAGATATTTATTTAACCAAAATACTGGAATTTCATTTTCTAATATGTTCCGTCTGATAGCCCTTTTGTTAAATTATAATATTAAATCCTGATTTCCTAGATAACGGAGAATTTATTACAGCCGGCAGCAAAATTATTCGAGCGCTAGAAATAATTCCTATATTTAAAAAAAAAAAGTACACTTTAAGTATACTGACCAAATGTCCCCGCTTTCTGGGGACAAATGGGGACTTCCTTTTTTATTGAAGGCATTTTTCTAAGTTTTAAAAAATTGTAGAAAATAAACTATTAATCAGTAATACTTTATTTTTAGTCCTTATTTATTAGGAAGGAAAAAATACATCCATAATTGGATAACTGTAGAAATTTGTAACGCTTCTCTATTATAAAGGTACTTTGATCTGGTCAGCCTAACTTTAACCCTTTGCCGTTCAGTGTTCCACTACATGGAACACCTATTTTCGCTAGCTTCTCCCACCGTTAAATTCAATTGCAAATGCATAAAAATAGGTTTATTTTTTACTTTGAACTTTCCTTTTCCTCCATAGATGGCACCACTACACAAGTCAATCCATGATATTTAGCTGGGACGTGTTATTTTACATCCTCGTATTTACAAGAAATTTTGTATATTTTTTTTATGTTACAAAAAAGATTGCTTGAAAAAAGATTTCTATGTTATATCGTTGGCTGTACTCTAAAATTATTTATTCTATATTATTTTTAATTTTTTATACAGGAAACATATGAGGAATCGTTAAATAAAATAAGGTGTTCCATCTCCTGGAACACTGCGGCACTAGCGCTTTTCATATTATGCAACCGAAAACAATGATGAGAGAAGACAGCTGTGCTTACGTGCCCTGTTTTCCTCTGTTTGGAGGAAATGACGTCAATCTATCAGAAGCTGCGAGGGAGGGTTGTTTGTTTATAAAAAAAAAAAACGCACAAAACTAGTTTCATGTGCAAAACCTGCAATGTTGGTTTGTGCTTCTACCAAAAGAGTGTGACGTTTTTCCAAAAATGTCATAAGGCTAAAAAATAGACTAATTGTACATATTTTTGCACATAGGACTTGTATATATGCATACTAACTGTAAATATCAAATTATTTCATAAAAAATCATATAACCAAGATTTTTTTTGGCAGGGGAGGGGGGGGGGAATGGGGTGTAGAGTAGCAGGCCTCCTCGTGATGCACCATGGGTCTTGCTAAATCTACTACACAGGCATAATACAGTGTTTTTTAATTCATACGCAAAATCTTCTACTCATTTATGCGCTTTACTGCGACTGCGATGCTCTTAGATGCACTTTTCAGAGCTCTAGTGGCGCAGTGTTCCCGTTGATGGAACACCCACAGATTCAAAACGGTAAGTACTATCTTTACAAAATTATACCTGTGTACTCCATTAGACTTAAGTAGATAGCCTACATCTTTTTTTTTTGTTGTTGTTGTTGAAATTCCAACTTTAAAGCGTAGGTTAAGCCGCTATCAGACAAAGTTCCGTATGAAAGGCATTAACACATAGTATCTCATAAACAAGTTTTTGATTGGGAAACCGGTGAAATACTACCGTTTGATAGTTTTGCCTCACGTACTATATTCTTCAGTCATGCACTTTCGACAGTTAGAATCACATACGATAGTTTCTAGAATGAAGTCCTCCAATCAGAGAATCGTGTTTCCAGAGTATCCTCTATCCTCTTTCCTTTCAAACCTCCAAAAGGGGAATTATCGGCAAATGTTGCGCTCATTGTTTACATTTGAGAATTTCGTTTATACTAAAAAATAACCTTTGTTTGAGCTCAAGAAGGTCGTTCGGTAGCCTTGAGATGCAATAGATTATACTTCAGAATATATGCTCTTTCGTCCTGCAGCAGTTTAATACTGCTTTCTTAAACAAATCCTTGTCGAGTCAAGTTCTTAGTTAGTCTAAGAACATGATTCGACAAGAATTTATTTAGCAAAACAGTATTAAGTGTACTTTTTTTTTTGTATAGGAATTATTGCTAGCGCTCGAATATTTTTGCAGCCAATAGTAAAACTTTAAGGTTGATTTTGTCCACTCTCCTTCACAAGTTTTCATATCCCATCCAATGTTTTGTTATGCCGTTTATAAAGAGCTTGATTTAAAAGTCCAAATGTACAATATATATAAATAATCCAAAGAGTTTGTCGGCGGAACACATCCGGGTGGACCACTCCTATTTTTGATTGATCTGGATTTAATTATTTTGCTGATAAAAATCGGCTTTTTTTAATATAAAAACTGATTAATTTGTTTTGTTTTTTTAAAGATACTGCATAAATAATAATTACATAACTTTGGATAAACACCATAAAATGCAAGAAACCCGCATTTTATGGTGTTCAGGTCCCTATTCAAAACTTGAGAAGGATCCGTCTAATGAACATCTCTCAAATTTATATAGCGAGTTTCTTGCATTTAATGGTGTTTATCTAATGTTCTGTAATTATTACTTTAAAACGCCAGTTCTGTGGTGCTTTATTATTATTTTTATTGCTGCTTTGGGCTGCTGGCACCAAGTAAGTAGTTTTGCCAGTGTTTCCATTCTCTTTTTATTGTTTTAATTGTTTAATTCCATTCATTTTTTGTTCCTTTCATTTCGTATATTTATTTTATCGATTGTTTTCTGCTTTTTTAACCTCATTTTTGTGTTTTTTTAATCCCTACCTATTTTGTTTTTAACTCCGCCCAGTTTGGATTTTGATTTCTCTTTTTCTTTTATATTTGTGTATATTCATGATTTTGTCAGATATTAATCGTTTCAAACATCTTCGTTTGAAACGTTCTCGCTTTCTTAATCACTTAAATTTTCTTCTTACAAGGGAACTCTTTGAAGTGCTAATCGCCGATTTTCTTGAAAAAAAATTCTCGCATATGATTTAATAATGAATAGCATCATCCTAAAATATTAGCTGTTGAGTTGCAATAGATAAGCTATAAAAAATTATTAAAAATGAAAGCATGCCTGCAATATTTCCAAAAAAGCCCCTGTTTGGCGACTGCATTCTACGGAATTTCATTGCAATGAAGATTTAATATATGTAGATGTTCTTCTTTCTTTTTGATAGCCAAGGGAGCTCCATACGCTTCGAGCACTTGAGTATTCAGGATAGATTAACAAAAACCAGATAATTTACCAGATTGAGACTTACTTAGTCGAAATTCTAAATAATATATAATATTTCAGTTAAATAAGCTGTGTCAATAACAACTGCAAGAGCATTAACGCCAAGTTTTTAATAACGGCATTAAAAAAATATATGATCAAGACTTTTATATAAATTTAAATAAAACAAAACATTATATATTAAAACACAAAGCTGTTTTTTTTTAACTAAAATGAAAGCATTTCGTATCTGAACACATTTTTCTTATATGAATATATTAGACAGTACGAACCTTCAACGAACAAGCAACTCCACAGAATATGAGTTGTGTGGATCCAATATCTCATCAGATCTACGCAATGAGCAATTGGAGTCATTGGAGACGATCTATGATTACACCCTAAATTTCGTCGTGTTTGTTAGCTGGGTTTAACGTCGCACTAGTACTGCAGGCGACGGTTTGCGATGCCCTTCTGAGGATGGTCCGGTGGCATCTGCAGGTGTTAAATGCTTGCATTCTACGTATGTTATTTATTTTTAATATATACAACCGATTTGTATGTTTGACTCGACATCCCCCCCCGTAAATTTCGTCGAGATGAAGACAGATATAACATAACCAGATTAAAATACAAAAAATTAAAAAAAAAACACCTTGTGTCAGCTGGGGAATCGAACCCATTCTTTTACGCTTGAAGGCGATTAGCGAGGGTGAGATACTCACTCGGCCACGGTCTGCATTCAGCATAACAATTATTTTTAAAACAACAAAATTTTGCAGTTAATAATTCTATAAAATTCCCTATGAAATTCATTGCGCAGCACTAGTGCGACGTAAAACCCAACCAACATTAGGAAATTCTAATACATATTTTTACAAAATTGTTTATATTATTATTCGTAAACTTATATAAAATAAATTGTCAGAAATGTAAGAAGCCATACAGTAGTAGTTATGCACATGTTTTTCTAATTTTAAATAATCCCCTCCGTAAAGAATCAAAATTGTAATAGAACGTCTACGAACCATCTCTAGGAATGTATCCCAGACTGTCGCCATTGCATAGCTGTAGTGCGAATTAAAACTTAAAATCTACTCAACCTCAAATATCTTAATTTCGATTTATTTATTTGAGTATTAATTTCAGTCAACTATTCTAATAATCAAATATTATAATTCATATTGGTCGCCAATTGCCCATTGCGCAGCACTAGTGCGGCGTAAAACCAAGCCAACCAACCTATAAATCAGATTAGTTTTTAAATCGTCTACAAATTTATATAAATGCACATACCGAGAACTTCAGGTATTAAATTACTCCAGATTATATACACTGATGGAAAAAAAAATCCCAACACCAAGAAAAAATTATTGTACAGTAATGAAATTTCAGCAATACATTTGTCTAAGTAACATGTTTAATTGATTAAAGTTTCAAGATCACAGGTAGAGCCATTGGCGAGAAGAGCCATTTCAAATGTGAAATGTTGGTACATTAGTAACCGGTGTAACCGGCAGAATTTTGAATGCAAGCATGCAAACGTGCATGCATTGTGTCTTACAGGTGTCGGATATCAGTTTGTGGGATGGAGTTCCATGCCTGTTGCACTTGGGCGGTCAATGCAGGGACGGTTAATGCTGTTGTGGATGACGCTGGAGTTGTCGTCCAATGATGTCCCATACGTGCTCGATTGGAGAAAGATCTGGTGATCTAGCAGGCCAAGGCAACATGTCGACACTCTGTAGAGCATGTTGGGTTACAACAGCGGTATGAGGGCGAGTGTTATCCTGTTGGAAAAAACCCCTATGAATGCTGCTCATGAATGGCAGCACAACAGGTTGTATCACTAGACTGACGTACAAATTTGCAGTCAGGGTGCGTGGGAAAACCACGAGAGTGCTCCTGCTGTCATACGAAATTGCACCCCAAACTATAACTCCAGGAGTAGGCCCTGTGTGTCTAGGCCGCAGACAGGTCGCTAGCAGGCGTTCACCTGGCCTCCTTCTAACCAACACACGGCTATCACTGCGACCAAGGCAGAACCGGCTTTCATCAGAAAACACAACAGATCTCCACTCCGTCCTCCAATGAGCTCTAGCTTGAAACCACTCACGTCGCAAACGGCAGTGGTTTGGAGTCAGTGGAATGCATGCTACAGGGCGTCTGGCTCGGAGCTGTCCTTGAAGTAACCGATTTGTAACAGTTAGTTGTGTCACTGTGGTGCCAACTGCAGCTCGAATTTCAGCTGCAGACGCAGTACGATTAGCCACAGCCATACGCCGAACACGGCGGTCTTCCCTCTCAGTAGTGCCACGTGGCCGCCCGGAACCCGGTCTTCTTGAGGCAGTACCTTCCCTTGACCACTGCTTCCAACACTCATGCACAGTGGATATATTCCTGCCAAGTCTTTCTGCAATATCGCGGAAAGAAAACCCACCTTCTCGTAGCCCTACTACACGACCTCGTTCAAACTCAGTGAGCTGTTGATAATGGCTTCTTCGTCTTCTTAGAGGCATCCTTGACTAACATTACTACGTCAAATCTCAACTGTAAATAACGATCACGAACCTTACAGCGCTTATTTAAAGCAAACCTCATTTGCATGTTCATAGTGTCACTACAAGCGCCACACTTATGCGCGTAGCTCGAAATTTGAATCGACGTCATCTTTCAGATGTATAAACACGCCTACCAAATTTCGTTTATCTAGCACAGCTCCTTCCTGGTGTTGGGATTTTTTTTTCCATCAGTGTATATAAGCTAGAGTAATGTAAAAGTAACTCTGAAATTGAAATTGCATTATTTTAAATAAATGCAATATTAAAATATTACATAAAATAATTGAAAACATTGGATCTAACAGAAAACATAACGTCACTTTTTCTAAATAGAAATTTCTAGATTTCAGAAAATATCTTGAGTGTTCACTGGGTTTTAACGTCGCACTATCTCTACGCAATGGTACATTAAAGACGGCCTTATATTCACACTTAGGGATGCTCCGTAGACATGGCATCTTAATTTTGATCCTCAGCGGAGGGAATGGCTTCCTTGATTCAGTAACCCCTAGAGCGATAGAAAATACTACCCTCCTATACTTAAGTTCTTTGGCATCATTGAAAGAAGGTTAATGTAATTTGGCGATGACTGTTTTCGTATTTGTCGTTCAAAACGTAAAGTTTAATAATTTTTTTGCAGCTTTCCTGTTGCGATTCAGCAGCTAATTTTTTACCAGCGAATTAAGTGCAAAGTAAACTATATTCTGTAATTTTTTAAAGGAAATCTGTGATTAGCACTTAAAAGAGTTCCCTTGTTAGATGCAAGCGTGCTCGGATAATTCCGAAGTTTATTGACATTAAGTACAACCTTCCTACTTCTCGCGTTAAAAATGCTTTAAAAAGGAGTAAGTTTGCTATTCTCAGAGCTGTTAATCAAGATATTCGGTAGTCTCTCTCACCTGTTGAGTCTGAATTACATTCGTTAGATCTGTCTCTTAGTAATTCCGTTGATGATTTCTCTTCCTTTGAAAAAAGAAATTTTGCATACGTTGCATTTCAGTCTTCCCGTCATCAGACTAACTTGATTAAGAAATTTAATTCTCTTCTTAAAAGTAATTTTGTTACTTCATCTATCTCTATACTGACCAAACGTCCCTATTTTCTGTGGACAAATGGGGACTCCCTTTTTTGTTTGAAGGCATTTTTCTAAGTTTTAAAAAATTGTAGAAACTAAATTATTAATCAATAACACTTTATTTTTAGTCCTTATTTATTAGGAATGAAAAAAATCCATCAATAATTTGATAATTGTAGCAATTTTTAATGCTTCTCTATTGTAAAGGTACTTTGATCTGGTCAGCCTCTCTATCTCCCCTCTTGTTCAGAATACTGTTATTAATCTCTCTTCGCATCCTCTGACTGGTGCTCAACGTGAGGTGTTGAATTTGGGTTTGAATTTTGCTCGTGCTTCCAGACCCTCTATTTTTGATTTGATTGCTCCCATTGAAAATTCTTTTAAAAATAGTAACATTTCTCCTGGTCAGTTAGAATCTCTTCGTTTCGTTTTATCTAACATTTTTGCCACTAATAATCGTCCACGAAAGCCTAATCCTACTTCTTCTCAAAAATCCGCCCTCTCGGAATTAAACTCCGCCCCCAATTTGATTGTAACCAAGGCAGACAAAGGGGGACAAACAGTTTTGCTCAACAAATCAGATTCCATTTCCCATGTTGAGTCAATGCTAAATTCAGGAACCTATTCAAAACTTAAGAAGGATCAGTCTAATGAACGCCTCTGCGAGTTTCGTGCATTTTATGGTGTTTATCCCAAGTTCTGTAATTATTACTTTAAAACACCAGTTGTGTGGTGCTTTATTATTACTGCATAGATGTTATACTTTAAAAGAGCTCTAAAAACTGTTCATTTTTTGTGAGGACACTATTTTTAAATTAAAGCGTACTTATTTCCCATACATAGTCTATTAAATTTGTAAATAATTGTTGATTCATTCTTGAGAATCATTCACATGAGAAGAAAATATTTTTGAAAAAATAATTTTTTTTAATATTTTAAATTTAGGCATACTATATAACGTTATATGCGCATTAAAGTAAAAATATTTCTAAAAGTTAGCGAATGTATATATATTTTTTTTTTTTTTAAATATATGTTGGGGATTTTAGATCGGTAAATATCAGGTGTGCGTGGCAGGGAGGGGGGGAATTCAATTAGTGAGTATTTGCTTAGGTGATTTTTCTTTTTAGTTCCCCATCATACTATAGGTATGGGGAACTTAGGTAATCGTGAAAATTTTCGACCTCGGTTTTTTGACTTTTCTACACGTTTTCAGGTGTGAGGAATACGAAAATGACAAAATTTCTATGGTGTCTGTCTGTAGGGTGTCTGTTAGTGTGTCAGTGTGTCAGTGTGTCAGTCCGTTAGTGTGTTAGTCCGTTAGTTTGTTAGTCTGTTAACACGATATCTCACGAACAAATGATCGCAGAGAGGTCGGATCAGTTTTAAAATATTACTTTCGACATTGGCAAGAACCCTATTCATTTGCAACATTCGAATTTAAAAACTTCGTAAGTTATTAGAAATTTACGATTTTCTTAACATGGGAGAATAGGACAAAAATTCACTTAAACGTGCATTTAATGGAAACTTTTTACTGTAAAAATGTCAGACCAGTTTTAAAATATCAGCTTTGATGCCGGAATGAACATCAGTAACTATACATATGCTACTTTGGAAATTTCGCAAGTTATTGGAAATTTACGAATTTTTTAACATGGCAGTATAGAGCAAAATTTCACATAAACGTCAATTTTGAGAGATATTTTCATCGTAAAGATGTCAGACTACTTTTGAAATATTTTTTAGGACACTGGCATGATTATTAATGACTATGAATTTTCCAATATAAAGATTTCGTAAGTTATTGGAAATTTACGAATTTCTTAACATGGCTGAATAGAGCAAAATTTCACATAAACGTCAATCTTGAGGGATATTTTCATCGTAAAGATGTCAAAGCACTTTCGAAATATTATTTAGGATACTGGCATGAATATCATAGACTACGATTTTTCCAATTTAAAAATTTAAACTAGAAAATTCATGATCAATGATGTTTAAGCTAATATCATCAATGATATTTTGGAAGTGTCTGACATCTTTATGATGAAAATATTACTTATAATGGACTTATACGTGGAATTTTGCTCTATTCTGCCATATTAAGAAAAATCACAAATTTCAAAAAAATTACGGTGTTTTCGAAATAGAATTTCATCGTTAATGATGCTTATGCCTATATCCTAAATTATATTTTAAAAATAGCACTGCTCTGGAAAGAAAAAAAAAATTGAGATTTGTTATTATTCTTGCTGATTCTTATGTAAAATAACCTCCTGAATCCGAATATGACTCTCATTTTGCCCAGACACCCATCGTTTTCTAGATACACCACCCCCTCCCTCAATTTCTTTCCCTGTTCGATAATTTTATGACCATGAATTTGATTTGAAGAATGAAAAACAATTAATTTAACACCTAAAAACAAAAAAAAAAAACAAAAAAATACATAATGTTTAAAAAATAACCTTAATAACAGATTAAAAAAATATACGATATAATACATAATTTCAATGGTAAATCCCCCCAAAATTTTTTCCTTGTCGCAAATGTCCATGTTTTAGAATTTTCCAACTCTTAAAATGTTGCAAATTCATAGGGTTCTAACTGGTATCTCATAAGTGATATTTAAAAACTTGTCTGACCTTTCTATGATTATTTGTTCTGGAGATAATGAGTACAAAACTAACATACTAACTTATTAAATAACAAACTGACTAGCCTACGGACTAACATATCGTATTAATGTTGTTTCTTCCGGAGTCCTCCCAACTCAAAACATGTAAAAAAATCGAGGTCGAAAATTTTCACCCTGTAGTATAACGGGGAACTAAAAGATAGAAAATACAATTTTTTTATGTTGACCCAGTATTTAAAAAATAAAAATAATTAGTAAAATAATGTTTCATTCATAAATAGTCTTTTATAAGAAGTTTCGATCATTGATTTTTAAAGAAAATATTTAATGAGATATTAAACATTGAAAAATGAAATTTTTTGGCAAATTATTGTTCTTCTGACAAGTAAAAATTTGATTTAAAAAAAATCTCTATTTGAGGGTTATATATGTGAATAAAATTTACAAATAAACTTTATTTTTGTGTCTCTCCTTTTTATTTTATCCTCGGGGGAGGGGGGGGGGTCACCGAAGAAGGGAACCATCTTCTCCGTGGAGGATCAAAATTTTGATGGCATGTCTTCGGACCATTCTTAAAGGTGCGTCCCAGACCGTCGACAATTGCCCATAGAGCAGTACTAGTGCGACTTTAAACCCAACTGACTGACTAACCTTTTTGTTTTATCATTTTTACTTTCTTCTATATACAAGAAGAAAGTACTAGATTCGCGAAAATGTTTGACTTCCGGTTTTCGCAGTATTTACACTTTTTTAACTATCTGAACACGATTTGACCATTTAAAAAATGCCAGACTGTGTGTAATGTGGGTTTCTATTGTGCCAAAATTTTGTAGGCTTTGTGTCTCACAAAATAATGAACTGAATTCTACAAAACTTTACATTTAGTTACATCTTAATATGAATTTAGGCTTATTAGGGTTTGGAATATGTCGTCCAGCAGGTGATACTATTATGCTGCAATTTCATTTACTTGAAGATAAGCTATACTGCAGTTTGTAAAGTGCATAAGTGAACAAAACTTAATATGAATAAGAGGAATATTAATAAAAAACTATGCTGGATTAATTTGGGTGCATATCGACTATCAGATGGTAATACTACATTACAGTTGTCCTTGTCTATAGGAAGGCTATATCTCAGTTTGTATAGCGTATAAATAAACTAAACTTGATGTGTGATATCATCTGTGTATCAACTATGATTATTTAGTTTGGGTGTACATCAGTTGACAGGTGGTTCTGTTATGCAGAGGTTTTTCCCTTTTATGGGAAGATTGTACCTCAGTTTGTATAGCATATAAATTTGACTAAATTTGATATGTAAACCATCATGAAAATCTAGCTGGTTTAATTTAGAAATATAAGGGCCGACAAATAGCGTTGCTGTGCTGAAATTTATTCCACATATGGGGAAGCTATATATCAGCTTCTATAGCGCATAAATGTACCAAACTTGATATGAAATATGGTCAATCTGAAATACATACTGATTCAACTTGTTAGATGTATATCGGCTGATTGGTAGTGCTGTTTTTACTCACTCTGTAAGATCTACTGAATGACTATATGTTAGCATCAATTGTATAAAATCGCACCAAATTGCATTTGTAAAATGTTTACTGTGAGAAGTTAATTTAATTCAATTTTCGTGCATGTGTATTGGTAAGTGGTGATGTTGTATAGAATGGTATAGAAGAATGGTTTCCAAAACCCACAAAATACTGTTTTTTTTTTTTGTTTTTTTTTTTAAAGCACCTATTTCTATGATAGTTAAAAAAAATATATTGTCACCATCTGTAATACACCACATTGCTTAGCTGTCAATTCTTCAGATATTTTAACACACTTTTTAAAGTTCAACATTTTTTTAAAATCAAAAGACCCCCAAAGACAATATAGCTAAGATAAATTAGCCCGTGGTAAAAAAGAGCCTCGCCAAATTTGCCCATGGAAAAAAAGCCCCGATAAATTAACCCGTGGAAAAATAGCTCTAGGACATAGTAGCTCTGAGACTAAATAACCCTAAAAATACTCGCAAAACAGCTCCTACAAAATAGTTCCAGGACAAATTAGCCCTAGGGCAAAATACCTACGACAAAATTAGACTATGAAAAAAAGCAACAAAACAGTCCCGACAAAAGAATTCGAAAATATAGCCTCAGGATAAATTATAGCTCAAGGATAAAGTATCCCCGACAAAACAGTCCTGTCAAATTAGCCCGACAAAATAGCTTGAGGACAAAACAGTCCGAACAAAAGAGACCCGACTTAAGAGTCCCGATAAAGGACAAATTAGCCCAAAGACAAAATAGTCCCAACGAAATAGTCCCTGGATGAATTAGCCTTATACAATAGCCTGAAGATGCCACAAAATATCTTCTATAAAACTGTCCCAAGAAATTAGCCCGAGAAAATAATCCAGGGCAAAATAGCCCCGACAGGTTTTATCAACAAAATAGTCCTAAAGAATTTAGCCCCAGAGCAAGTTCGTCCCGACAAAAAGCCCGAGATCAAAATAGCCCCACCAAAATAACCTAACGAAATAGTCCCAGGATCAAATAGCCTTAGGACAAAATAGCCCGAAATAAAATAGACGCCACAAAATATCTTCGACAAAACAGTCCCGATAAATTAGTCCGACAAAATAATCCAGGGCAAAATAGTCCTGACTGATTTTACTAACAAAATAGCCCTGAACAATTTAGCGCCAGGACAAGTTTGCCCGACAAAACAATCCTAGGACAAAACAGCCCAAACAATCTCGACAAAATAATCGTAGGACAAAATAGCCTCAACAAAAATGTCGTTACCATTTGTAAACACATATTTTGCTTAGCTATTTTTTATATTAATTATCTCCGTTTAATTTAACTGCAGATTTTTCGTTACTAAACAAAGCAGAAATATTTGTATTGGAATGGTGGCGAAAGAAAATCCAACGATTGCAGCTAAGATCTTACTTTTAATTAGTATGAAATGGTGTATTACAGAATCTAAGAGTTTACAAATACGTAAAGAGGAATAGTCTAAGTCAAAAATAGGACTCGGATCCTAAATTAAATTCTGTAAATCTTTTTTTTAACATCCTCCACCGCCCCCCAAAAATATCTTCCTTATGCGCACTACATACATTTTTCCTTCTCTGTGAATTCATCCATCTAGCTAAAATAATTTTATGCTTAGCATGACTTCTGTAGATAAAGAGAGAGAGTTTCAAAACCATAATGTGAAGTATACTTAAGCAACTAAGTCCATGCACAAGCTTTTTAAAGTATGATAGTGTCTAAATGAAGTATTCGATTGAGTTGAAACCTTATATATATGTTAAATGTCATTGTCGCACGGACTGTATAGATTTTGGTGAATTATAGATTTTTACTGGGACATAACGAAAAATTCTTTATCATGACATGTGGGCTCAAATTATTTGAATTAACGAATAAGGCGTTTAATATTTTTTAATAGTTTTATAACTAACGAATAAGGCGTTAAACGCCTTATTTGTTTTAGCTGATTGATTTCAGATTTATTTTACTTCAATTTATTTAAATAACCGTTAATTACATAATGTTCGGAGAGTCGAGTGAAGTCATTCTAGGTTTTTTTTTTTTTTTTTTTTTTTTTTTAACAATTGTGGGAAATGAAAGCCATTATATCGAGAAAAAAAAGAAAAAAAATATATCTGTTTAGGTAATGAATCGATTACAGGAAATTCGAAATATTATTTATATAAATAAAGAGAAGTGTCTGTGTGTGTATCTGCGCTCTGGTGCTCACACTACTGATCGCAGAGCTTCCAAATTTGGCATATAGGTACCTGGGACCCTGCAGGTGTGCACCTCATCGAGATTTTTTCGAATTTCGAATTTGAATTTTTTAAATTAATGTTTTTTCGATTTTAAATATTGGCTTCAATGTTTCATTTTCATGAATTTATTCTTCGATTGTTATCGTCTGCGTATCTTAGCAACGGCTATTATGCAATTAATTTTTTATTTAATACATTCATTTGAAGGCGATTTTATTTTCATTTTTTTTTTTAATTATATTTATTGAAAATCAAATGGTAATGCAATCCGCGTTTGTAATGATCGATAGATGGCGCTCTCTGAACACTGCAGTTGTTAGTAAATATAACAGCCACGTGTAATTATTATTCTTTCTCCGCCATTTCATCATGGAAAGTCGATTGCATAATATGAGGATATGCAGTGGTGTGATAATTTCACCTTAGCCCACCAGAGGGCGAGCATTTCATTACAATCGCGGATAGGAATAAATTGTTACGTTTATGTATAAATTTTATACTATAGCAACTTTTTATTTTTCATTTTTTTTTAATTAATTCCTTTAAAAGAATTTTTTTTTTTAATTATTATTATTTATAATATTTATTGGATGAAAAAAATGGTAGTTTATAGTAGAAAGGATAAACTGATTAAAATTCGTTTATGTATTTAATTTCTTTTAAAATAAAATCTACTTTTTTATTTTATTTTATTGCACTAATCGGAATCAAATCGTAATATAGTGTAAATAACGGGGGCTATAAAACACATGGTTCAAAAAATAAAACATATAATAGATGCTGAGATACAGTCATCTTTAAAATCGTAGTTCTTAAATAACAGAAAATCCACAAATTGTCGATAAATACCCAGGTTGAAGTGCCCGGGAAAGACCTTTCTACAGACAGTGGGAAACTGGACCCGATGCAGTACGGGTAGAAAAAAGATCTGCCTTAGGCAACGGGTACCCTTAGAAGCGAGATCTAAAGCGATTTCAGTGTTTATTTTATTTATTATTATTATTATTTTAAGCTTTTATTTGTAATGTGATGTAAAAAATAAATACTGATCCAATTATTTTGAAAATTCATTTAAATATAGTGACCAGCGAAGCGGGCGTAGCCTGCTAGCAGATATTATTTTAAAAGCCGAATCTAATATTATTCTATGGGAAATTTTCATTACTTATAACTCATTAACTAATACATATTTTTAAATTCTGTTTTCAAATTCAGAAAATTCACAATTGTTAAATTGACGGACCTTTTATAAAAACTTTTTTTTTTTTTTTTTTTTGAAATTGCTAAATTAAAAATTTCACAAATTGAAAATTTGTATTTTACAGCTTCAAAATAAAATATTTAAATATTTAAAATTTTGATTTTAAAAAAAGTCCGTCAATTTAACAGATGGGAATTTTCTGAATGGGAAAACAGAATTTAAAAATATGTATTAATTAATTAATTATAAGTAAAGAAAATTTTCTATAGAATAATATTGGCTCGGGCTTCCGATGACGGTAAATGAAGAAGGCCGTTAAGGCATTTCCTTTGATGTTTTAGCTTAATTTGGACATTTATCATGTCAGATCATCGATCACGTCGGTCTTATTGAAGCGTATTACACTAAAGTAAAGCCATTTTTGTATAACAAACGTGAACAGCTGGGATGTTTGTTTTAGAGATTATATAGGTTTAAAACATGGCCTACCATTGTATATTTAAGTTATTCTTTTCTTATAAGTACATTTCCTAATTTTAAAGTAATAAATTTACTTAGTTTGTTCAGGTCCAAAAACATCGATTTTTGTCAAATTTTATACATTTCTAATAAAAATTCTGTAAAAGTTAAAAAATAAAATAAAATAAAGGGTTCTTTTTTCTTAATCCAATTCTACTGGTTAGTAATTTATAGCAATATCAACTGTTTACTTTATGTCTTTGATGAAACGGCTTGAACAAATCAAAAATGGTCAGAATTCGTAATTTTTATTTTTAATGACATTTTTTAAGCCTTAAAACTTTTTTTTTTTTTTTTCCAAATGAAAATACGTTTTCTGTGAAGGTTTTAATTGTTGTTTGAGCACAACTTCACCACACATTTTTAACATGAATCTAAATAGGGTTTATAGCCATAACCTCCAAATTACCCCACGTGGGGTAAATTAGACGTAATTTTTATTTTAATGTTTTTGTTGTTTTTATTGGGTAAAATTATTTTTAAGTTATAAAATAAAACCATCTCAGCGTGATTCTTTAATGAACTCCCCTGTTGTAACCATTTTGTTGTTTGGGAAATGTTGAGAATATGCGCATGATTTAAAAAAAAAAATAATAAATAAATTTTCCGCCGATTTACCCCCATTATACCCTAGCTTATATTTTAATAGAAAATTGAAAAAATATATGTATAATTTGAAAAATGCAACATATTATGTAAAAAATAACCCTATATAACCCTACAGATCATATTTCTTGTTATGATGATAAATGTTATTCTACATACGATTGCGATCATGATCAGAATTTTGATAATAATGTGATTTTCGAACGTTTTTCTAAATTCCATATCTTTAGAATTCGAATTTTAAATAATTATGTATGGAAATGAAAACGTGTATTAGAAATGACCTATATCAATGTTCGAGTATTTAACCAGTATAACTTTAGCAGGGTTCCCACTCAATTTCAAAAATAAATATCCCTTGACTTTTCCAGGTTTTCCAGATCTATTTTTAGAAAAATCCAGTCACAAAATTTAGTTAACGATATAAAAAAAAAATAGTACACGGTATAAAACAGAACATAGCTCACGCCATAAAAGAAAACATAGTAACGCGACTTGCGATATAAACTGAATGCTCAGAAAGCCTTTTCCAGGTTTATATAATCATTTTCCCAGGTTTTTGGGCAATATTTGCAATTTTCGCTGACTTTTTTCAGTAATTTCAAATTCCCTGACTTTTCCAGGTTCTCCCTGACCCGTGAGAATCCTGCTTTAATAATCTTGATAAAATAAGATTTTTAGAAATGATATTGCCCTCACTCTTCCATCAACACTGAGCTAGAAATTTTAAACATTTAGAATATTTTTTATCCCCCCCCCCCCCAAAAAAAAAAAAAAAAAAAAAAAGTTTTAATTTACAAGCCTTTGTCTGTCTTCGTGTATATTTGTCTATAACATTTTACCTTAATGTTCTTTATCACTATTTTTTTAAGAACGCTAGTATAATAGGATGATCCTTTAATATGTGTGATAGAAATCTGTTCAGTAACAAATTATTAAAAAATTCAAAATAAGCTTTATAGAAACCACGTCACATGAAGTTTAAAGACTGTAGCTTCGTAGATCCAAAACTGATTTTGATGCAATTTGCTTTACTTAAAAGCTGATTTAACCCTCACTTTTCCAAGATCAAGGCATTACTGCAGGAAAATTGCTTTCAGGTACCGCTTGGCACGTTTGGCGAAAATCACCAGCACCGCGCCTTTTTTGTATCGTTTAGAAGTTGCAACATTCCACTGGTTACGCTTGCTATCTCTGGCGAATTAGCGCTCTTTTTGAATGAGGCTGGCTTAACTAAATTTCAACTACAAAATGGAGTCAAAATGACCCCATCTTGGGAAAGCGAGGGTTAATTATAGATATTGTAATTCGTATGGCCGTAGCATTTTTGTTCTTGACCTAGGATTTTTGATTTCGCGAAGAGTTTTATGACCAGAGCCTTTGAGTGGAAGAAGCTGTTATTCATTAAATAAGTGATTTATTGAATTTTTAGTGATTTGTAGAATTTTTATGTAAGTTCTGGGCTAGAAATCAGTTGATCATTCTGGAAAACTCTAGAACTCAATTTCTATTGAAATTAGAGCTTTCAAACTTAGGCAACCCTAAAATAGCATTTGTCTCCAATTTTCGTCGTCAAATCACCAAGTCCTCGAAAAATAGCCCAAGTTTGGTGGAAAGTTGTATTTGAGGGTTGCCAAAATCAGAAAGCCCTTGGTCAATTTTATCGTAATTAATTTTTTTAGTTAACTTTTATAATGCATCATTTCTCTCCAATAATTATCGGTAAAGACTATAAAAACAGGCCCTCTACACTGGAGTAAATTTCATTTATTTTTAAGCTGTGCATTTGTCAATGACAGATTCTGTAATAGCTACGGAATACTACTGCTGAACAAGCGATATTTGTGGTTTATGGAGTATATAATCTAGTTATCGTGACTTTTGTGATTCGAATAATAGTTTTCTTGGCTTGTTTGCTGGAATGTTCATGCTTTGGAACCCGCCTGTTTATTTACGAATCATTTAATACATACGAAAATGTGAATGTTTTCGTAACAATATGTATATTTCAAAGGGTGTATTATATAAGGAAGTCATGTGTTAGCCACATAAGATTGTTTTTATTATTGTTGTGTGTATAGAAAACTTAAGAAACTGATTTTCTGTAAATTAAAACTGATAATTTTTTTGCAATGCCGAAATGTTTTGTTGCATCTTTTTTTCTAACAGATTTGTTAAGGAAAATATAATAACTTTTCACAGGTAAGTTATATTTCGCATACGATCGTGTAGAGATAGTTCGATAATTTATGAAAAGAATATTTTTTTATAATCAATTGTTCCACTTTGTAGTAATTATTATTATGCAAATATCGTTATTCGGTATAATGTAAACTTCATCTCTGTGTTAATTAATACTAAAGTTAAGCTGAAATTTTAGAAAAAGTTTCAATGAACTAAAAACTTGTAGATTATATTTTTTTGATTTATTAAAAACCCATAATTTATTTTTTTTATTATTACTATTATTTATGTCAGTTCTAATTTGCAGTCACATTAATACTGTAAAGTATAATTCATTTCAATTAATCGTAGTTGGCTATTTATTTCGTAAAAAAAAAAAAAAAAAAAAAAAGTATTTTATTATTATTATAACTGAAATAATATGTAAAGAAAAAGAAAGGATCTGGAATGTTAATATATTGATTCTAAAGTTAATTTTACTACAAGCAAAAATAACATTTTCATAAACACTGATCTTCGTAAAATTAAAAGTTTGCTTTATATCCGAGGAAAGTAGTTGCTTTCAAAAGCCTAAAATGTGTCTTTATTGATTTATATTATTTATTTATTCACTTATTTATTTATTAACAAAAATTAATTTTTATAGGGTTCATACAGTCTTTATTTTCCGGTACCAGTAAAATTTTATAGCAATTTTTGTCATATAACAAGTTTATAATTTTAAATAAAATTTTATTATAAAGAAAATGTGGTGGAAAAAGCCTTACTTGTTTCACTTAACCGATTAATTTAAAGTTGCATGAGGTTTATAAATCATACACTGTAAAATAGTATTTTTTTTATTTATATTGTTTTTGTCACATCGTTTTTATTCTTCCTCATTTAGCATTAGCTTTTCCTTGTATTTTATATCAAATACTAGTTTAATGTTTTATGACGTTAATTTATAAAGTGTTTCTTCTTTGTTTTTCAGAAATAAAACTTTTGAAAACTAATTAGAGTTTTGACGTGAAGTATTATTGTAAATCTGAAAGTTATCGTATACAGCTGCACTACGATGCTGTTCTTAAATAGGCGGCTGTACCCAGATATTTCCATGTATACACTGAGCGGCCACTTTATTATGAACACCCTGCACTATACCCAATGACTTTTGGCTACCATAGCCCCTACAAATCATAGTATGTTGCTTACAGCGCTCAGGGATTGTTTAAATTGTTCTTGGTTAAGATCTGCTTCAATTTGCTTCACTCTTATTATTCTGTTTCTGTTACATTGCAGGATATACTCCATTCTACGTGATCATTCATAACTCTCCCACGGCCACAAATTGACAATCTATGTCTTGATACACTTTCGTTACAACTGCTTGTAAACATTTCACAAATGCGGCAATTTAACTAATACTAGCTCCATGCATCCTTACTATCACCCTCACCTGCAAAGCACGTCAAATCACACTTTCTCCCCATACATTCATAAGTAATTTGCCTGTACAACTATCTTAAGAACTCTTTTCTTTATAACACTTTCCAACAAAGTTGAAAAATGATTATGACTTCGAATTGTCTGTCTGTTCAATTGTCCGCACTCTAACTTCTGTAAATATTCATGGAATTCCTTGAAACTGATACATGTTATTCAAATTCATTACGCAATGTTAAAATTGAGAATGGAGTAAATAACACCACTGATTTGTGTACAAGGACACTTAAAAGAATACCAATGCATTGCGTTTTATGAGAGGCATTTTTATGTATTATTTTAAATAACTTCATATTGCACAAATCATAATGAAATTAACATTTGTTATTCAAATGCCAAAATTTTTTTTTCTATAGACTATGGTATGTTTAGCGTTAAGATATACAAGGCTACACTATATATTCAGATACGTTAAGGACTACAATCCCCTAGTAGCACACTTGTCCACAGATTATCCTGAGGAGATCCATAGGATTTCCTTTTTATCCACAGGATATCCTGGAGATGTTTTTCGGAGTAGATGGGCTACTGGGGTTGAAAATTGCATTTCCATTTGTATTATTTTCCAAGAATGTTTTAGAGTGATTTTGAATTCAATTAAACTATCTGTCTGTCATTCTGTCAGTCCATTGTGTAATCACGTAGGCAAAGTACATTAAAGATTAAATGATGAAACGAGTACGTACAGTTGGAAAGTGTTAATAACCTATGCGAACAGCGTGATTTTTCAATTCTTTTTTCATACTACTTAGATTTTTGTCGGTAATACTGTGACGCAATAATTTCTTTGCATAAAAGTGTCAGATGGTCATAATAAAGTCGTCGCTCAGTGTATATATATGTATGCAAAGTGTATATATATATATATGTATTTACATATGTTGGCTATGAAAGTGCAAGAATTTTTCTTTACTTTTTTTTTTCTTTCTGTAGTTGTAATGAAGCATAAGACTAAGAAGTAATTATGTCGGTTAAGTACTTTGAGAATGTGTACGGCATACTGCTCTCTGAAATATGTATTGGAAAATGCATAAAATTTGTAGAAGCTATTTAACAAAAAATGTAAAGCATATATTAATTTTAAGATATTTGAATGCTTAAAAGTTTCAGCCATCTATAAAAATAAAAATGCATTCAGAAATTGTTAGAAAAGAATTATCTAGATTAAAAAAAAAGCTCAAAATGTGGAATTGAATGTAGTTTTGTTAAAATTATTTTGCAGAAACAGATAGGGCCTCTTAAGACTGAAATGATCGGTGGTGAACACATCAGTCATTTTTGCATTACATCGATACCGATTTCCTATTTTTATTATTACTATATTCTTTATCACTCGAAAATGCTGTTTCCGAGATTCTTCCTTATTTTTCAAGTGTGGACCTTAATTTTACTAATTATAAAAATTTCTTTTTAGATTCGATTCAATAATAGAATTAAAACATGTTGTACATATTTAAAAAATAATAAAAATTTATCAAAATCAGCAACTGCCAAGCTCCTAAATATCTGTATTCATGCATATAAAATTAGTGGCATAATAATTAATGAAATACAGAGAAAAATAATAATTATTATTAAGCTTTAGAGAAGCAAAGGTGAATAAAAAGCAAAATTGTGTTTAAAACTGAATCTTAAAGATCTTTCTAAATTTTTGGATATCTCTTGAGAAACTGTTCAATTCTGTATCTTATAAAATATATACCTAATTTTATAGATTCTATTTTCCCTTAAATTTATACTTTAAAAAAACTTCTCTTAAAGCAGTGTTTAAAAAATCTTTATTACTCCAGTAGCGTCTCATGAATGAAGTTTTTGGGCTTCTCCATACGAGTGCAGGGATGGAAATTTGGAACAGGTTTCATACCACTATCTATGAAGAAAATTTTTCTTAGTACACAGGGTGTGTTTAAAAAGTATCGAAACTTTAGCTGACAAAAATACATTTATTGATTTGGAAAGCCAAAATACTAATTTCTTTGAAATTAGTTCCCTTGGTAATGCACACACTTCTCCAAGTGTGGGGAACATTCCCAACATCCATTGTTGAGAACACGTTGGGAACACTTTTTGGAATGGTGAGCAACCGTGTTGTCGTGTTCCGCATGATATCTTCTCTTAACTCAAATCGGGTCCATTGTAACGCCATTTTTAGATTAGAAAATAGCCAAAAATCACAGAAAGCCATGTCGGGTAAGTAGGAAGCTTGATGAACCACAGGAATACTGCTGTGTTTGGTGAAGAAAGTACGAATCAAATGCGCCGAATGGGCAGGCGCGTTATCATGTTGGAGTTTCCAAGTTTTTGTTGCCGATAGATTCAGTCGTTTGCTCCGCACAGCATCACGAAGGCGACGAAGGTACTTTGTCAATGACATGACAGTGTCATTCCGACTTGTTGAGGGCCTAGCTGAATGTGGTTCACCGTTCACTTTGATATGCGGCCATCTTTGAAGCGGTTGTACCTATACTACTCCTTTATGCGTGACTTGCCCATGGCATCAATCCCGAAAGCCGGTTGAAATTTGCGAATGCTTTCCGCTTGAGTATCGCCAAGCTTTTGGCGAAAATTGATGCAATACTGCTGCTTAAACTTTTCTGTCAATTTACAAAAACTAAAGTCCTACGACCACTCATTCGCATCTTCACTCGTTGGCCGGACGCCAGCAACTGACGCTTTCAGCGGGCAAGAAAATATTTACGACTGCGCATGAGTATACGTTCTACATGTACACTGAAGCAAGTCTCTTATGTTTCATTGGTTTACGCGGAAAAAAATAAAATTCGATACTTTTTGAACACCCCTCGAATCTTAAATTAAATTTGAAGGAAAAAAAATTGTAAATAGTGGTATTTCTTCTGCGTCAAATTCCCATCCTTGTTAATAGTTAGAAATAGTTCGTTATCATAAAAAAATAATTCATCTGATTGATTCGTAAAATGTCGTCACATGTTCTTGAAAAACGCATATCCAATAAGACGAACAACTATTCTATTGTAATGCACTGTTTCTAGTCACCTTCATGCAAGTAACACAAAACATTATTCACGGGAAGCCACTGTGTTGCACATTATTGCTATGATATTAGAAAACTACAGAAATACATCTAATGCACAAATAAAAAACCCTATAATATTTTCTTGCGATTTTCTAATTTATTTTACAAGTCAAAAATACCCAGAAATTTTAGTTAAAAGGAGTTTTACTCAATTAGTATTAAATTTAACTTTATTTTCTTTTTCTTCCATCAGTTTTCGTTTTAAGAAATCTCATAACCGCGCATTGTAATTTAGTCCAAAATAAAACATTTAGTCACTAAACATTTTAGTTTTAACATTTATTGAAAGCAAATTTTATTTTATGCATTTTCTGTTTCGTTACAAAACTGCAGACTTTTCAAATATCTTTGGATAACACTTGTTTGATCAGCTATCTCAGATTACTTCCCTTCTAAAGAAAAAGTGAGAATGTGCTATAGGAAGCAAAATCTCTTGAGATATTCCTGGTTAAATCGTTGAAAACAACAGGTATGTATTGAACTCCAGGACGATTAGTATATTCCTGTAGCAACCAGAGTTAAGAACTTAAAATGTAGTTCTTGTTTTTATAATATTTTCTCTCTGTTGTAATGCAATAGTTTTGTGGCTGTAATAAATTAATAAAAAGGGCTAAAACACTTCCAAAATATCCTGCTTTTCAAAATTCTCATTTATGTCATCTGATAGTTCAGCAAGATTGAAAATACGGATAATAGAAGGAATATAAAAAAATTCTTGCACTCTCATGTGACTTTGTAAAAGTTCTATGACAATACTTTTTATAGTTTTTTTTTCAAAAGTGTATAAACAATATGTGTCTGTATGTGTGACTGTAATTATATATACAAAGCAAAAACTACACACTACAATATGTCCTTGCTTGAGCACTGGTTCGTTGTGACAAATTATCAAAAATTTATTCAGTGATGTATTTACAGGCACCATGGTACAAACTGTGAAATTCAAAACGTCTTATAAAGTAAGTACAAGCTGAAAAGGCAGAATTGAAAAACAAATTATTGAGATTTGGTGCTTAAAATGGAAATGGCGAATTAATATCTTGAAGCTTCTCTTTAGCAATAATATTAATATTAATAGCTTTGCGGTGGAACGGCTTCCAACAGCGAATTTTCAGAAAATATATATTTGAATATAAAATCTTTAATAGTTCAGGCTATTCAAAACGTAAAAATTTCCTTAAGAATTTGATGGAGAAGTTATGCAATCAGTTTCTGTTGTTCAGCGTTTTTTTAAAGAGAGATAATAAACTTTTAGTGATGGTACAGGCGGCAAATAACTTCCTATATTAGATTTAGATAATAATTTTCTAAATGCCGGATCTCCTGCTAAATTAAATAGACGGCATAATAAATTTAACAGACGGTATGATGTAACATGGCGTATGATGATTTTTTGCTTTTTTTTTCCGTAGGAAAGAAAATACATAAATAACAGAAAGAAAAATTTGAAAAGAAAATTCAATATGATCGAATGTAAAATTTATCTTTAAAGCGATTTTTTTTTAAAGATATTTCTTTAACTATTCTTAATAAATTTTTCGTCACGTGGATTAATTAAAAATATAGAAAAATTAAAACAGTGAAGGAGGGAATTCGAGTTTTATTACCAAAAAAATTATTTGTTTTATGTTATTGCATTGCAAATGTTAATTTTATATGGTTGTATTTTGTTATTAAAATTAATATCAACGTGAGTTTTCATTAGGGACTACTAAAGTCGTGATTAAAACGTATTCACGTGTATATGTATTATATATATATATATATATATATATATATATAGGCATGTAATATGTAGTATATATAAATATAACACATACATATCTGCACACGAAATCATATTTTTCTTTCTGCTAGAATCCTACGGATAATTTTATATATTTATCTTGATTCTTTTTTTTACTTTATTTTATTTAAGTAAACGAAATGCACTTATGCATAATACATTCCTTTTATTTCTGACGGATTAAGAGTTGAAAAGCTAAGAATATTTCTTAAGCGAATCAAAAACATTATTCTTATTAATTTCGTTATCTATTATTTCTTTTGCTGAGTCTGTATAACGCAAGAGTTTGCTATATCTGTGAGAACAGAAATAACAATGCAGAAAGGCACAAGATAAGAAATGAAACCTCAGATAAAGCGGGACTGCTCTCGAGTGTCTAGTGAATAAGGCCGTGACGAACGTTCGTCACACGTGAACTATACAACGTCATCTTCTCACATTTGTTCTTGATTTGTTTCGAAAGAAAGGCATAATACTGAGCATGGAGTATTTCAACATCTAAAATTACCTGTGTACAAATAGAAATAGGATACGGAAAAGTTGGCAAATCTTCCCCCGCACAGTTTATTCACCCTGATTATAATTGTTTTCTTATATAAATTATCTTCTTTTTTTTACAAGTGATCGAAAAAATACACAAACGTGCTGTTCAGAGACATTCCTCCCTGTGAACGAAAAAAGGCTACTGCTTCGCTCACGAGGAGACGAAGCATCAAAGATAAAAAAAAAAGTATGAGGAACCCTGTAACTTCGGCGTTATTATCAAAAGAAGGATTTATTCTTCCCAGTGAAGGAATTTGCTTATATATAAGTTTATATATACATATATATGTGTGTATTCATTTGTATGTATCATTCGTTATTAATAAAATTTGTTCTCTGATATTTTCATGGCGAAACGAACACCAAACATTTTGCTGCTTGCTACCTTATTCATACATTCCCTAATTTGTACTTGTCTCTCAATATATACATGTGTGTGTGCATTCTTTAAAATATATTTTAAATCCGATGCACCCTCGAGCCATTTAAAAGTTCATCTAACTTGAATGCAATCGACATACACAATTATTTTTTAAAAAATAGCCTACGCCTTTTTTTTTTTTCTTTTTTTTTTCATTTTGACGCTAACAATAGTCCAGACAGCTCAAGTCTTGACCTAGAATATTCTACCTAATTAATTAAACGAATCGGTCAACAAGCAACATCTCTTAACGTAACGTGATTGTTCAAGTCACCAAGAAAATCGGATGCTTCAGTATAAAGATTTCATTGTGCCTCTTTAAAAAAAAACTGACAAACTTAATAACGATGGACAGAATAAGAAACTTCAAAGTATACTCTTAGAAAAACAGCAGCTAACAGATCGTTGTCATGATAAAGTGCGTTTTGCTTTGTGAATTGATTTCACCGACTTTCTTGTGACGAGACTAAATAATCCGAGTGGATAATAAGTGGAAATTAATTGCTAGAAAAATAACTTTCGAAAACATTGGTTTGGCCAGCCAAATGCAAGCAGTATTATAAGCCTTTGCATACATAATATAAAAATATACACTTGTTCCAGCTCTTTCTCTTGTTTTGGCTTTGTTGTTACAAGCTCAATGTACATGTATATTCATCAGAGAGCAAGCAGATACATTTCCTGCGCAACGAAATCTTTGTGATAGTTTTCTTCCTATGCCAGAAATTCATTCATTGCTCCATGTCCGTAGACCAGCTTGTGACACTCGGTGATCTACAGCGGATGACGTTTTTGTGCCCGTTTTTGATCACGTTACCGTTAATTTCAACCACCATAGTTTTTTGCTCTTGGGATTTAGGGCCATCACCTTCTCTACCACGACCTTCATAACACCTCCAGGCTTGCTGGATAACACGTGCACAGTGTTCTTCTCTCTGACGCCATAGGGTACTACTAACGGCTTCAAAGCCCCCTCGATCTTTATTGGGCACAACATCTGCAATTTCAGCAGTTTCTTCAATGACATGGCCTTTTCGAGCGAAGAAGTCTTTGGTCAGCGCGTCTAGGATATCGACGCAGTATATGAGGTTTCCTTTGCAAATGGGAATATCCATCGAAATAATTTTGTACTTATTAGGTTTAGGGATCTGTAGTGGCTCTTCTAGTTCGTCAAGGAAGTCGGTTAAATGTTTGTAGTGTATAAACTGAGTACCGTCGGGATCAAAACGCTGCCAGATCTCGTAATACATATCATAGTCGTCAGCCGTCAAACCTTCTTGTACATCTTCCGTCGCTTGACTGTAATTCTCAAGAATCACAGCGATGTACATGTTGATAATAACCAAAAAGCTGATGATCATATAAGACACGAGGTACGCTACGGCGATGCCTCTACTTCCACAGTTTCCAGGATCATCTGTTACAAGATTGGGACGGGTACAGTTTCTTTCGTCCATGATACCAGCTAAAACAGAGTGCCACCCTCCAGATGTGGACATTTGGAAGAGTAGAATCATAGATTGGCCGAAAGTCTCAAAGTTGAAATTCTCATTGATGCCAGCCCGGTACTTGACATGCATGAAAAATGACATCCCAAAAATAGCATAGATAAACATCACCAAGAAGAGTAGGAGACAAATGTTGAACAGTGCAGGAAGCGACATGGCTAAGGCAAACAATAGGGTTCGAATGCCCTTGGCACCTTTTACGAGACGCAGTACGCGTCCTACTTTTACAACTCGAACCACTCGAAGTAAGGTGGGAGATACGAAGTACTTCTCGATGAGATCTTTTAAAATCACACCTGAAATGAAATAAGAACGGAAAATCATGCGGTTCTCTTACATTATTAACACTTTCCAAGTGCAGTCTGCCTTGTTTAACTTTCAATGTGCTTTGCCTTTGTGATCACACAATGGACAGACAGATGGACAGAAGACAGACAGGTAAACTAGTTGAACTCATAAACACTTTCAAACATTGCAAGAAAGTGTTAAAAACGCTTAATAAAATCGAAATGCAATTCCAGCAACTTCTAATTATATTCCTTAATGTATCTGAATATTTTTGTGTGGCTCTGTAAATCTTAATGCTAAACATGCTGTATTTTATAGAAAATATTTTTTGTGCACATGCATAATTTTGTGCATTTGTGCATAATTAAAGTCAATTTCATTATGATTTGTGCAAAATAAAGGCATTAAAATGTGGTTTATAGAAATACTTCTCATAGAATGCAATGCTTTGAAATTCTTTCTGGCATCCCTGTACATATACACTGGTAATATTTGCAGCAATTTCAATAGGGACCATCCATAGTGAACTTGAATAACAAATATCAGCATCAAAAAACTTTAGGAATATTTACTGGAGTTAGTATGCAGACTTAGGGACAAACAAAAAACTGAAATCACCAACAATTTTTAACTTTGTTGAAAAATTTTAAAAAGAAAAATCTGATGTAGACACCACATGACTTCCTTACGCACCCATCGAAATATATATATTGTTAAGAAAACATAGACATTTTCGTGTGGGGTAAATGGTTAATAAATTAATAAGCAGACACCAGTTCATGAATATTCTCAAAAACAAGCAAAGAAGACTATCACTAGAATTATTATAGTCGTGATTCTTTTATTATATACACCACAAAGTATGAATATTGCTTGTTCAGTAATAGAATTCCACAACTAATTACTGAATCTCTCATTGGCAAATGCAAAGATTAAAATTCAATAGAATTCACTCGAGTATGGGAGACCCTTTTTTGTACTCATTAGCAAAATTTAGTGCTGAAAATGATACATTATGTCAATAATAATTATAATAATAATAATTTCCATTAAAACCTTGGAGGAGTGGTATAAGAAGAGATGGAATGTCCGAAAAAAATGAAACCAAAATTGAAACCGTGGAAGACATTAAATAATTATAACAGCCATTTACTATTATACTTATAACATTATTAGTAATTATAACAGCCATACCATTTATTTAATTTTAACAGCGCTATACTTTAGAAAAATATAATGTACTCAAAACTTTAATGTTTTTGTTAGAAAGATGTTATGCGTATACATATTCAATTGCTTGTTACCCAGATTTATTTACATTGGCAAAATTAACTACTTATCCAAATTGATAACATTAAAAAATTTCAAATTCGTTTAAAGACCAACGTTCCTGAAATTTATCAATTTTAACGCAAAATTAGCAATTATCAGAATAAAATGTATAGTCAACGCTGTACTCAATACTGTTGCGTATATATTTGGTTGTGATATTATAATTACTGTGGCTTAACTTTGTCCTTCACTTTCAAGTTGAAAATTTCTATTTATTTTTGTAAATTTAAATATTAATTTACTATTTTGTAGTTATCTTTATACCATTTTAAAGTTTATATAAACAGTATATTTTGGTAAGCATGATGATTTTCAAATATTTCCCCATTGTTTAAAAAAATGCAAAATGTGTCTTCATTTATGTCCATGACTGTACGTTTATTTATAAGAAAAATATGGGTAAAGCGTTTTGCATTTTTCTGAAAGTAGTTGAATTTAATTCTTCTATCGAGGGATCTTTCTAAATTTTAAAAATATTTGCTTCAGAATTTTTTTAGAATAAGTCTATATATTTGGCTAGTAAATTATGCAAAAGATATTTTTTCAGCATTTGCGCTTGTATAGTTAGAAATTGCTTTGTAAAAGTTCTCAAATTTCATCAAATATTTAATATTCTTATATTCTGTTTGCAGTATATTGTGTCTAATGTAGTATGTAAAGTTTTCTAAAAATGACATTTCTTTGGTTTTCAAGCACTGTACGTTATAAAAGAAGAACTTACGTAAAATTGTCGATGTTGTTAAAGAAACCTTTACACCTTCGTGAATATACGTGCTAATCTCACATAAATTTATATCTATAATTGTCAGAAAGCTCATAATCATATAATATAACTGAAAATCATTCCAAGTATTATTTTTTACAAGGTGTTTCTCATAACATTATACTTTTTGGTTAATTTGTAATTGATTCAATTTTTGCCTTCTGGAAGAAACTTTTGCTAGAATATCTGAGGTAATAATAATAATGTGTTCTTTTTACGGCTAAATTTTTAAGGTAATCTCTAAGTATTTCAATAGATAATCGATAAAAGCATGTACATTCAAAAGTGTGCTCTCATTCATGTCGATGACTGTATATGCAAAAAATTCTGGTATAAACTTGTTAATGATAAATTAAACCATTTAATATAATGGTGAAAGTTTGGAAAGCCGTAGGCGTTAACGTTACGGTTAAAGTCAATTAACTACACTATGATTCTAGGCTTGGGTGGCATGCCCTCGCGAAGTCTTTCTAAAGGATACTAACAGGTATATAAGGAGGTTTGGAAAGAAAATACTACTTCATCCAGAATTTTCTTTCTCATTCATGTGCAAAATTACATCAAATAAACGCTATTTTGTAAATTAAAGTTTCGAAAATTACAATTGAGTTATGTGACTATTTAATATAGTTTACTGTAACTCCTTCTACGCAGATAGTTGTGTAACACCATTAGCATAACATAAAATTTTAATACAACTTTTGAAATTGTAATTATCATTCTACAACTAAAATTCTAACAAAGTATTATTTTAAAAAGATGTGCATTTTAGAAAATAGAAATGTATGCAACATCATAATCGATATTACTCTTTTTATTTATTCAGTTATTTTTATTTTTTACTTTGTAGCTTTCTATACATTAATGTTGAAATAGATGAAGTATTGCACCTCAATCTTGCAGTTTATCCACTTCAGAGGCAATTGTGTCAATTTTATTGCGGGCAGCAGATTTTTCTCAATACTGCATTTTTTGAGTTCTGCCAATTTTTCAGCCAGGATGCGATATATTTAAATATTTGCTACATTTTTCACTACTTCAATTTTCACTCATAACATCAAAGAAAATCTAATAGCGACTGGTAAGTAAATAGCTTTTACAAGTTTACAAAAATTTACATTTTTTCACAAAAAATAGAGCCCGTGAAACAAAACCGGATAAACCTCTGAAAATACTGCTAATAATAGATTTTTTTTTTCACCTTTCACTCTCTCTTTTCAGGTTTTTGATTATAATCCTAACATTTCGGATAAAGCAAATAAACATCTCATTTTTCAACAATCTGCAGTTTTCGATTATGTAATGCCCTGACTTTATAGGACTATTTGTTTACATGGGAGTTTTGTATTATTTTAGTTCTATAAAAAGAAAAAAAAAATATATTAAATTTGTTATTTTTACTAGTTTAACTTTGTTATAAAATATTTATCTGGAGAATGTGTGCTGAATTTTTAAAATCTACTGTAATATTTCTGATACTTTCGTCTGATGAGAAGTAAACATCTCAGGCGGATGCACAATAACTTTCTTCTTAGACCTTAACTTTCTTCTTCTTTTCATTTTCTTCTCTTCCATACTTTACATGCCGTGCAATATCTATGACATCCCTTTTCACCTTTTAGAGTTAAAATATAGTACACATTGATGTGAAAATGAATCCTTGTTAAAAATGGCTAAAAATAAAAAATCATTGAAAACGAACTAGAAAAAAGATTAATTGGAAAAAAAGAGACTAAAAAAGACTAATTGTAAAAAAGAGACTAAAACAGACTAATTGGAAAAAAGAGACTAAAAAGACTAATTGGAAATAAAGAGACTAAAAGAGACAAATGTAAAAAAAGAGACTAAAAGCTAGAAAAACTAGCTACTCCTACGTCTGACTACCATACCTAAAATGGAGAGACTGACGACTACAAAGTCGAATACATTCCACGGTTCTTTGAAGTAGTACCAGCGAAAGGCAAAAAGCTTGAGCACACATTCAGTTGTGAAGATTGCGATGAAGAACACATTTAGTCGTTCCAGTACAAGGTCGAAAGTCGGCTCCATTTGGTAGTGGTCCATTGCCATGACCATCATATTGAGACCAATGAACAGCATAATTGCCATGTCGAATTTTGTGTTTGTCGTTAAGTCGAAAACTATGGCTTGGGGTTTAAACTGAAATAGATAAATTAGATATGTATTAGGTAAATATTAAGGGATCACAGTTTTACACATGAGCAAATAATTATAAGCAAAAAATCAAACTCCGTATCCCAAACAGGATAATATCCAAACAGATTATTAAAAGAGATTCCATTGTGTAAAGAATACGAAAAATATTTTTTAAACTAAAGATGCAAAAACACGCGATTTGAAATTGATAAGAAATTTTGAAAAATTATACTCTAAAAATGTTGACAGTAAGCCTAAAAATAACCCGGTTTAATTCTGGCGTACAAGTCCGAATTTTGAATTTATTCTGGTATTTCTTCTTTAAATATTTGTCGAATCTGTTACATATACTAAGGTAAATTTTATTTTATTAGCAGTAGAAGAAAACAAATTTTATCAAAATTATTTCTTATCACAACGTTTCACTCAAGTATAAGATGTTCATTGGCATGCGGTATATATATCGATTGATGTCACAAATCTGATGTCAATTTGAATTGATGTCAGGAATAATGTCTTCATTGATTCCGATCACTGATGTTGCAACTCAACACTGTAGACCAGCTTTCACAACTCATGATCCACGGTCCCCGAGTGACCATTTTATGGCTTCAAGTGGACCACTTGGATTCCGAAAATAAGGTACATTTTATTTTTATGTATTTTGTATGTTGTTTTCAGAGTTCAGATGGCTCGCTTGAATCTGTGTAGTGGGTCACTCGTGACTTCCCGGGTCATAAATTGTCAAAGCCTGCTGTAGACTGAACAAATCTATACTGTAGAAAAGTTAGAGTTACTTTGAATCAAATGGCGGTGCTTCAGAAACCATATAAAAGAAAACATTTAAATTAGCAAAATACCTTACAAACATTCCTTTAATTGTATGAGCATATATATTTCAAACCCCAACGGGTACATCTTCAGTGCTCGAATGACTTTGCCTGTTTCTGTTTCCCTCGTTCGTCGTTTCTTCTTCGCCGATCCTCTTCACTTCGTTTCACCCTTTCAATAAGATGTTGCCAATCAGGTGGAATTATGCTGTGCTCTCTATCATTGACGGCGTCGTTAGTCGTTTAAATTTCGATTGCTTCACGCTTTAAGGCAAACTGATGGGAATTATAATGGGCTATTTTTGAGAAATTCGATGATGTTAGGATTAACATTAACCCCATTAATCCTAAAACCCTCAAAATTATTGGCGCCTGTATACCCAAAAATGTCCGTAATCTGTGCGAGACTGTTCTACTCTACATATTCACATTTCGGAAATGTAGCAGTGTGAAAATGCAGTTTGTGACTTTGTACTGTACTGTAATGTCTGAAAACTTTAATTTCCAATGCATTTAAAATTTTAGCTTAAGAGGTGTTGGCGCTCGCTTGATACAAACAACATAATCTCATAGCATAAAATTATTGATGGCAGACGATAATTTTATTCCTAATGTGCGAGCGCTTTCATTTTAAAAATTTTATTTTCTGTGTTGTGGCAATTTCAATCGTTGCCTAGCGACGGGTAGAAAATATCCGTTCTTTTTTCAAAGTGACAAAACAAATGGAATTTTGAATTATCCTAAATGAATGAGATCCTACAAAAGATACATTTCTTAAAAATAAACGTTTGGATTTAGAATTTTGGAGCTGTGTGAGAATGTCAAGCTTCACTAACTTCCAATATTGCGAGATGGTGCTTATTTATGGCGAATGTCAACGAAACGCAACGCATGCTGCACGGGAGTATGCCGTTCGCTTTCCAGGTGGGCCACATCCAAGTGCAGTTACCATCGCAAATGTAGCGCGACGGCTCATGGAGACAGGAAGCACTAAAAATCGTCTGCGTTCTGGCAGACCAGTGAGTGCAGGTATGCGTATACCGCCAGAGAGTATTTTGACATATGTACTAGCCCATCCACACAGCAGTACAAGAGAAATCAGCATGGCTTGTAGCTTAACACGGGCCCGAGTATGGCAAATACTGCATAGTCAACATGCACATCGCTATCATGTCACTCTGCAGCAAAAACTGTTGCCACGGGATAATGAGCGTCGATTTGCTTGGTGCAACTGATCATTAAATAATGTTGAAGATAAATCAGATTTTTTTGTCTAACATTGTTTGGTCGGACAAGGCACTGTTTCAGCGTACCGCAGTACTAAACCGACATAATGCCCCCTACAGGGCGCTAGAAAATCCCTCGTGGGGACTATCCACAAAACACTAAGTGCGCTGGTCCATTAATGTGTGGGGCGGTATCTGGAAGGATCGCTTACTGGGACCTGTGTTCTACGAAGGCACATTAAACGGAAAGAGGTACCTCCAACTATTACAGGATATCATACCCGACTTTTTGGATGATATTCCCCTGTCCGCATTACGGGACATGTGGTTCCAACATGACGGTGCTCCTGCACACCAGCCAGCTGGAGTGCGAAGCTTTCTGAAAGATTGCTTTGGACAACAAATTATTGAGTATGGTAGTAGTATTGAATGGCCTCCACGATCGCCGGACCTGACTCCGATGGATTTCTTCCTGTGGGGTTACATAAAAGATCAGGTTTATGCAACTCACATACAAGCCTGCTGGATCTACGTCATCGTATTACAGATGCTTTCAATAGTGTAACACCTTCCATGCTGAGAAATGTGCATGCAGAATTACTCACACGTATACAAACCTGTATTGTGAGCAATGGCGAACTTTTCGAACATTCTCAACATTAACTTTTTATCACTATGAGACTTAGAGTTTAGTTTACCTATTTTGTTTTTGTGTGTGATGTTATCAAAATGTATTGATGTAAGTGCATAGTATTTATTCATTAAATTGTGCATATTTCTTCTTTCCTCTGGCTATTCCTTTAAAATATTTACACAAAATGGAGTGCATCGATTTTGGATATTTTTGGGGTATACAGGCGCCAATTTATCTTATCCATGTAAACCAAATATCGTTTCGTACTAATTAATTGATGCTCTAAAACTTTCTAATTGGAAATTTTGCTCGACCTCTTTTCGTTTTCGATTTGCAATGGCTAACTTCCAAATTTCGCCACTAGGGGGCGCTCGTGTCGTTTGCATTAGGTCGGGCATAGTCACTTTACTATACCGTTACCTCACTTGCGTGGCTGTAGCACTCTCCGTTCGCAAGTATTTTCAGGTTAAAGGGACTTTCTTATGCACCCTGTATATATAGGATAGCATAAGTAAAAATAACATTGGAATTGGGGAACCTGATTGTAACCAAATAGAGGGCGGCATTGGGCACCGCTAATGGGCACATTTTGATCACAAGAGTTGTAACATTTTCCCTATGTATTTTGTAGTTCAATTACGGGTTTTGTAAAATAAAGGTCTTTTTACATTATTTATTATCTTATCTTTGCGTGACGCTTACGATGCAATTGCACTGTCACTATCGTGTTTCCAACCCATATATTTTATAGATATAATATTTTTTAAAAATGTTTTTAATTTTATTGCTAGTGTCTCATACAAAGATTTGATGTTGAATCTGAAATAAGATCAATTGTGGACCAATGACAACATTTCTGACGTTAAAAGTAGAAAGACAACAAACAATACTGAGTCTAACACATGTCAAGAAAAATTTACAGTTTAATTTATAACTCAAGAAGCAAAGGGCTACTAGAAAAAAAAAAAAAAAAAAAAAAAAAAAAAAAAAAACAGGAGGGTGGAAAAAGAAAACGAAATGTGAAGACGGAATAGCCCCACGAATTAGATTTCTATCCCATGAGAGATAACAAGTTTAAAATAAAGATGATGTATAAGGAATTATAATTTTTAAATTTCCCAAAGTTTTAGAAGAAAAAAATATTGTCTTGTTTGTAAGACATAATTATGCATTCCTGCTAAAGAGAAGGATGGGGGAATCTTGGTGCTCTCGAGACATGCCTAACCCGACTCCATGCCCTAGAATAAAGGGCACTAGGTCCCTTCTGAATGCACCCAATAGTATATAAGATATCACAGTTTTAAATTAATAATGCCTTCAAAGTGAGCTTTACGTTATGGAAGATCGGCTGATTAAATCCAATCAACACTTCCCATAATACCTACAGGATGGTGTGGATTGAATATAATCGGCCGATCTTGTGTGACGTATAGCTCAGTTTGAAGGCATCATTATAGGAGGTGTTGAAGTTCGATAAATGTTAGACGTTGCCATACGCTCTGGCTCTGTGAGCTGTATTAAAATGAATTCGCGATAGTACCTTTTCAGATGTATAAAATGGAATCCAGTTACTAACGTCAGTTGGTAAGATCTTTTATACTCAGTTTTTTATTCCCAAGCCTTTGACGTATTTGTGGATTAGTAATTCCATAATAATTATTCTGCAATACAGCTAAACAAATAATAATTATAATTATATTTTTTCATTAAATATGAAGTGCGATTTTTTATTTAATTGTTTATTTACTTTAGGAAAATAAATCTATTGATAGTTAAAATACTGTTTCTTTAAGTAATGGAGCATTTCAAATTTATTTTATATATAAATATACTCTATAACAAAAAAAAGCGATGCAACAAGAAGGATTAATACAAACTGGACAAAAATTGACATACATTCAGGTTTCGATGGAAATTGCAAAATTTTAAATTTTGGCTGCCATCGAAGGAGCATGCGACGCTGCAGCGCATCGAAACTGCGCAACTGGCAGAATATTAAAAATGAGAAATTTTGATTCCAGGTGATAAATTCTTCGAGAATTTTATTTAATCTTCTCAGAAAGACAGTAACTATGCCTCGCATACAGGTCAAACAACATGCGCAGATGTCAGACTTTGAGTGTGGTGTGTAGTTGGGCTCAAAGAAGCCGGTTGGTCTAATCTGCGATTTTTTTATAACTGGATAGGAGCGGTACCACTATTAATATTGACAGGAATGGGTGAACCATGGTCAAACACGGAGTCAGGGAGGAAACGGTCGGCGTAAAGAGAGGACAGAAAGTTAGAACCAGTCAATCGTCAAAGCGGTACTCAAAGCTCCAATTCATCATTATCATCGATCTTACGTGCAACTGGTACTTCAGTGACTTCAAAGACGCTTAATAGGTGGCTCAGTGAAATGGGGTTGAGCTCAGTCCTCAGATCTCTCTTCCACTGAGGGCGTTTGGAGCATCATAATAAAGGTCCTACAACCAGCTCGGGATTTTACCAACCTAATGCACCAATTGAACAGAATTTGCTACGATACTTCACAGGAAAACATCTGACAACTCTATCAATTAATACCAAGCCGAATAGCTGCGTACCTAAGGGCCAGAAGTGGACCAATGCATTAATGACTTGTGTACTTAGTGAGGCCCTTTCTCTTGATTAATTCATTCAAATTTTCTGAAACTGTAATCAATTGTTTTTCTCCACATGTACATCACATCTATCAATTTTTGTCCCATTCGGATAACTCCTTCTTTGCGCGTCGTTTTTTTTCTTATAGAGTGAAATTTATACATGATATATACATGATATATACATGAAAAAAAAAAATTTAACACTGTAACTGCATTAAAGATCTCTTATTTTGAACTTATTGAACACAACACAGTTAATAGAAAGAGGATATGTCCAATACTTAAAAACTATAAACTGAGTATAATTATTTCGGATAACATGTTGTGTTTTATTGTATCACAATATACCGATCATAAAGATATAATTATTAACCTTTACAGATTCATAAAGAAAGGAAAATTAACTTACTCTAGGTCGGGGTATAGCCTTCACTGGCTTCTTATCACCCATTTTTTTCATCGCATTGTAATACTTCTTCTGATCTTCCGTCATAAACATCTCGAGAGATCCCCCTGCGTAAACGGGGCGAGATGAAAATAGGTTAGCTTGGTTTGTTTAATCGCAGAAGTTAGAATAATAAAAGAGAAAGAAGAAGAAGAAGAAGAAAAGGAAAGTAAGAGAAAAGGAGAAAAAGCATGCAGAATAAAAGGAAGAGAAAAGCTAAAGAGGAAAAAAAGGAAACAAAAGGAAAGCATTTTAAGAGGGGAAAATAAAAAGCCACATATATATGACAAGTTAAAACAGAGCAAAATTTATAAAAATTATTAAAATTTAAAAGCATCGTTATTCGACGCTGGCTTTAAAAATAGTATGTAAAAATATTTTAAGAAAGATAAAAAATTTTAAGGATTAGGAGGGAAATTTATGAAAAAAACGGGAACGAATAAGGTATATATATATTTAAAAAAAGGGAAAAAAATGTTTGAAGATAATAAAAGGGTAAATAAAAGTATAAAATTGGATTTAATGGCCGAATATAAAAATAAAAGAATATTTTTAAAAATATCTCTACCTTAAAATGCGGAAATAGAAATTGAAATTTCCACCAAAAGAGCAGAATTTGGGCTAGAACGGAGAGTTCGATTAGTCTGATGTTATCACGCCATTCAGGCTTCGGGTAAAACCCGACATTTTCTTAGACCCACCCCCAAGCCTTCCACGAATTTCCTTCCATCTTCAAGAAAGAAGAAAAGATGGCTTATTCGGATTTTACCCGAAAACAATCCGAAAAATTTTATAAAATTACAATTATGCATAAACGCGAATTTTTCACAAACCATTATAACTATTTTAACCTATCTTTAATTTAGAATTTTTAAAGAAGTGCAGCAACAGTTAATTGTGCAAGCACAGATATTACATTTACAATATCCATATGTACACAAATTTTGTCAAGAAATTTTTATTACATTTAGAAGACTATTTATTAATGGAAGAAGCATTGCCAAAATATGGATAATTTCCTTTTTAACGCAATGCCGAGAGTGACGTGATATATCATTGAATACTTTAAAAGCACTTAAATCAGATAAGCATAAATAAGATACAATAGTAAGCACAGATACTGCATAAGCATAGACATGAAGTAAACACAAAAAAGCATATTGATAAATCAATATTAATAGTCGTAATTAACAAAATAAAGCACACACATACTAAAAAAAAATAACTTTTTTTTTAACTATACAAACACTAATGCATCAGATATTTCAAAACTTCTTTCTTAAAGTACTTTAAAAAATCAGATGACAAAAAAAAAAAATTCATCATTGCACTTTGCAAGAAAATTAAAAATTTCTTAATGTACGTACGTTTAAAAAATGTTTCTATACAAAAGCTAAAATTTAAAAATATTACATTAGGATATACATAATTTACAAAATATAACATTTTTGATCACTAAGCTTTTTACCATTACTAACAATAGCATCTTCAGGTGAAATTATACATGCCATAACAATTAATGAATCACTGAATATATATATATATGAATATATATATATATATTCATATATATATAAATGAATATAATAATATGTATATGTATCTGTGTGTGTTGTCCGATTAAAGTTGTACGACAGTTATAAAAAAAATCTGGTGTGAAATAACAACACGACTTCCATTATCCACTATAACACGCATTATATGCATTTTTTGGAGATATTATATGCATTTTTTGGAATTTCCCAGTAAGAGAAACTTGATACACGTGTAAAGACATATAAAACAGAATTTACTAAGGGGAAAAAAATATGATAGAGTTATTTTTTTAAACACCAATTTCCGAGATCTAAAACTGAACTATCCAATCAGAATATCAGTTAATTTTTCTGCAATAACCATATAATACGTGAAAAAGGGTATCTAAAATGGATTTATGTAACAATTTTCAAGAAAACACCTATCAATTTTCCAGAATTAACCAACTATATCATTCGAAAGGATATCTAATACAGTGTTTATAGCAATTTTCAAGAAAACCTTTAGAGCCGTTTTTGAGATACGGACTTACGGCCCCACTTCCGGTTTCCGATGACCCACTGCCGGTTTTCCAATTTTCACCGAAATTTGGAAAATTCATCGGTTTACCAGACCTGTACTAATTCTGAAGTTTCGTAGTTCTGTCTTTATTAGTTTCGGAGCTATGATAGCCAGAAGGTTCCACACATACATTCACACACACTGACCAATTGCCAAAAACTACTTTTTTGGACTCAGGAGGCTTTAAAACGTGTAAATCAGGTGAAAACTCGATATCGAATTTTTGGAACGAATACAATATTTCCATTTCCTACGGTAGTAGGGTAATAGAAGTAAAAAAACTGAAGTGTGTTGGAATTCAGACGAAATAGTTTTCGTTTCCGACGCAACACAAATTGACATTTTTTTTTACATTCTGTTCCTGGAATTGATAATAGTTTTTAAAAACTTTCAAGTTCTAAGTATTTTTGAGTGTTCTTTAAAAATGCATGATTCCCGTTAAAGTGTGATTATTGCCCAGCTCTTCAGAAGTTACAAGTTTTTTCATCAACTTGAATTCCATTTTTACTACCAACTCCTTCATTTGTTAAATTCGCACACTTCAAATAAATCCAGACTGGTTTGTTTCATAACTGCGCAACTATAATCGGACAAGACTAGTATATACAGGTATATATATATATATATATATATATATATTCATTGATCGTTAAGCCCTTGGAGGAATAACATAAGAACAGATGACATGTCTGATAAAACATGAAGCCAAAGTCATAAACACAGAAACCATTAAGCAATAGAATTATACAAGAAATTCTGCATTGTTGTGGTGATATTATGTAATATGTATCATTCGAGACGAAAGTCATTGTAACTATACGGTCTCAAAGCTGACAAATAAATAAACACTGTAATAGTCAATGCTTTGGTAGACCCAATATGGCTCCAGCGGTAGTTAGCTGCTTTTGCGGTCGCCATCTGGAGACAAGAGTTAACTTCATTTTCCCAGCATACTGATATGCCACATGCCAACTTCGGTTATATCATTCTTCCAAGGTTAAGTCATGTATAATTTCACGAAGATGCTATAAAGTTAGTTATAATGAAAAGCTTAGTGACATAAAATGTTATATTTTATAAAAAGAATCATTATCTTAATGTAATATTTTTAAATTTTAGCTTTTCTATAAAAATAATTTTTAAATGTATGTGTGTTAACCCTTTAACGTTCATTGGTTTTGCAGCGAAACCAAACATTTGACATCATTTAACAATTTTTATGCAGTAGTTTTTTTAACATTTGCCCCTTGTTTTAATCAGGTTTTAAACTTTTGTTCCTTTTCTGTTCGATAGATAGTAACACTATTCCAAAATTTAACAAATAATGCTTCAAAGGAAGCTAAATGCATGTCACTTGCAGTTTCTTAGTGTGTGTGAGTGCGAATTGCTGGTTTGATGATGCACTCATGTCTAGTTTTTTTCATTTAATGAAAAGCTGGACTATTATTTTCACCTGAAACAACTTTTACGAGTTTTTATAGTCGATAATGTTTACTTACAAAGTGTTTTATTTATTAAATTAAATATTATTTGGATTAAGAAGGTTAACTTATAGATGTTTCAAACCAAAAATTTTTTGAAAAGGAACAATGCTAATTTTTATTTTTTAAATATTTATGATCAGCTATGTGTCTAAAAGCCATTTTAAAAATTAGTTTAGCAATTTTTTAAATAAATTAAGCAGTGAACGCTAAAGGGTTAAAGTGATTTTTAACTTTACATTCATCAATCTACATGTGGTTTTTATCATTTTTTCTTTAAAACAAGATGTTAACATACATTGTGCAGTTTAATACTGAGATGTAAATGGACTACTAGTAGCAGTCTCACACTATGATTGGTAGGACATATACAGGGTTAGTCAAAATGAATAGGACAATAAGAAAACTATTTTTAGACGAATGTATGTTTATTGTAACCAAACTACAGCTACGTATGGACAGATAAACTATCAAAGTTTTATTTGGCAACACACATGTACGTTAATGCCGCTAGGAGACGCTGTTTTCAAAATGGCGCAATCAGGCAAGGAGAAGGCGTTTTGTGTGATATTTGCTAAAACAATGTCAGTAATTACGGTCCAGCGACAATTTTGAGCCAAGTATGACAAGGAACCACCTCATCGACATTCCACTGCGAGGTGGGTCAAGCAATTTGAGGAGACGGGCTGCTTATGCAAGGGTAAAAGCACAGGACGACCATGTGTCTCCGAAGAAACTGTGGAATCCATTCGTGCATCCTTTCAACGAAGTCCCCAGAAGTCGACAAATCGTGCAGCCATGGAATTGGAAGTTCCATGAGAAAAAACTTTGATAGTTTATCTGTCCATACGTAGCTGTAGTTTGGTTACAATAAACATACATTCGTCTAAAAATAGTTTTCTTATTGTCCTATTCTTTTTGACTAACCCTGTATTTCTCAGAGAAAAATTTTCCTTAGATTGCGATATTCTAAATATATATATTATGCTTTTTTTAGATATTTAAATTATATATTCTTCCAATATGATAAGAATAATGATTTTTATTTCACATCTGCACTTTGTTGATAAAAAGTAACCTCTTATGAGTAGAGGTATTTTGTAATCCTTTATCTTACAAATAGGGTTACATTTCAATTAAAAAAGATAAATTATGAATTACTTTATATTTTGTAGTCTTAAAAATGGTTTCAAAACCCTTATAAAAACATGTAAAACAAAAATTCAAAAATTAGTTAGGCAGTAAATTTTTGTTATTTTTATATTTATTTGTCATGCATTGCGTATTAGAAACACTTTAATTTATATGGTGTACTTTGTTTTGTGAATACAACATTTTGACATTTATTGAAAATAAATATAAATCTTTAAAAGAAGTCAATGACTTAAATTATTTTGAAAATTAATTAAAATCCCTAAAAAAAAAAAAAAAAGAAAAAAGAAAAAAAAAAAAAAAGAAAAAAAAAAGAAAAAAAAAAAAAATATATATATATGCACATTTATGCATTTATTCGTTTATTTGATTGTTTGATTGTTTTATCTATCTATTGGGGTAGAGGGGGCAAAGATCTTTTAAAAGAAAAAACTGACGAAATAACTAACATCCTTTATTGAGATAAAATAATTCTCAACAATTAGTATTAACAATTAATAGTATTAACAATATTGTATTTTGATAAATTACTTTATATGTTCATGTTTATGAATTTGTTTTAGTTGTTGTACAATCAATTTCCTTTTCTAATACCTACCTACCTATCTATCTAACTATCTACGATATCTATCATATTGTTGATAGATATCGAAAAAAAAAGAAGACTCACTTACTTTCCTTGTTATGCATAGGCCTTCTAAGGTTGACATACCACAGAAAACTGTTTTCCTGTTATGTAGCAACTATTTCAACTCGTGAGTTATTTTGCATTGCAGAATTACAATTGAATAAGTTTAGACATAATATCTGGTGACTATTATTGAAAAATATTTCTACTTGTCTAATTAACTAAATAAAACGATGTAATTTTATTTTTAAAAAATCTTTAAAAATATTAATAATAATTTTTTTGAAAGAGAAAACTAAAAAAATTATATACGAAAAGTCTTCATAAAAATAGAAATGTGGATAAACATCTATTCTTTTTTTGTTTTATATGTGTTCTGGTATATATGAAATACGCAGTTCATTAGAAAATTATATATTTATATGTATATATTTCTGTTCTATATAAACAAAAATGTACGACCCGGTATTTAAGAGTGATATTATTCTTTACTAAGGTTATAAAAAATGCCCGTCACGCGATAGTAACCCCGATAAATTGGTGTGGAAACACAAAGAATTTGATATTAATTCACGAATGTCTTGGCTTTAGAAAAACATAAAGACTGATATTTTTCCTCCCATTTCAAGAAAGCGCCGCATAAATTTATCCCATTCTTAACACCATTTATTCTTTTGACAAGCATAATTACAAAATGACGAGAAGTTGAATAAAATTATGAATTTTATATATTTATATTTATAAATTTATGTTTATGCTGCGAAACACGTTAGTTTTAATTTTTATTTTGCTTAATCGTGCTTTTAAAATATCCGATTGCTTGTCTGTATAGCTATTTTCTCACGAACTGTTGAACGCAAAAAGCTATTAACAGATGCGAAATGACCTGAGAATTCCGAGATGACCATTTAAATAAAATTATTCTTATTAGTTAAAGTATCAAACTTAAAACCCAACACGAATACAAGATAACCAGCACAAAATAATGCTTAAAAAATGTCCGCCTGTCTATACAGTAACGTCAGCTGTCTGAAGAGGTTGGTCAGTAGCAGAATAGGTTAGAGAAACCTCAAAGACAGAAATTATATGTAATCGCCTAAACGAGATTTTCAGCGATTTCAACGGAATTCTGTTTTTTTTTTTTTTTTTTTTAATTATCATTAATTAAAAGAAAAAAAAAGTTATTCTTTTTCTTAAAACTTCATTTAAATTTGTAACCAGTAAAACGCACGAAACCTGTTAGTATATTGATTAAAACAGTATTCAAGCAAATTTTGATTTTTAATGCTACTGCCTGTTATTACGATATCTTTTTTAATTAATAATACATAGATTGAATAAAAAAAGGTAGCAACACAATTACGAAACGTATGTGTACTTATAAGATACTCTATCAGCCTCTGGAGCAGATAGCAGAAAATGCATACAAAATTAGTATTAAGTAAGCTAGAATAAGATATTTGTACGCAAGCATTATAGCTTGCAAAAAACTCTCTGCAATTGTTTCGAGGGAAATTAATTGAGCATGATCCTTTAGCAGATGAGAAAAAATAAGCTCGACTACAGCATGATAGGAGAAATGCCCAAATGAAAACGAACAGATATATGTATCAGTGTGTTACCATGCGGTAGCAAGATGAATTAAACCATGGAAGAATAAAATAAATCTATTAATATTACGATTTCCAATAATAAGAGTTGTGTAAAAGTGATAATGAATAAAAAAGTTTGTTGGAAGCATGCGTTAATGTTACTTCATGATATATTAAATTGTGGTACGATGCATGAAAATGGTCCAAATCTATTCACACTCACCATTTTTTCCGAAAAAAAAAAAAAAAAAAAAAAAAAAAAAAACGAAATTTCCAATACATTATCTTTGCTAAAATTTGAGAATCCGTGAGAGTACAATAAGATTGCCCCCCCCCCCCCCCCCACACACACACACAAAGTTATAGCAGTATGCTAAAAATATATCCCCTAGATTCTGCCAATAGAACATCCTGTAGGGAGACTGATAATAAATAGTAATAAAAATGAATGCACTGATGCTGTATGGAACCTTCCAATAATATAAAAATTGACAGTTACGAGAGGAAGAAGAAAAATAATTGAAGCTGTACAAGTATCCGTATGTACATATATAAAAGCATTTAAAAACTATTATTACCACTATTTTTTATCCAATCTATGCACATAATTCAGGAAAAAAATATGACCGTATAATTCTGAGCATTACATTTAAAATATTAAAAATGAAATACTGGGGACAAAACAAAAGTAAATTAAAGTACTTGGCACCCGACAAGGACAACAGCTGAAAGTTAAGTTTAAATTACTTTTGAAAAACTACATGAATCAAGGCTATTATTTTCACTTTTACATGACATACTTTTACAATTTTAGAAATACGCCTAAATTATGCTCCAGAGAATGTGTCTTAAGTATTCATAAAAACAAATATCACAAATGTTTAATTACGATTAACTTATGTAGTATTATTTAACTTTGGAATTCTTTACTGTCTCATAATAGCCATGGAGACATCGTGAATTGGAATTATTTATTTTGTGTTCATATCAACAGTTTTAAGGTGAAATAAGTGATGAGATGAAATTTAATTGTTAAATGAAACAAATAGAGGAAACACAGAAAAACACGTTTATTTTTTTAAATGAAGACTGAACGAACTATTCTAAAAGAACTTTTTTCATTTTTTAGAATGTAAAAGTACTTCTTTTTTTTTTTTTTTTTTTTTTCTATTTTTTTTTTTTTTTTAATTATCCGATGAAGCAATTATTTTGTTTCTGAATTATGTTAAAATTTTATTGCATCAATATAATGTATATATTTTCTTTATACTGTCTGACAACCTAAAATAATTTTAAGACCTACTCGATTTACTTTTATAATAAAAAATTTTAAATAAATAAAAAAATACACTCTGTTTCTTACTTGCACAATCCTTCAGTTTTACAGAATCACAAAAACAACACTTAATTACAAACAAATATATATAAATTGAAATATTCATAAATGCACAAAGTACAAGACACATATAAATACACAACAATGCCCAACACACAATACATAAAAAAAAGCATAGCACTTTTATATACTGTAATACACAACAATTACAAATAAAATTAACTAATATAATGCATTCATTTCATTACTAATAACAAAACACACAAGTTAAATATATATATATAATAAATAGACAATAAGACTTCTTCACACAGCATAAATTTTAAGCCAGCACAACCGGTTTGGAAAGGACGTAGCCTTCCTTCATCAGGTGCAAAAAAATACGTGCTACTGCCTTGGAGGCAAAAGTAAGACTTGCTTTTGCCTCCAAGACAGTAGCACGTATTTTTTTGCACCTGATGAAGGAAGGCTACGTCCTTTCGAAAAAGGTTGTGCTGGCTTAAAATTTATGATGTGTGAAGAAGTCCTATTGTCTATTTATCGTTTGTACACCAGTTTTGCATTTAGTTTTATATATATAATGTTATCAATAGTTTTATCTTTAAATGAAATACATCGACAAAAATACTTATCTTTTTTTTCTGTTCGTTAAAATTATCAATGATTACACCAATGAATAGGTTGAGTGTGAAAAATGAACCGATGATGATAAAAAATACAAAATATAAATACATCATCAAGTTCCCTTCTTCATGTGGTTGATCGTCAATCTGAAATTTCAAAAATTTATTAAAAATCTCGACTTTACATTATAAATACAGGCTTACTGTTGTTTGAAAAAAAAAATTGCTTTGTTACAGTTAAGGCAGAGTTACCTAATTCTAATTACATACCGTTACTTTGCATTGTTTGATGTGAGTTCAGTAATCAACACTGAGATCTTAGTGATTTTCTTATCTTTTAATATCAGTCTTTTCTAATTCAAAACGTTTTTCCTATAAAGATCTTTAAATTTTGCACACTGATCAATATTTATGCTACCTTTAAACTAAATAAAACAGATGCAGAAATAGAGAGAGAAAAAAAAGATAGAAAAGGAAAACTTTCTTCTAAAGTAATCTAGCTTAACTCACAGACTATCAAGAATGATAAAACAATACATAATTATTTTGTTACACTAATCAATGTTTATGTTACTTTTGAACTAAAACAGATGAAGAAATAAAAAGAAAATGATAGAAAAGAAAAATACTCTTCCGATTCACCATGAATTTTATGGTATTGTAAAGAAGTTTAAATACTTATTGTACGCCAGTTCTTTAATTTATAATTAATAACAATACATAATTATATCTTGATATAAAAACTTTTAAACCAGAAACGTATGATAATAAATTAAATTAAAATACAAGGCGTCTATAATTAAACTTGACATTTTAGAGCGTTCTGTATCAAAAACTATACTGTAGATTTTCAGGAAAATTGAGTAATAGCATAATCAGACGATGAGGATTTTATCTAGTAAAAAAAAGTTCCAAAAACCACCATCAGAGGGCATATTGCAGGAATGTGAATATGATTAAGGAAAAATGGGGGGGGGGGACTAATTCGCCATCTTTTCCTACAGCTTGACCTCTGACATCACCAGACTTCAATTTTTGTGACTTTTGGCTCTGAATACCTGAAAGACTTGGTATACTTTGATTCTTTTATAACATCCGTCTACAACGTTAAAGACAGCATAGTCACGCCATGTACCTAACACTATTAAGCAACGCTGCTTTAAACAGTTGAACATGCACTTTTACGATTTCAGATAGTAGCAGACAATAGTGGACATCGTATAGAGCAAATTTTGTAAGCAATATGGAATTTTGTAGATTCTTGTTATATTCTCAATAAAACTATAATATGCCATCTAGTGGTGTTTTTTGAACTTTTTTATTCTAGATAAAATCCCCATCATCTGCTACTATTACTCAATTTTCATGAAATTCTGCAGCATAATTTTTGACACAGAGCACTCTAAAATGTCAAGTTTAATTATGGACAACCTGTAGCTACTTCTTAAATATATCTTCTTAAATATATATTCCCTTCTTTAAACTTTACTTGTTTTTTTCGAATTATCTCTCTTTTTTTTCCGTATGGCCTTGATTTCTCTTCAAAAATTATATTCTGCATTGCTTTATTTGCTTATTTATTTAAGAAAAATACTTCAAGCTTTGAAAAAGATATATATAAAGATTTTATACAATATTCCTTGCCCCCCCCCCCCTCATTCGTCAAACAAAAATTAAAATTTCAACTGATTCAAAATTGGCAATCTCTGTGGGGTGTCTCAGAAAAAGGTAGACGCACGCACAACTTGATCCCCATTGCCACAACCAACGACTGGAAACTAACCCCTCCTACAACAGCCTTCCTGACGGGCCATGGCCCATTCCCAAGCTACCTCCACAGATTTCATCGTCGACGCTCACACCTGTGCCCTTGTGGCGAGGAGAGAAATGCATTGCATTATTACTTTAACTGTGTCCTCACTTCTGCCCACCATATTAGAAATCCTTCCCCCAGACCAGTAAACTGGCAGGACAACATTTTAACTAGACCAAATCTAATTAACAAACTCAATAAGATTTTTTCCCTATTAATGGATAGATCAAATGCCACTGATTAATGTTGTTGTCAATAACACTGCCTACTGGCTCAGACAGGAACCTAGAGCTCCTCAAGAGCAACGTCTACAAGTGTATCATGTACATGCTCTGTTGTAGAAATGGATTTAACGATCAGTAACCTGTTACCCCTTGTCGCGATGAGCGCCCGGCAACAGGTGATTGCATCACAGCACTTATCTTAATATGTTTCAGCTGTTTACCTCATGAACTCTAAATGAACTTAATCGACCAGCATTAATTGAAACCAAGAACTTTTCTCTCAATTATTATTTTAACCCCTCTCGCCCTATGTCGGTCTTGGGCTGCAAGCCTGGCGAAACTTCGTATTTTTTATTTTTTTCAATAAACCTCGAGTCCCCCCCCCCCTTTGTCTCGACATTGAATCGCTCAACACCGCTCCAATAGCGATAAGCGAGGGCTGCTCCTTGTTAAATATATAAAGATTTTCTGTCTATTCCCTAATGTTTCTACGAGTATCGTAATGCTAACCTTAACCCTTTTCTTTATCAGAAATTGTGCTTTTATTTATCATGAGCTAAAAATTTTTGTTACATTTTTTTTTTTTTTTTTTTTTATGTATTGTTGTTTCATTTCTTTGTATATGTTTATATTTCCCCTAATGACAGCCAATTAAATTCTTCCTTAGTCGTTAGTTTTTCATGTTGTTATGCGAAAGGAGATACATGGCATTGGACATAAGTGCTTTCAAGCTCCAAACATTTTCGATTCAAAAGTGGATCTCATATTATTTTTCTCTTCTCCTGTTTTATAAATTATCATTCTATTATGTGAGAAAAATTTATGATTTAGTCAGAGCGGCGTGTCAATCCATTTAAAATGCAAAATTATATACATCCATGTTGTGAGAGAAAATTTCTAGTAAAAATTAATTTTTTAGTTAAGAAATATCAAAACTGCCATAGTAGACAGAAGAATAATGCAGAAACAAGAGCAACTAAAGTGGTTCCTAAACTTTCTGTCACTGATGAAACATAGAAAAGTATGGCTGAAAAATTAATTTTGATTGCTTCAAAATTGGCTACATATTTAAGAAAAGTATCAAATTTTGATTAAGATTCTAATTTTTTTTTTTTAATCCACAATTATTCCTGACAATCAAATCGGAATTAGCAGATATAATCACTGGCAACTAGGTAAAACCATCATAACAATACGGGCATTCCGAGGGCAAAATACAGAAACCCAAAATTTGGAACGAAGTTTTTCTTGAACAAAAAATATATTGATATACATCGTAAATTATTTACATATAAAAGTAAACACTCTGATGATTTATGCTGTATATTATGCGTTTTTTTTTTTTTTTTTTTTTTTTTACATTTTATGTTGTTATTTAAAGTTTTAAAAAAGGAAAGAAAAAGCGTACAAGAAAAGGGTAAGAAAAGTGAAAGAAAACATTTCAATGTTAAAATAAAAAACAAGCACCAAATATATTGCACATACCCCTCGAGTATCAACAGCTGCATACATAATATCGATCCAACCTTTAAATGTCGCCTGAAAGGATAAAAATCACATACTGAGCTAAATGAAAATTAGCACATTACAGACACGTTTAAAAATAAACAGAAAAAAAAAATTAAGAAACAGTTTGCAATAGTTTCTACTTCATATTGTCAGTAATAATCAAAAATAATCTTTAAATCTGAATTTATAATATAATGAATAAGTGATAATAGTAATAATAATAGTTGATTTCAAATAGCAGTGTATATCAAATTACTTTGGACGAGTTTATCACATATCTAAACACATTTCTCATTTTACAGAAATTCAATATCCAGTTTTATATATAAGATTAAATTTACTGTCCAACTTCACGTTGGCTCAATTAAAGCTGAATATAAAACCTAAATATATAGGTCGTCCTTTATGCAATTAAAAAAAAAAAGAAAAAAAAGAAAAAAAAGAAATATTAATATATCGCACATGTTTTACTAAGAGAAATCTTTAGTAAAAAATATTCCTTTTCATTCATAATTTTTATTATCGAAATTGGTGGAACGAAAAGAAAATCCATTAAAATAAATGCCAACTGGATGATATTCCAACAAAATGTTTCCATTTACTGAATGAAAATAATGTTAGTCTTCATAACACTGAATTAACGCATAGGAATTCACTTATTCTTGATATTTCTCTTGCTTAGTTAACAAGTTCGGAAGAAGCGGCAGGAGAAGAACTGCGAAATTGTAAATAAATAATAAATAAATAAATAAATAATGCAAAGAATTAAACATATTAGCTGCTTGTACTATAGTTAAATATGAACAATATCAGTTAAAAAAGAGAGAGAGAGAGAAATGAAATTTTTAATGGTGAGCATTGATGTTGAAGCCGAGAAGATTTTGCACTGTGCTACAGCTACTCAATGAGCAATTGCCGACAGTCTGCGATTCACCCCTAGGGGTGGTCTGGAGACTCAAAGGTGAAGATTGAAAAACAAACGCTGAGAGAACGTCATAATTATATTACAGCATGTATGCATATCACTAATTTCGCTAACAAAAATCAACTAGTTATTATCACAATAGTTGTATATATCCTGTACGTAACATTAATTTAACCAAGCAAAAGTAATAAATTATTAAATACTCACCACTTGGAACAAAGCCAAGTATGCATTCAAAACATTGTCAAAATTGATCATCGGATTTGTCCAAGTAAAATTTTTAGCTTCACAATCTTTTTTAGTATTAACATACGATGTATTTAGTTTTTCCTTTCCATCAGCCGTGCAATAGAAATACTTTCCACCGAATAACTGGACTCCCATGATGGCAAAAATCAACCAGAAAATCAGGCACACTAGTAGCACATTACAGATAGCAGGTATGGCCTGCACCAACGCATTTACTACAACCTACACGACATAAAACAAATATTAGTACAACGAACATAGCAGGTATTTCTATATCATACATCATTTTTCATTATAACAAAAGATTATTAAATAAACAAGAATTTACATTCACGTAAAATAACAAACACATAATGATAATAAACATAAGTATTTTAAAAGCTGCATAATTTTTTTTAATAAGATCTCTTGAAATGATATTGTTAATGTACCATTTGAAAATTTCAAATTTGCGAAAAATTGCAATTAAATAATATTAAAGTTATAATTATAGTAATATATTAAAAATATATTCTTATTGAAACGGTTAAGCACTTTAATCATTAATATTCTGAACAAAAAAGACAAGTGAAGTGTTCATGAAAGAAAATTGTTGTTGTCTGGTTTTAATTATTATTATCATTAAAAATGTATATGTAGAGAGATTTAGTTTGTAAAATCTTTTGCGTAAGTAAAACTCTTACCATGTACACATAATAAAATTGCTGGAAGGGGAGAAACTGAAAAATAAATATTTTAAAAAGAAAATTAATTTTTATCCCCTCTCCCTTTTTTTAATATAAAGGTAAGCAAAAAGAAAAGTTTCAGTATATAAAAAAAAAAAATAATGTAAAGAAATGGATCAAAATTAAAATGCGTGTAAAAATAATTTTTGAAAAATCCCTACATTATTCAAAAAAAAAAAAAGAAAAAAAGAAAAGAAAAGAAAAGAAAAGAAAAGAAAAGAAAAAAGAAAAAGAAAAAGAAAAAAGAAAAGAAGGAGAAGGAAGAAATAAAGAAATAAAGAAATAAATGACAAACCGAATTAAATAAATCATCCATTTAGTCTTAATGTTTCTATGAACAGTTTAAAAGTAATAATAATTCATAGTATTAAGCAATTAAAACCTTATTAGCAGTTTTATATAAATAACTAATGTGAAATAACTATGAACTAAAAGAAAAGAATATAGAAGAAAAATGCATTCAAATGCAATTTTAAGTAATTACATGTTTAGATAAATGAAATCCAATTAGCGCTTACAGAATGTACCATAAATGTAAATACTGCATAAAATGTTTTTTAAGTTTTAATAAAAATGTTTGGTAATTAAACTGAATACTTTACGTGGATATATTACTGTTGTTATTTTGTATACTTTCATAACTTTTTTACTTACTTAAGTATTTTTCAAAAATATGTAATTAATTTCAGAAAATTAATAACCAATATTTAGAGAAATAATACATTAAAATAAAATTTCAAGGGTTTTTTTTTTTTTTTTTTCATACAAATAACTTTTTTTAAAGTATAAAAACTCAGTACTTATAAACACATTTGTGCAAAATGAAATATTAAAATCAAATTCTATGAAAACATTTTTTTTTATATAAATCACATCATACAAATCTTTTAAATGTAGTGAAAGTGAATATTAAAATCTACACTAATTTAAAAAAAAAAATTAAAATGTTATTTAAAATATTTGTTTTTATTAAAAAAAGAAAGAAAGAAAGAAAGATAAAGAGAAATAGAGAAAAAGTGAACAAGATCAAAGTGAAAGGTGAAATTTGCATCAACCATTTTTCAATTATTTTTAAACCTAGGAAAAAAATTAAACTCTATAAATAAATATTTGAACAAATAATTAAAAGAGTTTTTCTATAATTTAAATGTTTCAAAATCACACCTTCTTAAATAAGTATATAGATACTGGGGTCACTGCGCCCTACATTTTCAAACCACATTTTTTTTTTTTTTTTTTCTTTTTTTCTTTATTTAAACGCAGACTAACGAAAAAAATTCGACGATTTATTGTTAAAAAATAGTGGTACGATAAAAGTAGGACGGTATACCAACACATGTGCTTTTAAAACATTGGAATGCAAAATCGTGCATACTAATGCAAAATCCTACAGATGCATAATTATTGAGAAAAACGGGCAATCATAGATTAATACAATACCAAATAATCTAAACAAGGAAGTGAGATTAAATTATCTGAAAATGATTAAACAGAATCCAACTAAAAACATGATAATTATAGAATGCTTAGATTAATTAAACTTAATTAAAAAAGCTACAAATAGTAAAACAAATTACAAAAAATATCTTTCTAAATTATATATTTTAAGACATGATGTTTTCACATAGAAAACAGAACTCAGTTTAAAATAAAGAAATTTTTTTTTTTTCTTTTACAAAAAAGCTTAATTTTGAATGTCTCAGAAGTAAAATGGACTTTTTATCATTTGATTCTTAAATAGCGCCCTAATGGTTAATTATGATACATATATAAATATATTTACCGGTAATTTATCTTTTATTATAGTTTCCTAACCAATATATATTTTTTTTCTTTTTAATGAATTATAAACATAACAAATATATCTTTTAAAGTTGCCAATTAGAATAATTAATAAAAACCTTTGGTGTTTTAATATTTGTCAAGTTTGATTTCTCACCTATATATTATGAACATACTTGCCATTTTTCACAATTTTAAAATATCCACCATTATACTTTTAGAGAAACTTCTCATATTTAATTTTCAGAGATTAAAGATCTCGAATTTCACTGTCATAAAATCCTGGTGAATCACCTCCATAAAATCTTCCCGAAAATCGGGAAAATTTGGCAGCTATGTTTATGAAGGATAATGTTTACACAGAAAATGAAACAAAATAATAATAATAAAGTTTAATTTTGATTTTCCTCAATTAAATTCTGCGTCCTCTTACGGTTAATTATAATAAATAAATCAATTTTATTTCTGGCAGTCCATCTTTTAATGTAAAATAAACCAATAAATATTTAATGAATTATAGGCATAAAAACTGTCTTAAAGCTGTCAATTAAAATAATTTGTCAAAAACTTTTCATGTCAATTTTTAATAAAATCACACAATAAACTGTGGAAGGAAATCATATTTATTGAAATTTAATTTTTCCGACTGAGTGAAAATAATGCCTGGACCGGGACTCGAACCACGGATCTTTGACTTACAAGGTCAAGGCTCTACCAACTGAGCTATCCAGGCCGACATCCCTGCGGCTTATTTCTGTTGAGCTATCTAAATGATAGACCAGATTGTTTCAGCCTATAAGGTTTTCTGAGTGAGTAATGCTGACCGGGATGTCGGCCTAGATAGCTCAGTTGGTAGAGCCTTGACCTTGTAAGTCAAAGATCCGTGGTTCGAGTCCCGGTCCAGGCATTATTTTCACTCAGTCGGAAAAATTAAATTTCAATAAATATGATTTCCTTCCATAGTTTATTGTGTGATTTTATTAAAAATTGTATTTCTTTCTCCCATTGTTTAATGGTGTTTTCCATTTCCTGCGGCTTATTTCTGTTGAGCTATCTAAATGATAGACCAGATTGTTTCAGCCTATAAGGTTGTCTGAGTGAGTAATGCTGACCGGGATGTCGGCCTGGATAGCTCAGTTGGTAGAGCCTTGACCTTGTAAGTCAAAGATCCGTGGTTCAAGTCCCGGTCCAGGCATTATTTTCACTCAGTCGGAAAAATTAAATTTCAATAAATATGATTTTCATGTCAAGTTGATGGATGATGATTAGAAACAATTTAAAATACAAAAAAGTAAAAATAAATTAAGAAGAGTTTGAATTTTCTAACTAATAACGTGGTGGTTTCTCTAATATGATTCTTTGATCGCACTCTAATGGTTAATTATTATAAATATATGAACTTTTTAACCGCCAATCTATCTTTTATTAAAGACTCTTAACCAATAATTATTTGATAAATTATGGAAAACATATCAACGCTGTTAAGTAAAACAACTAGTCAAAAAACTCAGTTGATTTTAATATTTACCATTTATTATTATTATTATTATTTAAAAAAATGAATTTTAAGAGAAACTTGTTATGAATGTAGCTCTTCTATTACAAATAACAATTTAAAGTTTTCACGCAAAGCTTATTGTGAATATTTATAAGGAATATAATTTGTAACGATTGTAATTGTTTGTTTTGATTTAACAGACCTTAATGGAGTATTGATTCCCTCACCTAAGAAGTACATAAAATTATAATGTAGAAAAAAAATTCCTTCACAAAATAATAAAGTAACTAATTTTTATTCGTTCATTAACTTATATTACTAACATGCTTCCTAAGTGGGGAAAAAATAAAGCGTTTTAAGGTTTTTTTTTTTTTTTTTTTTTTTTTTTTAATATAAATTATGACAATTTTTATATTTAACACAGCTGTGGTATATATTATAACAGACATACACGATCAAACATATTTACTTCAAAACATTTTCATGCTTGTTATGCAAATATCCATCCAACGAGCAAAAATGCATACACATTTTTAAGGGGGGAAAAACAGAAAGAAAGAAATTCGCGTGATACATATCACTAAATTAATATTATGTAACAAACTAGAAAATTTTTAAGATTAATTCCGATAAATATTATTTTGTTTATTGTTTATAATGTATTCAAAAAATTTTCTTACTATAACTAAAAAGTTCGTTTAAAAAAATGTAGAAACATACATACAAACAAAGCACTTCACATTAAAACTTGCATATACATAACTTAAATGTATATCATTACATACACTTTTCTATCAAAGTAAATGCCTTTTATCAAAAATAAATACATCTGAACATATCGTTGTTGGAGTATTTTCCAATTTTGAAGAATAAGCCACGCCCTTCGGTGTTCCTCTACAACGTAGCAAAATGATTTTGCGTATTTGCGATAAAATCATTTGAATGTTTATCCTCATCAATCGTTAGGATAAATACCACCGGCATATATATACGCTGGCGTACATAAAGTGCTAAACACAAATACGCAGAATCCTTTTTTAAAGTAAAGTATTGTTTTAAAAGAATTAATAAAGGAGGGGCACGTTTTCTTTAAAAATGTACTTTTAAGTGATTCGCAAGCAGAACTCAAAGTCTCCGCCCCCTTTCTTTTTCAGGATTCTTCCAGGGATGAAAAAGTTCCGCCTCTTTTTGCTACCAATATTTGCTACAGAAATATTTACCGTATTTTTATAGTAAAGGGTCGTGATTAAATAGAATATAATATAAGAATAGCGTCAACAAGAAAAAAAAGCAGAAATTCCTCATCTTTAAAAGTGTCCTGGAAAAAAGGGCGGAGCTTTCAAGCTCTGTTCACAAGCAATTTATCAATGGGAGTAAATTATTCTAATATAATCAAATTTTTAAACATCACAAGAATCTTTAGGCTTTCGTTTTTTACGATAAACAATAAAGAAGAAATTTAGTAATTTACCTTTAGTTTATAAGATTTTAGTTCAAAGTACTTTCAATTGAGATCAAATTTTTGATAAAAGAACATTTAATAAAATATATGAACATATATTAATAGAACTTTATACAACATATAAGATGATAATAAATCAATACAGAAATCATTAAAATATATATATACATACATACTGAATAGCACATAAACACAAATTTCAAATATATATATATACATGTCTATTTAAACTTTCATGAAATACTACAATGCATGCGTACACATAATATATGCATATGATTCGATAAAATTTCATGCAGATGTTTCAAAATTACTTTTAAACACTTTCGAACACACATAAACAGCATGCAATGAACAAGAAACGTGCAAACAAAGTGCTGAAGCGATGATGAAACTTACCATACAGATTTTAAATCATCAATGGAAAAATGACCTATCCCAATCTTCGATTAATGTAAAGCCCCCGAATTCCTTCTTCTAATAATGAAAATTTCACATTTTACTAAAGTTAATTCGAATGCATGTGCGTTTGACAGGATATTTTTTATAATCCTTTTTTCTCAACTCATTTACAGTAAATTGTACAGATTTCCTAATCAAAGGAATACTTATAAGATTTTCCTTTTTTTTTTTTTTAAGACAATTTTGAATCACTTTCGGGAGAAAAAAAAAAAAAAAAAAAAAGGTTACTCTAGCTGTTTCCGTTTTCTTAAAAAAATAAAATAAATAAATAAAATTGTGCAAATTAAAACATCTAAAGGGGAGGAGTATCTTATTGTTACACGATTTCCTAATTAAATAATATTTTATTACATCTGAAACGTTATTAAATCGCAATAATTATTGAAAAAAATAATTATAAATAGATCTTGTATTAAACATTCAAACAAATATTTTCTATACTATAAAATTTTCTGTTTAGAAAAACTTTATAATAGGGAATTGAAACTATTAAAAAGAAATTTAAATCATTTTCAAATATAATAGCAGTAATTTAAAATATTCACTGTTTTCATTTCATCTGATTCACTTTTTTAACTTCAGAATTGCGCGATGGGATTGGTTGATTATTTACCGTTTCATACTAATGTATGATGAAAGTCACAGCTTCTAGTCTTCTAAAGAGAATCTAAAATGTAGAAAGCAGATTTGGGGCGAAAAAAAATCACCATGCATAAGAAGATAGAAAGATAGAAGAAAGTACCATTCCAGAGAGATAGAGAAAAAAAAGTAGTACAGTCAATATAATCTGCAATCAGAGTACTAGTACAGAGTATTGCATTAGTAAACTTATTTTGCAAGAACTTGTACAATAGTGAGGACCCCCCCCCTGCCCCCAATATTAGATCATTCATATTTTTTTAATTTATAACTAATATTTTTAAGAATATAAATGGTTAAATGTCGACATGATCTTAATCTGATAAATTCATCAGTTTGCATCAACGACAATATTGCTATACTGGAATTACAATGATAATCAATGCAATGTAAATCCAATAAATGCTTGATTGGACTATTAATGGCTTTGCATCATAAATATACTTTATTTAAAGCCAGTACATTCAATATTAGGCGATTAATGGCTTTCCCTTACTCGTTAAAGTCAAATATTATTTTGGTTGCCCATTAGTTTAGCATTATAATCATCTACAATTTTTTTTTTTTTTTTTTTTTTTTTTTTTTAACTAATGAGTATGCAAATTTTTTGAATAAAATTAAATTTAACATTGATCTTTTTAAATAATTACTAAAAACTATCGAATCATTTAGATTACTAATTAGTTGCTTCTAGTTTTAGCGATGGCAATTAATGTTTATATGTCACCTCTACATACTGATAAACGCTACTCCTGGTTCTTCTGAAGAAAAAAATTATTTCTGCATAAATTATAATTATACTGCTGCTTTTATAAAATAAAATCCAGTGGTTCTAAAATAATGTAATAATAAATATCATATAAATGTAGTTTTAAAATTACTGATAAATTTTATTACATATCAAAATATTTGTACTAAATTTTAAAAACTCTAAGATTGAATATTTTTAAACTAAAAGCCTTCATAATAACTGTTAATAAAATTTACGACAAAATTATTTTTTAACTACACATCTGTTTTACAACAACTTTCAAAATTGGTAAGAATTGACTAAAATCCAATACAGTATCGACAAAATATAGACCTATATTTAGTTAGTCGTTTTAAACAATTAATCAAAAAAAAAATCATTAATATTAATTTCGCTAATTGCATTAAAGGTTATATTTTAGGATTTGACAATTCTTTCATTTTATTATTCTAGTATTTAAATAGATGTATCTATTTATTTATTTTACTAAAAATGTTAAGTGAGTGAGTGGACATTTTACGTCGCACTAGTACTACGTTATGGGAAATTGCCGACGGTCTAGGACACACTTCTAAGGGTGGCTGGAGACATGCCATCACAATTTCTAAAAATATTACGATATTTCCTTTCTATAATTATCTGCTTTACAAAGCAGAAAACTCATTTGACATGTATTTAGGTTATTTATTTAGTAACTTAAGGTGAAAGTTATTTAGTAACTTTTTAGTCGCCAACTTAAATCACTTGGAAAAATTTTATTCAGCGACGCATTTAATTTTGTTACATGTGTGTTTAAAAATGGCTATCTAAATTGAGTTATAAACAATTGTGATATTAACATTCAGAAAATTTTACGGATATATATTAGTCATACAAATTCTTCTTTCGCGTAAGTACTCTGAATACAGTTAACTAAAGAAAAATATCATCAAGACTAAGAGTATAGTATCAAATTATTAAAAAATAAAATATATAGATGTGCGCCATTTCATAAGATTATGAAATACCTTCATGGAAAGCTTCATAAAGAAATCTTGAATTCATATCTCTTTTCTGTGACGAAATCTGTCATGAGATTTATATATATATGCCACTTCAGAATCTTAACAAATCCTTTTCTGTTATAATGGTGATTGCAAAATCTTTCATGATATTTCTTTCATTTTCTGTCGTTAAAGAACGCATCTTATGTTTTTCGTCATAATATCGATGAAAATAAAATATGTAATGAATCCTTCAGGAGAAAGTTGTAATAATATCAACTAGTAAAAATTAATTTTAGTGTTCAAAATCGCTGGGTATTAATCAATCAAATGCAATCAGTTATCATCAATGTATTTTATCATAGAAAATCAGTAATTATTTATTTGGAAAAAAAAAATATAAGCAAGTTTTACATTAAGAACTCTTCAGATGTTCTCTCAAAGTGGGGTTTATGGCACACTTACAAAATCATATGGGAAAGTTTCACGCACTTGAATAGACGTTCTAGACTTTTAAAAATGCCTACCACTATACAATAAATGTAGTCCAACTTTACTTATGAATAATTTCTTATTTGATCACCATGCTTTCTGAAATGCTATATGACGTAAACTGGACACCAATTACGCCATTATTTTGTGTAACAACTATTCAATTTTGATAACCTGACTAAGAATGATGTAAACAATACAATGCAGACTCGAGTGATTTTTTTTTTCTTTCTTTTTTTGGTAAATATATTCCATTTCAGTAATTTTGATCCGAGAAAAATTTGACGTATCGAAAGCAGTCAACTATAAACTAAAATAGAAAAAATTTCAAGAATTTCTAGCGACTTGATTAAGTTTTTTTTTTTTTTTTTTTTTTTTTTTTTTAACACTTTTCTTATATATACATAAACGTGCGAGTTTAATTGAAAAAAAAATATATATATATATATATTGGCTGTAAAATTCTAAATTGCACTTTTAAAACTTTACACACAACGCATTAAATTTTATCTAAAGGACTCTTTACAAAAAAATACTTTCATAGTTTTACACACGTTTTTATGATGAATACATAAGCTCATTAAAGCAAGTTTAACGGGAAACAAACACGTTATCTCACATTTTACGATTTTTGTCAACTTCTAAAGAAATTTTTGTTTATTTAGTTATTCAAAAACTGCATTTTTAAGCATGGGTGCATTTTGAGTAAACGATAATAAATAATGAATTATGAAATGAGTAATGAATATGGAAAGAAAATTGTTTTCTTACAAATGCAAAAAGCAAAAGGCTAATTTCCATTCGATGTTACGTTCTGTTGCACTTTTCTAACAATAAAACTAATGCTAATATTATGTTCTTTAAAATATTCGCTTAAACTATAAAGTACGTCTGACCATTTCGCTGCTAAAGGACTACTTCCTTGAAATGAAATATTAATTGAAGAGTCAAATGTTACACATGAACCACAAAACTACACATTAAAAGTAACACACAACAGAGGCATTAGACAATACCTCGCTATACACACACACTATATCTTACAAAAATGTCGCACATCTAATCTATAACAAATTATAAAATGGGATGAAGAGAGAGGAAATGAAGATGATGAAAACTACGGGTAGAAAGATAAAATAAATGATCTAAATAAATAAAGTTTTAAAAATAGAAAGTGAAGAAATGAAAAACAGATGCTAATACATGCAAGTGTCGCCGTTGTGCTCGTGAGACAGGATCCCCCGCTTTTTTAAAATAATAATAATAATAATATAACTGTAATAATTGTAGCGGGGGATTCCAGTCTGTCTCTCGGCACTCACCCGCATTCCTTGAAATCGCGACAGGGCTCTCAGGGGTCGAAGTGCACGGAGTGTTCGCATAGTCTTGAAGGCTTGTATGTTTCCTCCCCCAATCTCCGAAGCTACTAGATTGATCACAGAGACCTACAATGTTAAGTTACAATTCAAGAATACATTATCGGTTGGAAAAACTCTCAAGAGAGGGGCATTTTTTAGTGTTGTCAAGCTGAAAACACGAACAGAGAGAGATAAAACTAGAGGGTTAATTATAGTCCAAAGCGAGTTTAAACGTTTTACAAATGCACAGAAAACATTTTATTATAAGAGTTAAAGGTGTTTATTAATAAACTGCAATGAAAATATTGCCTTGAATCTCTTAAAACCTAAAAAAAATTTACTGTGTTTAAAATACAAACATCTTTATGTCTAGCCTTTTTTCTGTCCTAGGTAGTAGACTTATCTTTTGGAAAGACATTCAAATATTCACAATAGCGTGTAATCATATACTTTAACAACTGCGTAATAACGGGGGGGAAAAATCAAAATCGACAGATCTGTCATTTTTTTCTCGAGAGTAATTTTATATTTAGGAATACAAAAAGAAAATTTCAACTATTCTTTTCCCCAGGGGGGAAAAAGGTTGCATTTACTTCCCCCCCCCCCCTTTTCAAGCAAAAGAGAAGATTATATTATTCGTTTAAAAATGCACAAAAAATATTGACAACAAAATTTTGCAATTAAACACTAAAAACTGTAGTGTATCTAAACTGTAGTGTAAAATACAACAGACATGCAAACCAGCATGCGTATGACAATAAATTTATACTATTAGGCATTTACAAAAGCACCACACAAAAAAGCTTTGAAACATTCATGTGTGTGTTCAAAATCAAAATTTGGAAAATAAATGCACATATAACTGTACTAGCTTTCCTTTCAGTTACGTAAGGATTTTATATATCAATATTTATTACAACCATTTAAAATGTACACTTTTGATTCTTGGAAGAAAAAAAAAACACAGAGATGTTAATTTTAATAAAAATAAAATTAATTTTCAATTATATCTTATTAGTTATAAGAAACATTCGTGTGAAGCTAAAATATTTAATTTTCTTTCCAGATATGAAATTAAATAATTTTTTTTGTTCGTAAGTTACATGACTATATTAGCATGTATATTTATTTATATTCAAATTTTTGCAATATTATTTTCCTGAAAGACATTTTAAAAAAATGTATGTCTTTCTTTTTTTTTTTTTTAATTCAGTTTCATTATGAACATTACACAAACGTTTAAACACGCTTTGTAGGCATCACCATCCTGAATTATATACTTACTCAGGTCATTTTCCTTGATGTAATTATTAAATATCAAAACATAATTATGTATGTGCATATATAATAACTATTACTGTGTAATAATAATAAGGAAGAGATGGGAAGGGTATACTATATGGGAAGGAAGATTTTGGATTATTGTACGGCTTTTTTCATGGAAATTCTAGAACTATTTAGGAAAGCTTGTGTTACCAGGAAAAAAGGAAATGTGGATTTATGCATAAAAAAATCTCTTGAGGTCATAAAAATATAATTTACACGTGTAACTATAGATAAAAGTACATGTAACACTATTAATTTACAACTTTATTTAATTGTAAATAAACATATTTATTTAGATATCAGCTACGAATAAACAATGCACAGCAAAGCACATCAAGAGATTTTCATTGCAACCAAACAGAAGGATCATGCGCGCTAAACTATTTGTTAATGAAGAGAAAAGAAAAAATATATATTCTCATAAAGCAGTGGAAATTATGTTAATTTTAACTTCATCTAGCAGATTAATTACAGGAAGTTGTTTCCATCTATCCATTCCATCCAAGATGCTGTGAGATGGTGGAATTCGGTCACTACACTGATAAAGGACAATCACAACAGCAAACAAAACATTGCCAAACATCAAGCCCGTTCCCTTCGACAGAGCACAAGATAAAAACTGCAATTATTTTGTAAAAGAAAAAAAAAAAAAGTTTTCGTTTGCCGCGAATTCAAAAATAAAAGACCAAAAGTAAAAATCATTTTCCCAATTACAAATTCTACAAAAAAAAAAAAAAAAAAAAAAAAAAATCAGCGATATATTTTATATTTTTTCTAAACTAATATGATCGCGATAGGCAAAACATATTTTATCCATACCTGCCAACATGCTAATTAATATTCTGTAGTCCTGTAACCACCGCCTTCTTTTCCACACCAATCATTCCCCCCCCCCCCTCCCAGTATTTTTCTTCTAATTTAGTCGTAATTAAATTTGGAGAAAATTATTTTAAAAATTCAGTGGTGTGGGAAAAAGAGGCGGTTCTAACAGTACTACGGAATATTGATTAGAATGCTGGCAGGTACGATTTTATCTAAAATATTTTTAACGCTTTTCTCAATTTTTATTGAAGTGAGTGAAAAGGAAAAAAAGTTAGTAATACTTTTAGCGTTTTTTTTTTTTTTTTTTTTTCAAATAAGATCGTGATTAACAGGATAAAAAGTTTTCTCAATAATAATTTTTACATTGTTTACTCAATTATAATTGTGACGATCAAGAAAGAGTTTGATTCAAACTAAACAGGGGGTGTTTCGATATATCCTTCTCCTATGTGAAATCTACTGCTGGATTACAACCATATTTTGGACACGTAGTCGCCAATGTATACGGTTTTGATTTCTAGAAAAGTTTATATTTCGGACGATAGGGAAGAAAATGCAATTCTAGTAATTTACATAAAAATTTACACATGTATTTTTCCTTTTTTGATTATGAGATATTTATATGTATGAAATTTTAAAATATCATCCAAGATTTTCCAGACTGTTGAATAAGGAATATCTAATTCCTGAAACCTTGCACGTGTTCTACTGTTACCATGTGCATTTGATTCTTCTTCAACAGCAGTTGGAATTTCTTTAGCTCTCTGTATTTCTGATATCATAGCCCCCTCCAGGCTTCAGTGTAAGTTTCTTCGAAAATCATTTACCTATTGAAATGCCTTGCTAACAGCGAAACCATTGTCCAACTTAGTAAAATGGGTGTCATAATCACTCTCATTGCTCAATGAAAATCTTTTTTTGCGCAATCTTTATATCCCCCCCCCCCCAAAAAAAAAAAACGAAATATGTTTTATGCAAATTAACAGAAACACAGTTTAAGTTTATTCGCTATTGATCGAATGTGAAAAATATGAATATTTTTCTCTTCTTTTTTAGAAATCAAAATCGCATATTCCAGAGACTATGTGTAAAAAAAAAATAGTTGAGATATAACCAGCAGTTTTTGCATATGAGGTACTTAACCCCCCCCCCCCCCCCCCCGTTCAAGTAAATTAACATTTTAGAAAAAAATATTAATAATTATGGGAAAGATCAGTAAAAGTTAGAAGTAAATTACTTTCTTAATTATAATTAGAAATTATAATTGACTTGTCATTTTTTCCCCATATGAAAAATTTTTAAATTTAAATCTATAAAGTACCTGTTGTGACGGTTTATCAGTATGATCTAACTGTTTTGTACCATGTAGTTGAATTATATATTGTTATAACATATAAAGCTACAAGCTACATATTTTGTGAAGTCTATTTATTGTCTTTGTTGTAAATTTTATTATTGCTATGTCTAGCTCCACATCAATATTTATCGTTATCTACTTAAAAAAATAAAATAAGAAAATGCGAAAATCTATTCCTTAAATATTTTCCAAGATATACGTTTTATAGATTCCGTTTCTAATGATTGCATTTATTTTTCCGAGATCCATCAACACAAGTATCCAAATTTACAAGCAAACACCTACTCTCTATAAGAAGATTTCGTTATTATTTATATTTTATTAATAAATGCATTGTTGGCAATTTTATTATAACAAATATTCTAATCTACCGCAAAGATAAATGCAATATGTTTCGCGAGGATAAGATTTGATATAAAACATACTTGTTGTTTCATTAACAGGATATATACAATAAAATGCTCAGCGAAAATAAATAAATAAAAATAAACAGTAAATAAATATTTATAAACAAAGCCTTTTTTCTTTTTCTACCAAACATTTTAAGGAAAGACTGAGATGGAAAAGAAAAGAAAAAAAAAAAAACTTTTAAAAACTTCTTGTGCTCCGGCGATAAGAAAACGGCATGGGAAGGATTGAGGGATGAAACATCACAGAATTGCAGAAACATTTTCACTGGCTGAGGACAGATAGATAGATAGATAGGTGTTTGACTATCAGCCATTTTCACATATTCATTTTTTACTTACTCTCATCCCCTCCAGGCGCGACATTGCCCGAAGGGGGCGCAGCGCCCTCAGCGTTCTCATGGTTTTAAAGGCGGGGATGTTTCCATAGCCCATTAAGCCCACAGATAGATTAAATATGGAAACCTAAGGAGGATGGTATAGTTGAAGAAGGTGGTAGGCAGGAAGGAATTTGACGAAGAAGCAGCCGGAAAACAAAAAAAGGAGAGGGGTTAGTTAACAAATGACATGATGCACAATCATTTTTTTTTTTTTTTTTTTTATCCAATCTGAATGCCCGTACAAAATTACTTTTCTCCCAGTTTCCATAATACACATGAATACAATCACCATGATGCTTTGAAAACAACAGCAGCGACAAAGCAAATTAATATCATACATTGAAAAACGACATACCAATGCCAATAGATGAATTTACGAAGAGAATTTCATGCACAACAAGAAATCATGCAGTTTTTTCATCCAGATTATACAATCGTCGTAACTCTTGTAAAATTGTATTTTGATTCGAAGGAAAAAAATATATTGTGTTCTCAAACTATCACAAGTGAATTCTTCTAGATTTAAACGAAATTATCAAGGAATGATTTTTTTTTTACTTAGATGTTTAGGGGGTATTCATTTTGGTCTACAAATTAAGACAAAATTCATATATTCTAAAATTAAGGGAACGTGATAATTTCACTGTTCTACTAGCCGTTGCTTGCCAAAACTTTTTTAATAATTCACTAAGTAGCTAATAAATATTATGAATTTAAAGATTATGAACAACACAGACTAACAACACAAACCACGACAGTTAGACCATCCAACATTAAAACAGCGTAAAAAAAACACATTCCAAACATGCAGATAAAACTTATATTAAACTGTTTTGTCTTTATTCTATTACCACAAATACTTAGTAAATTTTTATATTTTAATTTTTATTATTAGTAGTAGTACTAGTAGTATGTGATACTCTCTGGGATATTAAAACCCTATTTTTTATACCGAAAGAAATAGGTTCCACTGCGGAATCTCTAGACTCCGCCTATTTTATCTACCGAAAAAAAAAGAAAATAATTTCTTTAAAAATAATTTTAAAACTGAAATTTTTAAAGAAAAGGCCATTAATATATCGGGAAAAAATATATATTAGAAGAATTTTAGAAAAAGAATAAAAAATTTATTTTATTTTCCTTACTTTTAATGTTATACTTATCTTCAGTAGAAAGTGCAAAAAAATATGCAGAACTATTTCTACAGACAATATAACGTAAGTAAAATTAATTTTATGACAGAATTTAATACTTTATTTTTAAATATATAATAAAAGGCACCTTTAGGTTACTAAAAATTGAAATGGGTTACAGTTTGATATATATATAATACATCTCATTTAAAATTTCATATGTTGATATTTTCATCTATCTTTCATTTGCTGAGTGTTGTAAAGGAATTAAATTATTCAAATTATATATATATATATATATATATATATATATATTTGAGTTAAAATTTGTTTGGTATAAACACATTTAATTTCTTTTTAAACATTATACAATTTTCAAAATTATTATTTGTTACTTTTTAAATCTAAAAATTCAAATATTAAATGAAATAGGTGTTACTTATTGACACAAAGTACGGCAAAGAACTATATTTTTAAAACTTTTATTGGATACATTAACAACTTCTTTCGGAAATACTTAGCGCCAAAATAAGGCGAAAAAGCATGAGTGGGATCTTCAATTTTACACTGTTTTATTAACGGTTTGTTGTCAAATATTTTGTAAAAGAAAATAAGTTAGAAACCTAGATTTTTCATTTTAATCTGATCTAATGATATTCCGATTTTTCCCTTTTTAACATAGATGAACATAAGATGAAATTTAGTGATTTTCAGATGAACTTTTCTTTTTCGAAAAAATCAAACGTACAATCACTAATGCAAAATGAAGAAATTGAAACACGACGTGCAAACAAAAGCTTCAGTCCATTTATTTTTTTTTGCGTCGAAATGGGGATAAGTTTTAATATGTCTGATGGAGTCCCTATCAATTCATCTAAAAAATAGTCTAATGGTTAGTTAACGCCCTAACTAATCATTAGACTGGAGTCATTTTCTATACACATTGATAGGTGCACCATTAAATGCACTGAAACCACTGCTATCCCCATTTTGCAAAAGATGGACTGGAGCCCTTTCTGCACGCACTGATTCAATTGATCGAACTGCTAAAATATAAATTTTATATTATGTCAAACTTAACTTTTTATATTGTTTTTCAACTGGTTACCTGATGTTATTAAATTGTACATTCCACCAAATGCAAGAACTGTTGAATTTTATGGTGCTTGGTTACAAAGTTTTTCGCTTTCAATAATCAACACTAGCTTTTTAGTGCATTTTATAAGGACAGATATGCATGTTCCAATATAGGAAATACTGCACCAAACAAATTAAAAAACGAGAAAAGCTTTTCTTAAATTAAAAACAACTTTAAAAAAAATAATAATAATAAAAGGCTTTAAAAAAATACATCGAAAAAAAAAAAAAAAAGAACATTGGGCTTCCAGCCAGACAGCTATTATTTAAAAATCCCATTAAGACAAATGATAAAAATAAATGAAACATAAGAAAAATCAGATTATAAAACTTCTTAAAAATTGGTTAGTTCATAATGATGCTTCATTATAAAAAAGCTTGTCGTCAGTTTTGGTGCTGGTGATTTAATAAAATATCTGTACAAATAGCGCAGGCAAGGACAAACAGTTAGAAGAGAACAAATGGTAAGTAAACTGAAACCATATATCATACTCGAGTAACTAGTAATTCATTCGAATTCTGTAATGAGTTTAATAATAATAAAAATAGTTTTAAAAAAACCTTTCCCAATAATCCTCAGAGTGCAGGAATACATGTATGAAAGGATAAAAAGAATCAAAATTTTAAACTAATATTAAGTGATGACTTAATATTAATAGCTCAGAATAACTTTTAAATTTACGAATAACTTAATGAGAATTCTGTTCTGCCCATGTAAAATCAGTTTTTCAGCAAAGCACGTCGTAACGCGGGAGTCAGATTTAAGAACAAGTTTTTAAATAAAGATTATGCAATCATTAAATTTAGCGGCAAACAAATTACAGAATACTTAATCCCAGATGTCCGGATCAACCAATGATAAAATGTAGGCGGGGTCTAGCTCAGCTAGTTACCTAGTAAGAATTCATATGAGAAATGAACCATATTTAAGCTGGAACACACGAGAATTCGTGGCTTTTTCCGATATTCACTTGTCAAATATACTCACGTTTAATTAATACTTCATCATGTAAATCTAACTAGACTCGCGGTCCTCCGGGGTCCCGCGGCTATCTATCTATCTATATATATATATATATATATATATATATATATATATATAGTAAAGCAAAATACAGGAGTGAAACTATCTAACACGCTAAAACCCTGAAAAATGCTACTTGGCTGTAGAATGCATTACGAGAAGAGATTATATTAAATTTTATATTTATATTTAGATCTGTAATAAGTGAAATTCAGAGATATCTTAATACATTGTAAAATAAATTAAAGAATTAAAAAAAAAAAAAAAAAAAAAACTATCAAAACAAAACAATAACCATAAAATTCAGAGAAAGCAAAATTTAAAAAACACTAAATTTAGGTGTAGTCCCTGAAAAATGTCCCCTCTGAAAATATAAAAAATATTATTATTTTGAATAAACTAAAATCATCGTGCAAAGCTCGCCTTAATGAGGGTACTTATGGGAAATCTATAACTATGTCTATCTTACTTTTTCTGATTATATATTATATTATATAGAGAAAGTCATTCAGATCAAGAAAATAACAGAGCGAAATCGCTTCGTCACTCCACAGAAAATTTCCCAAAGAATTTCGTGATAGTTGCAAGATTTCTTAAACGGTAAATAAATAAATAAATCTTAAGAAATGTTAAAATTAATTTATTCTACTATCATAAAATTATTTTCAAATTAGTTTTTAAAAGAGAAAAAGAGAGTTTTAAGAAAAAATTACCGCCTGTGGAAAGAACATCAACGAAGTCGAGCTTTATATGCTCATAGTCAAATGTCGAAGTCATAAGCCATTAATTTACAAAGAAAAACAAATAGAAACATATATCTTCTAATGAAATACTTGTAAAAGTTTTTTATTTTTTCTTATGACTTTTACGCTGTAGGTTCGTTAAAATGAGGCTTAGAAAAATTACGTCTAGTATTACAGATTTCGTGATATGTGGACTAAAGTCGATTGCCTACATGTAGAACTTAAGCCTGAGCGGGATGCCCATCATGGCGATCTTTAAAGCGTGGCACGTTCCAAGAAAAACTACAGAAAACTATGATCAGTTAGGTCGAAAACCATGACCTACATTCAATCCTCTCACTTAACAACTATCAGCTTTAAGATCAAAAGAACAGGGTCGAAAACACTGATAAAGTTTTAGTCAAACGACACAGAAGAATTCTGGAAAACAAACAAAGTAGATTGGGTTGAAATTGACATGATAGAGGTTAAAAAAAGGTTTACTATCTTAGATGATTCGAGACAGGGTTGTAGTCAAGAATTAAAGTTATCAGATAAAAGCAATTCTCTACGAAAAATACAAACTGTTTAAAAAAAAAAAAAAAAAAAAAAAAAAAAAAAAAAACTAAATCATTTCAATAAAATGGGAATGACCTTATGTATTTTATTATTATCATCAATATTATTATTTATTTGTTTATTTATTTTATTTATTTATTTATTTTTTTTCAGTTAGACCCCCCCCCCCCCCCCCAAAAAGAGCATCTGAACTTTCCAGTTTTTGAAGTAAAATTTTTCTTTAAACAAGATTTAAAAATGATTTGTTTATTTATTTGATTTTTAATAAAAATGTCCGCCTTCAAAAACAAATACTTATATTTCTTCGGGGCTTCTTTTTTAAAAAACAAATCTCCCTACCATCAGGTATATTATAACTAAAGTAACTTCTTAGCAAATTTTAATGAATCGTACTTCAAAACAATAGCAGAACACTTTAATAGTATATATATATATATATATATATATATATATATATATATATATATATATGTATACATATTAATTTGAATTGTCCGTCAAGACAAATGTGCGTAAAAAATCTAATAATAAATACATTTTGGAATAAGCAATGGAATTCAAACTTTAGATTCTAGAACTTGAAACAGGGGGAAAAAAAGTTGTTTTAAAAATTAAAAAAAAAATAGCTTGTATGAGGCTGAAAGATAATAATACTTCGAAACAATAGATTGAACTTTCACTAATGCATTCTATGAAATATGCTTACAAAACAATGTTAAAAAAAATAAATAAATAAATAAATAAAAGATTCACATTTGGCATGAAATTAAAAAATATCTGCTGTTGTTTTTAGTTAACAGAAAGGATTTTTTTTTTTTTTTTTTTTTTTTTTAAGTATGAATTTCAGTTTAGATATATAAATTTTTTCAATATTGAATATCAGAAAACAGGGAGAAAAATGTATTTGCATGGGCAAACAAATCACAGAATCACTAACTACACAACTGATAAAAATGAGGAAGTAACTAATCTACAAGTTATATAACGTTACATAACTATTATAAGTAAACAAAAAAAAAAAAAAAAATGAAATTCGTGTCAACTTTTTTTTTTTTTTTTTTTTTCTTTAATAGAACGGTAAGATTATATTAATTTTAAGTAAGTTAAAAGTAAGCTTATTCACGAACAACTGACATTTAATAATACATTTTTGCGTTAATTTAAAATATTTTAGAAATTTATATAATATAAAGAGGATGTGATTTTTTTTTTTTTTTTTTTTTTTTTTTCAGTAAATATATACATATATATATATAGAGAGAGAGAAACTGAAAATTCACATTATTCTCTAATCTCAAAAATTATTTTATTTTACTTACTTATGTATTTATTTATATATTTATTCATATTTATTTATTTATTTACATACATAAATTAATTATTTTTTAGAACATTAGAACAACATTAATAAATTTTATTTATTTATTTATTTTTAAGGGGGAAAAACTAAAGTTTTCATCCATGAAATAAAACCGATTATTTATTTATTTATTTACTTACTTAAATACGATACATTTTAAAAGAAATGCAGATAAAAGAATAAACACCTAACAAAAAGAGTTAATTTAAATTTAAAACATAAGTCTGACAAATTATATATACATACGTATGTTTTTTACAAAATACCGAAATAGATAGAAGTAATTAATTTTATTATTTTTACTAAAATTTTTAAAAGAGTAAGAAATGTACTAACAGTCGCTTATTATTATTATTATTATTATTATTATTTTAATTTTGCTTTTAAAGAAATATTGTAGTTATAATATTTTTTTTTTATCTTTCTTAAGATGACTGAAAAACATACCGGAAAACACACATATATTTCATTTACAAATAAAACAAAGAGACTAACTTACCAACACTATTACGAAATCTAGCCAACACCACGCATTCGTGAAGTATTTTCTAAAACCAAGAGCTAACCATTTTAATAACATCTCAAAGAAAAAAAGGACGGTAAAAACTTTGTCCATGTACGTTAGTATCATTTTTAATGTAGGTCTGTTTTTAATGTCTACATCCTCTGCTGCCTAAAAAAAGAAAATAAATAAATAAATACTTTAATAGTGGAATATTATAAATGTTTAACTCTATAAATCAGACATACATTTAAAAATGAAAAAAAAAAAAAAAAAAAGCTTAATTTTTAACTTAACCAGTGAGAGATAGGTTAACTATTTTTCTTTTATATCTAAGTATAAAAAAAGACTACTAAGATAGACTGATTTTTTTTTTATTAAAATTGTCTAACCGTCATGAACCTATTCAAGTCAGTTCTATTCACCAGGTCATAAAGATGCGAATCCGTCAAGATCCAGTAGCTACGCACACAAAAATCTTTGATTCGGTCCTGTACAGTGAAAACAAGCAAGAAAGTTCGGTTATGGTATCTGAGTTGGAATACATGACAGGTTCACTATGAATGACTTTAGACAATTTAACCTGAATATGTCATACCCACTATTGGTTGTACTAGATTGACATCAAGACACTAAAGAAGTAAGGCATACCAAGCATATGTCGTGTGTGCTTTAAGCCTAGCTAGCGTTCAAAGCATTATAGGATTTTACAACCAGTGTGTTCGGAGTGAACAAACAGTTAATCCATGTGCTCATGTCTCTTCAGTGATATGGTACCTTAAATATTTTCGAACACTGATTCACATACCAGTGCTATCTGCGTTTTTGAACCGTCATTTTCCGGACAACCTGCTGCTTGGCGGGTCGGATGATGATGAAGAAAAGGGGAATGTTGAAACTGTTCTACAAATACTAAAGGTGGAGGAGCACACTTGAGGCTCCTATGAAATGATCGCATGTGTGGGATAGACGCAACTTATTTATGTTTTACATCCCATTTGCGTCGCAACTAAATGTTTCCTCACAAACTGCTTTATACCCTTGGAAAGATTACGGGCGATCTATCTAAAAACATCAATGGTTGTAAGGCTGTAACATGATATTATGACATTGTAATTATCTTCAACCTATTTCGAATAAACAAAATCCTCGGTACATATATTCTCATTGAACTCTGGACCCAATTTTACACATGTACCTATCATCCTATGGAGCAGAAATGAAGTATCTCAAAGTCTAATTTCATCCACCAAAAGATGGCGCTTATCCTCTTATATACCATTTCCTCTAGAAATCACGATAGTCTCTTTTCAAAAAATAAAAATATAGACTTGATACTTTTTTTATATAAATTAAATTTACAATAAAATATTTTTTATGGATTTTACTCTTATAGATCATTATGGCTGTACACCAAAATTACCAAATATTTCTATAATTAACTAATTTAAATATAACATCATTGCAGTGACTTTTTAAGTTTTAATTCGTTAATGCAAAAGGGTATTGCAGGTTAAGCATATGAAAACTGCACCAGCGTCGAATGAAGAGTTCTTCCCTTCTATTTATCGTTCTTTATCTGAACTGAAACATCTTTTGCACACAATTTTAGACTTCTACCCTCAACGATTAGGGAGTAATGGGGGTGGCAACCTAAAACGTTAATTTTTTTTTTTTTTTTTTTTTTTTTTTTTTAACTATTCAAGATATGTTATCGAGGTTGGAACTATTTATAAATGTTTATGAAGTACATAATATATATTTTTCAGAATTTTCACTCGATTTTAAATGGTAGAAAATGATAAGTATATTTTTGATGGTCGATTTTTTATACTGACACCTACCAAAAAAATACAGTTTATTTGTTTATTAGCTATTACATATAAAAATTACAGAAGTGTCAAATTGCGGAAACGCAGTGAAAAAAATAATCTTTAAAAACTACTTAATAAATAAACAATGCGAGGAAATATAAAAATGCTCTATTAACATTTGTTATTAAAACGTAAGAATTAGCAATTAAAAAAAAAATATATTCTATTTGATTATTATCAGGGATCTTACATCTCCCCTCTTTTCTCAAGACATTTTTAGGAACGAGAAATTTCCGTAATTTTTGCTACCTTTATTTTTATATAATAGCCTCTACCTTGTTTAATCACATCATAACACTACAAAAATAATGATATAAAAATTTCTACATTAAAATAGCATAGATGACAAAATTTAATTTATTCCGGAATATTTTTTGGCCCCGCCTTTTATCCATACCACTTATTTTTTAAGGATAAACTTGTCTGATTTTATCGAAGTTATATATTTGACAAAATATTTCTATAAATAAAATGGTGCTAAATAAAGGCGGGGCTAAAAATATTTCGGAATAAATCAAAATATTGGCATCTATAAAAATAGTAATAGCAAAAAAAAAAAAAAAAAAGGCTGGAGTTTCCCCCCATTTAGCAGCAATATTTTACTATTTGTCAAATGGTCGATGCAAATCAAAAATTGTAAAACCAGCTGAAATATTGACTTCAATATTTGATAAAACTAGTGAAACTATCACTACTGAAGAAAATAGTGATGATGATTAAATCTTGATTGAAAAGATTCTTTTTTGTAATCTATCTTTGCTTTTTATAATTGATTCTATAAACATAAATTATACGGATACCTGTATTGGATTTCATTTTTTAAACTATGGTCTACTTATTTGACACTTTTGTTATTTTTGTATGTAATAGCAATCTAATAAAGAATCAAACTTTAATTTTTGGTAGGTGTCACTTCGGTGGATATATACTATAAAACATCGTCCACCAAAATATACGTCATCTTTCTCAGATTTAAATCGAGCAAAAATTTTGAAAAAAAAAATATATATATATATATATAATATATATCATTCACAAACATTCATAAACAGTTTCAACCTCGATAAGATATCCTTTTTCGAACCATTTTATTTACAGAAAAATTTTCTCCAATATTATAACTTCCATTTCATCCTTAAAAAAATAAATGGTATGGAAAAAAGGCGGGGCCAAAAATACCCCGGAATAAATTAAAAAGCTAGCATCTATAATATTTTCATACAGAAATCTTTATGTCAGTATTTTCATAGTAATATGTCGTGATTAAACAGGATAGAGACTAGTGTATAAAAATAAAGTAGAAAAAATTAAGGAAATTTCTTATCCCTAAAAGTATCTTGAAAAAAAAAAAAAAAAAAAGGCGAGATGTAAGATCCCTGACAACAATTAAATAGATTATTTTTTTATTGCAAATTGGTACTTTTTAATAACAAATGTTAATAGAGCATTTTTATATTTGCCTGCATTGCTTATTTATTAATATTAAGTGGTTTTTAAAAATAAATATTATATCATTGGTATTATTCAGGGATGCAAGAGTTTCCGTCTCAGGACAGAAAACTTACACCAGCGTATTTTTATCAATAATTTATATCATATTTGTGATTTATTTATTGCGATTGATCATAATAGAAATTATTGATAACGAATGCTGGTGTGAGTCTTTTATTTTGAGGGTAAAAACTTTTGCACCCTTGTATTATTATTAAGTGATTTTTATTTTTTTTCGCTACGTTTCCGCAATTTGTCACTTCTGTAATTTTTATATGTAACAGCTAACTAATAAACAAATAAACTGTATTTTTTTGGTAGGTGTCACGTTGGTGGATAGTATAAAAAATCGCCCATCAAAAATATACTTATCATTTTCTACCGTTTAAAATCGAGAGAAAATTCTGCAAAAAATATATATTATGTACTTCATAAACATTTATAAATAGTTTCAACCTCAATAACATATCTTGAATAGTTTTTAAAAAAATTGAATTTAACGTTTTAGGTTGCCACTCCCATTACTCCCTAATTGTTGAGGGTAGAAGTCTAAAATTGTGTGTAAAAGATGTTTCAGATAAAGAACAATAAATAGAAGGCAAGAACTCTTCATTCGACGCTGGTGCAATTTTCATATGCTTAACCTGCAATACCCTTTCTGTCAATAAAGAAAATAAGTTATACAACAACTGTTTTTGCTACTGGGTATGCGTATATATTTCTACGTTATATTAAATCAAAAATTCCTCATGTATACCACTTAAATTGCAAACATTATTGATGTTACAAAATAACTGTTTTTTTTTTTTTTTCTTTTGAGACGATTTGATGAGTATAATATTCCTTTGTAGTAACATGAACATAACATTCTGATCTACATGTACAAACGCAATTTGTTATTATTATTATAGCATATGATTCTAGAATCCCTGAGATCCCTGAGTGATGGAAGACAATTGGAGCAAATCCTTTCAAAAAAGACATTTCTTGTCTCCTCACTCGTTTGAAACCTGCCCCTTCTTCTTTTCTTTCTTTCTTACTTTTTTCTTTTTCTGCCCCGTACGTGGCAATTTTCATGCCTGATAAATGTAAACTACCGCTTTTATTTAGGTGCCTTTACGCCATATGCCCTTGTTCTCACAGGGATGCTTGTAAGAAAAAATAAATTGTAGATTTTGACAAAGAACAGAATTCAAGTATAGTTAAACTGTCTTGAGAAGACCATACGGCAGACAAAAAAGTAACTAAAGTTCTTCAGACACTTAAAGTGTTATTCCTTACCAAATTGGCTTAGAGTCTTAAGACAAAATTAAAGTATAGAGTAATGAAAATTGCACTTACGAGGGCTAAACTACTAATCATAATCATAGTGATGATGATGGTTTCAAAGTATTTGTCTTCTATTAGTATGAAAGTCTTAGCTCGAAGCTCTTTCCACTGTTGCCAAAAGTCCGGATTATATTCCTCTGCACAGCAGGGAATTTTCCGGTAACATAAGTCTGGACAGCAGTCTGCTGGATCTTCTGCTATGATGATGTCAGCAGTTGTTGTCTCCAGTTTGTCGCTGTCCACATCGCCATCGGTCTGAGGGTTGATATCAGTGCCCGTCATTACATCTGAAAAGTTCAAAAGATAAGTTGAAAACAACGTAATTATTATTTTTTTTTTCTTCAAACTAAAAATTCAAAACTAAGAAAGAGACACATAGAATATATATATACATGAAACATAATTTTTAACTTAAATTAAAATTTCCCTATTTAAATCTCCAGTCCAACTTTAAATCTTACATTGCTCTCGCATTCTATTTTTCCCACATGACATATTTTTTAATGCTGAAATGATTGTAATGATCAAGTTTCAAAATGAATCTTGTAAGCTAAGCATAACATATACTTATTTATTTTTATATAAAAAATAATCTTTTATATATATAGATCTGCAAATTATATGCTAATTTATCTGTAATAGTGTTAGGCCCCGCCTTTTTTTCACACCAGTATATTTATGGAGTAATAGTCTTCTTATTTAATTGTGAGTACATATTGCTGAATATTACTTTATAAATTTACTGGTGTGAAAATAAAAGGTCAGAGCCTAACGGTATTACGGATAAATTAGCATAATTGGCAGGTTTATATATAGGTGGTCATTAGTTATAGCATAAATGCCAACATTTTAATTTATTCCGGATTATTTTTAGCCCCGCCTTTATTTCATACCACTTATTGAGTAAGTTTTTCTAATTTTATCAAACTTATATATTGGAGAAATTTTTTCTAAAAATAAAGTGGTGTGAAATAAAGGCGGAGCTAAAAATACTATGGAATAAATTAAAATGTTGGCATCTAATTATAGGCCCAGCTATCAATCAATGACCCAAACTATTTTAATATCCTGCCCTTGGTATCTAATGGTGATTTATGGAGATTGTAGCGTAAAATTCGATGATACTACTTGGACAGAGAAGTTTTACGAAATTCTATCTTCTAACAATTGATAATAAAATTATCGTTCTGCGGCTATGCTAACTCCCTGCTCCTTACAGGATTTCGCTTTCTGGGTGTTCTACGGTCGGGCATATGCTGTGAATCCTAAGCTATTTCTGTCTCAATAACAGTTTTTGTTATTAATTGAATCCACCAAGCTCGATCACTATTGTTTTAAGAAATATGGAATAATATCGGCCACAACTTTAAACATTCTGTTAATACTACATCTAATATATACAGCTCAAGTTACTTTTATAAACAAATATTCGATGTATAGCAAATTACTTCCACATTCAAAATAAAAAATAAAAAATAAAAAAGGTTTTCATTCTCACTGCATTCAAAGAAATTTTTGAAAAACTTTCTAGGTATAAAATATGAATAAGCGTGATAATGTATGTTCTATCTGTAGTTTTGGGATTCAAAGAACAAAAATAAACACATTTTTACAGATAGAATCTAGTAGTCTACATCAAAACATTCATGTGGTGTTCATTTGATAATTAATAACAGTGAGAGAAAAATGTATATATATAAATTCTATCAGAATATTGATATACAAATGTATAAATTTTAAATAAAATGATTATTGAAGTTTATTATTAAGTGTATAGACAAATGGTAAAGCAAAATACCAGTGAATGTTCATGAAGAGGTTCGTATATGTGGATTTCAGAAAGTTTAGCTTTTATAATTCCTGATTTTCAATTCTATAATATTTAGTTTTAGGCAATAAAGAAATTTAATCGAAACGTAAAAATCTATATTACCTTCGCCCAGATCTTCTTTACTGGCGTCTTTTTTCTCGTCGTCCGATCCATAAACGGAGGAACGGCTGGTCTCTTTGGACGGTTTCTCAAGAATGACACCAGTCTTGTCCTTATAGTCGTTGAACGACTTATTACTCAAGTTGTCCTCATCCTTCTGCGGATGGACTTTGTTCCCAAATATTTCCTTCTCCTGCATAAACAACTTCTGTTAATCGGTTAGATGAAAGCGGTAAAAGGGAAATGACACACATGTCATACAGTTTGTATGTAAAGAAAAATTACTTATGCAGAGCTGTCAACCTAATCAGGCAAATCGTTAATACCGCCCCTTTTTCTACACCACTTAATTTTTCGAGTATTTGTTTTCTTCATTCATCGTAAATATATTTGAAGAGAATTACTCTAAAAATTAAGTGGAGTAGGAAAAGGGGCGGTACTAACAATTTGCCGGATTTGGTTGGCAGCTCTGCTTATGATAAAACAGTTGCAAATGCATAGCTGCTAGACACTCCAATTTATTTTTATTTTTGAGCATTTAACATCAATAATAGTTCTGGTGATCAAACATAATTCAAAATTAGTGACATCGGATCTTCTTTTTTAAAAAGAGGAAAGCCAGCAACTATGCAATTATGACAGAAAAATCAAAGTTGGAAACAGGTTTTGTACAGATTTTTGCTCAGACAAAATCTTTTTACTTTCTTCTATATGTAATATAGAGAAAGTATTGGATTCGCGAAAATTTTCGACCTCCGTTTTTTGACGGATCTACACGTTTTGGGGTGTCCTGAACACGAATTGATAGTTTTTAAAAAATGTCTGTCTGTCTGTCTGTCTGTCTGTCTGTCTGTCTGTCTGTCTGTCTGTGGTTTAGTGTTTTCACCGTATCTCACGAACCAATGAATGAAATTCAACCAAACTTGATATATAGTTGGACCCTGGCGGGGCATTGTGCTGATTAGATTTTGGGATCAATAGCCCATCAGGTGGCGCTGTGATCGCATTTTATGTAAATTTTTAACATGGCAGTATAGGACAAATTTTCGTATTTTTCACCGTATCTCACGAACTAATGAATGAAATTCAACCAAACTTGGTATATAGTTGGAACCTGACGGGGCATGGTGCTGATTAGATTTGGGGATCAATCGTCCAGCAGGTGGCGCTGTGATCGCAAAATTTCGTATGTCACACCGTATCTCACGAACCGATGAATGAAATTGAACCAAACTTGGTGTATAGTTGGACCCTGACATAAACTGGTGCTGATTAGATTTTGGGATCAATCGCTCAATAGGTGGCGTTGTGATCGCATTTTATGCAAATTTTTAACATGGCAGCATAGGACAAATTTCCGTATAAATGGGCATAAAGAGAGTTATTTTACACTTGCGATTGTAAAATTAATATGAGTTATTGATAATAGTAGTAGTTAGCTAGGAAAAAAATTTTGTGCATGGGGGGGCATCGGTTCCCCCCCCACCGGGGGGGAAGTTCCCACCCGGGGGGGCAAAATTTCAAGATGGGTATCTTTCGAAAGATCTCGTCAATACCTTTAAAACGAATGGTTAAACGATAAATCTGTGATAATTTAAACCAAAGTTATCGATTTTTTTTACTTTTAACAAAAAAAAACTTAGAAAAATATCGCTTTTTTTTTTTTTTTTTTTTTTTAACGAAATTTAACCAAACTTGGTATTTAGTTGGTCCCCGACATAAACTGGTGCTGATTATGTTTGGGGATCAATAGCTCAACAGGTGGCGCTGTGATAGCATTTTATCTAAATTTTTAACATGGCAGCATAGGACAAAAATTCGTATACATGTGCATAATTAGAGTTGTTTTAAACTTGTGATTGTAAAATTAATATGAATTATTGATAATAGTAGTATGTAACTAGGAAAAAAAATTTCTGCATGGGGGGGCATCGCTTCCCCCCCCTAGGGGAAAAATACCCCCCCAGGGGGGGTAAATTTTCACATTGGGTATCTTTCGAAAGATCAGGTTGATAATAGTAGTAGTTAACTAGGAAAAAATTTTTGTGCATGTGGGGGCATCGGTTGCCCCCCCACCGGGGGGGGAAGTTCCCACCCGGGGGGGCAAAATTTCAAGATGGGTATCTTTCGAAAGATCTCGTCAATACCTTTAAAACGAATGGTTGAACGATAAATCTGTGATAATTTAAACCAAAGTTATCGATTTTTTTTACTTTTAACAAAAAAAAACTTAGAAAAATATCGCAATTTTTTTTTTTTTTTTTTTTTTTTTTTTTTTAACGAAATTTAACCAAACTTGGTATTTAGTCGGTCCCCGACATAAACTGGTGCTGATTATGTTTGGGGATCAATAGCTCAACAGGTGGCGCTGTGATAGCATTTTATCTAAATTTTTAACATGGCAGCATAGGACAAAAATTCGTACAAATGTGCATAATTAAAGTTGTTTTTAACTTGTGATTGTAAAATTAATATGAATTATTGATAATAGTAGTATGTAACTAGGAAAAAAAAATTCTTCATGGGGGGCCATCGCTTCCCCCCCTGGGGGGGAAGTACCCCCCCGGGGGGGATAAATTTTCAAGATGGGTATCTTTCGAAAGGTCTCGTCAATACCTTTAAAACGAATGGTTGAACTATAAATCTGTGATAATTTAAAACAAAGTTATTGATTTTTTTCACTTTTAACAAAAAAAAAAAAAAAAAAAAAAAATCGTACTTTTTTTTTTTTTTTTTTTTTTTTTTTAATATTGTTACTGATTGAATATGTATAGGTAAATATAGAAGAAAGTCTTGTGGTGGCCACAACATACTAGTTTATATTAAACACGGTGAAGTTGAAGTTAATTAATAATTACGTCTATAGAAGCTTACTAATCATTGCTATTAATGCAATGATGAACTTTCCATATAATTTTTTAATTAAATTTTCGTTTATTTTTCAGGCTTTAACTATAATAAAGCTAAATCCTTAAAAGCTATCCTTTAATGATTATGCTTTTATTCTTTATTTTCAGTTTTTCCGATTGTCAGTTTCAAGAGCTTTTAATATGCATAACGTATTTTTCTTTTACGTTCAGTTCTAAATTACGCTATTTTCATAGTGTGATATGTTTTGAGGTTTTATAAAACTATCACCTTATAAATATTTTATAAAGATTGAGATACATATGCCAAATATCACAAATAGAAAAGGGTAATTTCTTTCAAATATTCCTTATCCATGTCTTATAAAATTACAAAAAGGAAGAACACGTAATTGTAATTAAATCATTAAAATATTGTCTAAAAAATCACATAAAAATCAAAGCTTCTATTAGATAATTTTATCGAAATATTCAGAAGGAAATTAGTATCACTTGTAAAAAAATAAAAAGAATAATTTTAATTAGTTTTTATAATAATTTTTAGCTTTTCGTGTTTTTTTTTTCCCCCTAAATAAATAAACTCTTAATATTATTTTTATTTTGTCAAATGTTGCCAAGCAAGTTTAATCATGAATGACCGATAAATGCTAAAAAATATCCTGTAATAGAACATTAAACGACTTTTTCAATGAGTAGAATCATTTTTATATAATATTATACACACACATATTAAACATAATAAATAATCAGGAGAAAACAGATTCCTACCATTTCTTTATTATCTTTTGGCTGCACTTTATCACCCATTCGAACAGAATTCATCATAGGCTTCGAGTTGTTCTTGTTTTTCATCTGGAACGCTTTCCCGTCCTCTACAAAAATCAAGAAAATGCCGTTACAATTAACATAAAACGTAAGCGAAAACATGTAGCAAAAATAATGGACTCTTCCCAGTTTCGTCTGCTCAATCATGTGATAGAGGAAAACGAATAATCGAATTCTGAGACTCGAATTCAATTAAATCTTGCTCATAAGAACAAAAATGTTAATATGTAATATAAAATAAAATAAAAGCATAGCTGCCAATATTTTAATTTATTCCGGAGTACTTTTAGCCCCGCCTTTATTTCGCACCACTTCATTTATGAAAAAAAATTCTTCAATATCTAACTTCGATAAAATAAGAAAGAATTACTTTAAAAAAATAAGTGGTACGAAATAAAGGCAGGGCTAAAATTACTCCGGAATAAATTAAAATATTGGCAGTTATGTAAAAGTAGTATTGTGCATTTGTAAACAGTAGAATAGTTGTACTTGTAAATTTAATATTTTTTTAAAAACACTTTATGTGTTTATTTATTTTCAACTGTAAGAATCGATTTTTGTATGTTCTAGTGTAACTGTTACATTAACTGATCTAGCAATAAATAATAGCTTGTTCTTGTAGAATGTTTATGGACTATAATTTGAAATTTTAAAATGTTTTCATTTAATTTAATTGCATATAGGTGTAACAACAAGTTAATTAACTCAGTTACTGTTCTAAATGGATTTACGCAGTACGATATTGCACTGATATTGCTCTGATTTAAGCACCAAAAATCAGAGTATTTAACATGTTCTTCATGAACATCAATAACAAATATAAACTAAATGATGATTGTAAATGTATACAGCAAACAAAAGATGATGAATAATGATATAAAATGGATTAAAAATGATGATATATAAAAAAAAATAACACAGATTAAATACGATTGATCAAAAATAAGGATAGAAAACATGTTATTTCAGGAATCGCGATAGATAAACAAGACTTCGTCTGCTATTTGTTTTTCCTCTATCATGTGACCTCTGACGTCAGGTGGGAAGAGCCCATAAAAATAACTAACACAACGAAAGTATTGGGTTGTTCGATAAATAATGTCGTTTTTCAAAATCTTCGCTTCTAAAAACCAGGGCTTCTTCGAACGTGGAATTTTTCAACTTACCGAAAGATGGCAAAAGATCATCCAACAAAATAGTCAATATATCATTGATTAATGTTTGTTTTTAATATAAATAGATTCACTTTGAAAAACATGAAAACAAACGACATTATTTATCGAACAACCCAATAAATGTATCATTGGCCGAGCTTAAAATTAACGCAAATATATTCAGAAAAAATAAGATTCAATCGCACGCGAAAGTATGATGTAAAAATAATAAAATAATAATTGACGAAACAAGAGTTTAACTGTTTCAGTTACCAACAAATAATACCCAGATAAAACACGATTCAAATGCAAGCGAAAATATGTAGAAAAAATAATAAAAATAATTGACGCAACGGGAGTGAATGTGTCATTTGACTCGAACTTTCAATTAACAGCAAATAATGTTCAGATAAACATGATTCAAATGCAAGCGAAAACATATAGCAAAAATAATAAAAATAATTAACGCATCGAGAGTAAATGTGTAATTTGACCCGAGCTTACAATTAATAGCACATAATCTTCTGAAAAACATGGTTCAAACGTAAGAGAAAACATGTTGTAAGAATAATAAAAGAATACTGACGCGACGAGAGTAAATACTTAGAAAAGAACTTTAATCAAATGTAAGCAAAAACAAGCTGTTAAAATAACAAAAATAACTGATGTAACGATAAGTGTGTTATTGGACCCAAGCTTACAATTAACAAAAAATAATACTCAGAGAAAGCACGATTCAAACATAAGCGAAAATATTATGTAAAAATAATAAAATAATTGACGCAAGGAGAATAAATATGTCATTAGACCGACTTTAAAATTTAAAGCAAATAATCAGAACATTATTAAAAACTAAGCAAAAATATGTTCTAAGAAAATAATAATAATTGATGGAACGAGAATAAATGTGCCATTTAACTCAGTAAATAATACTGATAGTAAAACAAAAAGAAAAACAGGATTCAAACATAAGCGAAACCATATTTTAAAAACAATAAAAACTAGAATGTTGTGGCCACCACATGACTTTCTTCCATATTTTCCTATGAAAATTCACTCAGTAAAAATAATTTATTAAAATCATTATTTAAAAGTACATTTTATTCTCGCTATTACTTTTTTTTTTTTTTTTGTTAAAAATGAAAAAAAATAGATAACTTTATTTTAAATTATCGCAGATCGATGGTTCAACCTTTCATTTTAAAGGTATTGGCGAACTCTTAACTCTCAAAACGTGTAAATCCATCAAGAACCCGAGGTCGAAAATTTTTACGAATCCAATACTTTCTTTTATTGAATATAGAAAAAGTAATAAATGACACTACAAGAATAAATGTGTCTGTCATTTGGCTCGAGTTTACAATTAACAGTAAATAACAGTTAAAATATATATATATATATATTCAAACGTAAGCGAAAACATGTTCTAAAAATAATAAAAATAATTGACAGAATGAGAGTAAATGACACTGGAGCAGAGCTTGCTATTGGAAACATAATAGTATGGAAACTCAAAGATAAACGCTTAGAACATTTTCAAAGAAATAAACAGGGACGCACAACATTACATTAACCAAATTAGGCAAAATGAAAATAAAGTAAAATTCTTAACTTTTAAACTCATTTTAAAATTTATTTCTTTCGTTTTCTTTTTTTTAGAATAAAAATTATTTTAGTAATGTCTTGTTAAAATAATAAATTGATAAATCTTATGAATAGTGTAATAAATATTGTAATAAGGAGTGACCTTTTAATCCTTTAAGAGCCTGAACGAAAAATTGTAATATTTTTACTGTAAGTTCTTTATAATGTACAGTCGGGGGGAAAAAAAAACGCAACACTCAACGTAACTTCGTTGCTAATCGATTTAGGAAAATGTAATAGGTATCATTCGACGGAGAATTGTGAGTAGTTTCAGAAAATGAAGCAAAATTTTGAATTGGGGGTCGTCTACATATTTAAAACGCGCACCAACTTTGATTTTTTTCAATGGTAATGCCCCATTTTTATTTTATATTTCAATTCCTGGGATCGCGACAACGCGAAAAAGTATATTGGTTGTATATTTTACTTATTTTTTCACAGAGTTATAAGCGTTCAAAGTTTGAAGGTGCTAATGTTAAATTCATATTTCAAACTTTTATTAATATCTTCACAAAAAATAACTTGATCGATATAATTCTTTTTTTACAAGATACAGTGAAGAAACCCAAACATAATCCATCATTACTTTTGATTCTGAAAAATATTTTTAATTCTGAAAAATATTAATAAATTCATATTCATAAAAATTATGAATTATGACCTATATTAATTATTGCATAAAATGAATGCTAATGCTGAAAAATATGGGTGTGCAAATTTGCAGCTCATTCCAGTTATTAGTTTTCGAGATATATATAAATCTTTCTTTTGGAGTGGTTTAGGGGGCCGTCTCTTATAAAGTTTTGCATGAGATAACGAATCAAATCTTTAAAAATAACAAGGAAAATTAAACAAAATATTTTCATTTTTTACTTATGGGTCAAATTATATAACAGCAACGTCAAACGCAAAGAAATGAAACAAAAATGATGATTTTTAGTCATTAGGCATCAAGAATTCCTGTTTTCTAAAGAAGACAAGCCCCGCCTTCATCGTTCTTCAAAACAAAACAATACCGAAAAGAAAAGAAAAGCAAATGTGATATCGAGTATTCGTGTTAAACCCCTTATTTTATGTTGACAAAAATATGCACAAGTGGTATTTACTTCATCGATTACTGGTGATAAATTTTGAATCTTTTAAATGAACACTAGAAGAAAAAAATTAACTAAATAGGCGGGGTTTACTGTTTTAATAGAAAAACAGGCTTAATATTTCAGAACAAATATTCTGTATTCACAGTTATATTACAAATGGATATACATTATAATTATATTCTTTCTAATCAATATATTTATATCCATAGTATATTTTATCGCAAAAATATGAACAATGGGTACACACTTAAGAAATAAGTAACACACAAATTACGAAAGAAACGCCCACTGACAGAGTTACAGATTTTCAAATGGCGTGAATCTATTCTATGTCAGCAGTCGCTATCTAAGCGCGAAAGGTTAATTAAGAAATTATATTTTCATAGAAATTATAAAACGAACCGTACAGTTCCAAAGAGTTCAACTAACCCAAAACTGGTAAGTGCGATTAAAATTGTTTAATATTTACTTCACGAACTCTTACAATAATTTACCCGAAATGATTTAGTTTATGCGTTATTGTATATATATATATATATCTATGGTATTTCATTTCGTATATTATGTTACACCTACAAAAGAAAATTTAAGCTTTATTGTTGATCACTACAGCCATAATAGACAGTTTTACTTGAAAAATATTGCACTTTTTTCAAAGAGTACTGTCTGGACCAGTCGCTAGTGTAATGTATTTAAATAGACCTAAAATTATCTAAAAAAGTACTGAAGTGTATACAAATCTAAAAAACTGAATTCTAGTTAATTAAGAAACAGAAAAAGAGAAATATATTTAAATTATTTACGTAATTCTTATCTTCCTGAAAGATTTCCGGTGTAAAACATTAAAATTTTGTCTATATCTTATAGGATCTAAATTTTATTTTTCTACATTTAGAGATAACCCCCTAACACATTTTTGATTGTAACTATATAAATACTAAAGATAAAGTATATAAACAGTATACTTTTCCGCACAGCCAGACTCTTAGAAATTCGAATATGAAGTCAGAATTGGTTGTTGCTATTGAAAAAAATCAAAGTTGGCGTTCATTTCAATATGTAGATGACCCCTAATTCAAACTTCGATGACATTTTCAGAAATTGCATTTAATTTCCTGTTGAATTATGTCTATTAGATGTTCCTGCGTCAATATGTAACAAAATTACAGCGGGTGTTGCGTTTTTTTTTTCCCCGACTGTACTAAAACAATGGATTTTTCACTATGCATTTAAAGATAAACCTCATGTCTATTATATAAGACGTTCATACTTGAACAAACAAGCATAAAATCTATAATTATCATAGACTTATTATAAGAGTGGACGGGACAATGGCAACCTTTTGTAGTGGCAAAGATAACTCATAAAAAGGTCATGTGATTGTTGATCTACAGGAAGCCAAACTGGCCAATATTGAAATTTACTCGCCAGGCTCTAAACTCTACTTCATAGCTGCCAATATTTTAATTTATTCCGGAGTATTATTAGACCCGCCTTTATTTAGCACCACTTTATTTATAGAAAAATTTTCTTCCATATATAATTTCCATACAATAAGAAAAAATTACTTTTAAAAAAATAAGTAGTACGAAATAGAGGAGGGGCTAAAATTACTCCGGAATAAATTAAATTATTGGCAGCTATGCTGTTTTTTATTAAGCAGACGGTATTTATCCTTTTTCTTTAAAAGTTCTTTTTAAAATTTTTATTTCACTTTAAAAAGTTAGATTGTTTTGAATGTAAAAAGAATTTTATAGCAAGAAATAGTGATTAGATGTACAGTCGGGGGAAAAAAAACGCAACGCCCGCTGTAATTTTGTTATTAATTGACGCAGAAATATCTAATAAATATAATTCAACAGAAAATTAAAAGCACTTTCTGAATATGTCATCAAATATTGAATTAGGGGTCATCTACATATTGAAATGAGCGCCACCTTTGCTTTTTTTCAATAGGAACACCAAATTTCGACTTCATTTTCGAATTTTTGAGAGTCTGGCAGTGCGGAAAAGTATACTATTTGTACACTTTATCTTTAGTATTTAAAGAGTTATAATGAAAAATGTGTTAGGGGGTTATCTGCAAATGTAGAAAAATAAAATTAAGATCCTATAAGAAATAGACAAAATTTTAATGCTTCACACCGGAAATCTTTCAGGAAAAAAGTATTTATAAAAATTAATAAAACGCTTCAGTTTTCCAATTCCTTAATTGTTCTCAATTCAATTATTTGGATTTGTATACACTTCAGTACTTTTTTGCATAATTTTAGGTCTGTTTAAATACATTACACTTGCGATTAGTCCATACAGTACTCTTTGAAAAAAGTGCAATATTTTTTAAGTAAAACTGTCTATTATGGCTGTACTGATCACCAATAAAGCTTAAATTTTCTTTCGTACGTGTAACATAATATACGAAATGAAATAATATATCTATATATATATGTATACAACAACGCATAAACTAAATCTTTTCGGATAAATTATTGTAAGGGTTCATGAAGTAAATATTAAACAATTTTAATCGCACTTACCAGTTTTGGGTTAGTTGAACTCTTTGGCACTGTACTATTCGTTTTATAATTTCTATGAAAATATAATTTCTTAATTAACCCTGTCGTGACTGCTGACGTAGATTCACGCCATTTGAAAATCTGTAACTCTGTTAGTGGGCGTTTCTTTCGTAATTTGTTTGTTACATATTTCTTAAGTGTGTACCCAGTGTTCATATTTTTGCAATAAAATATACTATGGATAAAAATATATTGATTAGAAAGAATATAACTATAATGTATATCCATTTGTAATATAATTGTGAATACAGAAAATTTCTCCTGAAATATTTCTTTTGAGAGTATTACGCCCGTAGGCGGGTCTTACTGTCAAAAAGACAAAATACTGCGATCGCAAAAAGTGTTAAAATATATTTATAAAAGTTAAAGTATGTTTTTAAAAATTTATAAAGTTATAATATATTAATAAAATTTTAAAGACTAAAGTGTCCTTAAAATAATAATCCTCCCCCCTACAAAATAAATAAATAAGTAAATAAATAAAACAAAATAAAGCAATATATGAAGCAAATGATTAAGCCTTTTTTAACTATGCCGGTAGTTAAGAAAAGATTTTAGAAGTCTGTCTTGCATTCCAATCCCATTCGATTTTATATTTGACAATTTCACATTAAACCTGTTTTTCTATTTAAAACAGTAAACCCCGCCTATTTAGTTAACTTTTTTTCTTCTAGTGTTCGTTTAAAAGGTTCAAAATTTATCACCAATTAATCGATGAAGTAAATACCACTTGTGCATATTTTTGTCAACATAAAATAAGGGGTTTAACACGAAAACTCAATGCCACATTTACTTTTCTTTTCTGTATTGTTTTGTTTTTAAGAACGATGAAGGCGGGGCTTGTCTTCTTTAGAAAACAGGAATTCTTGATGCTAAGACTAATGTCTAAAAATCATCATTTCTGTTTCATTTCTTTACGTTTGACGTTGTTGTTATATAATTTGACCCGTAAATAAAAAATAAAAATATTTTGTTTAATTTTCTTTGTTATTTTTTAAGATTTGATTCGTTATCTCATGCAAAACTTTATAAGAGACGGCCCCCTAAACCACTCCAAAAGAAAGATTTATTTATATCTCGAAAACTAATAACTGGAATGAGCTGCAAATTTGCACACCCATATTTTTCAGCATTAGGATTCATTTTATGTAAAAATTAATATATTCATAATTTATAATTTTTATGAAATATGAATTTATTAATATTTTTCAGAATGAAAAATATTTTTCAGAATCAAAAGTAATGATGGATTATGTTTGGGTTTATTCACTGTATCTCGTAAAAAAGAAATTATATCGATCAAGTTATTTTTTTGTGAAGATAGTAATAAAAGTTTGAAATATGAATTTAACATTAGCACCTTCAAACTTTGAACGCTTATAACTCTGTGAAAAAATAAGTAAAATATACAACCAATATACTTTTTCGCGTTGTCGCGATCCCAGGAATTCAAATATAAAATAAAAATGGGACATTACCATTGAAAAAATTAAAGTTGGTGCGCGTTTTAATATGTAGACGACCCCCAATTCAAAATTTCAGTTAATTTTCTGAAACTACTCACGATTCCCCGTCGAATGATACCTATTACATTTTTCTACATAGATTAGCAACGAAGTTACGTTGAGTGTTGCGTTTTTTTTTTTTTTTCCCGACTGTACTTTAAAAACCCTAGAAGTTATGTAAAGTAAAGATTTTATTTCACAGGTAAGATTCTTTTTAATATTTTAATATTTTATTATTTCGTTCTTTTTAATTAATTATTTTTATAAAATGCTTAGAATTGCAATACTTATTTCTCTAAATTGAATTAGTTTAACTGTATTATATCTTATATTATTTCAAAAATGTCCATGATTATTTATGAGAGTTAAAACGAGTATAGACAAACCAAAGTTAAAAAAAAACTTTTGAACTTTGTTGGAAAGTATTAATAACAAGGTAAAAATAAATTTCAGCAGCTGTTTCGTTTTACACAAGTTTTTCTTGCTGTATCTTTTAATAATAATAATAATAATAATAATATTTATATTCAGAACAAAAAATTGCCAATAACGTGATAAATGCCAAAAAAGATAACCTTTTTCGACATTCACGTGGTTTCATCTTTGCACCTTTTCTTATATTTCCTTAATAATGGAATGCTCCGTCCACTCTTATAATAGGTCTGTGATAATTATGCACATTTTAAGTATATGTTTATTAGGGACAAACAATCGCAAAAACACGTTCACGACCATTATATGATTAAGTTATTGCCTAGGTAATGGAAACACTATAAATGCCCGATAAAATCACATAAATACCCTAACAAATAATTAACTATGATTCATTCTGAAAAATATAAAATTATTAACAACATATCGAAGAAAGACATGCTCTAACATTGCCTTATAAATTCGTTTTTTATATGAATTGTCTTTATTAGATGCACATATTTTATCAGTAAAATAAATTGATCATCAAAGTTTCAAAATTAGCATCAAATAAATTCTAGATTACAAAGCAGTGACTTAACACTAAATAGATCTAGAAAAATAAATCGACATCAGTGTTAAATGTTTAAGTCTGCATGTAAAAATGTAGACCTGCAGATTATTTTATGATGCTTTTAAGTTTAATTTAGCTAAAATAATCTGCAGGTAAAATGTACATGGACTCAATTTCCTTGAAGCTTTTCATGTTTATAAAAATCATAGAGATATCATTAATTGTGAGTGCGCGACATCCCCTCTATCTGATTGTTAGAAATATTATTTAAAATGTACATTCGCTTTATTTTCACATACCTTTCCCACGGAAAAATATCCCCCCCCCCCCAAAAAAAAAAAAGCTTTTAACTTTGGAGTCAATTTTTCTGCATGAATTCCAGATTTGCGACTTCGTACTGTATTACGTAAGCAACAAACAAATGAATTAATATGAAAAATGAATGAAAATTTCTCACAAACCTTGGTAACCAATTTCGTAACCGTCGAGGGCGATTTCTAGTTCCGTTTTCTCTTTTGGGCTTTTCTTGTCTTTTGTTGGTACTTGGCCGTCAATCATCAGTGAAGGAGGCATTCCCGAGTCTTCAGTATCACCACCTTCTGTTGTTTGATCGGCTATTTGATTTGTGACTTTGGCGCGAAGACCCTATTCGCAAAAATAAAACAAAACAATTTATTACAATTTACACAAATAAGGCGAAATAAATATACAGAAGTTGGGAAAATAAAGTCTAATTTTGGTTCCGCTAAATGTATCAACAATTATTTTTTAACAAGATAATGAATATTTTTATAAACTTCGTGGATTTGTTATTATTTTTGTTCCTAAACTGTTTAACAATGTTATATGAAATCTGAAATATAAGTTAGGGGGAAGTTGTGTACCTTGAACATATGTGTACCTCGGGCCTATGCCATTTCTAGCTCTATTTATTTAGATATGTAAACAATATCACATGCAGTTAAAACATTACTATTAGGGTTCTGAGTGAAGTAATCTATGTTCGCTTGGAAGCTCAACTTTTTGAAGAGTTCTTAAAAAACTAAATTCACCTTGCAAAAGTAAATTTTTTTCAGATATTTTAATGTATTTCTATACCATACATATATTGTATATTCTGAAATGAGTGTTATGCATCATGAAGTAGCTTTTTAGCTATAACCCCATATACTTAATCAAGTTAACCCCAACTTGAACATCATGATTAGCAATTTCGTTTTAAGTTACAGAGTAGTGTACCTTGAACCCAATACAAGTAGTGTACCTTGGACTGGTCATATTGTGTAGGTTGATCAGAAATGCAGCTCCAAAAGTTAACATCTGGAATTGACCTATCCAATTACAATCTTGATTATAAATAAGTATGAGGATTTTTATCAATAATCACAATATGACTTAATGTAGACCTTTTTAAGTTAATATTTAATATTATTTCCACTTTTTAGACTCAAATTAGACTTAATAACTATACGATTGTGACAGATTAATGATTTTGAAATTAAAAAAAATATTTATTTGAATTCATATGTGTGTAATTGATTATTAAATAGATTTTCTGACTTAAAATTGAGTTTGTCTGTATCTTTTTAATGATCCAAGGTGCACTACTAGTGGTGTACCTTGAACTTAATTGCACTTTTTTCTTATTTAAAAAAAATATAATTGATATAATTTTAATAAAATTTTGGAATAAATATATGTTGTATATAGCACCATACAGTATTTGAAAAAACTATTTGTATTTAGTTTTGGCGAATAATTACAAAATTAAAATTGGAAAAGTCGAAATAGATCCAAGGTACCCCCACCTTCCCCTATTTAGTAAATATAAATGTATTTCAACATTTATTTTGAAATATTACTTTATAGGGATATCTGAGATTCGTTTAAAATAGTTCCTGGAACATCGGAGTATTTATTTCATAAAAAATCCATAACATTCGGAAATACACGCAAGAGACAAAAATCCTTATTACGCAAAACCATCACAGTGCATTACGATAAAAGTCCACAGGAATAACTTTCCAAACAGACGACCAAAAATAGCTCAGGCAATACAGTTCTAAGGCCATGATCAGCAGCTCTGACAGAACAAAGAATTTAGCTTTATATAAATGACATAGAAACAGCTTTAAGGTCAACATTCTAGAGCTAATGTGTTCCCCAATTATACAATCACAATGACTTTCAACGTAAAGAACTCTGCTTTTCAATATTTTTACGGCAATGAACACGTAACGTACACTACATGCACATACACGTACACTAAAAATTGCTCCATACTGTCTGTGAGTCATCTTCCAGTTCCTAGAATTATATTAAGAGAATACTAACAGTGTGCTAATTTTGTCTTGTACATCACTTACCTTGAGGAGGTCGAGTAATTTTTGTTTCAACCAGCTCTTAAACCTGGATATTCGATTAAAGGCTTCTGCTATCCCTTTAGTGTCATCCCCTGCTGGAGCTTGGGATAAGTTTGAGGCACCGAAAGAAGACAGTAAAAGAGCAAGAAAAAGATTAAGCACCTAGAAAGGAAGGAGAGGGACTCATGACTGCCAAATCTGAAGTTTATTATAAAATATATAATACGAATATTTACCAATAGCACAGGTTTAGGAAAAAAAATTCATTTGCATTATTATTATTATTTGTTTATTTTTGAAGATACTAAATCTAAAAATGACCTTAATTTCTTACCACCACGTGCTTTTCTTTTGCTTCCAAAATAATAGAATTAAAAAAAAAAAAAAAAAAAATTACTAATTTGATTACATTGAACTAAATACATTCTTTCTCATAATTGAACAAACAATTTTTTCATGATATTGTACTTAATATTCTTTGTTCACTCTTTTTGCTTGCGAAACTTTTTCTTCTTCTTTTTTATGCTCCTCCAAACACGTTTTCGCTTTCAGTCTTACCATCCACCCCATCCCTTTACTCTTTCCATTTTTGTGTTATTTTTTTTTTCGATTCACTCCTGTAAATATTGTTTTAACCCTACAAGGCACCCAGTTCCATATGTGGAACACCGACTTTAATCGTTCCTATAGCTATAAAACTATTAGTAGCGACATCTCTTGACATCTTGATAGAAGCTACTGACATTTAGCAATGTAGTAATACGAATCTTTACCTAAAGATGTCGTTCGTGTTTTTGTTATAGTGCACTCAGTGTGAAATTTGAATGAAAGTGATACGTTAGTCGTTTGTCTGAATTCAAAAATAAAAAAAGAATAGTTATTGAACAGTTTTGACTCGAAAAAAAAAAAATAGTGTGTGTTATAACGAAGTGTATATTTTGCAGAGGTAAGTTGTTTTTTTTATATTACAATAGTAAACGTATTAGTAAATCATATTTTTATGTATGTTCCACATACGGTATGTTGAGCTAAAAAGTTGATTTTTCCGTAAAATATGGTTTTATTTTTATTTTTATAAGTTTTACCTATCTTCTGATCACTAATTACAACCTATATATTTTTGTCGCGCACTAAAAAAAAATTGAGCCTTGTAGGGTTAAAGTGAGTTATAATTATTGAATATGATTTTTATAACCAACAGAAGAATATTAGATTTTATGTTTTTACGTAAAACTAAACGTATGAATTTTGTTGAAAAAGAAAAAAAAAAAAAAAAAAAGAGTGATGAGATTTTTTTTTTTTTTTTTTTTTACATGTTTGATATTTTGTGCTTGCTTTTAGAATGGCATGTACAATGCATAAGAAAAATGCACTTAACCAGCAACTTAACAGCACAGAAAATATACGAAATTAGATTTTTTTGCCTGGCACTAATTTTGACTGCAACAATTTTTTTTGCTGTCTTTAAAAGTAGCCATTTTCACATTCAATAATTCAACATGTTATCGACGATATTTGAATAGTATTAATGATTTGCATAACACAGATGAAATAAAGTCTACAATACTCACCACTAAGTTTCCTATAACAACAGTGGCTAAAAAAAAAGGAACACAAGGCCACCCGGATACAACCATGCAGTCCCACATGGATTCGATCCACTCTCCGCATAAAACGCGGAAGACGATCATGAAGGAGTGCATGAAGTCTGTGAAGTTCCACCGGGGAACTTCACCACCATAAAATCTGAAATGAAGAAAGAAATGGTATAATTAAGGAACAGACACAAAATTAATCACATCTCAATTAAATCTCAAGATTAATAAAAGAAGAGGTGTGCAAGAATATGTTGTAAGCTTCTATTAAACATATATACGTGTAGAACGATGGAAAAGTAAGACAACCCGTATTCCTGAAAAAAATTACCAAATTTGGAAATATAGAATTAGATATCAATGTTACTTTTATTATGGAGATGGTCCTATTATATTGTTGAAAGTCATAATAACAAACCAAAATTTTGCTTGTAGTTCTGCCGCATGTAAAAATTGTAAATTTTGTGCGCAAAATAAAAGTGAAATTTCCCAAAACATAGAGTTATAATGACTGGTCATTATTTCGCCACAAAATCTTTTATTAGAGTCATTGAAACGTTTAAAGAGATATTTCTAATTACTTCTGAGCTGATCAAGACAATAATTTATCGTTTAGAAACACGATTTCAAGAAACTAGAAATATTCACGATCCCCGTGGCAGAAACACGGCGACAATGTCGCAGAAACAGAAATGTTCTTGCAGAAAGATTTTACTTAAGTCAAATAAATTTTGCCATTTTATTAAAAAAAAAAAAAAAAAAAAAAAAAAGACAGAGAGAGAGAGAAAGAAACTCAAAGAATGGTTTATAAACTGTTCTGCAGAACAAATTTTCGTTTCTGCAGATACAATCGCCTCAATCCTGAATAAGGAGAGGAGATAAAGCGGATGTAACTTACTTGGGTTAGCTTTGATACGGCATGCATTAGCGATAGTGATGCGGTGGTATGATTCGGTGTATCGACACTTTTCACTGGTAACCTCTTCACATCGGAACTTTGTTTTCGCGCCGCGCCTGCCGCTAGTGTCGTGTGTATTTATTGCATTGCAAAAAGATGTGTTTTCGAAAGAATGTGGCTTTGTGACCATTTTCCGAATTTCATATTTCATGCATTTTCAGTTTCATGCATAACAAAATAGCTGCATCCAGTGATTTTTTTTTTATTTATTTTTTAATAAGTGCGTGATTGCTGCTATACCGATTTTCATACATTTTCTGATTTACGCACGACAAATTAGTTGAATCTAGTCATTTTCTTCTTTAATGTATGCGAAGCGTGCATACGTGCGTGGTAGTAAATACACGTACATTTTTAAAAGCTTCATTAATTTTAATGTTTGGTTCAAACTATGCAATACATTTCACAAATATATACAGAAATAAGACTATGGGGAAATTTGTAACGTCTGTAGTTATACGCAAAATAAAAAATGAAGCTTCAAACCTTGCTTCAAAAAATAGAAAATTAAGAAATTGATCTTAAAAATACTTTATTGGTTTTTAGCATTTTATATGTAGTAAAATATCTTAGCAATAAATATTAATGGGTATCTTAAGTTATAAAATTGGTAGCTTTTCTAATTTTTTTCTTTACTAATTATTAATTATTTTGTGATTAAAATTCTTAGCTTTAAATTTTGTTGTTTAAGCATATGAATTCGTTAAAAAAATTATTAATTTATTTTACAAAAATACTCTTATCATTAGTTTCTACAGCTTGTTCATTTCATTTTTTAAACATTTGAATTTTTAAAAAATGTTTATTTTTTTAATTGAAATGTTGCAAATTAAATAGTTATTTTGAATAAAAATCAAACCAAAGGTTTTGTTGAATATATATATATATTATAAGCAAAAGGAATTTTATCTACAAGTAGTTGTTTTTTATAAATACTAATTGAACAGCAAATGCTTTTTTTATTATTATTATTATTTACTTATTCATATAGATATCAATACCAAATATTACTTTTAATTGATTTCTATTTATTTCATTCATCTGTAATCCTTATTTTCTATTATAGATTTTATCCATGAAATCTGTTACATTTCCCATTTCAACATTTCCTTAAAAATTAAATATTTCACTTGCCTCAATCTTTATGAAAATATTTCGACTATGCTTTGTCTATAATTGTGTTACTTTGATCTTGTATTCTGTTTTACTTTATGTATTTAAATGATGGTATAATTATACATTCTGAATTCTTTAGTGTCAAATCACAATTTTTAAATATCAAATACACATCTTTATGCTATTTGTATATAATATAAAAAATGAATCTTGTGTATTAGAATATTATCTTGCATCTTTCTAATAATCTCAAAAACTATAAATGTTTTAAATTATTTATATTTCATTATGATATTCAGTATTTCATATTAATTTTTATATTTAATTTGTTGTATTTTAATTTTGAGTTATGTATTATATTTTATGTTGTTTGGTTTGCACTTTATGAAATAAGTGCATTTGTGTATTTAAATATATGTATATTTAATATAAAAAAAGTAATGAAATTTTAAAAGTATTTGTAACATTTGTTTAATTTAGACATTTCATGGTTTAAATGCCTTAAAAAAATTTGCAGATTATTTTCGATGTGTTATTGCATTTTATGGTTTGAATTCATTGAATATTTTATAAACAATATTGTATATTAATGTGAACAAAAAATCTGAAGCAATTAAGATCAATAGATTGATTTTCACCTTTCTTAAAAAAAAAAAAAAAAAAAAAAGAGTATTTTCTTGCAACAGTGCAGATATATGCATTTGTGCCTAGTTAAAATTTAAATACATTGGTTATACTGAATAATATTTACAATTTAAAAATAATTTATTTTGAATTCGTAAATGTTAACTTCACAAATTATTCTTGCAAAAAGATTTTGGTGTTGATGAAGCTTGTCGCAGAAAGCATAATAAATTTCTGCCACAGGGTTCACGATAAAATGCGAAGTGACAGAGTATGTTCTAAATCCTTAGAAAATGAAGATATTGAAAAAAGATGCTAAGGCCATCAAACAAAAGTCTAAAATTCTTTCATCGCAATCCAGTGTAACATATAGGAGTGCACATAAGAAAATAAAGGAGAAAATTCTTCTCCATCGCCATCCTTCTTCTACAAGCGTAATCCTGATATGCCTAAGAAAATGCGAGTGGCTAAGAACACATTTATTCACACAAATGGAATTAAAAGAAAAGAAACTTTGAAATGTCATAACGAATAATCCTTAGACCATTGTTTATAAAGCAGACAGTGAACAAAACTGTACTTCAATATCATCCAATAGTTTATGAGGTTACTTGAAGAAGATCAAGAGTTTTACTGGTTTCAGCAGGATATAGAAACCAGTCATATTTCTAATGCAAGAATGCCATTTTGCAGATTTAAAAAAAAAAAAAAAAAAAAAAAAACGTATGCCTTTATTTAAAAGAACTTTGCTCCCTTAATGTCACTCGATTTACCATACGCCGAATTTCTACTGTAAGATCATATATGAACAATCGACCCTTCGTCAATGACCTGAAATTAAATATTAAACACGAAGTTTCACTAAACAAGGATTTAAACGTTGCGAATGCAGTAATGAAATGCAGTAAATTGCATCTGCGTATATATCCGAGGAAACAATCACATTCTGAATATCTCTTCTGACAATGTTCATTTTTTTTCTCACCTTCGATTTTTAGACTTTACTTTTTTAACCCCTGGCCAAAACAAAAGAAAAAGTTAGTGTGATAAGTTTCAAGCATTTGTGTATTTGTGTGTACGTGTTTGTCTGTAGCACAGTAACTCTCAAACAAATAGACTGATTTTAATGCGTTATTATTATTATTATTAGTAGTAGTAGTAGTAAAACGCTAATTTAATTGGAACGCTTGTTAGGTAAGTTTGATGAAAATCTGTTTGACAGATATTTTAAAAGTGGATATTTTTTTTTTTTTTTTTTCCTTTCAAGCCACTTTGTACTGATATTTTAAAATTCGCTAGCTGGTAATCAGACAATTTCCAACTCATTTTAGATGGTAAGTCACGTGGTTTTTTCCTCACATTAGAGTATAAAAAGAGATTTGAAAAATTCGCAAATTTTTAACTGAATTTGACAAAAAATTTAATTTGGCTATGAATGGTGAGTGTGAGTTCACAATTTAAAAATCGTTAAATTCAGATTAATTACATATATATATATATACAGATTTTATAGAAAAACATTATTTAATTAAATTCAAGGCCAGTCATGCGTTGCAATTTTATAATTTTCAAGCTAGTTTTCGTCAACTGAAAATTACTGATTTTATAGAAAAATACCATTAATTAAATTCAAAGTCGGTTTATATATATATATATGCGTTAAAATTAGTTCATCATTGAATTATAGTTGGATTCTTGCCTGAGTTTTTCTTTTAAAACATTTTTCCGGGTTGTCGACTTTTCCATCATCCTGCATAATGTATTCGAACTGACATAACTTATTTAGGTTATTAACTGACATTTGAAAAAGAAAATAAATTTTATACTTACAAATGTTTAAATTCTTCATACTTTTGTCCAAAAAGTTGCATACCCATGACGGCGAAGATGAAGATAATGATACCCAAAACAAAAGTTAAATTTCCTAAAGCTCCTACAGTCTTGCCCATGATGGAGATGAGTAAATTTAAAGTAGGCCAAGACTTTGCTAACTTAAAAACCCTAAGCTGTAAAAGAAAATAAATATATTAGAAGCTTAAATAAATATATATATATATAGTGTATATTTTTTTAACCCAATGACATCATATTTAAATACTCTACTAATTGCTTTAAAATCAGATTTAAATACACTAGTAGAATGTAAGCATGATAATTAAAATAAATAAATAAAATAAATAGAAGAAAGTAAGAAACCGAAACATATTCTCGTTTTTTAAGTAATAGATATAAAATTCTGTAGAAAATAGAATTTCCTTTAGTACTACAGAACTTTATTCTATTTATTTATTATTATTATTATGTATATTTTTCCAATAACGGTATGCAGTAACTGTGTTGCGCTCCTTAGCAACGGGAAACGGTTATTGTATTCATTTCTTACAATTTCTTTCACGTATTTTTTCTCAATTTTATTTTAAATATTTTGTTAACTTGATGTGAGAGGGTAAAAGGGTAAAATATTTTTAAATTAGTCTAAATATGCAAAAAGCGTAAATAAATAAATAAAATAAAATAAAAAACTAATTTTTACCTTAAACTATAAACTTAAGTCCCTTAGCAACGGTTACTATATTTATTGGTTAAAATTTATTTTGTAAGTTTTATCTCAATTTTAATTTTTTTTTTTTTTTTTAACTTGTTGCCAAATGGAAAAACATTCTAACATATTATATTCCCGGTGATGCACGGCAAATGATAACGACGCAAAATGTCAGAATGAAAGCAATAATCCTACCGTACTAAAAAATAATATAAAATCAACTAGTAAAGGTAAAAATCCAAAACTTTGCATGCGTAAATTGCATTTGCGAGTTGAGCTTGCCATCCGATTTAAATGCCACGGCAACTTTATGCAACTACAACTGTCAGTTTGATATGATTGGGTTATATAACAATGTTTTAAATATAAATAAATTTCTCTGTTTCTCCAGGTTCTATTTGACTATTTGAAATTAACCCTTTGCACTCGGGGCCTTTTTCGGGTGGCGCACCAGCAACTCGAGACGTTTCGCAGCCTTTTTGACGCATTTCTTACTAGTAACTTAAAATCATTACACACACAAATTAATGTATAAAAGTTTTATATTTTAACATTTCATGTCTCTTTACACCTTTTTAAACATAATGTATTAAATATTAGTCTCTGTAATTTTTCTGTGTGTGATATTTCATGTAACAATTTCCAAGATGCATGCCCGTGTTGTCGGGGCAAGTATCCCAATAATATGTCGTTCAATGCCTTATTCCGGGTTTATTTTGCTAATAACAGACTTTGCAGTCCTTCCTAACTTCTATTAGAATATTGTGTAGCTTTCCATTCAAGCGGATATCTTCGGAATCGGAGTTGAAGTCGATTGAAGGGGGAGGGGTGTCAATTTACATTACATAAGATTATTCAGAAAGAGCGTAGGAACCCGCGTCGAAGAAACTAAACGTAAACGATTACTGCCGCGTATCGAGTTACCGCAGCAAACCAAATGGTGAGCGAGAGTCACCTCTCGAGTTGCGGCATCAAACCACATGGTGAGTGAGAGTCACCTCTCGAGTGCAAAGGGTTAAAAAATAATTTTATTTCTGCTTCTTTGTTTCAGTTTATTTATTTTTAATTTGTTTAATAATTGCGCAAGGTGCTTTTGTAAAGCTCACTTTTGAGTGAAAAGTTATTCATTTGAAATAGTAAAGTACTATATCCACTGAAAATTATATGAATTGAAAGCAAGAAAATGTATCGAGCAACAAATTCTAAAATCCCTACCAACTAGAATTCTTACCATTGGAATTCTCCTAAGGGATTTTTCCATAATTTACTAGTTTTTACAGAGAACACTTATAGCGAATATGGGATGACAAAAATCATAACAATGTATAAATCATTCAATCAATGAAAGATTCGGTCATTTTTCTAAAATCTCTTGTTCTTTAAAGTTTGAAATTTTATACATGAATGTTACTCATTTGTGAAAAAAAAAAAAAAAAAATTAGAATGATTGATGCTACCTTTTTAACCAACTTCTAACAAGAGCAACTTACGTGTAAAATGTACTTCCAAAGATGAATGCTTTAAATGATTAGTTCTTTCTCATCTGAATGCTTTGCCTGTCTAATTAAATTAGAAAAGATGCATTTTCTAGCCAAATCATCACGATAATTACAGTTTTTGTTTTCATTTATTTAACTTGACATTCTATTTTAAAAATTAAAAATAAATCATTTTCCTAAATTGCGTAAAATTAGTATAGATTTAGTACACACCGCAGAATCACTAAATGTCTTAGAACAATTTGTATACTCACCAACCTAAATGATCTTAATACTGACAATCCTTGAACACCTTCTAAAGATAATTCTATTAAAGATAATGCTACTATAAAAAAATCAAATATATTCCAGCCGTCTTGAAAATAAAATTTAGGACTCATTGCTATAAGCTTCAAGCCCGCTTCTATTGCAAATGTTGCTGTAAAGAACTGCAAAGAAACAAATCAGAAATAAAATACATTGTACATTTCAGTAAGGAAAATTAAAGGAAATAAAATAACTATCAACTATTTTTAAATGACGAAGAATTAATCGTCATTTCTGACGATCAGAGTTTAACCACTGAAAATGAAAATTGATCTAATTTAAAATAATAAAAACTCTAAGAATAAAATAACTATGGTGCGAATATATATATATATATAATTTTTTTTTATATTTTTCTAAAAATCCACAAAATTGAATTTTTAAGTAAAAGAAACTTAGCGTTTATAAGCAACTTTATGATTAATTAAAATTCAAATTGCAATTTTTAAGTACAGACCTATTGTTTATTCTATTGAATTAACGAAGTAAAAAATAGCATAATCTTTTAAATTATAATAGCTTCAGCGTTAAAACTTAATTTATTATAATATTCTAATTTGAACATTTTTATTGCCTAATGGTTTCTAAAATCATCTATTCAAATAAATAAATAACTGAATATAAATTATAGAAAGTATATCTCCCTATATTTTTTCTTATCCTTACGCATTTAAGAAAACACAATATTTATTAATTTTCGAAAATAACTATCATCTTCAATGGTTAATGAATGGTAAAAATTTTATTATATCAAAATACTTACCTTACCTATAACCCATCTACTCCAACTAACATCCTGAGCTAGAATAAATTACCACACTACCAATATTTTAAATATATATAACTAGTGTTACAGAGGCATAACTAAAGAAAAAATCCTCTTTACAAATGTTTTCGATATAGCTGTCAAATTCCGATTCCAGAGCCAAATATTGCCGTATAATCGGACCCTTACCAATATTGACAAATAGTAAGGTATTTTTTTAATCGGCACTCAGTATTAATTTTTAATAGTGACATTTGTCTCTTCGTGGAATGTTGAGGTATATTTTGAACAAAATAGTCGCTAAAAGATAACAAAACTACCATTAATTTCTTATTATTTTTAATACATACCTTCCTAAAAGAATTTTTCTAGAAAATTGACCTTTAGATAAGTAGCTTTATAACAGAAATTGTGGAAAAAATCCTTATTCAGGCCACAAATACTATAAATTAAATATTTTATTAATTCAAATTTACGTTATTTGTCAATATATTGCTTTGTAATAATCTCTAACACCAGCTTATTTGAATTTTAAAAGATTTTTAACAATAACTACGTTTTCAGGGAAATCTTTTATAATGCGGCTGACATTGTTCAACTTAACATGACTTCTGAGAGGGCAAGAGTTTCCTTTTAACACTAAACCTACTACGACGGATCCACCCATTTTAAACATTTTGTCAGAATTTCTTACAAATAACATTATCACGTCGTCCATGTTTCATGTACCAAATTGTGCTAAATACAGTACACTCTCAAAAATCTGCACATCTTAAAACGAAGTGTTTTGCGGATTTCTGAATTTTGCAGATTTTAGAGTAATTTCTTTTATTTACATCTAAGAACCGCATTTAAGTAGAAAATCTTAAAGAAACAATTTATTTGTTATACATACAATGCTGAAATAAAGTGTGCCTAATAAAAGTACAAATATTTCATTAAATTTTAATTTAAGGAGCAATTTTTATACATCATATTATAGTTACAAATTATCTAGATTTTTGAAAAGTCTGATCAATAGTAGTTTAAGTAAGAATATTCATTCATATTTATTTTTCTACAACCTGCAAAAAAGTCAGCAATTCTTGGTCAATCACATAAGTTTGTGCTATAAGAAAGTTTGAATATTTATTTTATGTGAGAAAATCTTTCATGAAACTGTGTTTCTCCTTCTTCCTCTAAATTAATATAATTTATTTTTTGATAATTATACATAATTACACTTATCATTTTCTTCTCTGTAATATGCTGAGTGATTGGTGATTCATCAGCACCAGTTAATAATTGATTTATCTCTTAATACAGTTGAAGTTTTGCAATCCACTAATCAACAAATCAGTTGTGACAATGTTTGTTTACATTGCAAATGATATGCGGATTTTAGAGAATTGCAGATTTTAGGGTTGCGGATTTTTGAGAGTTGACTGTAATATATTTTGTAGACAGGTCACTTGACCCGCTGTGGTAAAAATAGGTATACGTAAAGATCGGTAGGTTTAGTGTTAACTTATTAATCTCCACTGAAGTTTCCCAGCATATAGAATATTTGGTTTACTTTGAATTTTTAATTTAAACTAAGTTTACAGCTTTTATTTTGCCATTTGCTTTAAAAGACTTTGATTTTATTAGTTAAATAACAGAGTAGCCAGAAAGTCACTTTTCCAAGCTAGAACTTCACTTCTAAGTATACACTTTCAAGAATCTGAAGCCTTATCATCAATTTCTTTTCAATGCATACACAATCATAGAAAATAAATGCTATAATTTCACAAGAAGAGACTGAGGAACCAATTCTGTGAAGAGAGCGATAATCAAATGTTACTCCCATTTGGAGATTAACCTCGGTTATATTGTGGACAGTGGTTAGTTTAAGTCAAAAGGAAAAGAAAACAAAATTATCTCTCCAGGAAAATGTGACCACTGAAAAGAGGTACATATTTATACATGGAACTTTAATAGAGGTAAAGCAATATTAAATCTTATGAAAAAAATTTGAAACCACAAAAAAGCGGCTTTTGAATAGAAATGATCCTTTAGAGTGGCTTCACTACATTACAGATTAGTATACAGATTATTACAATTTGTAATTTTGATCAAATGTGAATTGCACATTTTTGATAGACAGGCAAATTGATTTTGAGAAGAGTGAAAATTGACCAGGCTTAAAATTGAACCTGGATCATTGGATCAACGCCCTTAATGCTTTAACGCAGAGCTACTCTAGTCTTCCTCTGAGAAACACTATTGGCTCACTTGAAAGTTGAAACTGCGAAAAATGACGCAGTCTTCTCTTAATACACTAAACGAATAGTGCTACTCAAACGTCGACAAACTGCAAAAAATTAACTCATTATACCAAGAACCCAGGTTCGATTCTTGCTCCGTCAATATTCGCTCTTGCCTAAATTAATTCAGCCTTACTGTCAAAAATGTGTTCTGTAAGAATTATTTTTAAAAAAATCGGAAGATGGTATTAATTTTTTAACTCTCTTTTGGGTTTTCCCTGGTTACGATTTTTCGAAAAATTCGACAATCTGGTTTCGAAAGGACGAGACCTTTCTTCTTCAAGTGTAAAACAGTGCTAATACCTTGGAGGCAAAAGTAGGATGTACTAGTTAAATCTAGCACATATATTATAGTTTTTATTTACAATTTTTCAAGGTTTACTTTAAATTTAAAAAGTTTTCCCGACATTTATGATTCAAATAATTTGTCTTACCCAGTAAAAATGTTAGTAGATTTAAAATATTTGAAAACTTAAAGTTAAAAAAAAGTTCTACTGCTATTATACTCATATGGTTAAAAAATACAGAAATTTATGTACACCATTTTTTTTTTTTTTGGAGGGTGGGGGTGGGGGGGGGAGCTTTATTTGACTTAATACTATTTCTTGCAGTATATTTCATATTCATAGCTGCCAAGTTTTTTAATTTATTCCGGAATGTTGTTAGCCCAACCCCTTTTTCACACTGTAATCTTTTTAGAATAAATTTCAATTTTTCTACAAAACTCTTCAATTTTTCTACGGTGTGACAAAAGGGCGGGACTAACAGCATTCCGGAATAAATTTAAAAACTTGGCAGCTATGCATATTTATTTTCTACTTGTAGCATTTTTAACAACTTTTCTCAGTTTTGCTTCCTAATTCCTTTTGTTTCTTCTAAATTGACCCATTTGCTTCTACTTAATCATTACACTGCAATAGCCCTAAATTCCTTTGGGTTTATATATTAAAATCTTGAGGTTTGTTTATGTCCTTTAAATAAAAATCATATCATCTAAAAGAAATAATCTCATGCTAACTATGTGTTTGACCCTCCCCTTCCCTACTTATTGTAGAAATGTATTTATATATATATATAGGAAAGTGGTCCAATAAAGAAACTTCTGCAGATAATACAATTGTCATGTTTGATCTGAATTGCCCATGAATTCATTTTAATGAGTTTGAAACTCCACTGTCTCTATTACATGATACTGAAACTATATTTAAATTTGCAACTTTACAGGAAATTTAAAAAAGCCCCGTTGAGACAAGTTTTTTTTTTTTTTTTAAATCTCATTGAAACGAGTGATCGAATTGTATAATCACGCTTTCGTTTGGATTCCCATTATATCACACTTAGCAGTGATTAGATTAGATAGAGTCTCAAAATCAGGTTGTATAATTTCAGTCATGGAGGAATGACATAAGAAGAATTGGCGTATAGCATATCAGCATGTAGAGTAAATGAAATTATTTGTTGTGTATTCAAGATGGCTGGTCACTACAACAGTGATACTTGGAGGAATGCTATAAGAGGAGTTGGCGTACTACGTATCAACATGCAGAAGATATGAAGTTAAATCTTGTCTATTCAAAATGATTACCGCAGTAGCAGTACCGTAGCAGCCATATTGAATCTTTTATCATTAGCTAGTGTTGTTTACTTAATGGCTTCTGCGGTTAGGAATTTTTTATTTATTTATTTATTTTATTTTATTTTATTTTATTTTATTTTTATTTTTTTTTTTTGGGGGGGGGGGGGACATGTCCTCTTATCATTCCTCCAAGATTTCAATAGCTTCAATGGAAGGTTGAGGTTGAGTGGGTCGTCACACTAGAGCTCTGCAGTAAGCAGTTGGTAAAGTCTGGAACTTTTTAATGGGAGAATATTTTTTGTAGTGATATACATTAATGCATAGTTTAACCTTTTCTATATTTACATCAAGATGGATATTTGTACTTCTGATTTTATTAGAATAATTTGAACGTTTGCAACAGTCATTAGGATAAGAGCAATTTACGTATTTTTAAAAGTATAACGAGAAAATATAAAATAAAATAAAAACTAGTATGTTGTGGCCACCACATGACTTTCTTCTATACCTATACAAATTCACTCAGTAAGAATAATTTATTAAAAATATTTTTAAAAATTATCTTCCATGATAATGCAGACGACTTCCATATTAGAGAAGTATAACAATTTTATTCTCAATATTATTATTATTTTTTTTTAATGAAAAAAAAAATCGATAGCTTTATTTTAAATTATCGCAGATCGATGGTTAAACCATTAGTTTTAAAGGTATTGGCGAGCTCTTTTGAAAGATACCCATCATGAAAATTTGCTTACCTCGAGGGGGAACTTCCCCCCCCCCCAAGGAGGGGGGGGGGAGGGTCCTACATATGCAATTTTTTTTTCCCCAGTTGATTATCTCTATTACAAATAATTATTTTAAATTTCGTAATGATTATAAAAAAAATAATTCTTTTTATGCACATTTATACAAAATTTTGTCCTATACCACCACGTTAAAAATTTAGAAAAAGCGGGATGGCAACGCAAGCTGTTGGACAATTTTTGCCTAAAGTTGATAGGAACTAATTTATGTCAATGTGTAACTACATACCAACTTGTATGAAATTCCGTGCAGTAGTACCTGAGATACAGTCGTCACAAAATTTTGTAACACACACACGGACAGACATTTTCTAACTAGCATGTTGTGGCCACCACAAGACTTTCTTCTATATTTTCCTATATAAATTCACTCAGTAACAATATTTAAAAATATATATATATATATATATATATGACTTTTTTTTCAAAGTTTTTTTTTTTTTTTTTTAAGTAAAAAAAATCGATAACTTTGTTTCAAATTATCACATATTCATAGTTCAACCATTCGTTTTAAAGGTATTGACGAGACCTTTCGAAAGATACCCGTCTTGAAAATTTACCCTCACCCCCCCCGGGGGGGGGTACACATGCACAATTTTTTTTCCTAATTAACTACTACTATTATCAATAATTCATATTAATTTTACAATCGCAGGTTAAGAAAAACTCTCATTATGTACATATATACGAAATTTTGTCCTATACTGCTATGTTAAAAATTTAGAAAAAATACGATCGCAGCGCCACCTGTTGAGAGATTGATCCCCAAATCCAACCAGCACCAGTTTATGTCAGGGACGAACTAAATACCAAGTTTGGCTAAATTTCGTTAATAAATAAATAAATAAAAATAAAATTACGTTTTTTTTTTCTGTTTTCGTTAAAAGTAAAAAAAAAAAAATCGATAACTTTGTTTTAAATTATCACAGATTTATAGTTCAACCATTCGTTTTAAAGGTATTGACGAGACCTTTCGAAAGATACCCATCTTGAAAATTTTCTCCCCTCGGGGGGGGCGACTTCCCCCCCAAGGAGGGAGGGGGGAGGCGAGGCTCCTGCATATGCAAAAAAATTTTCCCAGTTGACTATCTCTATTATAAATAATTCTTGTAAATTTCATAATGATTGCTAAAAAATAATTCTCTTTATGCCCATTTATACAAAATTTTGTCCTATATCACCATGTTGAAAATTTAGAAAAAACGGGATGGCAACACAACCTGTAAGACAATTTTTACCAAAAGTTGATAGGCACTAATTTGTGTCAAGGTGCAATTACATACCAATTTTTATGAAATTCTGTGCAGTAGTTCCTGAGATACAGTTGCCACAAAATTTTGTCACACACACACGCACAGACAGACATTTTCTAAAAATGGTCAAATCGTGTTCTACAGCTCTCAAAACGTGTAAATCCATCAAAAAACCAAGGTCGAAAATTTTTACGAATCCAATATTTTTTTCTATGGAATATAGAAGAAAGTTAAAAATCTGATGTGGACACGACTTCCTTATACACCCTTTGAAATATACCTATTGTTATAAAAACATTGACATTTTTGTGAGAGGTAACTGATTCGTAAATAAAGAGGCAGGTTCCAACCACGGGGGGGAAAAAAACTGCTACTCTAACTACAAAAATCATGATAGTAGGATTATATATACCGCCAAACAAATATACTAGTTTTTTTCAGGAATGGATTATTACAGAATGTCACATTGGCAAATTCATAGCTTAGAATTTAATAAAAATTCTTCGAGTATAGATGGCTTAGTTTTGTTCTCTTTGCCGAAAATTAGAGGTGAAAAATGATACATTTTACCGAAACAATTAATTTAGTTAAAATTAATCAAAACAATTAATTCAGTTAAGGATTTACTAATTCTGTCTATCCTGAAACAATATTTGCCGCCAAATTTGATCGCTAATCTCGCCAAGTCTGTAGCTAACGCTGATTTTGTCTTGGCATCGATTATGGCGATTTTGCTTCGAATTTGGCGATTTTGTGACCGAATTTGGAGAAAATGTGAAGTCTAGGGTTGCCAAAGTTTGGAAGCTCTAATTTCAATAAGAACAGAATTCTGAAAATTTCCGGAAAGACTCATTGGTTTATAGCGATAAACTAAATTCTTCGAAAATTCTTTATATGACGAACAGTACTAAAACAAAATAAAGTGCATTCGTCGACCAGAACCAGCTTATACATTAAAAATTACTTTCTACACTCAAGAATGTCGGTAGTTTTCAAACCAATATCATAAAGTGCTCTACGTGCTCAGAATTCATTAAAGTGCATTCGTCGTCTAGAACCTGTTTATGTATTTAATTATTTTCCACACACAAAAATGTCGGCAACTTTCATAAAAATATCATTACGGGCTCTATTTATGGGCTGAATATTCATTAAATAAAATGCATTCGTCAACTAGAACCTGCTTAGGTCTTTACAAATTACTTTCTACACACAAAAATGTAGACAACTTTCATAATAATATCATTATGGGCTGTGTTATTAGCTTATTTTTAAATTTCTATGATGGTAGGTCATATATAATGCCCAAATTTTTAATTGCCCAATAATTGTAGGTAATATATAATTGCCCAATAGTATATTTGGTCATTATAAATATAACTAGTATATAACCCCGTCAAAAATGACAGAATGTGAAATCAATTAAGGTAGTGAATCAACGAATGCTTTGCCTGCTTCGCTGGACACTATATTTAAAGGGGACTAATGTGCAAGTTGCACCTGACGGGACTAATATGAAATTTGTACCGAACGAACAAACTATTTGTTTTAACGAAAATACCTACTAACCCAAGACGATAGGTCTAATATAACGTATCATATTTTATATCATATTTATCTTAATATAAGTCAGTAACTTATTTTGCTTCCTTCATCGAATCGTTTTAATAAGTATTTTTAACACGCTTATATTAGCTTCACCTGTATGTATGTATGTTTGTAACTTCTCTGGGAGCAAAACGTGATTGCACAAAATCCTTCATATCTCAAACAAAAAACCATTGTGTATGGTTTCCAGAGCTTTTTAAGAAAACGGCTGATGGCTGAGCTACAAAAATTTGCATGGTGGTTCGTAATGACCTCTCCTGATGCACCTCGAAGCCCGATTTTCGAATTTTGTTTTAGTTTTCTTTTAATTAATTAAAATGTTAAAATAAAAACCTTCTAATTACTGATAAATTGGCCATTTAATTTTAATCCTTAATTTAATTGTTGCCAAAAAAAATTATCATTATTTTTTGGACAGAAAAAAAAAAAAAAATGTGAACAATAAAAATTACATTTATTTAAAATATTTAATATTATTCCTTAATTTAATTGTTGCCAAAAAAATTATCATTATTTTTTCGACAGAAAAAAAAAAAAAAAAAAACGTGAACAATAAAAATTACATTTATTTAAAATAAGGAAAGTAAATTAAAGCGTGTTCTTTAATTTTTTAAAACTATAATATTATTTATATACATGGGCAAATTTAATATTTTTTAATTTTTAATTTTTCGCGTGAAAACATTATTTCATCTTATGCCCCCCCCCCCCTTTAATATATATATATAACAATAACTGGTAAATATTTTTGGCAACAATCATAAATTTAAATGTCCAATTTTGAAATTATTTTCATATTTTAATTAATTCTAAAATATCTAATCAAAACTTCGTTACAAACTCCGTAGTTACAAATAAGGTACCAAATGAATGGTACCATATTTGTAACGAAGTAACCTTAGGTACCTTATTTATTTTAACTAATTTGATAAATATGACGTCACAATCAACTGTTTGTTTATATCAGATATGTACATTATCATGATTGCAAGAAAATGATGTAATAACTATTCGCCCATAATTTTTATGATTGAATTTTATATTACATTTTAATTTTATCCTCCATGGATATTTTAGAATTGCAATGGTAGTTATAAACTTTCGTTGAAATCTTTTTACATACTGAGACTAAGGGAAAATTGCAAGCACAAAAAATGTTCAGTTTTGAAAGATCTTTCTAATTATGTAACATTTATGCAGATTAATAAAAAAATAAATAAAACTAAAATACATAGCATTTCTAAGGGAAAAAAAAAAAAAAAGGCTACCAAATGTCTCTGTTTTGAAGCGGCCTAAACCGGAATCGTTCCTGACAGAAGAGGGTCATCTTTATTATTATTAATTTTCGTAAATCCAGGGTTTCTAGCATGAAAGACGCTCAAAAATAGTTGCTTTAATTACCTTTAATGCATGAAATAGCAGCCAAAATAGTAGCCATTCTGAATGAAACAGTAGACAAAATAGTAGCCACTCCGATCCAAATACAGTCGAACCTCGTTAACGTGAATTACCTTTCACGTGAATTGTTTCCACAGTCCCCGTCAAAATGAAGATTCGTTTAGTTATATGAAGATTAGTTACTGATAGTATGAACTACTAATAACATGAACAATTTTTCTCCCTTGAGATTCACGTTAACGAAGTTCCACTGTAATACTCTTGGATTAAAAAAAAAAAAAAAAAAAAGTATAAATATTTAAGCTGGTTTGGAGATAATGTGGTCAGAAGATATAAAATTAACCTAAGAAATTAGGATACCTTTCTTGTAAAAGAAAGCTGATACATGTGTAAATGCATATAAAACAGAGTTTACATAGCGAGATTAAAAAAAAAATCGGTAGAGCCATTTTTTGAGACACCAGTTTCCGAGATTTAAAACTGACCTACCTAATCAGGATACTTGTTAATTTTCGTGTAATAACCACGGAAAAATAACAATAATTTGATGGAAAAAGATATCTAAAATATCTAGCAATTTTCAAGAATATCGTTAAAGCCATTTTTGAGATGCTTTCGCCTAAAAGTGGTAAACTCAATTGTTGACCGGAAAACAACAATTATATACGAAAGGCTAAAAGGAAGTTAATATGGCGAGTTCGAAAAAATTTCGTACAGCCATTTTTAAAGGAACACACTTGCAAGAACCTCAGATTGACCTACTTATCAGAAAGCCTATCAATTTTTCTGTACTAACCATCTAATGCATATGAAACGACATCTAACAGGGTGTTTATGTACAGTCTTACAGTTCCACTTTTGAATTCAAATTTTCACCAAAAGTTGGAAAATTCATCTGTACACCAAACCTGCCCCAATTCTGAAGTTTCATCGTTCTATATGTATTAGTCTCGGAGATATGGTATTCAGAAGATTCCCCCCCCCCCCCAACATACACACACATATCTATTGCCGAAAACCACTTTTTTGGAAACAGGAGACCTTAAAACAAGTAAATCAGATTAAAACTTGAAAAGATCACTCTGTCTCTCTTCCCCCAACACACACACCAATTGCTGAAAACCACTTTTTTGGGCACAGACCTTCTTAAAACATGTAAATCAGATTAAAGCTCGAAATTGAATTTTTTGAGTGAATACAATAAATATTCCCATTGTACCAACGGTAGTCGGGTAATGGAAGCAAAAATGCAGTGAAGGTGCAGAAAAATTAGCAGGGAACAATTTTTTGCTTAAAATAGTCTCCATTTTTTTTTTTTTTTTTTTTTTTTAAAGCAGCTTTTAAGTCACTTTTACACAAAAATAATGGCCATAGTAGTCTGGGCTTGATTTTAGTAGCAAATAGTTGCTGTTTAGTCACCGCTGGGAACTCTGTAAATCTCACCAAAACAGAAAGTTACAGAAAGACCAAAAAGGGAGGTGCACAACTAGCAAACCTATATACCAATTTGCAACGTTCAGCGTCCAATCGTTTTTGAGTTATGCGAGATACATAACACCCATATATAGACGTCCTGAAAAATCGCATAAAGTCGCTCATGTCTCTAAAACGAGAGCTCATATAAACACAAAACTTACAGGTGTACAACTAGACATCATGGCAGTCACAAATATAAATTTGCAACGTTCTACGATGATTCGTTTTTGAGCCATGTGATATATAAAATCCATTTCGCAAATCGGGATTACAATACTTCCTTATACGAATACTTTGTATAAGGAAGTAAAAAAGAACCTTCCAATTTGAATTTAAGATTTTTGTGGTTCAACATACTTTAAATACAATATGTGTGGTTTAACATATTTTAAGTACAAGCTTAAAAATGAAAGGAATATTCACAGGTAACAGGAGGCACAGATAACATTATTCAATGGTAAGTACAGCTTTTTTTTTTTTTTTTTTTAACTGTTACACACTATATGTACTTAAAATAATCCATTATTAACTTTTGGTGTTTACTTACTTTATCACTACATTCTTTGCAAAGAGCTTCATTGCATTTGAACAAGAGATTATTGAAGTGATAAAGCATCAGGTAAAAAAACTACCTTGTGATATAAATAGACAATATAAGTCGTATTTTTTAGATTTTCCTTTACTAAAAGTAAAAATCTGCATTGACTTCACTCAACTTATGTTTATATTTACAATATATGTTTATATTTACCTGCACATTAGAAAAGTTCATTCAAGTAAATTACTTTGCTCGTTATTTTTCAGCACAAGAAGTTTTCTCATGATATCATAATAACTAGAAATAAGTAGCTTGAACATTTGTTTCATGCCACATGATTTCTCTAGATTATTTTACATTAGTATAACAAGAATTAATTTTTAGCTGGTGACTATCATTTATATCATGATATACTTAATTGGCAGCATTTTCTTCCTGTCTTTTTTTTTCCTTCTTTTATTGTGGACCAAGTCTTTGCGTGAGATAATTTTGCTGATGTTTTCTTTCAATTCTTGAAGTACAGATGTGGGGAAAAAAACATACCACTGAAAACCCTTACCATTGTCTTAGCAGGAGGTTGAGGGTGAAAACTTTTCATCTGAGAGAGGTTCTATAGCTTTTAATCTATCACTAAGGAAAGTCAAGCTATGCCACAGCTATGTCAACTAACCTCATACTTACCTAACTATGCAAACTAGCTCCACAGGGATATCCAACGTAAGACGGATACCACAGAATCCCAAACATAAACAAAAGATTATAATATGTGCATGCAACCAGTTAATCACTCCTTTGAAAACCACCATAAGATCAAACCACTTTAATTTGATCTACAGATTCCCCAGACCAAAAAAATAGACAATAAAAAAATTTACTCACCAGTCCTAAAAATGATTAAACAAAGATTTTTCTTTCATGACGTTTCCATGAAGATTGAATTTAATGCGGATGGTGCAAATTTACATACATTCCCCACTAGTAAAATAACAGTGCATTCTACCTCCTCTGTGGCAGAAAATAAAAGCTGAGTACCAACTAGTCATTTATGCCAACTACTCACGGTCTCCTCTAGATAAATACTAATCCAGAAATTCATATATTCTAAATGTAGAATGATTTCCAGTCAGATAGCACTTGTCATATCTCTCTGTTTCAATTAGTGATGTGTTTCAAAATTGTATTATTTAACAAAATTGGTCATTCATCAACAATATCAATTGAACTTTTAATTTGAAATATGCCAATAATTAAAATTTATTCACATAACAGTTTTGATCTACTCATTCACAGGTATAATTCTTTTACTGCATAAACAATGATTACTACAAGGTAAAGTTCTTAAATCTATACATAAATTCTTTTAATTTGCTTCCTTTATTAATTTTGTTCAAATTTGTTCAGTCTATAAAAGTCAGGATCAAAATTACATCTAAATTTGAATGGTTGAAGGATCATATTGCAGCTTCGAAACGATATAAATAATATAAAGCACGTCATATTTTTCAGATATATTTGTCAATTTTTGATACTTTCAAAACACTTTTAGTGTGTAAGATAATTTTCAAGGTAATGAGGAAATTTACTCGTCTTTTATTTTATCATTAAATAATATAACATGTAGAAATAAGAGTAGTACTATACATGCTATTTTCATTTTGCATAGTGATTATTAATTTCTAAAATTTTTAATATTGCACCATTTACAATATCCTGAAAATGCAGCAGAATACATTGCTTACTGTAAGATTTCACAATTCATCAAAATGACAAAGATAAAACAGTTTTCCCCTATCTAGTATACATGGACATGGAAACAAGCACATTAGATTTCATGTGTTCCTTTTCAACTTGTCAATTTTAAAGATTCTTTTTTATTATGAATGAGATTACACAGTCTTATTAGAAATATTATTTTTTGTGCCAGTCTGTACAAATAGTATAAAGGCAATTTCTAAAGAAAAATCACTTTTCAGCTATGAAGTGAGATGGTAAATTGAATCTGGAAGTATTTAAATATATTTTTGGTGTTGTAAAGATCATTTTTTGATTAAAACAAAATATTTTCTTTAAATATTACTGGTTGAAAATATTAAATAAATATATGTCCAGTTATTTTAAAAAAAAAAACTGCCTTAAAAGGCTCATTTACACATTTAAAGATACTGAATTTTGAGTATTTTCATAATTATATGATATTGTCTAGCCATATAATATCAAAAAAAAAAAAAAATTATAAACAATAAAATTGTTTAACTGATAAAATATAGGATCATCCAAAGAATGACATACACAAAGTCACTGCTTTAAATTCACGAGTTATGGGGCTTTACTGGGTACTCTACATAAGAGACTAAAAATGATATAATCCATTAAGTCACTAGCAATTAAAATTTCTGCACCAGAAAGGAATGTAAATAACAGAATGATATTTATTAGACATATTACATTAGTGGGAAATATAATTGATTAGATTTTCAAGAAATTTGTAGGTTATCTCGATAAATTAGTACATAAATCAACAACCTCCTGTAGTAATAACAACATTTATCTGCCTAGGCATTGAATCGAACAGCAGTTGGATGATTTGTACGAATGCAGCACTCTATGCAGCTTCAACACAATGCTACAGTTCATCGACAATATTTACTGGAAAGTGGTGATTTGCCAGTGGCTTGACCAGACGATTTTAATTGGTGCAAGATCAGGAGAACATGCTGGGCAGAGCAACAAGTGAATATATTCTGTATCAAGGAAGGTCCAGATAACATAGAGCCATGCATTATCCTATTTAAATGTTGTGTTATGGAAGACTCAAATATAGGGCAGAGCCATGGGCTTTAACTCATCAGAAATGTAATGACCGTTATTCAGAGTTCTGGCAACGTGAACAAGAGGCGATCGAGACATGTAACCAATGGCACCCAATAGCATCACTCCACGTGATGATCCAGCATGAGGATATAGAATGCTAGCTGATGATGTGCATTCTTCAGGATGCTGCCATCTTGATGTTGTAAATAGAATTATGATTTGTCTAAAATGATGACGTCATGCTATTCTTGCATCCAGATTCATTATTGGTCACACACTGAAGGTGATTTTATCCGTGATGTGCTTCTAGGGCAACTGAAGTCATGATTGCCACATACTGTCTAACCACTAGTGTTGGGCATAATTGATTAAAAAGTAATTGAATTACAATTAAATTATAATTATTTTAGTGTCAATCGATTAACAAGTAATTGATTACAAAGAAATTGAATAAATAATTAAATTTATTGAATAAGTAATTCAATTTATTTGTAATCAATTACTTGTTAATCGATTAACAGTAAAATAATTGTAATTTAATTGTAATTCGATTGTAATTCAATTACTTTTTAATCAATTATGCCCAACACTGCTAACCACCAAGAGTAATGATATGTAGTACATTGAATACACATCTTGATTACCTTTGTTCATGTTGCAGGTACTATTTCTGATGATTTAGAGACTCATGGCTCTGCCCTATATTTGAGGCCCCCGTAATGTAACATTTAAGCAGGACAATGCACAACTGCATGCTGTTCAAAGTTGCCCGGACCTTCCTTGATACAGCATGTGTTCAACTGTTGCACTGGTTAGCGTGTTCTTCTAATCTCACACCAATTGAAAATATTGGCCAACTGCTGGTGCTGGCAAGCGACTGGCGCACCACTACTCTTCAGTAACTAAGGTTGATCAATTAACGCATTCTGTTGAAGCAGCATGAAACTATGTACTTGACATGACGTCCAATAGCTGTTTGATTTAATGCCTAGGCAGATAAGTGCCTTTATTGTTGCCAGAGGTCACTGTTTTATGCACTGATTTCTTAGAATATATACTTCCAAATTTCCTAAAAATTTAATCAATTGTTCTTCCCACTATAATGTATGGGCCCAATAAATATCATTCTATTATTTGTATTCCTTCCTGGTGTAGCAATTTTAATGGCCTATTTGTTATTTTCTCTTGCCCATATATGGCAGGGAAAATATTGTATTGGGGTTAAATTTTTGAAACTACGTTTTTATTATAACTGCATATCTTAAGATCCCCTGAATTCGAAAATCAGACTTTTAGAGGGCGTTTGAGTGCTTGTTATCAGCATACTTAAAAAAACAGATATTAGCAGGAATTTTAAATTCTATATTCTAAATATTTATTGCATAATGAAATTACTTGAAACATTTTATTGAGATCGAACGAATGTTCGATGTACAGGAACATACAGATGAATTCAAATACCTTATATTTATGGGCAGAATTTATCATTGGTATACTTTACCAATTAAACTGCATTAATGTACACTATAATTTCACTACACTAAAAATAACTAAAATATATTTTTAAATCCATAAAAATATATTTCCTATATGGAATATATTATGAAGAGAATTCATCATTTGTTTACAAGGACAAACAAAAGCATCCTTTATAATACTTTCCAACAAAGATGCAAAGTGCCCATGTTTTCAGTTTGTCTGTCTCTGCCCTAACATCCATAAATATTCATGGAATTTCTTAAAATAGATATATATTATTCAAATTCACTATGGGATGTTCCCTACTGCAAATGGGGTAACCATGCATGGTTTGTGTATAGGGACACCTGAAAGAATTTCAAAGCATTGTGTTCTATGAGAGGTATTTCTATAAACCACATTTAAATACCTTAATTTTGCACAGATTATAATGAAATTGGCATTTATTTGTCGTATTCAAATGCATAATGCAGAGCTGCCAACCTAATCCAGCAAATTGTTAGTACTGCCCCCTTTTCCCCATACGTCTTTTAGAGTATTTTTCTTCTTAATTCATCGTAAATGCATTTGAAGAGAATTACTTTAAAAATTAAGTGGTATAGAAAAGGAGGCGGTACTAACAATTTGCCGGATTAGGTTGGCAGCTCTGATAATATATACATATAATCAGATACATTAATGGTTATAAGCAAAAAGAGCTGGAATTGCTTTTTTGATTTTATTGAACGTTCTTAACACTTTCAAACAATGTTTAAGAGCGATTATGAATTAATTTAGTCTACCTATCTGTTTGTCTATCCTTCAGTCTATACATTGTATTCGTGTGATCTACGAGGGCTGTTCGATAAATCTGTGCAAAATTAAAGAAAAAATATTTTTTTCAACACAGTTTCCTGCTATTTTTTAACATAGTCCCCTTTTAGTTCTATGCATTTCATCCAGCGTTATTCTAGTTTTTTTATACCCTCTGTAAAATACATTTTTTCAAGTCCAGCAAAATACTCCTTGGTTTCTGTTATGACCTCATCATTTGATGAGAATTTTTTCATAGAAAGCCATTTTTTCATGTTTGCGAACAAAAATGAAGGGGCTAAATCAGGAGAATAAGGCGAATGTTGTAAAATTTCAAATCGTAATTCAAACAATTTTGCTGTTGTAACTGCAGACTTGTGCGCTGGTGCATTGTCCTGAAGAAACAATGGCTTTTTCTTTGCAAGATGGGGTCGTTTTTCTTTTATTCCTTTGACTAAATTACTTAATAAGGATGCATAATATTCACCTGTTATAGTCTTGCCTTTTTCCAAAAAATCAATTAAATTACACCTAGGCTATCCCAAACAACGGTGACCATGACTTTGCTAGCTGAAGGTGCAACTTTGGCTTTTTTGAGTGGTCGTTCACAAGCCTTTACCACTGTTTTGATTGTTCTTTAGTCTCTGGTTTTTAGTGATGAATCCAGGTTTCATCCACTGTGATAAAACGTCTAAGAAATTCATTTGAATTTCTCTGAAAAATTAACAAATTCTCTTTAGAAATGTTCACACGTTCCCGTTTTTGATCGATCGTTAACAATCGCGGCACCCATCTTGCTGACAGTTTTTTCATATGCAATATTCATGCAATATATAACAAATGTAAATACCTTACAATTTTACTTCGTACGTGGCAGAAGAGCTCTTTTCGGAAGGGGGGCCCCTCCTTCATCGGTGCCGTCTGCACTTCGTGGCTGGCGGTCTTGCCTTTGATGTTCTTCTTTAAGTAGGTGACGCCATATCTCTCCTATCTCAGCTGACTCGTGGTCATTGATTGCGTCATTTTGATGCTCGATTTCGATGCTCTCACGGATATATGCGTAGGTTGGGTTATTGTAATTAGCTATTTTCGCGACGTTTTCAAAGTCAATTTCCATATTGTTTTCAAAATAATTTCTGGCAAGCGCGGTTGTGTTACAGTTAAATTTAATGTCATTTTTATGTTCTTTTATTCTGGTTTTTATCTTCCTTTTAGTAACGCCTATGTATTTAAATTCTTTGTTTTCATGGTTTTTCATGGGAATTTTGAAGATACCTGCAGGTTCGGTGGGGGGGATCGAATCTTTATCACTTCTTATTAGTTGGTATATATTAGGATTGGGTTTAATAGGAATGTTTATGTTAAATTTACTAGGGGTATTTTTTATTTTATTTGATGTGCCTTGGTTGTAGGGAATGGAAAAAGTATTTTGTGGAGGTTTTTTGGGCATTTGGAATATTGTTTAGTTGTTTTATTCGTTTTCTGTATAACTGATTTACTAATGTTTTGGGGTAGCCTGCGTCAATTTTCAATTTATTAATGAAATTTAACTCTTTTTTTAATTCGTATTCATCAGAACAAATCAGAATGGCGCGATTAATATAACTGTGTATGGTATTGATTTTGTATCTGTAAGGTGTTTTACTTTTATTACTAATAATTTCATTACTTGCTGTGGGCTTCTGGTATACAGTGGTTGGTACTATGGCGGTCTCAATTTTGGCTATATAATCATTAACATTTATGGGTTGTTCGAGGATGAATTTGGGGCCTAATTAAGATGCATTATTGAAATTAGGCCCCAAATTCATCCTCGAACAACCCATAAATGTTAATGATTCTATAGCCAAAATTGAGACCGCCATAAATAAAACCTCGACCGAATGCAAAAATACCATTTGTAACGTTGCCCATGATCTAATTATTAAAAACATACATAGCAAGAACAATAATATCAACCACGCCGACCTCAAAGCCCTAAAACAACTTAAGAAAAATAGAAAAAATAACTTGTACACTAACCGATAAAACACGCAAAATAGCCATCCTAAATCGTACCGATTACGAAAATAAAATACACGAAACCATCAGAGAGATAAATGCCACTAAACATAGGCGTGCCTGGCTACAAAATATTGGGGGGGACATCTGAGGTCATGGCCCGATTAACGTAGGGGTACGTGCCCCGGGTCCTGAGTAGAAAGGGCCCAACACTGCCCCTGAAAAATGCCGTTTTGCCTTTCTTGCCCCTAAAAATGACAAAATGTAGTATCATAAAACGCAAAAATCTGTCATGTTAGTCCCACGTACAGTCGGTAACAAAAGTGTCCGAACACTAGCAAAAATTCCTATGTAAAAAAAGTACACTTCATACGGTTTTGTTAAATAAATCCTTATCGAATAATGTTCTTAGACTGACTAAGAACAGGGTTCGACAAGGATTTATTTGACAAAACCGTATGAAGTGTACTTTTTTTACATAGGAATTTTCGCTAGTGTTCGGACACTTTTGTTACCGACTGTACAGTTGTATGTACTTTGGCTGATTGTTGCAAAGTGCGAAGGGGCCCACGAAAGTATATGTGTCCCGGGATTCACATGAAGTTAATCGGGTCCTATCTGAGATACGTGCAAAGTGGAAGAATATTCTTTGTCAAAATAAATTTAAGCAGACATAATGATGTGCACGTATGACAATAGCAGGGGCTTTAACTAAATGACTGTATTAACATGCTTATTAAATATTATTAATTATTTCTACATACAAACAAATATAAATTTCATCCAGTGACTCTTTTTATTTATTTTTTAATCTATGTGCGTATTGTTGATAATTAACTGAATACACACACACATACACATATTTATATGTTTTGTTTTTTTTTTCTTTATCTGTGTGCTTAAAAAGAAATGACTATCTCTGTGCTCTGGAGCTCAGTCTACTGATCGCAGATCTACAAACCTTGACAAAGGGTTACCTTGAACTCTGCAAGGGTGCACCTCATCAATATTTTTTTTCAAATCTAAATATTTTTTATTCTGTTTTATCCTAAATTTTTGCATTCATTTCAATCATCTGCACCGCTTACGGCTGTTAACGATTTTCTAGTAATTTATTTAATTCTGTTGGAAGGGAAAATATATATATATATATATATATATTACTATTTATTGTATTTATTAGGGAAAAAAAGAATTGCAAGAATTTAATGTGACTTTCATATCAGCAGGCTCGTAATTTTTTTTTTTTTCTCTGTTATTTTTTTTCTTCTACGTTGGTTGAACTTATAATTAGTTCACAAAATAAATAAAGGAATACCTTACATTTTTGCCCTGGATCTTGATTAGCATTTCGTAAATTCTCACTACTTGTAATCAATTCAACATTTTCAATTTCTTTTCCTTTTCTTCTTTGTTCATCATTTTTCAGAACACTGTCAAGCTCACAATGGGTTTTAAAAATTTTCTGTTTAGATTTTTTCAGATATTTATCCATTTCAATAAATTCTTCATTTTAATATTACGCATTAAATATATATATATACCCATAAAATTTAGGAATTCCTGCACTTAAAAATAAAAAATGGAAAACTACACACCGAGCATACTACACACTCTGCTAATTCTACGAACACCAAACTCTCTCCTATGATGGTCATTAGCCTATTTTTTCATCTCTCCTTTCCTTTAAAATTCATGGAGGACGTTGGGGTGGGGGGGGGGGGATACACCATATGCAATTTCGGCTTTTAGAAAAACAAGTTCTTTAAACTAAACAGATAACACACAAAGCTGGCCTTCCGAAAATTAAAGCGTTTCCCTTTTTTCTGATAATGAAGAGTAACATCCTAAATCTATTTAGTAAGTACTTGTCTAATTAGCATTAATGCGGAAAAAATGATCATAGCGTGTGAAAACCAAACCAAACCAAAAATATATCTATTTAAGTCAATTTATTTCAATATTTCTGTCAAAGTTGCCGTGATTTAAATTCGTTAATAGCTTAGACCTGTCAAAAGAGGTTACTTTAAAATATCCGGACAATTTAAAAACCTATTTGTAATCATTAGTGACCTCCCAGATTTTCGTTTTTCTATGAATAGTTTGTCATTCAATACAAAGCAAGCTACTTAAGTGTTGATTAGTGGTATTCAAAAAACATTTTAATTGAAATAAGATCGACTGACAATACCCATATATCTGGTTAAAAAACTTAGTGCTGATTTCCTTTTCCTATGCGATGAGGGTAAAAATCTTTTTTTCAATCCCCCCCCTCCCCACACATACATACACACACAATTTAGAGTTAATTTTGTGTTTCACAAACACAAAATTTAGAGGGGTTTGAGGAATAGTCTCACACTTTTAAGAGATTTTAACTTTCTTTTAAGTTTAAAATTAGAGGGTTTAGAAATATTTTTGGAGGGGGACCGTCTATGCAGATGAAATTTTTGGGGGGGACACGTCCCCCCTGTCCCCCCCGCCAGGCACGCCCGTGCCACTAAATTACAAACCGACCCTAACAAAAAACTTATGGACAAAATCCAACAGTTAATTAAAAAAGGAAATTGGCCCAATAATAAACCTCCGTACATAAATAACTTTGCCCCTAATACTCCACGTTTATTTGGGCATTACAAAGACCATAAAAACCCTCCAAAATTTAGACCAATAGTAAACAAAAAAGAAGGGCCCACCTATCCATTAGAAAAATATATGACTAAAATATATAACGAACTGCTACCCCTCTCCCATACTAGTTTATACTCAACTGAAGATTTTATTAAACAATTAAAAGAAGTAACCCTACACCAAAATGATCATCTTGTAAGCTTTGACGTTGTAAATTTATACCCCTCCATAGAAATAAATCAAATATCGGAAATCATTAATAACGCTATTAAAGGAAAATATGAAACACCTATTGCAAATACACTAATTTCAACCAGTAATTTAATACTAAAAGAAAGCTTCTTCCAATTTAATAACACGATCTACAAACAAAATATGGGTGTTCCCATGGGATCCCCCATATGCTGAATATAAGTTAAGACTCATTGAAAATCAAATTACCAAACAACTAAGAAATAAAATTAAATTCTGGGTCCGCTACGTGGACGACGTATTTGCAATCATTAAAGACAATTATAATAGCAACAAAATCTTAAACCAATTAAACCAACTAGACAACAATACTAAATTTACGGCAGAACACGAAAACAATAGCGAAATTAACTACCTAGGCGTTAAAATCATTAAAGACAATAATAATTTAAAAACCACTGTATACCGGAAGCCCACAGCAAGTAATGAAATCATTAGTAATAAAAGTAAAACACCTTACAGATACAAAATCAATACCATACGCAGTTATATTAATCACGCCATTCTGATTTGTTCTGATGAATACGAATTAAAAAAAGAGTTAAATTTCATTAATAAATTAACAATTGACGCAGGCTACCCCAAAACATTAGTAAATCAGTTATACAGAAAACGAATAAAACAACTAAACAATATTCCAAATGCCCAAAAAACCTCCACAAAATACACTTTTTCCATTTTCTACAACGAAGGCACATCAAATAAAATAAAAAATACCGCTAGTAAATTTAACGTAAACATTCCTATTAAACCAAATCCTAATATATACCAACTAATAAGAAGTGATAAAGATTCGATCCCCTCCACCGAACCTGCAGGTATCTACAAAATTCCCATGAAAAACCATGAAAACAAAGAATTTAAATACATAGGCGTTACTAAAAGGAAGATAAAAACCAGAATAAAAGAACATAAAAATGACATTAAATTTAACCGTAACACAACCGCGCTTGCCAGAAATTATTTTGAAAACAATATGGAAATTGACTTTGAAAACGTTGCGAAAATAGCTAATTACAATAACCCAACCTACGCATATATCCGTGAGAGCATCGAAATCGAGCATCAAAATGACGCAATCAATGACCACGAGTCAGCTGAGATAGGAGAGATATGGTGTCACCTACTTAAAGGAGAACATCAAAGGCAAGACTGCCAGCCACGAAGTGCAGACGGCACCGATGAAGGAGGGGGCCCCCCTTCCGAAAAGAGCTCTTCTGCCACGTACGAAGTAAAATTGTAAGGTATTTACATTTGTTATATGTTTATTAACTTCGTTAAAGTTTTAAGTTATAATGTTCATGCAATATGTTATGCACACGGTCCAGGGAAATGCCAGCAGCCTCAGCAATTTCACGTATCTTTAATCTTCTGTCTTTCAAAATCATATCATGGATTTTTTCGATCATCTCTGGAGTCGTAACTTCAGCAGGACGCCCAGAATGATCTGCATCACTTGTGCTCATGTGTCCACAACGAAAGTTCCCGAACCACTTGTAAATAGTTCATAATGAAGGAGCTGACTCTCCATAATGTTTATCCAGTTTTGCTTTCGTCTCTGCAACAGTTTTGCCTTTTAAATAATAATGTTTCATTAACACTCGAAATTCACTTTGCCCCATTTTTTCAAATATTTGACTACACATTCTTTCTTTTTTAGAAAAATATTCACAAACAGTGCCCTTTCTCATGATATTTTACCTGATACTGACTATTGAGACTATGCCGTAATTGAAGAAAATGTCATTTTTTTGGATAGTGCTGCCATCTAGTGATTTTGTACGGAATTAACGAACAGCCCTCGTAATTGGCAAAGTACATTGAAAGTTAAATGAGCAAAGAGTGCATATATTTGGAAAATATTAATAACTTATGCAAATAGCAAGATTTTCCGTTCTTATTTAGATCATGGAAGGAAATGGGGGTAGGGGAATTATATAGTTTGCTTAAATATACAGGTGATTATTAATCAACTCTGCTTACTTTTTCAATCCACCTTATATTTAATAATAAATAATAATTCTTATTTTTTGCTCTCATTAAAAAGAAACAAAATCCAGAAATGGAGATTTTAGATGGATAAGTATGCTCATATCCAGACATTATGTCACAAATATTAACTATTAATTATTCGGAAAAGTATTTGTTTTGTTGCAATAAAATTATTTACTCAATTGGAGTATCTAAGAGACATGTAACAAGACTAACTTAAGATATAAAAATTACAATGTAACATATTTGAAAAATGATTTAGCAAATAAAATTATTGAAAATTTTAATGCATCGAAAGCTACTCCTTACAAGAATTTAGGTTAGGGAACTTCACTGAGTACACTATGTGGTGAATAATATGCAACTGAAGAAAATTAACAAGAAACTAAATTCTAGAGTTTCAGTATTTTTTTTTTTTTACCATAGGTATTTGTGTATTAGCCTTACAGCTTATTAAAAAAAAAAAAAAAAAAAAAAAAAATGGCATCACTATACCAGTATTGAGACATACAAGGATTTCATTTAATTTTCATATTTTCCTTTAGTTATAGAGATAATATAAATCTTACATAATTTCTCATGAAGACTTATTAAAAATCATACTGCACACAAAATCTTAATTCATCAGTGAAAATTACTTTTTGTTTATTTCATTAAATCTAAAGTTAGAGAACAAAAAAAAAAAAAAAAATCTTTTAAAAGGTTATTTATTTTACTTTTGCTTTTCTCTTGAATTTTTTTGCTTAAGTTACAATTTCCAAGTGTCAGGGTAACCAATTACGTCATATTAACCTTTTCTTGGAGCAGGGGAAATGAGCTAGAGAGATGCATGTTCAGCTGTCCTAATGAACAGATGTAACTGAGAAGTCAGTGATTATCACTAATTTTTCTTTTTTTTCCTGCTTTTTCCAACTGGTGCTTAGAAATCTCATAAAAAAGGACGAAAAATGAATAAAGAAAAGGGTTTCTACTACTTTTATTTTATTTTAATTAATTTGTTTATTTTATTGATGATTTTGGCATTTATAATTTCAATAAAGACAGGTAAAAAAATATTTTATTTTTATTTTTTCAGATTTCATTCCTATTGTGAAAGATTTAATATATATTAATGAAAATAAAAGAGAAGGAATATACCGTGAAATTCCAATAGTAACCCCCCTTTTTTCAAGGGGAAATTTGTAAAAACTGGGGAAGGGGTTATAATCAGAAGTTTCCGGAAAAGTATGATGACTTCTGAAGGGAGGGGGAGGGGATCATAATCGGAAGTTTCACAATCTTTTTTTAAAAGTATAAATTTATTAATATTATAATATATATTAATGGTTACAAAATTGTATTAACAATATAATAATACTGATTATTATTTAATTTATTAAATTTTATTAATAATAAGCAATTTTTATTTTAACAACAAAAAGAAAACTTATTCGGGATAACAGAAACAGACACGAACATGTGATAAACAAATCGCAATCGCGAAGCAAAGCAGTTATAGACCTTTTATAAGAGTGGACAGGACAATGGCAACCTTTTTTAGTGGCAAAGATAACTCATAAAAAGGTCATGCGAATGTTGATCTACAGGAAGCTAAACTGAACAATATTGAAATTTACTCGCCATGCTCTGAACTCTGCTTTTTATTAAGCAGACGATATTTTCCCTTCTTCTTTGAAAGTTTTTTTTTAAATTTTTATTTCACTTTAAAAGTTAGATTGTTTTGAATTTAAAAAGAATTTTATAGCAAGAAATAGTAATTAAATGTACTTTAAAAACCCTAGAAGTTATGTAAAATAAGGATTTTATTTCACAGGTAAGATTCTTTTTAATATTATTTCGTTCTTTTTAAGCAATTATTTTTATAAAATGCTTATAAGTGCTGTACTTATTTCTCTAAATTGAATTAGTTTAACTATATTATATCTTATATTATTTCAAAAATGTCCATAATTATTTATGAGAGTTAAAACGAGTACAGACAAACCAAAGTTATAAAAAATTTCGAACTTAGATGTTAATAACAAGGTAAAAATCAATTTCAGCAGCTGTAATATTTTACACTAGTTTTACTTGTTGTATCTTTTAATAATAATAATAATAATATATATTTATATTTAAAATAAAAAATTGCCAATAATGCGATAAATGCCAAAAAAGGTAATCTTTTTCAACATTCACATGGTTTCATCTTTGCACCTTATCTTATATTACCTCAATAATGGAATGCTCCGTCCACTCTTATAATAGGTCTATGGAAGCATTCTAGAAGATTCACTAGCAGTTAAAAAAACAGTTAATTGCACTGCTATTAACTGATATGAAAGAACAAAATAGGGTGAACGATAACTATTAAAGTTACATATGCAAGTACTATTACAGAGTTATTACGCTATTTAATGATTTAAAATTAAAAAGAGAATTTAAAATTTAGAAAACAGTTGTGATCGCAAAAACAGGGTTGCATAAGCAAGATTGCGAAAGCCACGGCCGCTTGCGGATAGCAGTTAACATTTTGAAGTTCAAAGAATGTAAACACCGCCGCATTTTTTTATTTGGAGTTATTTTACTTTTAAAAGATGAGTAAAAATAACACTTGGATATGTTTACATGCAAATTAAAGTTTCTAAATAAACATATAAGACTTCAGAAGTAAAAAAAAAAAGTATGTTTGCAACACTCATGGGAAAAACGAAAGAATGGCGTACTTAGCTGCCAAAGGTAAGGGAGGAGGGGTTATAAACGGAATTTTCCGAAAAAGTAAAGTTCATCAAATTTCAGAGGGGGATTATAATCGGGAGGGGGGGGGTTACTATCGGAATTTTACAGTATATATATATATATATAATAAAGATGATCTATTAAGCATAGTAGAAGCCAAGCAACAGATACAAGATCACTGAAACACCAATGACCAATAAGATTTAAATAAAAGAAAAAAAAAAAAAAAATCATCAGTGGATGAAATACACTAATGTAAAGAAACCAGATCTATTAATTAACAGCCTGCAAAACAAACAAATCAATAAAGTAAAACAACAAATCTTAACTTAAAACCATAAACTTATCAGAATTAATGAAAAAACAACCCAAGAAACACGAGATAGGAAGAAGTAGGCAGGCAGCAAGACTTGTGACTTGCCTGTGGAGTTATTTTTATTTAAATACACTAGTTTTATGCCGGCAACACTCCCCCAGACTGCCAAAACCAGAATAGGAACCATATGGATTTAAAAAAGCAAAATTTCAAAGCAGATGAACACCAATGAAACCACGTAGCAACAATGAAATTCACCGATTGATCACATTGTGATTGTGTTTAACAGTATAATTAGAACATTAAATATAGTTGACAACTCAAAAAAGAAGAATCTGAAATTTTATTGGAAAAAAAAAGTTTGCATAGTAATACAAAGCAAATGCAACAAGCCTTCTACTTTTTTTTTTTTTTTAAATATTAAATAATGTAATGCAATCCAACATTATTAGAACTATTTTTATTCACTGAGAACAAAAAGAGAATAATTTGATAATGAAAATGAAACATTTTAAATGTTAAAAAAAATTAGAAATTCTTCAAAAGCTTGATAAGGAAGAATCAGCAATTTCGCAAAGTATTATTAAATTGGAGTACAAACTGAATGTGATATAAAAACAAAGAAAAACTCATTATCTTTCACAAGCGATTGTGATGCCAGATCTTCACTTTCAAAATGGAAAAAGTCTGAAATTTTCAATATACAAAGAACTAGATTTTGAGGGAGTTTTCAATTATCCATGTTTTTCTATTATCTGTGCAACATTATCCAGTGATTAACCTGGTATTGTGTACTGTATTTAGAAAAGAAGTATTTTATAAGTAGAATCATTTTTTATTAAAAGATTAATGAAAGGATTTTATTTAATTGCAAAGACATATTAATTTTTAATAAATACTTTATGTACATATATGGATGAATGAATTTTTGTATTAAATTGTTTATAATAGCAAAATAATAATAATAAGTAAGAACCTGGAATAGAACTAATAAAGATTTGTTATTTATTACTGTTACTATTTTGATTAAAAAAATAAAAGAAAAAGAAAATATACATAAATATAATTTATTTTGCTCTTAGACAAATACTCCAATTATCCACTACACCATTTGTCTAAGACAAAATAAATTGTATATTATACATGTATATAATCTTTTTATATCAAAATAATAATAATAAAAATTTTATCAGTTTTATTATAGTTCTCTATTATTATTATTACTTTTTTTTTTTTTTTTTTTTGTTATAAATGATTTAATACAAAAATTTATTCATGCATATATCTACATAAAGTATTTTTCAAAAATTAATATGCCTTTGCAATTAAATATAATCCTTTCATTTTAATTCAAATACTCAATTTAGTACTAATTAAAATCAACTTTCTTTAGATATTTAGTGTTTACTTTTATGAGGAAAAAAAAACATCTGCATTCATCATGAAAAATAATTTTAATAAATTATTTGCATTGAGTGAATTTGTACGGGAAAATATAGAAGAAACTTCTGTAATAGCCACAACATACCCATCTTTAATTTTTTGCTGCTTACCTTAATTTAATAGAAACTGAATTTTGGATAAAAAGTATGAATTTAAACATGTCCTTTCAGTTGGTCATAAATGAAGAATAATCAATAAACTATTACTCTAGAATTCAAATATTTCTCTATTTTTAAATGCTTTAATTATGATCGTAAGCTTTAGATAGATATCTCTACCATTAGAACTATGCACCAAACACAATTTATATTAACAAAAACCACTTATTTTTCTAATTTACTTATTATGTTTCAGACTTTAATTTTGGGGTTTATTAATCCAATTTTATTTCAAAATTACAAAAAAGAAAAAACATGTTATAGATATGCATAGAACTGTAACAGATTACTTTCTACTTCATTAATAGGGATGTTTAAATGGTTTCTTAACTATGACTTAAGAAAAAATTTTACCAACAGCTTAATATTTTATTTCTTAAAATAATTTATAACGTTAGAAAACTATTGAAAAATTATCCACTTAAAAATAAGAAGACTCTAAAAGATGTGATTATAATTTTGAAATTTTATATCTCGGTAAAGAATAAGCAATTAATTAAAATAAACAACTAACTACACTTTTTTCTGCTTAATTCCCTAATCTTTCTGTTTGAATGCTCTAATTTGATTTTATTGTAATTTAAACTGTTCCGCTTAAATTGTAATAAAAAAAAAAAAAAAAAAAAAAAAAAAAAAAAACAGATCTATTTATTTAGACAAAAACTAAATGATGAAACAGAATTGAGGCATCAACAAATAAAAATCTTTATGTGTCTGTACAATTATAAACCAACTGAATGATACAGAAACTAACATAAACAAATGAATACTTTTTAAGTTGAATGACATTTTAAATGTGTTTATGTAGGTGTTATAAAATAATAAATAAATAATGTAATAATAATTGATAAATCTTTATTTATAAAGCAAAATAAATATACAAAATAAAACTGTGAATGCTTAAAAAACAAAATAAACAAAACCATAAACATAAGTTCAACAAAACAAAGTATAAAGAAAGACTAGGTAAAAATCATATAATGTAGCAAAAAGATAATGCAAAAACATGACAAACAAACAAACTAAATTAATAAATAAATAGAATATGCAAATAAATAAAAACAAGAATATATGAACAGAGATCACATAACAAATTATTTTGATTAACTGCATACTAACGATATAGAACAACGTACTACACTCACAGGGATAGAAATAGCTCTAAAATTGTATACCTTAAATTGAGGGGCACATCTTATAATTAAGCAATTTTTATGCATAAATTTAAATTTACAGAAAAAATAAATAAATCATACTTTTTAATTATTAATGGAGGGGAATAAACAGTAACTCTTCAGGATATTATCTTTAGATTTGCTTTAATTCATGGTGAATGGCATAAATCACTTATACCCTCATTTGCATACATTTGTAATTCAAAACAATGTATTTTCACTCTTTTTTTTAAATGTGTGTGTATGTAGAAATATAGGTTTATAACTTATGCTGATATAAATTGTAATGTTTAAATACATAGGGAGTTCAAAAATATTTTATTATCACTAATAAAATCATGGGTGAAAGTAAAAAATTTTCGCTAGACTGAAGTATAAATATTTTTTTTTTTTTTTTTTGTAATATTGGGTAAAATGTAATAAACAGAATAAACTCATACATAATGTATGTAGATATTCAAAACATACATTTCCAAGGGTTACATTAATAAGCATAAGTATGAAAACTTAGGAAAATTATTTATTAATATAATTGAATTAACATTAATAGGGGCTGATTCAGAAAAAAATTGGGACCTTTATTTGCCCCTAACAAAGAAGGGCTGAAAGACTGAAAACTTTCACCCATGAATAAAATAAAAGTAATTTTTTTTTTTTTTTTTCAGTTAATCTAATAAATTAAATGTTTTGAAATAATGCTAACCTAGAATTAATAAATTCAAAATTATTAAAAAATAATTCTACAACTATTATCAGTTTTGTCTAATACAGTGAATAGAAATATAATAGAATAGAAATAGAAAATAAAGTAAATAAAATTTTCCTGAAATAAAATATAAAATTAAATCTTACAATTTTTAAGTTTGATTTAAAAAAAAAAAGTTTAAATTAATTATCTTAATATTTAATAGTGTGTGTTAAGGGGACTCTCTACCTATCATCTCCGAAAGTCGAAGCCAATGTTATTTATTCTACGGAGAATTTTGTCCCATTATAACTCATTAACTAATACATATTTTTAGGTTGATTTCTTTAGAAATCAACCTATTGCAATCACTTCGTTTATCTATATCTATATCTATCTATCTATCTATCTATAATGAAAATTTTGTTATCACAATAACTCGCGAAATAATACTCGAAATGGAACCAAATTTGGACAGGGAACTGATCTTATAAATATCTTGGATGAGTTCGTTAACCAAGTTGCTCCGACTTTTTGTTTTCAAGTGGCAGCCACTTGAAAATTTCAAACCGACATTGTAAAAAGCATATTTAAAGCAAGATTTGCTTGAATTTTGTTGTAAATACAGGCCACATAAGGGTCTCAATGAAGTTTATTAATGAAGTTTATTCGCCATTTTTAGTAAAGTGGCAGATATCTTAAGTTAAGCGGGACCACTTGAAATCAGGCTACCACTTGAAAATTTAAAATCACTATAACTTCCGAAATAGTACTCAAAATCGAACCAAATTTAGACAGTATCTTAACTTATCTTATAAATATCTTAGATGAGTTTATTAACCAAGTTGCTCCGCCATTTTGTTTTCAAGTGGAGACCACTTGAAAATTTTAAATTCAAATTGTAAAAAGCGTGTTCCAAATTTCTTTGAAATTTGATGTAAATATAGACCACATAAGGGTCTCAATGAAGTTTATTAATGAAGTTTATCCGTCATTTTAATTAAAGTGGTAGATATCTTAAGTTAAGCGGGGCCACTTGAAATCAGGCTACCACTTGAAAATTTAAAACCATGATAACTTCCGAAATAATACTCCAAATGGAACCAAATTTGAACAGTGTCTTAACTTATCTTATAAATATCTTAGATGAGTTTATTAACCAAGTTGCTCCGCCATTTTGTTTTCAAGTGGAGACCACTTGAAAATTTCAAATTTAAATTGTAAAAAGCATATTCCGAAATTGTTTGAATTTTGATGTAAATACAGACCACATAAGGATCTCAATGAAGTTTATTAGTAAACTATATCCGCCATTATTTATAAAGTGGCAGATATTTTAAGTTAAGCGGGATCACTTGAAATCAGGCTCCCACTTGAAAATTTAAAATCATGATAACTTCTGAAATAATACTCCAAATCGAACCAAATTTGGACGGTGATATTATCATATAATTTTTTTTAATGTTTTCACTGGGCAACTTGTCCCGACATCTTGTTTCTAAGTTCCAGCCACTTGAAAGTATGCCTTCACAATAACTTTTAAAATACTAAAACTGATTCAAATAAAAGTTGGATAGTGAACTTATGGTTCAAATATCTAGGATAAGTTCACTTCGTGACTTGATACGCAATTTTATTTCCAAGTGGCTGCCACTTGAAAATTTGTCATTATGGTAACTTTAGTAATACAGAATCAATTCGCATCAAATTTGGGTAGTGGATCTATCCTTCAAATATCTCAGATAAGTTCGCTGGGCATCACACTCCGCTTGTTTTTTTCCAAGTGGCGCCACCTGAAAATTTCTTATGACGATAATTTTTGAAATACTGATTTAATTTGAACTAGAACTGGACAAGGAACTTATACAAGTATACTGGATGATTTCACTGGGCAAGTTGTTTTGCCATTTTGTTTCCAAGTTGCAACCACTTAGACTGCCACTTGAAAATTTGCCATAAAATTAACTTTTGAAACACGGCACTGATTTAAACCACAGTTGGACAGTGAACCTATGCTTCAAATATCATGGATATGTTTGCTGGGCAACTTGTTCCACTGTATTGTTTCCAACTGGCGGCTACTGGAAAATTTGTCATCACGGTAACATTAGAAATACTTAATCAATTCAAATCAAAGTTGAAAAATGGATTTATCATTCAAACAACAAAAATCTAGAAAATTCGTGTAACTCGCGAACCAATCACGTTATTGCGTCCATCTTTGGTATATCGATTAGTATTTTCCTACCAAAAGTCGCCAAAAAAGTCACCATAGGGGAAAAGTCGCCAAATTTCGTGCCAAATCCATTACCTGCGTTACCGCATCTTTTTAATGAGTTTTTAAAGAAAAATTAGGCTATTTTAATGCTAAAACAAACTAGAAATGCAGAAAACTAACATTTTATCAACTTACTAAACCTCTTTGAAAGAATTTCTACAAAAAAAAAAAATATATTTTAAAATTTGCAACGATATTTTAGATGAGGAACTTTCGCTGCCATTTTGATCGAAGTGCCAGCCACTTAATTTTTCAACACGATGATTTTGAGATTTTGAATTAATTCGAACTATATGTGTACAGTAGACTTATTTCGCAAATACATTTCATATATTTGTCAACTTAACCCACCATTTTGTTTCCAATCACCGGGCACTTGAAAATTTTAAATTCACATAAAAATGTATTTATGAACCGATTTGCTTAACACGTTAATCACCATGTCAGTCATATGTGTCTGATGCATTTTTAACACACATTTTTAACTAGTAAATAACCCTAAAAGGAATATGATATACGCCGAGTAATTATTAACACGTTAATCGCCATGTTAGTCATATGTGCCTGACGCATTTTTAACTAAATTGTCTAATAAAGTTACCATGGCCCATGTGAAAATTTTTCTGATATTATCGTGGCGATTAACGTGTTAAAACTCCATATGTGCATAGCCTACATCAATATTTCTACCAAGTGCATTAATAATTTGTAGCCGCCATTTTGAAACAAAATGATGGCTACTTGATAAGGAAAAGGAAATCAACCTACTCTTCCGAATAAGCCGGAAGGACTTGTTTAATTCTGTTTTCACATTCAGAAAATTCACAAATATTAAGCAGTTTATCGCTTTCTGAAAATTAATTATTTTAATTTGTAATATTTTATTTTGAGGTTGTAAAATGCGAATTTTTACAATGTGAAATTTTGCATTTTTGAGCTTATAAATGAAATCGTAAAAATTTAAAAAATGAATTTTTAGAAAGCGATAACCTGTTTATCAGTTGTGAGTTTTCTGAATGTGAAAACAGAATTTAAAAATATGCATTAGTTATTGAGTTATAATGGGGCAAAATTCTCCATAGAATAACATTGGCTTCAGCTTTCGGAGACGGTAGGTAGAGAGTCTCCTTAATCGTTTTTCTTACACAACATTTCTCTCTTTATCTTACCCACACACACACACCAAAAAAAAAAAAAAAAAAATGATTCACGAATTGTAGAAAAGTAAAACAAAATAAAATGATATAATTTAAATATCAAAGACTTATTTTCATCTTAAGTATTTTTGAGAATTTGCAAAATAAGGCTTTATAGATTTTTGATTTTCTTCCTGTAGACTTAAAATTGTTAAAAATAGAATAATAAATAGCAACTTTTTTTTTTTTTTTTTTTTTTAATATATATAGTACCTCAATGACCAAGTTCACTTGATCTCATTGTAAAAATCATTCATAGTGTAAATACAATGAATTGTTTTCAGAAATATATTTCTTATAATTTGTTTGCCCTAAACACAGCATGGGATACCAGTGAAAGCTGATTTTTCGGGAGATAAAGAAAATTCCAGTTCAATTATCATTTCAAACCTTTAATTAAAAAAATTTATCAAAATCATTCAAACAATTTCCTAGACAACCAGGTTCCTATTACATTTTGTTCTGGGCAAAGCACAGGTTACTAGTGACTGCTATTATAAGTCGGATCATTTTTTTCTTTCAAATAAACCTCTACAATATATTTTTTTAACCATTCCAGCTATTTTTAAAATAAGCTAGTTTCTGCATATTTTTCCCGGCTGGAGTGTGAAGTATCAATGAACACTAATTATCCTGAAGATGAGGGTAATTTCTAATAGAAGAATTGATTAAAATGTCATCATCTGAGATCGAAATATCATCTCAAACAAACACTAACTCTAAATTCTTCTCAAAATCATTCAATTGCATAACTTAAAAATCTAATAAAATACATTACAGCAATATCCTTTTACATTTGTGCAGATATATTTCGGCTCGCTGTTCCGGCCATCTTTAGTGATCTCTGTTTACTCTGGTTGTCTTCATACCTTTCTCTCTTTCTTGTTCCTCTCTTCCCTTCATAACACTACTGCCTGTTACATCGGTATGACTAAACGCCAAATTAAAGAACGGTAAGCCGAACATCTCTCCAAAGTAAAATATATTAAACAATCCACTGCTTTACCTAGAACAAGCATTACTAACCCTATTAAACTTAATACTTTCAACATCCAAAAAATAGCCCCTTACAATTCACATCAATATACTCTAAAATGGGAAGCCATCGAAATACTAACCACTAACTCTGCAATTAATGACCAGGAGCGCAGCGTAATTCCATCCAAGTGGCAACAAGTTCTAATAGAAATGAAGGGAAGAGAGGAACAAGAGAGAAAGGAATAAAATCACCAGAATAAACAGAGACCACAGTATGCACTAAAGATGGCCACGGCAGCGAGCCAAAATATATCTGCCAAATATAAAAGGATATTGCTATAAGGTATTTTATTTGTCTTTAAGTTACGAATAAAATCCTTTTCCTTATTATAAATTGTAATTCAATTACTTTTAAAGAAGACAAAGTTTATACTTTTTTTTAAAAGTGAAATGCGGGTTCTCAGTGAAAGCTAATTGTTTTCAAGAGGAGGGTAAATTACATTGAATTGTCAACTCAAAAAAACCTAAATTTAAATTTGTATCAATCATTCAGGTAGTTTCTAAGAAAACCAAATATCTGCCCTATTTTGCCACAGGCGAAGTAATTTTTAACAGCAAATGCTAATTTTAGAGAAAATGAGGATAAGTGAGATAGGTTTCTTATTTTTAAAAACCTTAAATGCTAAATTTTTATTAAAATTGTTATATCCATTTCTGAGTAAACCCAATTTCTGCTATATTTTGCAACCTGTGAATAAAGCATTAATAGCAAAAGTGAATTTTCCTGAAAATGAGGATATATCCAATTAGTTTTTTGCTCCAAAACACAATTAAACCCAATTTTCATTAAAATCATTACATCCATTTCTGAATAAACAAAACTTGTGCCATATTTTGCATCTGGCAGATAAAGGTTTAAGAGCAAGAATGAATTTTCCTGGGATTAAGATTTTTCCAATAGATTTTGCATCCCAAAAATCCTTAACCTTGAATTTTCATCAAAATCGTTATAAAAAATTCTGAGTAAACCCAATTTCTGCCATATTTTGCAACCTGCAAATAAAAGGTTAGTGGCAAATGCAAATTTTCCTGAAAATGAATAATGATCAATCGAATTTTTTCACCAAAAACCCTTAATCCAAAACTTTCATCAAAATCATTACAAATATTTACAAGTAAACTCAATTTCTGCCATATGTTGCAATCAGTAGATGAAGAGTTAGCAGTGAATTCATTTTTTTTTTTTTTTTTTGAAAATGAGAATAAGTCTAATTGGCTTCTAACACAAAAAAACAGTTAACCCCAAACTTTCATCAAAATTGCTATATCAGTTTCTGAATAAACCCAATTTCTGCTATATTTTGCAAATAGCAGATAAGGATTAACAGTGAATGCGGATTTTTCTGAAGGTGGGGATAAATCCAATCGATTTTGATTCTCAAAAAACCTTTAACCTCAAACTTTTATCAAAATTGTTACATATATTTCTGAGTAAACCCAATTTATGCCATTTGTTGCAAGTGGTTGATGAAGGGCTTTAAGTGAATGTAAATTATTGAAGATGAGGATAAGTGCAATCAATTTTTCACACTAAAAAACCTTAACCCAAATTTTCATCAAAATTGCTACATATATTTCTGAGTTAACCCAATTTCTGTCATATGTTGCAAATGGCAGATGAAGGTTATCAGCGCATGCAATTTTCCAGAAAATGAGGATTAAGTCCAATATGTTTTTACCCCAAAAAAAGAATTAACCCGAAACTTTCATCAAAATCATTAAATATATTTCTGAGTAAACTCATCTGCCATATGTTGCAAATTGCCAATGAAGGGTTAACAGCGAACACAAATTTTCTTGAAGATGAGGAGGTAAGTCCAATCGATTTTTCACACCAAAAAACCCCAAACTTTCATCAAAATCAAAACATATATTTATGAGTAAACTCAAGTTCTGTCATATGTTGCAAATGGTGGATGAAGGGTTAACATCAAATGCAAATTTTCCTGAGGATGAGGATAAGCGCAATCAATTTTTCACACTAAAAAGTCCTTAATCACAAACTTTTGTAAAAAAATTTACATATATATATATATATATATATATATATATATATATATATATATATATATCAGGGCCCAAAATTTCAACTCAGATTACACTCGCCGAAAAAAAGTTTTACTCGCCACAAAATAGGGTCATCATTTTTTTTTCTTTTTTATTAATTTTGGCTTTTTTTATATTTCCTAACAACTTAAAATGCTTTTACAAATATGCCTAAAATTATATATATTAAAAGTGTGTACTATATCATCATGTCTTATAATCAGGGCTGGTCAACCCGCAGCCCTCAGTGGCCCGCCGTGAAAGATTCTGCGGCCCGCAACAGAATTTAGGGAATTTCTAGTATGACATCTTCGATTAAAATATTTATAATTAATAAATTGTTATTGACTTTTTTAATGAAAATACGGATTAAGCTAGCTAAATAAACAAATATCGCGCTTATTGATGTTAATAAAATATTATATCAATAATTGATTCTTACTATTATACTTATGAATATATAACTATAAGTTTTTGACTGTTTTATAGTCATTCTATAAATAAAAATATTTAATATGCCTATTTCCTGTTTTAAATGCTCACGAGGCCACCGGAAAAAGAATTACTATATGTATATGGTTAATGCATTTACACCTTCCGGTCCGCCTGTGTAAAATATATTTCCAATGCGGCCCGCCTAAAATTTTGGGTTAGACAGGCCTGCTCATAATCATTTAAAATTAAAAATCATTATAATGTATTGTATTTGAGATTTGAAAAAGATTAAAATATCTAATAACATAAACGCAAAGAGTCATTAAAAAAAAAAAAACTCTTAAGAAACAATATCCTAATAAACCTTTTTATTGTGAAAGATTAAGCTTCATTATTTACCTATGATTTATTTATTTATTTTTTTAATCAGAAATGTCTTTTTCATCCGTTTTATTTTTTTAATCAGACGGAATGTTGATGTGTATAACTTGTTCGTTTTTGTCATTTGAAATAGCAATTTCGGGATTTTTTTTTTTCTATAAAACCGTTGTTTTCAAATAATTACAAGCGCAAATCCTTGTTGTTTCAGTAAAAAACTAGAAAATGTGAAATGTTTTTTGATTATTATTCAACAAAATAAACATAGTCAGTATCTTTAAAAGAGCTCAGGCTCATTTTCATGCGCCAATATCGCATATGCAAGCTTTCGCATTTCTCTTCTCTCGGAAAATGAGGCTCTCTGCTCGTCTATTCTCAATCTGCTTGGAGAAATCACAGTGCTAGAAACGAAACTGCCGAAGAAATTAAAACTTTTATATGAATGCACTAAGCATTTTTCCTTTCTCAGGCTGGGGCGATCGTCTGACAGCGCTCACACAGACTCGGCACTCCATGAAGAGAAAAAAGAGAGGTTAAATATGAAGTTATAAGATAGCAAGATTTTGCCACATTTAAATCTATAAAAAGAATGTTTTCTATCATCATATCGTGTAAGAATTCTATTTATAACCAGACCAAATTCTTACTCGCCATTGGCGAGCTGGCGAGCGGAAATTTCGCGCCCTGATATATTTATATATATGAATAAACCCAATTTCTGCCATATATTGCAAAAGGCAGATGAAGGGTTAACAGCAAATGCGAATTTTCCTGAAGATGATGATAAGTCGATTTTTCACACATAAAAATCCTTAACTCCTAATTTTCCTGAAAATCGTTAGAGCCATTTTCAAGAAGTCCAAGACAAATATATATATATCTATATATATATATATCTATATATATATATATATCACGAGCTTAACTTGTTTAATGTAAGTAAAGGATATACAATGTCTAGAAACATATTTTATCATAAGCACCTAAATTTCCTAAGCATTTATTTTATGAGATACTACACCGAAAAAGGAAAACTACGATCAAATCAATATGCTACAAAATAATATTAATTAATAAATTAAAATATTTTCTAAAATAAATAATTAATTAATTAAAATATGTTCTTTTCAAAGATTAAATGCATATATAACTTTAGATAAGTGTTAAATATTTAGCTAGATATCTCATTTATGGTAATAAAGGAAGATTAAAAATACTAACTTTAATCACTTTTCTTAACATAATGAATAAAAAAAATTACCTATTAATAAATATTTCTATAATTTATGCTGAAATATCGAGATATTACACAGGAAAATAAAAAATGGTACAATAGAATTGTTAATTATAAAAAAGTACTTCCAACATGCAAATGAGTTACCATGTTGTTCGATATTTTTTCTTCTATTTAATCATAATTGTTAAGTTATCATCATTGTACAGCTATTTACAATGTACTAAAGTGATGATTATTTCACCTCGAGATTAAAAATATAACTATACCCGCAAAGATAAACTGTATAATTGTAACTGTATATAACCTTCATACTTAAAAACAAACTAAAAATTCAAAATTATATTATAGGATTCATTATTCAGAATTTCAAACTCTGGTAGACACAAAATCCAGGATTTGTTTCAGAATTGTAAAGGCTATTTTATTTGGGAGGGGGGAAATTAGGAAATAATATATATGATGATAACAGTGAAGGTTACACCAACATAAACTTATTTTTTATTTCTAATGATAATTCCATCATTCTAAATGAAGGATTAATTAAAAGAACAGAGTAGAAAATTTTTGTTAATGAAATACATGTTACACAATTACAGAATTTAGGAAATTTTATTGTATCAAACACCAAAATAATTTAACAAAAAAAAAAAAAAAAAAAAAAAGAATTTAATTTAGTACGACAGAATTAATTGCTATATTACAATCTTGTACCAAAAAAATATATATATACAGAGACAGATAGATATATTATAGAAATCTTCACCATCTGTTCAGAAGACATCACCATTAAGAAGATGTAGCCATCCATCCATGTGTAGCCATTATCAAAAAATATCCAGAAGAAATCGACAACAAATATTTAGAAGCCTTAATCCATGCATATCCTAGAGGCCTCAACAACATTCAGAAACCATAATATACAGGGTGTTTCAAAACTTATGGGCAAAAATTTAAGGAGTAGTCAGGAAAAGGCGGACATGCATTTTATGTATGATCTGGCGAATGGGAATGCTCTGGAAGCCACAAGACATTGGGTTTTTTTCTGTCTGGCATGTGTCTTCTCGGGAAACGCTGCCTGTACAGTCTTGCGGCTTCCACAGTATTCCCATTCTTTAGATCATACATAAAATGCATGTCTGCCTTTACCTGATTACTGTATGTTGCCATGCCTGCTGAAATCCACGGTAGAAATGATGATGTGTAAGAAAATGTATGCTTTATACTTTCCATTACAGCGCCCCCTAGCCAACACTACTTGTTCTCTGCCCATGCATTGTATGGTGAAAATGGCTTGTTTAAATGTTTTCTACCACCCCTTAAATTTTTGTCTATGAGTTTTGAAATACCCTGCATACATATCCTCAAGTTATCACCATCAAATATTCAAAAGATGTAATCAATACATATTCAGAAAGCTATCATCAACATATAGTATGAAGCCATCATGAATATATACTCCAAAGAAATCGTAAACAAATATTCAGAAACCATCATCAATTCGGAAGATATTGCCAACAAATATGCAAAAGCCATTATCAATATATCTACAGAAGATATCGCCAAAAATACCCAGAAACCATCATCAAAATATATTTCGAACATATAGCCAACAAATATTCAGAAGCCATCCAATTTATGAATATTGATGGTCTTGGATACCAAGATCGGCAATTGGTTTCTACATGTGATAAAGGAAAAATCTCTAGCTTAAGAGCAGGTTTTTAAAAATGTAAAAGTTTTTACGGATTTGACAAAATATTTTAAGATATTTTGAGTAGTTTGGAGTATAAGGTTGATTTTTTTTATCTGAGTAAAAAATGACAGAGCCAGGAATCGAACCCAGGCCCTTCGCTTAACGTATGGATGCTCTTCCACTGAGTCACATGCCTGATAACCAGCTCAAAATTTCTCACATAATAATTATTGGCAAGGTCACCTTATCTGCAAACGCAGATGTAACGGTTATTATGTAAGAAATGTCGAGCTGGTTATCAGCCAAGGTGGCTCAGTGGAAGAGCATCTGCACGTTAAATGGAAGGCCTGGGTTTGATTTCCGGCTTTGGCATTTTTCACATAGTTGGTATAAAAAAATCGGCCTTAAATTCCATACTACTTTAAATGAATTTTCACAGTTGATGAGTTTATCAATAAAATTTTAAGCTAGTTTAAGAAATTGGATAAAATTGGTGAAATTGGTAAAATTGGATATTAGCAGGCATCCTCGCATTATTGGAAGAGGAACACTACAAAATAGTAACAATGCAAAATCGCTGCCTGAAAGAAATAGTCTATAATATAAGTCTATAGTAATAGTCTATAATAAGATATAGAAATAGTCTATAGAAATAGTCTATAATATAGTCTATAAGAAAAATATTTTTTTTTAAATCATTTAGCAACAATAACAGGATTTGTGATGTTGCTCAAATACAAATGACTATTTTTGATGGGAAAACAAGTTGGTCAGAGGTCAGTTAGGTCACCATGTAGTAGAGTATTATCACATTCACTCTACAGCAGAGGTGAAACTGTCTATCATGCAGAAGCCCTAAAAACTGATACTTGTATGTAGAATGAACAGCAAGGGGAGACTAATTAAAATGATAATCTTAACCATATGGCTATAGTATTTATTTTTACCTGTAATAAATATATTTGGATAGTTCTTAATATATTATATGGCAAATTAAACAAAAAAAAAAAAGACATTTCTATAAAAGCAAAATAATTTAACATAAAATTCAGAAACAGCAAAATCTCTGAATTTACGGATAACCTCTGAAAAGTTTCACCCCTGACAAGGGGTATTTAATTTTTGAACGAATCACTTTTCTTTCTTATTGACATTAATTCAGCATCATTATCAAACGTGCTTATTTAGCAGTATGTTTATTGTACACCATTTAAAGTCACCACCAAAACTTTTTCTTAACGATTTTATTTCCTATTTTAAATTTAGAAGCAATTAAAAAATAAATAATAAATTGGTTATTTTCTGTAATCTAGTTTCTTATATGTTATGACGTTCCATAACATATGATAATCTCATTAATAACAATTAAATATAATTTAAATTACTCCTTAAATGGTTATTTTAAAAAACATAAGAGGTTAAAAATTTACTAAGTTTATTTAATACCCACAGGCTATTTAAAAAGGAAGCAAGCGTTTTAATCAAGTTAAAATACACCCTTTCCTTTTTTTGTTCTGACTTCATTCGAAAGAGGCGATATTCTTTCCATTTTCTCACAAATACTGGATTTTGTGTCTTTGCAAAAGATTCAAAGAGGTCATTGACAAACACTCAAATCTACCCCCTCCTAGGTTTATCAGTGTCTGGAATGTTGATGAGTTTCCCGTATGGATGCGGCAGGGTAGACAGAATTCTTGATGTATCGGGAGATTTCAGGTTGGCGTAATATGAGTTTTTTAATCATACGAGCCTCTTTTGGTTTGGCGATAAGAATCAGAGTGGATGCAGTGTTTTGCCTTAATATAGGCAACAAGAAGCTGTTCTTTTTAATGTTACATAGTTTTGTACACAATGGAAATTTTACAAATGTAACACGCAACTGTAAAGAGAGATTTTTTTTTTTTACTCGACTTGTATCAGCGTCTAATATGACGCATTTTTTAAGCCTTCTAGGCTCGTCATAAAATATAACATCTTCAACAATTTAAGTAGCAAAATAAAAGTTTAATTTCAAATAAAAGTTTAATTTCTTCAAGTTTCTGCTTCATATAATTTCAATAAGTGTATAGAATGTTATCTTCGACTTACATCATTTAAATATACTAATCACAATCTTACCAACTTCAATAATGATATACGATCACAGCATTAAAGTGCTTGAATAAATTAAAAAAAGCACAACACCATTTTTTAAATTAAGTGTTTAAGAAACGAATTACTGAATGTTGATAACTTTTTTCTATTCAGTTCGAAAAAGATTTTGCTTAACTTTACTCACTAAATATATATATATAATAAAATAATAATAATAAAATAAATAAAGGAATTAAAATCAATCATTTTTGTCGAACCTTTAATGTTCGCTATATATCTTTATTTCAAAATTTCTAATTTCAAAATTAGCTATTAGATACATAGCTGATCATCAATGTGTAAAAATAAATAAATAAATTAGTAATTTTAGTTTTTAAGAAATTTTTGGTTTGAAGTACCTATATTTTCATATCTAAACGAAAATTTATATTTTCATTTTTAAGTAAATGTATTGCAATCTTCCTATATTGGATATTTTCCATCAAAATTAGTATAACAATAATTGTATTTAAGATTAACATACTTATCGCAACTTTTATTTTTATTTTTTATTTATTTTTATTTTTATTTTTTGATAATTTAATAACTTAAACAAGAACATATTTTTAATTGATATTTACGTGAAAATTACAAAAAGGATGATAGGGTAAGTGCACCAGTGATTGACACTTTTAGAGCAGTCTCTGATGTTTTTAATGTTCTAGTCATCAGAAAATATTTTTGGAAATCTTAAGTTAGCACATATGGTATGAAAGACATTCAGAATCACACATATGTTAAAATATATACATTTGATAACAATTTTTTTATTAAATGAATTTTTATTTGACACCCACTCAATGTTCCAGTAATTGACACTGCCAGTTTTTCATTTTATCAGTAATTGGCCCCCTATGTTCTAGTGTTTGACATAAAATGTTAAAATTCTTATATGTAAAATATATGATTTTATTATTTTTCTTATTTATTAATTATTTTGGGACAGATGTCAATTACTGGAGCATGCTAATCACTGGAACACCTACCCTATATATAAGGATAAGGATAATATTATAATAAGGAATGTTACAAAATGTAAGTATGTCAAAATGAAATAGTGACCTAAAAGAAGTTAGTAACCTATAAGTTAAGGTTTTTAATCTTAGTATAATTACCTATCATAGAAGAAAAATAGGAGAGAAAGTTAAATTTATTAAAATTGAAATGCTTTATAATTCCCAGAAAAGTAGTATATGATATGATACAAAATGTATGCCTAGAACTTAAATTTATCTTAAAAATGAAAGCGATTTATCATAGAAAATAACTGTCTCCTTATTCTATTCAAATAATTCACATATATTTTATGTTATTATCATTATATTATTATTTATTATTATAAATAAAATAAAATAACCATAATATTTTAACTGTAAGTATGCAGTGTCATTCCTTAGGTGTTCATATAACCTTGCAAAATCACAAATTTCATATATATATATATATATATATATATATATATATATATAAAGAAAAAGAAAATAGCTATTCCCAAAATTTGAATATCAAGATAGAAATAAATTTAGCCATATTACAAAGCTAAAAATCATCCAATAGTTTGCTTGTTTATTCTTTGTCCTTTCCTTAAATATCAGGGTTGCTACACAAATCAGGAGATAAAATTCCCTGAGTTTTCCCTCTCTCTTTCAGAAATAAAATAGATGACACGCAATCACACAGCATTGGAATCTAACATGTTTACATGTCAATTGAACATAACTAGGATAAAATAATTTTATTAACTTACTATAGTTGGGGAGAAAACATAATTGATTCATTATAAAGCACTAAAATTTAAAAAAAAACATTTTATTATGAAAAAATTTTCCATTGTTTTTCCAAAAAATTTCAAAATTCCCTGAATTTTCTCTGTTTTTGCAATAAATTTTGAAATTCCCAGAGTTTTCCCTGTTTTTTAATAGATTTTCAAATTCCCTGAGTTTTCCAGGTACCGTAGCTACCCTGAATATGCATTGCCTTAATGTACTGTGTCAATGAACATTTGAAAGCAACTATTCACAAAAATTTGAATCTCAATTTCAAGATAGAAACAAATTTATCTATATCAAAAAGTTAAAAATGTTTGAATAGCATAGCTTGTTCATTCTTTGTCCTATACTTAAATATGCATTGTATTATATATAATATACTATATTAATATCATACATTTTAAAACATTGCACTGTTTTAAAAATTGACTGTACTTATGCAAAGGTTATTCAATTTTAAAACAATGCTAGTAGGTAAGCTAAACCTTCACTTACCATCCAGGATCAATAAACTTACCCCCCCCCCCCCCAAAAAAAAAAAAAAAAAAAAAAAAAAAAAAATTTTGAAGTAATTAATAACTTTATGCTAGATGGACAGCTATTAGTTAAAACTGTTAATATTTTGTTGCATTTGACATTAACGGAGTTTTAAATATTAAAGAATTAAAGATATTATTACTATAACTAATTCGAAGGTATTAACTATACTGTCAAATGGAGTAGAGTGTTAATTAACATTTATTTTTGATGAATTTTTAACTAATTCATTAAAAAAAAAATTCATAAAATATCACAGATATATATATATTTTTAAAAAAGTGTTATTTAATAATCACAATATGTAAATTAAAATAAATGAAGCACTTTAATGTGCATATCTGCATAGCTATAAATGCAAGCAGCTTAAAATAAACATTGCTTGCATTAATTATCCATCTTAATTGAAAAGAAACAGTGAAACATTTAGAATTACTTGAATGCATAAATACATGCACCATGAATTAGCATTTTTTAAAGAACAACGGCAAAAAACATTGTTCTTTAATTTTATTAAGCTTAGAACAAAAGCAGCTTTGAGCCATAAGTTTAGAGCTTCTTAAATATTCCATTAATGTCTGTCTATTTACCTGTCTCTCTCTCTATATATATATATTTCGAAATTCCAGATGAAGTAAAAATAAATGAAGTTAAAAAATAAATGCATAAATTAATTAAAAATTCTCCTAAAAAATTCTCAGCATTTTTTTTTTTTTTCTTTCTGTCTTTATGATGGATATTTACCATATTTATAGTTTGAAAAAGATACAGCAAAATAGTATATCACCAAATATATCATAGTATAGCTTTAGAAATGTTTGTGGGTAAAAATAGCAATCATAGAATTATAAATATGTAAATATTAACTTTCAATTTGAAAAAAAACACTAGCATATGTTGTATAATGAAACATGTTATTCTCATATTTAATTATGAGCTTAAACTGCTGCATACATTCATTTGGTATAAAATATTTTAATTTAATATTTTTTAATGATCAATACCAAATGTTAAGAAATGCACAAACAAACATTACAAAATTTCACTGATATTTAAAATAGCACAAATATCAGTGTATAAAAATAGTATTTCAAATTTACATTATTTTATAAATTGAAAATTTTCTTTTAATCTAATGTTGAGTCAGGAGAATTTTAACAGCAATTTTATCGTTGTATACATCTATATTTTACCCATATACGTATAGAGAATATTTTTAATTTTTTAATCAACAGGCACACATAGCAGAACATTTAAGAAACTCTACTCTTGAAAAAATCTGAAGGTTGAATTCAAAGTTTGAAACAAGGGCTAAAAAATAAGCCATCGATATGCATGAAAAAAAAAAAAAGAAAGAAAATGTCTGGAAAGCCCTATTTTAAAAACCAAAGTGACATTTTTTTTTTTCTGCATAGCACCCACTTACATAATTGCCATTTTTCAGGAACATTTCGAATGATTCCTCCATGTTATGATGGTCCATAGCCATAAAGAGGGTATTCACAACAATGCAGAGGGTGATGAACAGTTCCATAAAAGGATCAAATACGACGATAGAACAAAACTCTTGAAAATAAATCCAGCACGTACAGCAGTCCCATATGCAGCAGATGTCTATACACTTTAAACAGTGCGCCAGGCACCTTTCTTTGAACTTGGGCTTATCCTCTTCCTCCTCTCTGTCTGTTGGAAAATAATAGACGGACACTGAATAATGTTTAAGTATGACCGATTAGTAGCCTGTGGTAGGGGTTTGTCTACTCTATGTTGACACACCACACACACCACAAACTACGAATGCCATGCACAAGACAGGGAGGCTAGAATTAATCGCTTGGCTTGGAAAAAAATAATTAATTAAGCTTTTAATTAGTCTAGCTACTATATCAAGCAAATAGATCAAAATGCACAAACAGCCTTGCAACTAAACATTACAGTATAAATGCAAAAAAAAGGGAAACACATAAGGAAACAGATACACACATAAATAACACAGAAGAGAATCACCCAAGTTTTATATATTCAGATTTCATAGAGCATAGAAAATAATGGTTTACTTTTCATTTTATTTTTACTTCATTAATAAGATAAAGTAACTAAAATGTCTGACATTAAATCTAAAGCAAATGACGATTAATTTTATTGATTCAAGAGCACATTTTTTTTTTTTTTTTAATGGCAATAGCGTTTTTTTCTTCTTTTTTTAAATATATATATATATATATATATATATATAATTTTTGAATAAAATTTTGGCTGTAATACATCAGAAACTCTTAAAGAGTAACATAAAAAACAATGCTAAAAACATTTTGTAATACTGCCTAGTGATTCAAGATTGCAAAATAAATAAATAAATAAAAAATCCTCAAGCCTATTTTTGTTTTCTAAGTAAGACATAAAGTTTCTGCACAAAACAGAATATGATTTAGTTTATTTTAATCTATTCTTCCATAATGCAGTAACTGTATTTCATTCCCTAACATATATTACGATATTCATTTCTTAAAATTTCTTCGGTATAGCTATAGCATAGGAGCCCCTTGGTGGGTTTTAAATTTCTGTTGTCATTCTGGTGCTGAATTAAATTGAATATCACAATTGTGTAATTAAACATCTTGGCGAGAAATATCCAAGCTACTTCAGTGCCAAATTTTAAATTTCACCAAGGGGTTCTATACTGAAGTTTTTGCATTTTTTTAGCATAATTATTTTAAAAATGTATTTGCACATTCTTTTTTTTTTTTTTTTTTTCCACCAGTATAAAAAGAAATATATTTATTTATTTTTGACATCAATTTCTTTTTCTTTCTATTAATTTAAAGTTAAAATGAGATTTTTATTCAATATCTTTTGATCCAATTGGACTAAAAAATACGGTATTAGTTCGATTTTGTCTTGATTAATCAATGTACTAATTTTTGATAAAATCTAATAATTCAGACTAAAAATCTGGACAAATACAGTGACAAACTTTCAGCTTTATAAATTTAAATTGAAAAGAAAAAAAAAAAAAATTACATGTTCATTCAAAATAATGGGTAAAATTTGGCAACGATGTTGTCTGAAAGAAATAGTATGACCTTCAGTACTAATAAATAAATACAAATATTGCTAAAAAATATACTAAAGAGGAAAAAAAATAATCTAAAATGTAGGAAACTAACAAAATACTTTAGATATATTTCATGTTATTGCATCACATACTTTCTTAAGATTCTAAATTAAAGTGAGAATAGAATAATAAAATATATATTTTCGATAAATTTATAGCTCCATGATAAGTATAATAGTTTTTTTAACAAAATGTGATAAAAATGCATGTATTTTTTAACAGAGTTTTAACATTTACTTTTTAGCAATAAACTGCAAAACTGAATAGCAAAACAGTTATATATATAAATGTTTATTTATTTAATATTAAAAATAATTATTTATTAGTGATATGAGTATCTGATCAAAACAAATTAGTAAGGCTTTCTGCAAATACTGTTAACACAAATATCTATATTTTGAAAGTTTGTGCATACATTAGATTCATAACTACGATATTAATATCTTCTTAATAATAAATGCCTAATTTCCTAAAATTAACATTCGAAACTTACGTCAATGCTACAAAAATGTATTGAGATAATAAAAACCATAAATTTTTATCTTTGGTTCAGAAATTAATCAAATACTGGAAGAAGGATGATTTAACAGAAGAATATGACATCACAATTGTAACAATGTATTGAGAAAAAATAAATTTTACCTGTGATTTAAAACAAATAAAATAAGAATAAAAGATAATTTAAAAGAGTAAATGTAATTCTATGTAAAAACTGCCAAGAAATTAAATTCTTATATTGCTGATTCTTAATAATAACTATCAGCCAGTTATCAATAACCAAGTGTAACCAGTAATAACCAATAACCAGTATCTAGTTTGGCGCTAATTTTCATCACCAAATCAAATAACAAAAGTTTACAAAGATAGGCTAGCTGCCTTGGTGGTTAGTTCATAAGCTCTGAAAAATTAAAGCTGCTGGCACTCTTAATAAGAAAAATTGTGAAAGAGGTGAAATGTTGACATGACCTATTTAGATAATGCTTCCAGAAATATGCAGTGTTTAAAAAGCACATGTTTTTTTCATAAATGATTCGATTTGTTTGAAGTTGAGCGGTTTAGACTTTTAAAACATTATAATGTAGATGACACGATATAAAAGATGATGTTGATATTTTTAAAATATCATGTAAAACAATATTAAATGATATAAACTAGCATGAGAGCTAAATAGGTAAGAAATGATAAATCTGGAAATATGTTCATTTGTAAATATTGACCGCAATGCAAGTGAAGGCCAACTAGTATATTTATTATATTTCTTTATACTTTATGACATATATGTTTTGTATTCAGATTTTCATGGCAGTTCAGAAAACAATTCCTCAGTAGTAAACAAAATGGAGCCCCCCCCCCCCCCCAAAAAAAAAAAAAAAAAAAAAAAAGAGTTTCCAAGTTTAAGTATTTTTACTAGTACAAAATCTCTTTATTTTGCATATTTCACCAAAACAAAGTATTATGCTTATATATATAAAGTTAGGGCAACAGTTTTATAAAGAAGTCATTTCAAAATTTAAAAAATGTCAATTGACTAATTCAAATAAAAAGAATTTCTGAAATTCATTGAAAATTACATGGATAAATTTAAAAAAAAAAGAGGCAGCATATGTCGTCTCTCTATAGTTGAAAATTTAAATATTTTTCTCTTATTTTTATTTATATGGGAGAAAAAAATTTCTAGTATGGCCATTAGTGGTATGGACAAATAAGTTTTATATAACTGACATATAGAAAGGTAACTTAAAAACTAAATATTACAACTTGGATGATTCTGACATGTATTAAAGCAATGAGACATATAAAATTACACATATAAAAACATACATGAACAAATAGAATAATAAACAAGGCACATTTTTTGCAAAGAAAATTTATTTTTAACATTTGTAAAATATTTATAAATAGCAAATGAATAACGTCTAAAAATCTCATACCCATCATAATTATTCATTGCTTTGCAAAAATATTTAAAGCTCTTGATCAATTTCATTTGTCCCTTTTTAATTCCTTCATTTATGATCATAGGATTGAAGCTAATTGCATCTAATTTATAATAAGAATCTATAAAAGAACCACCTCGAAATGTTCTACTTTTAATGATGGTAGATGAGAAGTACCGGATTCAAACCCAAGTCACACTTAATAATGAAAATGCACAGTAATCAATAAAAATCTTTGAATAAACATCATTAAATGCAAAAAAAATGAATAATAATAAAATAGCAACTATTGTTGCAGGTCAAAATAAAACACAACCCTTCATCGGCTAAACAGAGTACACACAAGTGTTGCAAAACAAAGTGTCAATGTACAAAACCAACTTTCAAGTCAAACTTATTGGGCTACCATTTGGAATTTTCCAAGTTTTTCTTAGAATCTTGCATGAATATGGGTTGGGATTCATTAGATACAGCTTTACAGAGGGCATGCTACAAAAGATTAGAACCCTCACATAGGCTATTGGCCTTAATCTAAGAATAGGCTACTGGCCAACTCATTTGAAACCCTGAAATTGGGAGCACAAAGCTTTTGATGCATAATTTTAGTTTTAAAATATAGCAAGGAAAGTGTATCCTAAATCTTAACAACATGGGATAGAAAGTCATAATACTAATTTTTTTTTTTTTTTTTTTTCTATTTTCTACAAAATGAAAGCTCAAGATAAACAATGAGAATTTATCTTTAAAATCAGAGCATAAAATTATAATTTACTATTGTTAATTGATAGTGTTATCTTATACAGTTAGAGATAGTTAACTATAGAAACATTTATAACATCATACAAATGAGTGTAATAGACCAAGTTTTCCCAATTAAACATGAAAATACAATGGAAAAAATAAATTAATATTATCACGATCTCAGCTAATTTAGAAAAGGGGAAAAATGTGCCTTGTTAAAAACACATCCGGAAATTTTTCTGCTAATATTTACAAAAATAACTTACTTTATTTATATTATAATATGCCATTTTTCATTTCTAACCCTTTAATGCCAATTTCTTTTATCATGCTAATATAATAAACATAGCAGAATCTATAGGAATTTATGGAACCTAAATGCAGTCTATTTACACTGTTTTAAAATATCGTGAATAAGTGAAACACTGAAATTAAATGATTTTACTCGAGGACATATTGTTGGCCAATTTGAAAGTGGTAAATCTCAGCACAATATCAGTGCTATATTAAACAGGCCATTGTCAACTGTTAATCATGTAATCGTGCAGTTCAAAAGAGATGAAAAGATAAATATTTTGCCAAGATCAGGAACACCTGGACTGTCTACTAGATAGAAGAGCACGTTAGTTTGAGAAGCCATACGGAATTTTAAAAAATCTGTGGAGAATGTGGCTATATCTTTGAATTTGTATCGTTGAACTGTTCAGAGGTATCTACATAGTGTTGGCTTTTATAAAAGAGTACCCCCCCCCCCCAAAAAAAAAAAAAAAAAAAAAAACCTCTGTTAAAAAAAAAAAAAAAAAAAAAAAAAAAAAAAAAGCAGAGTTTTAATTTATCAAAAGAAATTATTTCTGAGGGAAAAATTTTTTGGAGGCGTTATTATTTTGGATGAATTGTGATACTGTCAATGTAGCAATAGCAGACAAAATTGGGTGTGGTGTCATTCTGTAATACAGTTGGAAGACTGATTTTCGCAGCGAACTCTAAAATATGGTGGAATAAGTGTAATGGTGTGGGAGACTATATGGTTTGGTGGAAGAAGCAGTGTGGTGTTCTATGAAGATAAAATTAATGCAGAAAAATATATTGAAATTCTAAAAGAGGGTCTTTTCCAATCCTTCAAGGCAGCAATTTGAATACCAAGATTATGTTTTCATGGAAGATGGCACACTGTGTCATAGAGCTAAAAATAAACTACTGCCTGGATATCCCAAAAAGGGCTTACAATTCTCCTGTGGCCAAGTCCGTCACCTAATATGAATCCAATCAAGAATGTTTAGCATATTTTACAAAGTACTATTTCTAAAAGACCTGCAAATCCCTCAAATAAAAAGAATTGGTGATAATGTTAATCAACATGATGTATCATACATGTTAATATTAATTTGCAACAAGAGCAGATTAATATTTTGATTGATACTAAGCGAGCTAGAATAAAAACCTTATTTGGTAATAAAGGAGGATTGACATGCTATTAATAATAATGTGTTAGTTTTATTTAAAGTGTTTAGCTTTTTTTTTTTTTAATAAATATATTTTTTTCTATGTACCTTGTCTATTTATTTTTGGCACAGTAGTGTACTGTAGCAGTATAAATATAGATATTTGTGTATGTGTATTTAGAATTATCTTAAAATACATTTTCTATCCTTCATTTTTTTTATTCCAAGTTTTTAAATTAAATGTAGGCAATAAATATAATAATTAAGGAAACAGCTAACTTTGTATTTTTACAAAGCATGATATCATGCACATTTTTACATTTTTAAATTTGATAATTTTTAATTTCATCTTTCCTAGTTTTTCATATGTAGTTTTAGTACACTTTGAATTTCTTTAGCTTAAAACTGTCTCAAAAATTTTAGAATTATCTGTCAGGTTTAGTTTCTTGCAAGTACTTTGTTTTTAAATATTAATTTTACTCCTGGAATTTTTGATTTGGAATTGAGAAATTCACCACCTTAAAGTTCTGGCATCATTCCCATATCAATCAAAGTAAAATATAAAGCATGATAAAAAGAATATCAGAAAATAACAAAGATTTAAAATAATAATAATAATGTTACACTTATATGTAGATATGATATAAAGTAAATATTAGCAGACAAAACATTAAAACGGAAATTATTGATACTAAAGAATAATATAATTTACAAATAAAAAACTTACTTCAACACTGAATAGCAAAGAAATCACAGTATTATAAAAATGACTTAGTTGCATGAAAAAGTACTGTATATATCATTTAAATTAATGGAATTTTGACTTAAAATAATCATTTGAAAATTAAGTTTTAAATCTATCTCATAAAATATATAAAACAAACTAAAATGCTGAGCCATGATATTCATATAACACGCTTATACTACAGCAATTTCATATCAAAAGTTAAATAATCTGACTGGAAATTCCTTCTTCTAGAAATTTGTAATTAAATATTCTTGATTACATGAAGGGACAATATGTTGATAACAGAATATAAAATTTTACTATACATCGACAGGGCTTATTCTTTAAAATTTTATTTTACAAATGAAATTCAAGGAAGGGCAGGGGGAAGGGCGAAGGGAAAAAAAAAACGATACTGTAATAAATTTTACAGTTTTTTTTTTTTTTTTTTTTTTTTTTAAATCAAATCTTTCCTAATCAAGTGTTCAGTATTGCTAGGTTATAGCCAGAGGCAATATATTTAATGCTTTGAAAATGAACAATCAGATGTGAACACCACATACTTCTTTCTACACCAATTAAACTATACACATTTTTATAAAAATATTGGTATTTTTAGGTACGGTAAGTGGCATGTAAACAGTTAGCTTCTAGCTCATAGCTTCACCAAATGAAGAAAAAAAGTATATTAAAAAATAATTGAAATAATTTTATACTGCCGGTAGAAAAAGAGAAGATCTTTGTTTCAAGTTTAGTAAATTAAAGCAGACGTCATACAAAATTAAAGTCATATGGAACTTAATTGAATTAGGATTTGGCTGAAATTATTTGTTTCTGCAAATGAATGGGGGACTCCTATATAGAAATACAAAAAAAAAATACAAATATAAAATATTGGGATTTACAAAAAGCCATGATACTGATAATAAAATCATATCAAGATTTCTGCATCTAGCTGATTTTAGAAGCTTTAGAAGCTTCTTAATTGGAACCAACATGACATTTTCAAAAAAGAAATAAAAAATGCGTTATTTATTTATTTATTTTTTTTTTAAAGCCCTTAACCAACTAATTTTTAAATATGCATCACAAATTAATGCAATGCTGCAAACACAGCAGAAATATTCTGTTGAAAAGCAGCAGAAAGAATGCCTAAACTATGAACATTTTTTTACGAAAATGTTCTAAAAGGGTAAAAAAAAAAAAAAAAAGAAAGCAGCAAAATATTAAAACAACTCATTTAAAATTGCCATTTTGCTGCAGTCTTCATACTGCACAATAGCAGACATGCATTTTACTGGCAATTTCACTAATAAATTACAAATTCCAATGGAAGACCATAAAAGTAGGTGAAATGCATATTTAGAACAAAAAAAAAAAAAAAAAAGGTTTTAAAATAGCAAAGGAAGTTATTTTTATGTATTACAGTTAAAATTTTGATCCACTGAAACATAATGATTACTAGCAAATCAACATCTATCATTTAACATTAAAATAGAAGGCATAAATGTAGAAAGAGTTTTTTTTTTTTTTTTTTTTTTTTTTAAATGAAGAATATTACAAATCCTTTTTTTCTATTATTATTATTCCTGTATATTTTATTTTTAATCTAAAGAATTTAAAAACTATCTAGACCTTAATGCAGCATTTAGTTACAGAACTTTACAAAAACCTGAAAAGTTTCTTACTAGAAAATGAAAAATAATTTCTAAACTTCAAAAACATAACTGATTTTGAGCATTCTATCTGGTAACTCATGCATATTATATTATGAACTTTTAAATTTTACAAAGTACTTCAGATAATACACTATTAATCTCGTTTCTAATATTTTTTTCAATTTTGAATTAGAGCATTGCACATATATTAATTGACTAAATATAACATATTCAAGCTAAAACTATTGATTTTTGTTAATATTCTTTTTCAAATAAAAAAAACTATTTATTGAAAATCGCATATAAAAAGATAGCACATAAACAAGTTTATAATTCAAATTATCGAATGATGCTGAATATTTAAAATAAAAGGTAAAAAGAAAGATAATCTATTTACATGCACAGCCTTATTGCTCAAAGAAAAAAAAATACATAAATAAATTAATAATCATGCTCAGCATTCAGCTATAATCCTAAAATTTCTAGAAAAATGCATATATTGATAAACCTTTTCTCCAGGCAAATGCATTAAAATACCAGTTAAAATAAAAACTCTACAAGGGATTGTTTTTCTCTATGGCATACAATGTGATAAGCAAGCTAAAAATGAATTTTCTATCTACCTCTTTCACTGTTTTTGCTTTGACGGCCAGCTGCTTGTTCTATAATTTCATTTAGCACCATGACATCTAAAATAATAATAATAATAATTAAGATTGTATTGCAAAAAATATATCCTTCAATCATATTAAGAGTATATATTATCTAACCTTGCCAACAGCCAAATCCCATGTTACTCTATGGAGAAACTGAAATTAGTTTAAAAAATGACTCATTACTTTTTTTTTCCTCAATTTCGTTTTCACATTTAAAAAATTCACAAATATTAAATTGGTACTCATTTCCCCCACACTGACATATATACAGGGTGATCAGTTTAAAAGAGTACCCGTCGGTTTTTCTTATAACCCTTAAATCTGATGGATGTGGCAACTATTCTAACATTGAAGTATGATTGTTTGAACCTTGTTTAAGTTTGTGAGACAATTTCTAACACTGTTGGACTGTTATAACTTTATTTGTGAGGTAAAACAGAAATGGAGACTCACAATTTTTTTAATCCTGTAATAATTTTATTTTTGAAAAACATAATTTAATTCAGTTTTTTTACATTATCATTTCTCACAGAAAATGTTCGCCACCATTTTGAATGCAAACATGAACACGTCGAACCAAGTTTTTGACACACTTCGCACCATTGTTGGTATGGTGTTATTGACAAGATTTCTTCAATTATGATCTGTTTTAATTCATCGATGTTTGCAGGACTTCTCTGGAAAAGCCTATGAAATGATAATGTAAATGTAGTGTAGGAATGATAATGTAAAAAAAAATTAATTAAATTTTGTTCTTCCAGGGTTGCCAACTTTTCAAAAACAGTTTGAGGAGTATTCAGAGAAATTTTGAGGAGCATTTCGGCTACTTTGAGGAGCAATTTTAAAAGAAAGAAAAAAAAAAAAAAAAAAAGAAAGAAAAAGAAAGAAAGAAACTACTAACAAAAATAAATTAACAATAATCATATGAAATTAAGTAAAAAAAAAAAAAAAAAAAATTATTAAAAAAAAAAAAAAAGTAAAATGTAGGTATGCATCGAATTTTTAGTTACTATTTGGTATACTGAATATTCATTATTCAGTAATAATCAAACATTTAGCGCATGCCTATTCAAAAGAAACTTGTTTAATTACAAGAACAAGACAATTGATGTGAAAATAATTTCAATGCTATACTTCAAACAGATACAAAAATTAGATTTTTTAAAACAAAATCTTAAATTTTTGGAGTAGCAAAAGTCAAAATAATGAACAATTTTAATAGTTTAGATATTAGAAAATGTAATAAAACTGAATCTACAATAAAATAATCATTGTTATTAAGGAGGAAAAGGATTGAAATTGTACAACATTAAATTCAATTTCAGTGCAAACTGACAGCCATCAACTTTTCTGAAACTTTTTTTCCCTTAAGATTATTGCTAAATATACCTAAAAAATCGAGAGTTTCTCGTAGAGGGGGGGGGGGGGGAGGCAGAATTGCGTTTTTACCATTAATTAAATAAATAAGCTATTCTTCCCGTATTTGACAGAATTCGCGATATTTTTACGACCGATTGCCGAAATTCGTAATTATTTCACTGCAAATTAAAAAATCTATGTTTAATAGCAAATAATTGCTAATATATACTATAATTTTGCTCTAATTGATAAAATTCACTCTTCTTTAAAGGTAAATCCTAAAATACGCGATTATTATGCGGCCGATTGCCGAAACATGCTATTATTTAGCTACTAATCTACGTAAAATGCGTTCTTCTGAAAGCTGAATCTTAAATACTCAACTATTTTGCCACTAATCAGTGAAGTTTGCATTTTTTTTTTTTTTTTTTAAGTGGAATCTCGGAAATCGGGAGTAATTTTGAAGTAAATTTCGCAAATAGGGGATCGCTTAGCCACTGATAATCAAAAATTTACGTTTTATATGCTATCGTTTGGCTGCCAGCCAATAAAGTTTTTTTTTTTTTTTTCCCCCAGTTGATTTCAGTAAATCGCGATATTTTTGTAGCTGATGACGGAAATACGCAATCATTTTGCCGCTAATTAACAAAATTTATGTTTAATCGCAATTAATCGCTGAAAAAGGCTTTATTTTGATGCTAATCGATGAATTTCTTGCTTTTTTCAAACATGATTTGCATTATAAGTATAATTTTGTGGCTTTTTATAGAAATACGGAATTATTTTATAGCTAATTTTCAAAATTACGTAATCGTAAACTAATTGCTAAAATAGATGCTATTTTTCTAAAAATGTGTAATTATTTAGTCATAAATCAGCTTTTTTTATTTTATTTATTTTTATTTATTTATTTATTTTTTTTTTTTTTTTGATTACTGAAATGTCATTTTTTGCAGCTGATTTATAAAATACGGAATTTTCTTGTGCTATTTTTGTGACTAATCCATTTGAAATCCGACGATTTTTGAGAAAGTACCATTTTCAGATATGAAAATTTCTTAGAATCACCCACGCACTATAAAAACTAAATTATCGCGTATTCAGTTATCCTAAGAAAAAGCACAGAAATAGAAAATATTCTTTTTCTTTCTCCAATGGTAGATACTTGGTACAAAGTTCGAAATTTTCCATGATTTTCTCAGAAACTTGTATATTAAAACGCTTAAGAAAGTTTCCTGTTACAGAGGACAATTCCTCCGTTAAAGTCCGACTTTATACTGTTTTCTCCAAAACTCGCGTGATTACGGCCTAAGACACTTTAGAAAGTCTCCCACGGAAGATAGCTCTTCCTGGTCTTAAGATTCCTTGCGTTGTCAATCGTACTTAAAGTTCAGTAGCTTTGAATCCATTATTTTTATCGATAAATAATTAAAGTAAACAATTTTTTTCATTAGAAAGTATTATTTTTTAGCGACTTATTAAGTATTAAGATAACTGAAACATTGATAGAGTTTAAATGAAAATCAAAATACCGGCATAATCATAGCCATGAAGATAATCATAGCATTCGGCTTCTTTCTTCCCCCCCCCCCCTTTCAGCTTGCGGTTTTAATTAAGCACACTCTCAGCTAATGTAAACAAATACTTGTTCCTGTTCTGAGTCAGCAATATTTCGATTATGCAATGCCTAGCACTAGAATGTTTTTTTTTTTTTTTTTTTTTTTCCCTTTACTATTTATTTATGAGTATTTATGATGAAGCGTGTGGTTCTTCAACTAGATTGTAAAAATTAGTTTTGTTATTTTTTTATTTTCAAGAGGCGTTGAAGCGCTTTCATAGATAAAAAATAAAATTCAAAGAATAATGTTTTATGCGGCAACTGATGGAAATGCAAAATCAAAAGTTGATAAGGATTGGATCGCACAAGGTAAAAGGAAAAAAAAAAAAGATAGTATTTTTTTTTTTTTTTTCACAGTGTCTGCCACTATTCAGTTTTATGAGTAAAAAAAAAAAAAATATTTAGCCAGGTGGTCAAGACTGAATTTGTGGAGCATAAAAAATAACTCGCGGAGTTGCGGAGTTTTTAAATTTTTTCGGAGAAACTCCGCAGAAATCGGAGCAGTTGGCAACCATGTTCTTCATAAATAAAATTATTGCAGGAATAAAAAAATTGTGTGTCTCCATTTCTGCTTTACCTCACAAATAAAGTTGTAACAGTCCAACAGTGTTAGAAATTGTCTCACAAACTTAAACAAGGTTCAAACAATCATACTTCAATGTTAGAATAGTTGCCACATCCGTCAGATTTAAGGGTTATAAGAAAAACCGACGGGTACTCTTTTAAATTGATCACCCTGTATATATTTTTTAATATATTACTTTTGAGCTTAAAAACATGAAAAATTAACAAAGTGCCTTTTTCACATTTTTTCGCTGCAAAATAAAATATTAAAAATTGAAAAAATAAATTTTTGAAAAACAAGTACCAATTTAATTGGCTGTGAATTTTCTGAATGCAAAAAAGGAACTTAAAAAAATGAATTAGTTGATAAATGATTCTGGAAACAAATTTCCTCATAGAATAACATGGACTTTGGCTGTTGGCGAGGTTACTTAAATGCAAAATATTGAAAGAAGTAGTTCAAAGCTTTTCATGATGAGTAAAAAATGTCCAAATCAGGAATCTTTGGCTCAACATATAATTTCTTTTAAGGTTGTACACTTCTGTCAAATTTACTTTTTCTCCCTCCCTATATAATCATATGGAATTTTTGTTGCTTTGTATTTTAAGGATATCTCATTGAAAAATAGAGTTTTATAAATTCTGTAGACTTTAATTTTTTGAACATTTTTTCTTTCATTAAGTAAACTCAAAGCTCTAACTTTCAATCTCAAAAAGAAATATTTATCTTTTTTAAAAAATTGCTCAGTAGGATAAAAGGTGATATGTTCAAAGAGTGGAGTTCAAAAAACTCCATAATTCCATAAGATATCATGAAAATATGAAGCAACAGAAATTTCATTAGGATTATATGAAATGGGAAAAAAAATAATCTGATTGATGTACAGTTTTAAATCACTGAGCGATTCCACAAAATTCTTAAAAACCATTTATTCACTAAAGATGTCAGTATTAATCATTTTCTGTATTGTAAAAGACTTGAACTTTGACAAATATAACCATGAAAACACCTAACATAAATTATTCTTGCTTACAGTAATTTGTCTGTTTCCAAACCAGTCAAAATGTAAAATATGATAAATATGATGATACCTTAAAGTGAAACGGTGAAAAAAAAAAAAAAAAAATGTCCAAGGTGATAGCTAAGTAGTTCAAGAAATCAGCGTTACTTTAAATTATAATTAAAAAAAAAAAAAAAAAAAAAAAAAACATTTTTATTACTATCTTCATCGTTCATTCTTATTTTATTCTCTGCATTTTGATATACTCATTTATTAAATATATACATACCTGCCAACATTGAAGGATCAAAACAACGGAGATTTTATAAGCGGCACTTTCAGGCTTAAACATTGATGGTTGTAGATATATGACAATATTTAATAGTTTCATGCATGGCTCAAATTGTCAAAAATCTATATGTGCAAGTTAAACTTAATTATTAAATAAAAATCTAATAATTATTAATTAAAAATAGTGCTATTTATTGAGATGCACAAGAATTTTTTTCAGCAAAAATCTTGCTTAAAAATCGATTAAAAATCGAAGTTTTGAATAAATTATAGGTATAACTTTAAAATGCTCAGAATAAGGGAGAAATGTGTGATAATAACGGAGAATGGAAGACAGTTCCAAAATAAGGGAGTCTCCATTGAAATAACAGAGAGCTGGCAAATAAGTATATAGTAATAGTAACAATGTTAGGAACATAACTCATAACTATCAGAAAAATCTTAATTTAAAACTTTTTCTGTGAAATATTTATAAATGAACTTTCACATACATATATTCATCGTTACATCATTTAAAAAAAATCTGATAGCATACCATGTGACTTCACAGCACACTCATTTTATTATAAATATTGTAACAAAAATGTTGACATTTCCATGTGTGGTAAGTGATTCATAAATAAATAAGCAGGTTCAAGTCAATAAATGCTTTATATTTCATTAATATTCTCCAAAATAATCCAGTAAAATTATTACTTGCACCATAAAAGCCTTGAAAATAGCATTGTAGATACTGCAGAGCATGAATATTGCTTGTCAAGAAACAGTAATCAACAGTTTGTTGCACAATTTTTCATTGACAAACATACAACTTAGATTTCAATGGAATTCACTCGAGCGCAGACGGCCTCTTTTCTTATACTCTTTGGCGATGATGAATGGTGAGAAATCGGTACATTATACCAAAAAATAATCATATACTGTTGTTTATAATAATAAACTACATTTCAAACTGAGAAAGAGCATTCAGATTCTGACAGCCCTAGACTTCACCATATTTTTCACCAAATTTGGTCACCAATCTCACCAAGTTTGTTGATCACTAAAGCCAATCTCCGTCGAAGCCAATTGTCTGCTGTTATTTCCTCATATCTTTACATATGCTATTACACTCTAACAATAGATCTAATAAAAATAAGAAGTTTTATCCTTTTAACAATATTATTACAGGCTCTATTATAAGTTTCAGTCGAAATTTCCGCGTGGTTGGAGGGGGAGGGGGGAGTAGTAAATATAAAGACCAAAAATTTTAAGTTTTTGTGGATATCTGTAAAACAGAAAGCCACATACTGACTAAAAAGAGAGGAGCAAAATTAGATGTTATAATAAAGCAACACGGAAATTTGCAATACTCTAAGTTTAACCACTTTTGAGTTATGTGAGATACATATGCACATACAGATGTCACAATAAAACTTGAAAAATCGCAAATATCTCTAAAGCGTTAAATGACATAAAGACCAAAATTGGAGATGTACACAGATGCAATTGGAGATGTAATTAGATGTCATAAGAGTCTTAAACATAAATTTTCAATCTGTGGCCCAGCTGTTTATTGAGTTATGAGCGATACAAATATATTCAGTAAACTGGTTTGACAGCATTTTGTATTATTTTCTACAAGGAAGTAAAAAAAAAAGGTATATTAAATATGTCCTGCATGCTTTTTAAAATTTCTTTTTAATATTTTCATTGGTTAAGACAGCTCCAGCAGTCTATCCCAAGTAGCACATAATGTTGTTACAGTGTTGAAAATAAGCCTGAACGGTGAAAAATTAGTTATAACAACGTTATGTGCTACTGGGAATCATCATCCTTACATTGTAAAAATTTCAAGTTGATAAATCTACTTTTTGCAAGACTGTTTCTTGATGAAACTTTTCAAAATTGAGCTATTTTTTAGAAGCATTCATTTTAAGTTTGTCAATTCTGGATACACCCAAAAATTATCGTTTTATTTTATTTTTATTTTATTTTTTTTTATTAATTAAATTAATTTTTTTTTTTTTTTTTTTCCATTTTTGAATTATTAAGATATCTAAAACTGCAGTCATGAATTAATTTGAACTATTGCTACTCAAAGTGATTACTTTGTTCCCTGTTTCAGAAATACCACATTGTTACTAATAAATAAAATACATTAATCATATTTCCTAAGTTCTACAATAATCCAGAAAATAAAACTCGGCAAATATTGCTATAAGGTTATACGTTTAGCAAGTTTCATTTTTGTTTTAATTTTTTTCACATTTCTTTTTAAATATTTAATTTTAAATATTAAGAAGATTCAGTGATAAATAAAAAATCTTGTAGAAAGAACTACAGATCTTAGTAAATTTAACATTCATATGAAATATACAAACATTAAAAAAATATTTTTATATGTAAACTATCAAAGAAAAAAAAGAAAAGAAAAAAAGCTTTAATATAGGACTCCTTTGATGAAATTTGAAATTTGGCACTGAAGTAACTCGAACATTTCTATAACATCGAACATATAATATCTGCATTTTAATTTATTAAAAAAAAACTACAACAAAAAAGTTACTATATCAATGGCATCCTTAAATTATCAACTCAAATTCAAATTTAATTATCCTGTACCTTTTTTTATTTCATTTTGCACGTGCCCTTTCTATTTCCTAATTCAAAATTATTTTTTAAGATCTTTTTAATGGTGTTTGTTTCGATACTGATTATTATTAATTTTCTTTCCTTTTCTTAAAAAAAAAAAAAAAAAAAATTATGAAATTCTAGCAAAAGCAGAATTTAGTTTAGGATGGAGAACTATTAGTTTTTTTTTTTTTTTTTTTTTTTTTTTTTCCAAATTATAACATTGCTTTCAAATTATTCAATTATATTTTTGATAAATTTTAGATTTCGATAAATGTAACATACTATTAACATACAATGTTTTACTATCGTAAAACTGGTATCATAAAAAACCGCAGATTGAGACTTATAGTCCTCAGTCCTTTAAAAAAAAAAAAAAAGCATGCTAAAAATCAAATATGTACCTTTTATATCTAGTTTTTTATTTTCATCTCCATGATCACCAAATGGATTATCGGGATGTTTATGTTTAGGAATCATATAATCGTCACCTTCCATATCCTACAAAAAATGCAATTTATTATTATTATTATTATAAAAAATTACTTCAAAATATATTACAACTGTTTTTACATATCTTAATATGACATTTTATTAATGTATTCATGTCTCATTTTTTAGCAACATTAAGAAAAAAATCTTAAATAGAAATTTTTGCAATCTATACTCAAGTACTTCCCCCCCCCCCTGCACAAAATTCAGAGTTATTTTACAGACAAAATAGTTTATCATGAAGAATGAGACTTTCTAAAAATATACCATAAATTTCAAAAATACACAACAATTGTTTTCTGTTGAAATAATTAAATCTTCTCATCAGATTAAAAAAAAAAAAAGGAGGGTAATTTCTTGTTTTAATGGCAACCATGTTTCAGATTGCAGTTTTCAGATCATACAAATCAAAGTGTTTATGTGATCAATTCTTATGATTAAGACATCATTTGTATGTTTTAGCAAAATCAAAATGATAACAATTTTTAATTAACCATTGTGTGAAACTGCAGCTATTTCATTTTTTCAAAATAGAAATACTTCGCCTTCGACTCAATTTTACAAAAATAGCAGAAAATGAAATTATGTGTCACAACAGAAACAATATAAAGATGCAACAAGAAAAATTATCAGGAAAAGAAGAAACAATAAAAAGAAAAAGAATTAATTTGTCCAAAATCTCATTTTTAACAACTTTTTTTTATTTAAGATTTATATATTGCTGTTTTGAACTTAATCAATAACATTGTGGCAAAAGCAACTTGATATGAACAAAAACACAACGATTGGAACAATTATAAGAGACAAATTTGTGTACAGGCTTTAATGAAACCAAATAAAGGATGAATAGGAGGAAAATAAAAATAAAAATTGAAGAAATTGACAAAAACCTTTTCATTTGACAAATGAATAATACAGGCAGAGTCTAACCGTAGCAGTAGATTTTTGGTGAGATATGTAAAGAAACGAAAGAATATAAGCAACTATCCTTTCAATGATCGTGAAATGAGTACAGGTGGGGTTCACAAAATACTCTAACTGTTGGAAAAGTATTAAAAAAAAAAAAAAGAGAACGAAAAATCATGCAAAGCATATTGATTATAAATACTTTCCAACTGTACGTTCCAAGTGTTGTATCATCTAACTGTATTAATGTTCTTTGCTTACATTATCACACAATGGACAGACAGAAGGACTGAAAGGCACACACAGGTAGACCAATTGAAACCAAAATCAGTCTTAAACATTGTTGGAAAATGTTAAAAATGCTTAATGCAAAAGAAAATGCAGCCCTTAATATAGCTGAATATTTTAATGTAACCCTGTAAAATTTAAGGTTAACTAAATATTATTCTAAACAAAACATTGTTTTAGCATACTGACAATAAATATAAATTTTTTAAATGAATTTTGCAGTAGAAAGTTATTTAAATGTGGTTTATTGGAATGTCTGTCCTAAAACGTAATAAAATGGCATTTTTTGAGTGATCCTGTACACAAATCAGTTGTATAGGACCTATTAATGCCACTTTAAATAGTAACCATTCCATAGTGAACTTGAATAACATATATCATTTATTAAAAATTCAGAAAATATTTACAGACACTGGAGGGGGCAGACAGAGAGATAGACAGATGGATACTCGGATAGACAGATACACAAATTCAAATAATATTCACACTTAAAAATTGTTAGAAAGTGTTAAAAACACTTAATGTAAACAAAAGGAAATTCCAGAAAATTTCCAACAATATCCTTTAATGTAAATGAATAGTTTTGTGTGCCCCTGTAAATCTTAATGATAATCATACTATATTACATAAAAAACATTCTTTTGTGCATATGAAACATATGAATAGCATATTTTAATTTCATTAAGGTTTGTGCAAAGTAAAGTTATTAAAATTTGGTTTATAGAAATACTTCTCATAGAACGCAGTTATTTAAAATACTTTTGTGTGTCTCTGTACGCAAACCAGTGATAGTATTTACTCCATTTTACATAGGAAACATTCAATAGTGAATTTGAATAATATATATGGGTTTTAAGATACTCCATAAACATTTACGGTAACATAAACCAGTAAAACTATTCACTCAATTTCCAATAGGAAACTTAAATCAGGGTGCGAAATTTCCACTCGCCATTGGTGAGTGAAAATTTTACTGTGACAAGTAAAATTTCAGTCTAAATGTAAATAGAATTCGTACAGTATACGGTGCTACAAAAAAAAAATATATATATATATATATATATATATATATGGATTTAAAAACGTAAAATCATGCTAATCTTAGGTAAGGTGACCAGAGATCCTCTTTTTAAGAGGACAGTCTACTTTTTCAACACACTGACATCTTGAACAAAAAAAAAATTAAAGAACTAAAAAGTCCTCTTTTTTATATTTTTCGTCGTCTGTCCTCAATTTTAAATGAAAAGGATTTAGTCCTTAATTTAAAAATTTTCACAAAACTGGGAAGCTCTATCAGCTGTTAGCTGTATCGAATGGTGAACACTAGCTTTATTCTGTGTTAGGTTCGCAAAGAAACAATTTCTAATAAACTTGCCAAAGCATATTATGGTTTATATCTATTCAAACTCTATGAATCACAAAGAAATAAAAGTATTCCCTACATTTGTACGGTTCTTTGATCCAGAACACGGAATCACTATTGAAATTGCCACTATCATCAGGTGGTGCTTTGGTCGATATGCAGTGGATTGAAGTGTGTTCTCACTTTTGCATGAATAATATTCCTTATAAAAATAGGCCCACCAGTGACCGAGAGGTTCTGTCCTCGAAGCTGGTCTTATGTGAGGCGGTGGGTTCGATACCCGGTCGCACTCGCTGGCTTTGCCATTAGAAGTTTTCCATCGTTTCTCAAAAACTAGCATAAATATGGGCTAGGACCTCTTAGAAAGACCCCACGGAGGACTCTCCTACTCAGGCCTAGAGCCCTAGCGCAGACAATTGGCCTTAATGATAAAACTACCACCACCTCACAAAAGTATGCAAAAGTCAGTTGAATTCATTTTATGTCCTCCTGGCAAAAACGCTCTCACAAAGCAACTGTTTTCTTCAGTGAGCAAAACGTAGACATATGAAAAAAATCTCCTTTGTATACCTACTTAAAAAACTTATTAACTACTAAGACTAATTTCGGTTATACTTGTGAGAACCTTTATAAAATGTTGATAAAAAATGACTGTTCGTTAAAACAAATTATTTCATTTGCCGAATATTAATTTCATTGTTTCATTTGCCAATTTTATTTTATTTTTTTATGATTATGATTTTAATAAAAAAAAATTTCTACCAACTTTTTTTATGTAACTGCATGAAAGTAACTTAAAAAAATGGTTTTTGTCTGTAGCAAAAATTAATAATAATAATAATAATTTATATTGCACAGTGATACCTATAAAAATTAGGGATTTTTCCTCTCATATTCGTATATTATTAATTTAAATTAAGGTGTACTGATTCAAATTCATCATTTGAGATAAAACTGTTTCCACCGCTTGTGTAAAGTAACTTTTGAATCTGTTTTTATATTCATTTTCATTTAATTTTGTGTCCTTTAAATGACCACTTTTTCAAAATTGAATGTCTTCTATTTTCTTATAAAATAAAATACATTGTGTTCTCCTCTTTTTCCAATAAAAAATTCTGGTCACCTTATAGGTAAAAAATAGAGTAAATTAATCATATTTTGTGGCGAGTAACTTTTTTTTACAGTGAGTGTAATCTAAGTTGAAATTTCAGGCCCTGACTTAAATAACATATATCAATTTCAAGAAATTCCATGAATATTTACGGGAGTTACAGCGCAGCCAGCCAGGCAAACAAACTGATGTTATTAACACTTTTTAACCTTGTTGGAAAGTACTAAAAAGAATTGGAGAAAGTTGGATACTATCATTACACAGTCAAACACATGTATGATTTTGTTGATCCAGATACTGGCTCTCAGACACATCATATGGAAAAACTGGAATTTCTCAAAGAGAAAAAACAAAACACATCATGAAACAGCTTGCCAACATCTGGAGTCCTACACAACTGCATTCATGTGGGAAAAAAAAAAAAAAAATTACAGGTTGTGATAACTTTTCTAATGTCATATTAGCTGCATTTGAAAAGCCTCTTGAAAAATAGCTTGTATCTTATGTTAAACAAATGTTTAAGAGTTGTAAAATAAGTATTTAAAACATGTACATGTTTATATAAATTTAAATATTAATAAGTAATGCTTTAAAAGCTTAAGATTTGCTAAATTGTGCTTAAAAGAACACTTCACCTAATACGGATGGCACCCTGAACACATATTATTTTAAGGAATAATTTGTTTTTAAAATTGCACATTACCTAATGTATTTAAATTCCATTTTCACATTTAGAAAATTGGCAACCATTACATTGATTCTTGTTTTTAAAAAACTAATTTTTTAATATTTCATTTTAAAACTTTAAATTGTGAAAAAAATAACTAAGTGAATTGCTTGAATTTTATAGCATTAAAATGAAATATTAAAAAATAAATTTTCTTTAAGCAAGAATCAGTCTAACATCTGTGAATTTTCTAAATGTAAAAACAGAATTAAAAAAAATATGTTACATAATGAGTACTTTTAAAAATAAATTTCTCCATAGAATAACAAGGGATTGGACTGTCATTATATTAGAAGAAGTATCCCCTTAAGGGCCCGCGCTTCACTCACCGCCGCCGGAACCTGAAGCTAATGTTATTCTTTGGGAAATTTTTCTTTATAAATAACTTATTAACTAATACATATTTTCAAATTCTGTTTTCACATTCTGAAAATTCCCAGCTGTTAAATTGACGGACCTTTTTTATGTTTTTTTTATTTTTTTATATTTTATTTTGGAACTGCAAAATACGAATTTTTAATATGTGAATTTTTTTCATTTTGCAATTTCAAAATAAAATATTAAAAATTAAAAAAATACATTTTTAAATAAGGTCCGTCAATTTAACAGTTGGAAATTTTCAGAATGTGAAAACAGAATTAAAAAATATGTATTAGTTAATAAGTTATTTGTAAAGAAAATTTCCCCATAGAATAACATTGGCTTGGGCTTCCGGCGATGGTAAGTGAAGAGGGCCATTAACGTGGTGATTTAACACTTGTAAACAAGAAAGAGATATAAGAGAGAAATATTATGTGATTTGTGTTGTTTCTACTTATATAATTGTTAAAATATGATTTGAAACAATGTGACAATAAAAAAGAATTGTTTTAACTTCCTTCATCTGAAAATCATGAACCAAAACAATGTTGCCATTAAAACAGAAATGTACTGAAAAAAAGTAGTTACAAGTGCAGCATGAATGCACTCGTGCCTATTTTTTAAGGGTGAAAGAGCTATTTATGTCACACAAAACAGGTTAAAAACTTATTTTCCCCTTTTGGCATTAAGTTAAAATAAACAATTTACAATTGATTAAAAAGAAAAAAAACTACAAAATTATTCTTTATCTAAAATTAAATTCTATTTAAGACAAAATTGCCATTATTATATTTTTAATAATATATAAATCTTTGGAAAAGTAGATATTGTTGTGTCATAAGTGACAAGTAAAAGGTTAACGAATTTAACATCATTTATAATTTTTTGACATTTCTAATCAACAATATTTAAATTCCAAGAAGATCAATTTTGTCATCACATTTATTGTTCTTTGAATTATTATTGACATATTTAAAATTTCAACTAAAAAAAAAAAAAAAAAAAGATAATTTTTGATTTTAATAGAGGAATATAAAATGACTATAAACATACCTAATCAGGGTAATGCAAGTTTTTTTTCTTTCTTTTTTTAATACTTTTTTTAAGCAACTGAAACTTACCATACTAGTTTTAATTTGAATGCAATTTGAGTAGGATTATATTTCAGGATGAGAAAAACTACTGTCAAAAATGCTACAGAATGTGACTAAAATTGAGTGTTAAATAAATAATAAAAAAATAATAATATAGCATAGCAGTGAGTGCAGTTCGTGCAGGATATGAATGAATGGCCCAATGAAATTAAAGTTACTATATAAAATTAAGTATCAAGTAAGTATCATGAACAAATAAGCATCATAAAACAACTGTAAGGAAACATCTTTGTCTAAAAAATCAAAGAATATGGAAAATACTTTCTTTTATCTTCAAACTATAAAAGAAGAGAGAAAATAATTTTACATATTTATCTATGAGATCAAAATTATAATTGTTTTTATAACTTTCACAAAAAAAAAAAAAAGAGAGAGAGAGAGAGATGGAAAAAGAAAGAAAGGGAAAGGGGAAAAAGGACTACAGAAATTAAAAAAATAATTAAATGACATAGAATGAAATGACTGTTAAGATTGAAAGACAAATATGGGAATTGTCAAGGAAAAGAAATATTGTCTAATATCACAATATAGGGTTTATTTATTAATTCTCTTTCAATAAAAATTATGTGAAAAATTCCCGTAAATGTGTTTTTCAGAAACACATTTATGTGAATTTTCATAAAAGATTTTAGAAAGGATTTTTATTTTATTTATTTATTTTTTAATATGTTTAGTTATATTATCAAGAGTAGTAAACTAGAGCATATTTCACCAGTATTATTTTATGCAGTACTTATAAGTAAAACTGAAGTATGAACTGTATATAATAGATTTAAAAAAATAAATAAAAATATGTTGCAACAAATACTGAAGACTTGGAAAAATAAAATAAAAATAAATAAATAGAAGAAATTAAGTGTAAAAAGCCATTTGTAAAGAAATGCAAACATTAGTTCAAAACATATCATAAAATATAGCTAAAATTAATATTTATCATTCATTATAAGTTTAAAATGCTTTCCATATATATATTTTTTATTTTTATTTATTTATTTCCTTTAAATTCTAAAGACAAATGCTATATGTGTAAACGAATCTTTTAAGTCACACAGCTTCTACAAATCTTATCATCTAGAATCACATGATTTATGCCTGCACATGAAAATCACATAATCTCACAAGATGATATGAATTTCACATTCATATCATCTTGTGTGATATGAATGTGAATCCTGAATAAAGGACAAGATGATATGAATTTCACATTCATACCATATTGTCCTTTCATATGATAATTTGCCTAATAACAGTTTGGCAATTTATTTTAAAATAATTTTATTCAGAAAAAATACTGATATAAATAAATATAATCTAAACACTTACATAAATATGCTGTTATAACATAAATTTCATTAAAAAATGAATTATAATGTAACAATTATAGAATAGGTTTTTATAAAATTGTCAATCCCCACCACTAAATTATATTATAGCATATAAATATTATCAATTTAACAAAATAAAATTAATTAAATATATATTCTGTATAATTTTTACTGTCACTTAATTATTTTTTTTTGAAAGAGTAAATTTTGGAATTTTATTTATTTTTTAAGTTCTAGAAAAAAATATTGTATCTATAAATGAAAATTTTAATAAGTCTCCATATATTTCATATCTTTTTGATTCATGCAATAATTGTCTTTAACAAATGACTGGCAATTTATTTTATGAGAATTTATTCAAAATAACTACTAATATAAATAAATATAATCTAAAAAAAAGCCATTTACATTAATATACAGTGCTGGCAAAAAAAAAAAAAAAAAAACTTTACACTTGAGCCAAAAAAAAAAAAAAAAACTTTACACTTGAGCAAAAAAAAAAAAAAAACTTTACATGTCAATTGTCGTTTTTGCCATAAAAGTATGTCAAAATCCAGTGATGACATGTGATGTTAGTCGATCACAGGCAACCTTTCCCCATCCTAATCAAAACTCAGTTTGTTTTGTGGATTTTTAGAGTAACCCTTTGCTCCCGCCAGTTAGTATTTTGTTCATTTTTAAAAGTTTGTGAACTTACATCCATATTTTCACTCCACACAATGGGTCAGAATAAGCTTAAAATGGGAGAGAAATACCCTGCTTTGACTCTGCTAGAGAAGGGGACTCTGGTTGATGTAGCCAGAGATCTGACAGATTGTTATAGATGTAGCCAGAGATCTGACAAATCATTATAGATGTAGCGAGATGAAAATCATTTCAAGGTCAATAAAATATAAACATTTAAGTTAAAATCTTAACATTCAAGTGGTTTATTGCGAATATTTGCAGTCAGTATTTTGTCATCCCATTTTTACATTTTATTACCATATGCAACTGTTTAGGCATGGATCTCAGGCTACATCTAGAATGGTTTGTCAGATCTCTGGCTATATACAGGATGATTATAATTAAAGTTACGATTTCAAAATGCTATAATTTTAAAACTACCCATCAGAGCAATTTGATATTTTACTAGAGCAATCATGAGGCAATGAAATTTTATTTGGAGGAGGAAAAAAGTAGCTGCAACATGTTCCTATAGATGGCGCTGTCAGGGTAATGTCAGGGGAAACTCCTAAATGGACTCGTTAAACACAGGAATGTTGTTAGCAACACAATGGAATAGAAGGAAACAATAAACTTCACAGGGTGGCTAGCATTTAAACCTTTTCAAATTCTCTGACTTTTCCCTGACTATTTTTCGAGATTTTCCTCCATTTTTCCCTGACTCTCACTGTTTATTTTCGATGAAAATTTCACGATATTAGCAAAAAATTTAGCGATTTAAAATATCATTAATAATTTAATGATTAATATAGCTATTTTCACAAAATTTGCTAAAATTCCCTGACTTTAAAGGAAATTCCCTGACTATTCCCTGACTTTTCCAGATTTTCTAAATTCCCTGACTTTTCCCTGATTCTTTGATTTTCCCTGACTGCTAGCCACCCTGCTTCAAGAGTTTACAATTTTTTTAGCAAAAAGACAAGAATACATGTTTACAGCAGAAACAGTCATAGTGAAAAGAGAAAAAGAGGAGCTTCATGAAACAAATACTTTACGGATAATTAATGGCACATTTGGGAACTACTTTTTTTTTTGTTTTACCAAACAAAATTTCATATTGGCTCACAATTGCTCTAGTAAAATTTCAAATGGCTCTGAGGGGTAGTTTTAGAATTATAGCTTTTTGAAATCGTAACTTTAATTATAATCACCCTGTATATACATTAATCACAGAGTCCATTTTCTCTTGCCAAGTGAAGGCACAGATCTTATATTTCATTTTAATCCAGTGTGAGGAGTGGGAATACCAATGTAGGTTCTCAAACTTTTGACAAATAAATGAAATATTGGCCAGCAGGAGCAAAGAGCATATAACCTCACTGTAAAAGTTCATGAGGCGAACTGAGTGTTCATAGGATAGGGTAAGGTCGTCTATGACCGACTGACACCATGTGTCATCAGTAGGCTTCGCCACATTTTTATGACAGGAACGGCAATTGATACGTAAATTTTTTCTTCACTGCTCAATTGTAAAGATTTTTTTTTTTTTTTTTTTTTTTTGCTGCCACTATATTATTATAACATAAATTTCATTAAAAAACATGTATATAATTAATTATTCTAACATAAAATTGTAGAACAGTTCTGCCTAAAATTGTTAATCCCAACAAATAAATTATATTATAGCATATTAATAATATCATTTTAATACAATAAAAACAATTAAATATATATTCTACTGATTCTTTCCTACTTATCGTTTTATTTATTTCAGAGAGGAATTTTGAATCTTCGGTTAAACTTACACTGGAATTGTTAAATCTGGAGAACAAATAAGGACAATATACAGAATTATAAAATACTTAATAAAAAAGAGGAAAAGGAATAATTTGTTGGGGAAAAAAAAAAAAAAGTATATTTAAAAAAATGAAATATGATTTACATTAACCCTTTAACATTTACTATCTATTTTATTTTGAAAATTACTAAACTAATTTCAAAAATGGCTATTAGAAGCATAGTTAATCAGAAGTACGTAAAAGAAAAAAAAAAAAAAAAAAATTACTTTTTTAATTTTTGAGAAATTTTTGGTTTGAATTGAAACACCTATATATTAACCTGATTAAATTCAAGTAATAATCAGTTCAATTAATAACTTTGTAAGCAAAAACTTGCAACAGCTGTCTGAAGTCAAAACAATAGCACGGCACTTCATCAGGTGAAAAAAAATAAAGAACTGCATGAGTGCATCATCAAAGCAGTAAGGTGCACTCGTCCCTATTAAGAAATTTAAAGTGACTTCTGCATATGGCTTCCTCTGAAAAATCACTTGTTAAATTTCAGAGTAGTGCTGCTATCTAACATACAGAGAAGGAGTTTAAAAATCGATTTGAAAAATTGAAAAATTCTTGCATTAAAAAAATGTTAAATGTTTGTTTTCAGTGCAAAACCAAAGAACGTTAATGAGTTAAACACACACCACACATACATGAAGTAAATTTCACAAAGTAAAAATATCAGTAGAGAGTTGAAAAAGGATGGTGAAAATTTAAAATACAGTAAATGTTGAAAGAACGATTGCATTGCTGACTAATTAATTAAAAGTAATTCTAAATTAACACTAACTATTAAGCATATATAAGCATTAAGAAAAGAAAAATCATGCAATTTCTAACAATATTTTAAATAAAAATTGATAATAACCTCATTATAAAGACCAAGTAAGAACTTTGATCTGGAACGGAGCTGACTTTCTTTCGTTAATGGTTTTCCATAGATATCAGTGTGAGAATTATATGAAACTCTAGATGAATGAGATGTATAACTGGATTGTTGTAAGTTTGTGTACATTGGAATAATTATTGCTCCATTTTCTTCAGACATAGGTGTTACAGCATTACTGTCGTCAGCATAGGGTAAGTGCTCCTGAGCATCAACAAGTGTTTGTAGCACTAAAGGTTTTCTATCCCCGTACCGACGACCGTTTCGCCAATTGACACTGAATTGACTGGCACGGCTACCCCGTCTGATGTTGAAGGGTGAACCAGGAAGACTTAGACTAGCCTGTAAATGTCACATACCCACCAACCATAAACCATTAGAAGAAAAACAAATCTGATAAATAAAATACAGTTATAGAAGAGTAAAAATAAAGAATTAAAAAACAATGAAAATTAGCATAGTCAAGTAACACAACAGTATTAAAATTCATAACTTTATAAACAAAATAAATAAATTCAGGAATGAAAACTAAGCAACAATATTGCTACTTTTCTTATTTTTTTTTTTTTTTTTTTTTTTAAAGGTAAATTTATTCTATTAAGTGTCAAGTTTTTTACAATGACTTTTCACTTAAGAGATTATATGCATCAGTTGAAGTTCATGAAGAAAAAAAAAAGTACAGAGTACTAAGTACAGAGCCATTCTATTCAATATCCAACTCACAGATGACAGTGGAGAAAAGTGAAAAGCATTTCGTGATATTTAACTGTGAAAGCTTTAGGCATGTTAGTGATATGTCTTTTTGTGCAATATGGCAATCAGACAATTGTAATTGCTTGATTTTAGTGACATGTAATCAAAAACAGATGTATAAAATGTGTGTGCGGCTGTGCATAAAAAACACACTGCTTTTACAAAAAATGCATCACAAAATTTTTTTTGGTGAGTGCAAAAAAAAAATATCAAAAACATGTGACAAAATATATGCAAAAAATCAACTTTTTTTTTTCAAAAATTTCAATATTATTTATTAATATTATTACATGTTTCTTAAACAAAAAACTATTTTTGAAGAAAATATTATGTATGTATAAAAATATATATTATTCAAAATCAGCATAATTCTTATTCAAAAAGCAATGGCAAAAATCTAAATTACAAAAAAAAAAAAAAAATATATATACCAAAAAAAAAAAAAAAAAAGATAAAAAAAAAAAAATAAATAAAAAAAATAATAATAGTTACTATAAAAATACGAGAAAATTGTTATTTAAAACAATGATTTTATGTCTCAGAACATACAAATGTATTTCTAACATAAAAGTTTAATAAAATGGTCTTTGAAAATCTGAATTAATGTGATTTTCATCTTAGAGCATGAAATATTGTGGAATGTACCCTTATTAAAATTAATGGATACAATAATTTTCATTGAATAAATTACATCACAAAATGTGCATTTTGCTAAAATTTTTAAGTGAATAAGAATTGAAAAAAAAAAAAAAAAAAAAAAAAAAAAACTCTTTACTATCTTTCTAACACAAAGTATAATTTTTTTATTTAAATATGATATACTGCGCTGAAAAAGTTTCATAAATGAAACAATTTAAGCCATAAGAAGGAATAAAACAGATTAATCAAATGCTTAATATTTTTATAATATATATTCAATTAAGTGGAAAGTTTACTTTTTTTTTTTTTTTTTTAAATCCTTAAATGTTTAGAAAAATATTTTTCCATCAAAAGAATATGCAGCTTGCTAATGACTAACATAAAAGTAATAAACTTTCATTTAAAAGTAATTTTCTGCTTTTGAACTTACACGTACTCTTTGATATATTATCAGACCTCGAAAGCAGGGAAATTTATAAAGATTACAACAAAAATAGCAATCAACTGAACAAGTTTATACAGCAAACTAGTATTTCTTGGAGGAAAAAAAATATATATATATCTACACTAAATACAATGATCGCAAATGCAAACGACTCTGGAAAACAATGATCTGTAAATAAAATTTGAGTTTGTATCATGATAACAACTATTACTTACTGGCATAGATTTTCTGCGAAATGATGACCAACAGGAACCAGAAGCTCGTCTTAGATTACTTGCTAGTTTAGAAAAGTTACAGTTGAACAAAAAACTAATCTTCCCCTGCTGGTACCGCCTTTCACCTCCATAAGTGTAAATAAAACATTTGCTAAAGCACTTATGATATGCTCACAAAAGCAATTAAAAAATAAAAAAACAATTTCAACTAAAATAAAATAAATTTAATAAATTTTTTATTATTTTATTCTTTTGATGTAAGTAATAACTTTTACAATTTTTATTACATGCAAAAATACCGATTCAATGTATTTTGTGAAGTGAAATTTGTCGTTAAAAAAAAAAAAAAAAAATCCTCAATGAAATGTGCAATATGTATTTAAGCAAATTCAAAGCTTGTCTGCTGATATGCACCTAAATCAAATTGTTACAATTTTTCATAATGGCCCTCTCACATATTAAGTTTTGAACAATTATACACTATAAAAGCTAAGATATAGCTTTCTGTAAATGGGGGTAATTGTAGCACATTGAATCACCTATTGAGTGGCATGCAATTAAATATAAATATTTATGAAATTCTGCACATTAGTTCTTGGTCTAGAGTTGCCACAAAATGTTTGTTTCACAACATACACGCATAATTCCAAAAAATGTCAAAATATTTTTAAGACCTCTTAAAAAATATAAAACCGTCAAAAAATGGACATATAACAATTTCACTTTCTTCTTTTGAATATAGAAGAAAGTAATAATTAATTTCTCTAATAAATATAAATCTTGAAATAAACTATTTAATAGAGAAAACTATATAATATTGTGTATTTGGGCAAAATTAAATGTTTTTTTTTCTTCTAACAAAAATTCACACGAAAACTCAAAGTTTTTTTTTTTTTTTCTTCTTTTTTAAATAATATCTACACAGATTTATAAGAATGTGTGTTTATACTTGTAAATGAATGTATGCATGAACTTGAATAAACATAGACAGTTCACCACACAAAATACACTTTTTTAAATTATAAAACTAAAAAAAAAAAAAAAAAAAATATCAAGAAGGAATTTTTTTACAATTTAATATTTTAAATTCTTAAGACTAAGTATCTACTGATGAAAAGGAAATAAATCTAAAAGGGTGTCCGAAATGTATCTTTACACTTTTAAACAATGATTAAAAATAACCAAACAAGGATATGCACATATTGTTTGTTATATACCACAAACTAAATTTCAAAGTTTATTTTGCAATGTCCGAAATGTATCTTTATGTATTTACACTTAAAAATAATAATTAAAAATAAATAAACAAGGACATGCACATAAGGGGGTTGTATGCTCATTAAAGAATGTGCTGCAATGAATTGCTGCACATTTTCAATGTGTGTATCATTATTCGTGCACAACACATCAAACCTATATGGCATTTCTCGTCATGTTCTGTGAAGTATAGCAGAATTAAATGTCTGAATGTCCACTACAATTTGACTTTTCAGTCCATTAGTGTCCCAAACTGGAGACTGATACACAATTTTCTTCACACGTCCCCATGAAAGAATTCAATGATGTTATGTATGGAAATTTAAGTGGCGACGATATTAGACTAATCCAATAACTTAAAATCCAATGTCTGGGAAGTTTTCATATAAAATCGTTTACACTTCATAATTCCAGTGTGGTGGTACCCCATCCTTCATAAAGATAGAAGAAATGTGAAATTTTCAAACATATCATCAGAACAAATTTAGTGCCGCATTGAGGCACTTTCACAAAGTCAATTTTTAGCAATGAGGTACTTTCACAAAATCAATCCTCAGCAATATAACTGCACACTAAAATATTTTATAAGCTTCACTGCATTGAACACAGAAAAATACCCTCAATTTGAATACTTACTGGAGACAATGATAAATATCTAAGTAAACACCTACTTAACTTACATATAAAAAACAACTTAACTCGCCCATATATATATTTATTTTTACAACTGTTTCCTTTTATTACTTTCCGAACACTATAGTGAGGAAAGTATTGTAATCATGTCAAAAATCCGAATTCGAGATTTTGATGTTTCTATACGTTTTGAGGTCCCCTGAGTCCGTTTTCACTATTTTTACGATGATGTATGTATGTGTGTGTGTGTATGTGTGTATGTCTGTGGGTGAACACGCTAGCGTCTAAACGCTTCGTTCGATTAACCTGAAAGTTGGTACGCATATTGTAAGTCACCATAGTACGAACCCTATAGATTTTGGTGAATCTAGCACTTATAGTTTTTTTACAGGGACACAAAGAAAAATTCTTTATCATTATGGCCTATGGGAGCAAAATCTTAAAAGTGCGATAGCATCTAAACGCCTTATTCAATTGAGCAAAAATTTTATACACATATTATAGATCACAAATACTCAATCTGTATAGATTTTGGAGAATCTAGCACTTATAGTTTTTTTACAGGGACACAAAGAAAAATTCTTTATCATTATGCCTATGGGGCCAAATTTTTAAAAATGTGATAGTGTCTAAACGCCTTATTAATCCGAGCAAAAAAATTGTACACATGTTATAGATCACAGTTGAACTAACTGTATAGATTTTGGTGAATCTAGCACTTACAGTTTTTTTACAGGGACACAAAGAAAAATTCTTTATCATTATGGCCTATGGGACTAAATTTTTAAAAGTACGATAGCATCTAAACGCCTTATTGAATTCAGCTGAAAATTTATATGAGTATTATAAATCACTGTTGCACTAACTATAAGCATTTTGGTGAATCTAACATTTATAGGTTTTTACAGGGACACAACGAAAATTTCTTTGTCATTATGATCTATGGGCTCAAAGTTCAGTAGCGTTAAATAAAACAACGTGTAATAGATGGAGAAAAATACTCAAACACTCTATTATGGTTTTCTCTCTTTTGTTTGTTTAACAACTACTCTTTCTTTACTTTATCTACAAAACTGTTAATTACTCAATGTTCGGAAAGTCGAGTGGAGTCACTCCAGATTTTTTTTAAAATGTATTTTAAAATTAAAAAAAAAAAAAAAAAAAAAAAAAAAAAAAAAAACTGCTTTACGTATTTTAGTTAATTGTTCTGAAGTATCATTAATTTTCACAAACTTACTTGATGTTTTCAGAAATTACTTTATAAATTCACAAATGGGGTATCATTTTTAAAAAGCTGGATTAATCCCTGATCATATGAAATGGTAGCACATTACCACTCAAAAAACCACATTACATTGTGTACTTGCTCCGGATATGAAGCCATTTTGAAATGGGCATGTTGCAAAACATTGATCTGGTGACATTTAATTTGCACTTCATTTAAAAAAAAAAAAAAAAAAACTTTGATATTTTCTTTGTGGGTCATAAAAAACGTAAGTGCAAATCAATGTTTGTTTATTTGTAATAATTTTTTAAAAGTGTAAAGATACATTTCAGACACCCTGTATATCAATCAAAATTTATTGGGTAATTTACATAGTTTTTAATCAATTTATCATACCCATATAATCTTGGACATTTGTAGCGTTCGAGGATTCTCTCTTGACTAATAGAGGTCATTTCTTGTAAAAATATATCAAAAGTTTGAAAGTCATTGTGATCTGATAAACAAGGTCCAACACTCTAATTTCAAATAAAGAATAACATAAATTAAATTGGAGTTTATTTTTTTACTTCTAACTAAAATAAATATATAACCAACCTCTGAAAATTAATTGTTGGAAGATTTCTGAAGAAAAAAAATAATAAATAAATAAAAATAAGCTTTGACTGATCATTTAAAAATTATGTGAATTTATTTATCTATTTTTTTCTTTTCTTTTTTTTTTTTTTTTTTTTTTTTTTTTCACATTGATGTGGAAATGTCATTAAATAAAATCATTTCTAAAAACTAAAATATCCCATTATTTTATCCAAATTTTGCCCATGTGTACTTCATTTCAAAGGCAGTATGAAGCGGGGAAGATTAGTTGTTACTACTTTTCTACTAAATGAACTACAACATAAAATGCCCAAATATTTTGTTACAGGTGCGCCAGCTGGGAAACAGCGAGGACTAAACACTATAGGAAGTAAAGCTGTAATTTGCTATGCAATGAAAAGATCGAATTAATAGCTATCTACACCGCACATCTAATCTACATATTCTAAGTAAAAATACTAAAATAATAAAATACTAAAACTACATGGGGGACACAACTTTTAGATCTGGCACCATCCTATCAAAGAAAAAATTCTATTAGAACAACAGAAATAAGTGTTATAACCTTCATTTTGAAGCAAAACTTATAAAATATTTACATCTGAAAAGAAAAAACTCAGTGCACACATAACACACATATAAAAATGTTTTAATCACTGAATACGTTTTTTTCTTTTCTTTTCATTAAGACTTGAATGAGATATAAAATAACAGTTTGTAACAAATGAAAATATTCAACCAAGGATAAAATTTAAAATAAAATATTCATATACATATATAACATTGTTTAATTAGAATAAACAATACAGTCAAAGTTTTTACATATGTATATATGTATATGTTGTAATAAGATCTCATATTTTAAAATATTTCTGTTTAAAGCAATTTACTGCTAAAACTTCACACGCCCATATATATATATATATATATATATATATATATATATATATATGTGTGTGTGTGTGTGTGTAGTTAGGTCTGATGGAATAAAATGCATTTCCAAAGCAGCTGTCGAAGTTTTGTGAATTGGATAGGCCTATATTTGATGAATCTAATAGAACTTTTGATTTGTTTTAATAGATCGCACAAAAGACTACTAATAATTCCCAGACATGAACAAAAATAAAGATCACTAACACAAATAAGATGCTTTAAGATTTCAATCCTGTTTTAAATGTAGATTATGTGAAGTAAATAACAATAAAGCATGAATGATTGCATTCTTCTTTTTAAATTAGCCAGTAAATTTTTATGCTTAAAAGAGAAAAAAAAATGCTATATAATATTAGATAAGACATCTTATTATGAAGTAATTTCAGTCAGCATTATTTAATTGAGTTTTTACCCTTTAATAATTCAGGGGGAAAAGAAAAATTCTTTCAATATGCATTACTTAAAAGATCATTCTATTAATTTTTGTACTATCATTATTTAAACATTAAACTTGAATACAATACACAGTTTGTAAGTAAATAATAATGTGAAAATACTAGATTAACCCCTTCCGCTCCAGGCTAGCTGTAGTGTAAATGTCTGAAATACCAGATTATAATTTTGAAATAGTATCGTATACTTTCTTTGGACGTATGCAGGTACGTCCATGGTATTAATGGCCATTAACACTAGGACGTACGCACGTACGTCCCTGGAGTGGAAGGGGTTAAGAATAAAATAAAAAATTTATTTATTTATTTATTTATTTTTTGTAGATAACACTAATTCAAATGAAAAGTACAGGAATTTTCTTCTAATTAATTTTCTTTAATTAAATTAATAAAAACATATCTTTCTTTTCAGAAATGCATCGATATATTGAAAGGAAAAAAAAAAGTAATTAAGCTAGGTTTTTTTTTTTTTTTTTTTTTTTTTTTTTGTAGGCAAACACACAGGCACATAAAAATAAATTTTACAAAAAATGTGCAAATACTTTATTTTTATTATTATTATTATTTTATTAAAGTGTGAAAGCCAAGTGCAAAATGAAACAAAGCAGCTTATTGTACAAAAGCAGATAAATTTGCTGTAACATCTCCTTCCATGTACACAAGTACAAAATAATATAACTTCAATATAAATTCAAGGTAATTTCAGTTAATATTCAACATAAAAATGAAACTAAAATAAAGCTTCAACTTTTGACATATCAGCTAAAAAGTTTTCTAATTCTATAACTTTATTTTTCTTTGCTTAGAGTTTTAGGACTGTTATTGTTGAATATATTACATTTTGAAGAAAGAAAAGAAAAAAAAAAAAAAGAGCCTTGATGCTTGATACTGAAAAAAAAAAATCTCTGATGACAATATATAATGAGTATCTTAGGAACACTACCTAAGTGTTATAACTCATTTACGTAACAGTGTATCATTTTTTATGTAGCCACATAAAACACCTCACCAATATTATTGTATAAAACACTTTATCAAGTATAAAAACTTATTAGATCATTCATATACACATATGTTAGAGTATTACCTGTAGTTACATTTTATACTAAGCTTTTGACTCTCTATAGATATTAAATCTAGAAAAATACAAATTGATTTTGTTTACCTTGGGGCTCATTATTGCATTGGATTGACTACATTTTTATTACTGTAGACTTTTTTTAGGTCAACTGGCAGAAATTTTTTCTTAGTGTCAAGCTTACGTTTGGGTCAGGTTTAGCTTTTAATGAGTTGAGTCGAGTCGAGAGAAAGTTTAAGCAAAAAATTATAATAAGAAGAAACTTGTACTAAGTAAACCTCCTTATCCAATACCCTAAATATCAACGGTCGCTGATTAATGAACACTTCAAAATCTAATCTTCCTTTTTTTTTTTTTTTTTAACTTTTTTTTTTTTTAACCTGCGGACTTGTGGTTGGGTATGGGTTAGATTCAGGATAGTAAAAATTCTCAGTTGGGTTTCGGGTTGACTACAAATTTAGCTGTTAGCGTTGGTTGACCTGTACAGAAGTTAAACATAAGAATTTTTCTTTAAAAATCATCAAAACTATTGCTAATCACTACACTTAAACTGCAGCTTCAAGATTTGTTGAATGAGAGTAAGTGTCTGAAAAAAATGTGCTAAAAATGAAATATAACTAAAAAATTTTCAAGAAATCTGTAAAATTTTGGGTTGGCTTATAGCCTTGTTATTGACTACTATTTACATCAGTTATTATCATTATTTTTTTTTAACTTATAAAAACAATATTTAAGAGAAGAGTTTTCTAAAAATGGATAATCTGTAACACAAATCAGCATTAATATATTAAATCAGTTTATATATATTAAATGAGCGTATATTGGACTATACTTGAAATGACACAAAATGCTTTTACTATCTCTAAACACTGGTCTTACTGAATAAACCTAAAGAACAAATATAAAAGTGAAAAACATTCATACAATTATTTTATTTGAAAAAGAATAAATTTGTTTAAGTTAAAAATAAATAAATAAACAAGGAAAAACTTATGCAATAAGAAACATTTTGAAGAAAACAGCTTACTTTTCGCATTTTATTATTTATTCTAGCCTTTTCTTTGTCATATAAATTTTCCCCTTCGGCACTTCGTATACTAGCTCGTTCTTTAGTATCTTTCTCTTCTACTCCCTTTTCTTGTCCAACAAATAGTTCATATGATGAACAGGAAAGATCTGATGGACTTTTTACAACACCTCCTTCACCACCCCCTCCACCTCTCCGCCTTTCTTCTCGTCTCTCTTCTTCTTCTTCCAGCTGAAATGTACAGATTCAAAGAAAATATTAATGCTTAAACTACATACCAACAGATTTTTTTGATAATTTATAATATAACCCAAAACATCTCACAGCACACATAGTGAGATTTTTTCTCACCCAAAGTAATAATGTTTACGCATAAAGAAAATCTTTATAATAATTTATCATGGATAAAACCTTTTCTTTCTGTTTTTTTTTTTTTTTTCTTTTCTTTTTTTTTTTTTTTTTTTTTTTTTGGCCGTATGTTTGACAGGAATTTTTAAAATGCATATTAATGTGTAAATTTAAACAAACTTTCTAAATTTTTGCATAAATCAAATAATTTAATGAATTTTATTCAGTTAAAAAATTTATTTAAAAAAAGATAAATAAAAAAAAATCTTTCATACTTGAGAAAATATTAATTATATATTAGCTTAATCATGAACAAAAGAAGGTTTAAAAAAAAAAAAAAAAAAAAAACCTCTGTGTAGTGCATTTTGAAATTTCATATAAAATTTCTTCATTATTAACAGTTTTGATAAATACAGTAAAATTTACTACAGTCCCTGGCCAAATTATTAGACGCACTATTGCTTTTTAATAATTACATGTTTTGCAGCTCAGAGAATGGTTTCCAAATGGATAACCATTCATTTTTATGCAAGATGGAGCTCCCTGTCACACAGAACGGCCTGTTAAAGATTGTTTGGAAGTGCCAAAAATCCCTCTGTTGGATTGGCCGGGTAATAGCCCAGATATGAAACCTACTGAAAACGTGAGGGAGCTGATGACGAGAGAAGTGGCTAAAGGTGTGATCATAAACAAAACGCAACTCTTAGAAAAGGTCATTCATGTGTGGAATCACCATCCTCAGATGCATAATTGAAGCTCTCATAGCAGCTAAAGGTGACTCAACAAAATGTTAACATTTAATTGCATTAATTTCAAATTTTTTTAAGAGTTAATAAATACATATTTTTTCTATAACTATGGTATTTTATTTGTGTTAAAAAACAGGTAATAAGGTGGATAATAAAAAAAAAAATACATTGTATCTAGTAAAAACAATAAAGCTGTATAGTATCACCTGATAATTAAGATTTTACATAGAATCTTACAGTGCGTCTAATAATTTGGCCAGGGACTGTATTTCTTAATGATATAATATAGCGATACACTAATATACAAAGAAAATGAAAAATGTTAAATTAGTGTTTGCATATTATTTACGATGAACTATAAGACATGAACTTATCATAAAAAATAACTTTCCCTTAAAAAATAAAGAAAAAAAAACCTTTCTATTTGAATTTTGTTTCAACCATACAATGAATCCTTGAGACATGACATAAGTATACTGAATAACTGCATTTAAAATGTAATCGCCTTTGCCATCCAAAAAAAAAACAAAAGGGCAAAGTTACTGTTATGAGAATTAAAATGGGGAGTAGGATAATTTAAAAATTTCAACATAGTCAACTAACTTCATTACAGTCACACTAATATAACAGCATTTTCTTAATAAAATTATATTTATAACTGTATGCTAAACTTTAAAATAGCTATTTTATTCTGCTTGCAGGACAATTTAAGTATAAGATCTGGTTAATTTAAATATATCATTCTTGTGGTGTTTCTAATGACTGTATCACATGAGAGATTTTCATTCAACAGGGGTCAATCCAGGTTTTAATTTTTGGGTCCCTTTTTTGTGAAAAACAAAATATTTTTGTGAATTTTTTATTTATTTTTGTGAAATATAAAATATTTTTGTGAAAAAGTAAAATATTGTGAAAAATCTTCAGTTTTTACAATCACTTTATGTCATGTTTAATATCAAGTTAATAGAGTTTCGTTGAGCCAAATTAAGGCATAAATTAAAAATAATACTGAAAATATGAAAACATTCAATAAAATGATCATTTTTATAAAACAAAATCTTGTGAAGAGACTCATTTTATAAATTTGAATTTTGTGAAGGTTCCCTTTGTATAGATTTGAATTTTGTGAAGGGTCCCTTTTTATGAATTTGAATTTTGTGAAGGGTTCTTTTTATGAATTTGAATTTTGTGAAGGTTCCCTTTTTACTATGTGGAATTTTGTGAAAGGGTCGCAAAAGGGACCCAAATTTTGCCTGGATGGAACCTCGTTCAACTTTTAACACAACACAACACAATGAACTTTTTCCAAGTGATAGATAAAAAAGTCGAAAATCCACTGATCTTGATTCTTCCCCATACACTGCGTAGTGTTGAGTGAAATGTTGGAAAAAAAACGTCTTATGTAATATGGCTATTAGAGTGACTTCATACCAGTGGCAGTTCCTAAGCTATTAATCTAGGGAGTTCACAATACATAAACTACAAAATTAAAATATGCATGCAAGACAAAATGTATAGACTAATAAAATCATGTTTTCAAAGATTAAGAAAAAGCAGAAAAACTAAATAATAACACATACTTTTTAAGTAATACTTTTGATATTTGTACAAGAAATGTGTCATAAATAATCCTTTTTACGATAGAATTTTCCTTAAAAAATGTAAAAAAAAAAAAAAAAAAAAAAAAGAAAAAGAAAGAAAGAAAACAAAATGGTAAAAATATAAATATTTATAAATTAATTCATAATTACAGGAGAATTTCTATTACCTTATCAAATATTCAATCATAGGCTGATTTAATCTTTAAAATTTTAAAAACTATCAAAATCATTTGTAGAATTTTCAAAACACTTTATATATATATATATATATAATAAAGATGATCTATTAAGCATAGTAGAAGCCAGGCAACAGATACAAGATCACTGAAACACCAATGACCATATATATTTATTTATTTATTTAAAAAATGCTTTGAACCTTCTAAAATATGAGACAAAAATCCCCGGAAAAAAAATTGTACTATGGAATTCCAAGCTCCTCTTCTAGCATCCTATGGATGACCCAAAATGGCCCACCTGCTGAGAAAGCCCCACTTTTTGAATTGTAACTTCTTCAAAACCTCCATAGATGTTGATAATGTAGTGTCTGGGTATAGTTAGAAGCATTTCAAAAAGCAGAATTTTTTCGTTTGCTCATGTCTATGACACATTTCAAAACTTCAAACGCACTTTTCCCGAAATATGATTTTTCAAAATGACATGCAGCATGGGTGAAAATTAATCCTCTTTGTGGTTCACTAGCTATACTCATGCAGATTACATAGATTTTTTTTTTTTTTTCCAGATTCAAATTGGTACCAGTTACAGAGCATGCTGCAGATCACAACAAATTCAATATGCCTCAGGAGAATTGCTGCAGTGTAGCCATCTCATTCTATTTTTCAAAAAAATCTTTTTGTAATAGACTTAAATACATGCTCAATAAATACTCCAAATATTATTTCTCTATCCCCTTTTTTTCCCACCCGCAAAAAAATTATTTAAAAAAAAATCATTTTTTTAAGCTGTTACAGCGATGTTACCCCTTAAAAAATATATACATAAAGCGATACAGCACCATTAAATATTTTGCAATATACAAAAAATATTAATGAAAACATATTTCATGTAAAACATAACTTACCAGCCGTGCAGCTTCTGCCATTGCGGCTTCTTCAGCTGCAGCAGCTTCTTCCTCCTCCTCTGCTTTCTTCTGTAGCTCATCGTATGACATAGCTACAATAGCTAAGATCAAATTTACAAGGTAAAATGATCCGAGGAAAATGATCACAACAAAGAAGACCATATGCCATGGACCCGCACATATTAAAATCTACAGAAAATAAATAAACAAAAATCATAAGATATTCTGAATTAAATGTGCACATGAATATTTATTTTAGTGCCACAGGCCTACAAAAAATGTATGATCACAATAGATTTTTTTTTCTCTCTCTTTTATTCCTTTAATCAGATTTTTACATTTAAACCGTCTTTCATAACAAATTTAAAATTTTCTAATTAACTTCATGCCTATTATTAGTCAGCATCTAAATATTTAATGTTGTTTGCTTTCTATAATGTTATCTCTTTCTCAATGATCAACAGCCTGTTAGACTGACTTTTTTTAAATTCCGCAAAATCTTTAATTCTTGGTTTTCATCAAAATAGTTATATCAGCTGATTACAAAAGCGAATCCACTTTAGCAAATATTCATGATCCCACTCAGGGGACCTTTTTTTGAGGACACTTTCCAGAATGAGAAAATTTCTCCTCATTTGCGATCACTTTTATCTTTAGAGAAATTTCCATTGTATTTTTAAAGTAATATGTCATAATAAAACAGTATACAAATTATTGTATAAAAATAGTGGTAGCAAAAATGGGATAAATTTCTCATTTTTCATAGTGTCCTCAAAAAAAAGGCAGAGGCTATGACCCTTGATTATGGTGATGGTGGGGAGGAGTTAATAAAAAAAAATCAATCAATTAATGAGACCACTTTCATGAGATAGAAGTTAGAATGCAGAACTCTTAACAATAAAGGGACAAACGAAAATACGTTCTGGTTCATTTGGAAGAATAGATTGATTTCTTTATACTTTTTAAATGGTCTCTACTTTGAAATGAAACACTATATGAAAAGAATTAATAAATTTGGTTGAGACCTTGATATAGGCTTTATATACCAAATTTAATCCAAAACTGTTCATAAAATACATTTTTTATGTGAGTTTAAAATTTTCATGCAGCAACCATTTTAAAACAAGATGGTAGATCAAGTTGATTAATCCCTTAACTGCCACAGGCATATATATTCGTCTCACTGTGCCGATGAGTTAACTGCCTTGGGCGTATATACAGGGTGAGTTTGACATAATCAGCCGAACGAAAGGAGATAATAGAACAGCCCATGGGGAGCATAAAACACCATAGAAACCTTGTCCTATCTCTAAACGTTTCCGAGTTATGGTAGATAGAAGAAAAATCTGTTTTTTCCCATCCTGTCTGAAAACCCCCCAAAATTTTGAGCTTTCTGAAAGACTTACAAGCAAAATAAGCACATACTTGGAAAGAGCAGAAAAAATCCTATCGGGTGACACCATTTACATCAGAATACCTTAATCTGACAGCGAGCTACAAGCACTAAAACATTGGCGAAGTTTAAAATCGAGTTGTCACCAAATTCTTTAACCGGCAATTCTGCCGGTTGACACCGTTCAAACTACAATTAGTCAAATTTACCAAAAACTTCTCCGTTCCACAAGCTTTAGAATGAGCCCACAATAAACCATATCGGTGTTCTAGTTCAGGAGAAATTTAGCCTTTTGTTTGAAATACATTCATCACTGAACTCGATGTTTGTCGAGAAGGAGACTCACAGGGTGCCATGGTCGTTCCTGATTTCATGTCCGCCTTCAGCCCGCTGTTTTGTCAGATGCAAAAAAGAAAGTTTTAAAGACAAACAAGAAAAGTAGCAGTTGTATTAAGTTTACAAACACAATGGAATGGAAACAAAAGAAGTATGACGTTTCTAACGTGTTTCACAAAGGAATATGGGGGAAAAAAATGACGCATCTCACGTATTTCACAAAGGAATATGCAAAAGAAAAATGACGTATCTCACGTTTATGATTGAAGCACATATGCATTCGAAAGGATGTGTGAAATTTAGTGACGCTGCTGAAATTGGTCACCCCCACATTTGATACATGTCCTTGCCCGCTTACGAACGGAAACCACAGTAGCTCTTAGCGAAAACTCATCCCTCAGTTCTGTTATTGCATCATCGAGCCAGCTGCTTAAATCTTGCAAACTGGCAACTTCTGTGCGGCAAATTTCTTGCTTTAGGAAACCCCAAACATAGAAGCCCAATGGAGTGAGATCTGGCGAGCTAGGTGGCCAAGGAATTGGTCCATTACGACCAATCCATCACGGATACTGCTGAGTCAAGAAGTTCCGAACGGTTTTGGAAGAAAATGCAGGGGCCCCATCGTGTTGGAAAATGATTTCCGCTCGTTGGGGTACAGGAATGACATCAAGTAATCCTGGAAGATGATGTTCCAGAAACTCCAAATATGTATTTGCTTGTCAGATGACCTTGGAACACATGTGGACCTATCAAGCGATCACCATCCACTCCAAGCCAAACGTTTAAGCTGAATTGCATCTGGAACAATGTAAATTTAACATGCCACCCCGAGTGAAAAGTGACTATCTGTCCACAGTATCGTTCTAAGGAAATGGTGTTCTCAATATCTCGCTCTAAAAGCCATTGGCAGAATGTTACCCATTTTGGAAATCTGAGTGGCGTAATTCTTGTACCAGTGTGAAGTGATATGGATGATACTGGTTTTTGCGCAAAACATTCATCACTTTACTTTGGGAGATTCCGCCTTCTCTCGCAAGTATGCATGAACTCATATTTGGATTTTCCTCCACTTGGTCGAGTACGGACTCCTCAGCGGTGGAGGAGCAGCGACCATGGTCCCTTTCGTACACCCTACCGAACGACCCACTCTCCCTAAGCCTTTGACGAATTGCAGCAAATACAGCATGGTTAGGCACATGACGATGTGGATAATGTAGACAGTATTGTTCTTCGGCTCTCCGAGAGTTACCATCGCAAAATCCATACACAAAATGCATATCCGCATACTCTTCATTTGTAAAACTAGGCATACCAGTTTACAGGTTAGAAAGTATGACAATTTGATCCCTGTGATGACTTCAATTGAAAATAAAATTCAGAAGGGTAAACAAAAAGGGATAAAATTTCAATATTAATTTACAAAAGTAGAAGAAAAAAAGTGCTACGGAATAAGAACCAACTTGGTTAATTCATACCAATGTAGGAAAACGTACTAAGTATGAACTAAGAGAGAGCAAGCAGATGTGAGAGCAGCGTGAAAAGAATCGGCTGAGCTCAGGCAAAGTCCAGAAAATGCTAAAGCAATAAGCAGCATAAAACGTAAAAGAAGCATACGAGCTAATGAGCTGTTACAGATTGACTCTTCTTTTGTACCCACAAGTGGGATGCACGTGCAGGAAGGTTGGAATATATACGCATATCACTAAGAGTTCATACGCAGATAGTCACGAATTTGCATACGTTCCATTTACTCACCATCGTTTCGTTTGCCAAATTTCGACGAATGCCGTTCTCAGTGATGTATTTCAAACAAAAGGCTAAATTTCTCCTGAACTAGAACACTGATATAGTTTATTGTGGGCTCCTTCTAAAGCTTGTGAAATGGAGAAGTTTTTGGTAAATTTGACCGATTGTAGCTTGAACGGTGTTTGCAGAATTGCCGGTTAAAGAATTTGGTGACAACTCGATTTTAAACTTCGCCAATGTTTTAGCGCTTGTAGCTTGCCGTCAAATTAAGGTATCCTCATGTAAATGATGTCACCTGATAGGATTTTTTCTGCTCTTTCCAAGTATGTGCTTATTTTGTGTGTAAGTCTTACAGAAAGCTCACAAATTTGGGTTTTTTTCAGACAGGATGGGAAAAAACAGATTTTCTTCTATCTACCATAACTCGGAAACGGTTAGAGATAGGACAGGGTTTCTATGGTGTTTTATGCTCCCCATAGGCTGTTCTATCACCTCCTTTTGTTTTGCAGATTATGTCAAACTCACCCTGTATACATCTTGCCAAAATACGATCCTTTATGTTACACCGCTATTAGTGAAACCAGTCTCACGGCTTTGGAGTGCAATTAAATAACCATGACAGTGTTTTCGGAGGAGTTACTTATTTAAGAGAAAATGGGGAGTGGGAGGAATCGGAAAGGGAATGGTTCTGGAACAGTGAACACATAATTACACGAGCACCACCTGTGTGAAAAATGGTGGCACTGAGAACTGAATTGCGTAATTTTTAATCGGTAGGTAAGGGGTTAATAAACTCAGTTGATGCCTTGATCCTAATATCAGAGAAGTATTTGTACAATACCAAGATCCAGTATTGCGCAAAATTAACAAGTAACAATGAAGATCGCTTTTCATACCAATATTGTCCATTCTTGCCCCATATTGCCCAATGTTGTACTTATAATTTTGAATTTTTTAAAAAGTTTGAAATTTTATTTTAAATTTAAATTTAAAAAAAAAAAAAAGCAGGCAGAAAACAATTTGAGCAACATTATATATGCTTGGCAATGGTATAAATTGTAATACAGCCAATTTCAACATATTCTGATGGGATAGTTTATTTTTCCGACTGACAAGGAGAGGCCACGACATGGAAATTTCAGATTGGTACGAAATTGCACAGGATTGTAGTATACTATGAGGGTAACAACATATTAAAGCAGTAGGATCCACTATCCACAAAATTTCGAGAAAAAAGCATTTAAAGTTTCAGTAATCTTTAAATACAAGTTATTTCGCAAGCGAGTAAGTGCCTCAGTGGTGTGATCCTAAAGCGCGAGTCTCCCAACCAGATGACTTGAGGCTACCTGTGGAACTACTCTTTTTTTTTTTTTTTTTTTCTTTAACTTTTTATTTATTTTACTTTATTTTACAATTAAATTCAAAATTTTAAAATTTTAATAAAAAATTATTTAATTTTCTTGAGTATAAAATAACTTTTTCTATTTTTAATATTTATAACTTAAATAATTACAAGATAAAAAGATCTTTTTATATACCATGTTTTTAAATTTTCTGTTCAATCATATAAACGCTACCGAAGGCAGCGGGAAACCGGAGCAATTGGATAAATTAAAAAAAAAAAAATCATTGCTCTCGTGTTTTGAGCTATTATAAAAGTTCCAAATGTCTAGCTAGTTGGGAAGTTAGTGAAAAATCGATTGCAAGCTTTGTACTGGTAACGCTGCCGAAGGCAGCAGGAACCCGAAACATTTGGTTACAAATATTTAAAAAATGCATTTTCACCGTATTCTGAACTATTCTGAAAGTTTCAAATGTCTAGCTAGTCAAGAAGTTAAATAAATTTTCTGTTGAATCATATAAACGCTGCTGAAGGCAGTAGGGACCTGAAACAGTTGACTAAAACTATTAAAAAAATGTATTGTCTCTGTATTCTGAGCTATCCTGAAAGTTTCAAATGTCTAGCTAGTCGAGAAGTTAGGGAAAAATCGATTGCAATCTTTGTACTGATAACGCTGCCAGAGGCAGCAGGAACCCGAAACATTTGGCTAAAGGTATTAAAAAAATGCATTTTAACCGTATTCTGAACTATTCTGAAAGTTTCAAATGTCTAGCTAGTCGGGAAGTTTGTTAAATAAATTTTCGTTCGAATCATATAAATGCTGCCGAAGGCAGTAGGGACCCGAATCAGTTGACTAAAAGTATAAAAAAAATGTATTGTCACTGTATTCTGAGCTATCCTGAAGTTTTCAAATGTCTAGCTAGTCGAAGTTAGTGAAAAATCGATTACAAGCTTTGTACTGGTAACGCTGCCGAAGGCAGCAGGATCCCGGAGTAGTTGGTTAAAAATATTTAAAAAATGCATTTTCATCGTATTCTGAACTATTCTGAAAGTTTCCAATGTCTAGCTAGTCGGGAAGTTAATTAAATAAATTTTCTGTTGAATCATATAAACGCTGCCGAAGGCAGTGGGGACCTGAAACAGTTGACTGAAAGTATTAAAAAATGTATTGTCACCGTGTTTTGAGCTATCCTGAAAGTTTCAAATGTCTAGCTAGTCGGAAAGTTAGGAAAAAATCGATTGCAATCTTTGTACTGATAACGCTGCCGAAGGCACCGGGAACCCGAAACAGTTGGCTAAAGGTATTAAAAATATGCATTTTAACCTTATTCTGAACTATTCTGAAAGTTTCAAATGTCTAGCTAGTCGGGAAGTTAGTTAAATAAATTTTCTGCCGAATCATATAAACGCTGCCGAAGGCAGTGGAACTTGAAGCAGTTGACTAAAATTATTAGAAAAATGTATTGTCACCGTGTTGTGAGCTGTCCTGAAAATTTCAAATATCTAGCTAGTCGGGAAGTTAGTTAAAAATCGATTGCAAGATTTGTCCCTGACAAACACACAAACAAACATACAAGAATCGAAGTTAATAAAAACATGGTAAAATACAATAAATTTATATAACTTAAAAAATAAATTTTAGTTTTATTTTAACTGTAAAATAAGGTAAAACTAAAGAAACTGTTTTTAATTATTTATCTAAATATTTTATTTTAAGTATATTTAATTTTATTTTTTAAATTAAAAAAAAAAAAAAAAAAAAAAAAAAAAAAAATTACAGAGAAATGATATGATTTTAATTGCATATATAATTACTATCCAAATTAAATAATTACTTCTCCAATCAATAGCTTCTTAAAAATTATAGTATAGGAATACGATGCTATTAAATTATTACAGGTAAAGAAATGTTATCTTTAAATGTAGATTTTAAATGTTAATGAACATAGTTTCTTTTTCGATAACGACTTCCTTTTTTTTTAATCCTTCTGTGCACAAAATAAAATTCCACCTGCCCTTTATTATTAACAAGCTAGAAGCGTTTACGTAATTTATACACATTCAAACAAAATCAGGAAGCTCAAACCAAGATTTAAATACACCTGCTAACTATTTTACACTTTGTTTACAGCTTGCTTATTTTTTAATTATTTAAATATTTGTCTGTTTTTCTTCATGTTTCTTATTTAGGGTTTTCTAAAACTAAACTTTATTTTTTAAGTTATAGAAATTTATTGTATTTTTAAGTTATAAATATTAAAAATAGAAAAGGTTATTTTATACTCAAGAAAATTAAATAATTTTTTATTAAAATTTTCAAATTTTGAATTGAATTGTAAAATAAAGAAAAACAAATAAAAAGTTAAGATTAAATAAAAAGTTAAAGAAAAAAAAAAAAAAGTAGTCCCGCAAGTAGCCTCGAACCAAAGTCATCTGGTTGGGAGACTTGCGCTTTAGGATCACACCACTGAGGCGCTTACTCGCTTGCGAAATAACTTGTATTTAAAGATTACTCAAACTTTAAATGCTTTTTTCTTGAAATTTTGTGGATAGTGGGTCCTACTGCTTTAATATGTTGTTACCCTCATAGTATACTACAATCCTGCGCAATTTTGTCTCGATCTGAATTTTCCATGTCGTGACCGCTCCTTGTGAGTGAAAATAATACCCAGACTGGGAGTCGAACCCCAGATCTTTGACTTACAAGGTCAAGGCTCTACCAATTGAGCTATCCAGGCCGACAACCGGTGGACATTACTCACTCAGACAACCTTTAGGCAGAGACATCTCGTCTATCATGCAGATAGCTTGACAGAAATAAGCCGCAGGTAAAGGAAAACACCATTAAACAATGGGAGAAAGAAATACAATATATTAAAATCACACAATCAACTGACTGGAAAGAAAATCATATTTATTGAAATAGTTTATTTTTCCGACTGAGTGAAAATAATGCCTGGACCGGGAGTCGAACCCCAGATCTTTGACTTACAAGGTCAAGGCTCTACCAATTGAGCTATCCAGGCCGACAACCGGTGGACATTACTCACTCAGACAACCTTTAGGCAGAGAGACATCTGGTCTATTACGCAGATAGTTCGACAGAAATAGTTTATTTTTCCAACTGAGTGAAAATAATGCCTGGACCGGGAGTCGAACCCCAGATCTTTGACTTACAAGGTCAAGGCTCTACCAATTGAGCTATCCAGGCTGACAACCGGTGGACATTACTCACTCAGACAACCTTTAGGCAGAGACATCTGGTCTATCATGCAGATAGCTCAACAGAAATACCACCGGTTGTCAGCCTGGATAGCTCAATTGCTAGAGCCTTGACCTTGTAAGTCAAAGATCTGGGGTTCGACTCCCGGTCCAGGTATTATTTTCACTCCGTCGGAAAAATAAAATTTCAATAATATGATTTTCTTCCACAGTTGATTGTGTGATTTTAATAAAAATTGTATTTCTTTCTCTCATTATCTAATGGTGTTTTCCATTTCCTGTGGCTTATTTCTGTTGAGCTATCTGCATGATAGACCAGATGTCTCTGCCTAAAGGTTTTCTGAGTGAGTAATGTCCACCAGCTGTCAGCCTGGATAGCTCAATTGGTAGAGCCTTGACCTTGTAAGTCAAAGATCTGGGGTTCGACTCCCGGTCCAGGCATTATTTTCACTCAGTCGGAAAAATAAACTATTTCAATAAATATGATTTTCTTTCCAATAAGTTGATAGTGTGATTTTAATATATTATATTCTGATGGGCCAATAATCATAAAAAAGGATACCATACAATTTGATAGGTCCGACGAACTCCAATATTGGTCAATATTACTGTGCTACTGTGGGATATAGGCTATTTATGTAGCAAATGTCATCTACATTTATTCATAAATACATTTTTTATGAAAATTTGAAATTTTCAAGTGGCAACCATTTAAAAACAAGATGGTAGATCAAGTTGATTAATAAACCTGGTTGAAATCTTGGCACAGTTTACATGCATATCAATATCCAGTTTCAAGCAAATTGGTTCATAAATAAATTTTTTTAATCTGAATTTTAAATATTCAAGCAGCCATTATTTGAAATAAGATATGAAATTAAATTCTTTAATAAACTTGGTTGAGACTTTGATATGAAGTATGGATACAGCCAGTTTTGAACAAATAAATACATTGGTTTATGATTTACAAATAATTACATTTGTTCTTAATTTACAAATAAATACATTGATTCATAACTACATTTTTTTATACAAGTTTGAAATTTTTAACAAATAGTCATCATTCTGAAGCAAGATGCAAACCAACTTGGCCAATGAAATCATCTAATACATTTATTTCTAAGATAAATCCACTGTCCAATTTTGGTTATATTCAATTCATTATTTCAGAAGTTATCATGATGACAAATTTTCCATTTATATATACAAGGTGTTTCTAAGGTCATGGGACAAATTTGCAGGGAAGATAGAAAACGTCACAAAGATTGAAACCCATGATCATAAACGTCATTTTAACTCATTAAAAACCAGATGTTTTTGGTTATTTTTTTAACAATAAAATCCAGATACGGGTGTGGCTCTCGAATGTTGCTTTTTTTTATTTTTAAAATTTTTACATGCTAATGTTCACGTAAATACATATACATAGTAATAATTCTGTTTTTACTTCCATTACCCTACTACTGTAGGTTAGGAGTAATGTATTTGGTCCAAAGATTCAATATTGAGTTTCAACTGATTTACATGTTTTAAGATCTCCCGAGTCCAAAAGAGTAGTTTCTGGCAATTGGTCAGTGAGTGTGTGTGTGTGTGTGTGTATCTGTGTGGGGAATCTTCTCACTATTATATCTCTGAAATTATTAAAGGTAGAATGACGAAACTTCAAAATTGTATTAAGTCTGGTGTACAGATGAGTTTTTAACTTTTGGTGAAAATTGGAAAACGGAAGCAGGACCGTAAGTCTGTGTCTCAAAAACAACTATGACGATTTTCTACAAAATTGCTTTCATATGTAATAATTGGTTAGCTCATGAAAATTTATAAACATCTTGTATAAGCAGACCAATTTTAGGTCTCGCTGGTGCATTCCTTTAAAAATAGTTGTATGGAATGTTTTTTTCAAACTCACCATATTAACACTGTTTTAAATATTCATTCGTATGCAATTGTTGTTTTTCGGACAATAATTGAACTGGTACCTTAAAAACGGTTCTAACGATTTTCTTGAAAACTGTTACATAAACTCCTTTTAGATATCTTTTTCATGCATAACATAGTTATTACAGGAAAACTGACAGTCATCCTGGTAGGTCAGTTTTACATCTCGGAAATGAGGATTTCAAAAAATGGCTTTACTGATTTTTCTTTTTTTAACTCACTATGTAAACTCTGTTTATATGTCTTTACACATGTATCAGTTCTTTCTCACAGGAAATTTGTTAGATCAATTTTACATTTTCTGACCACATCCAAAAAGTGGGTAATGGAAGTCATGTGGTTGTTACACACCAGATTTTTTTTTTTTTTTTCACTGTATTTTATCACACTGATTGCATTAATATGAATATTGTGTATCATTTTGCAAATTAATAAAGTGTACAAGATTTTAAAATTCACACAGTAGGCAGAGCTATCTGGACTTTATTGTTAAAAAATAACCAAGAACCAACCAATAAAAAATAACCAAAGTTCTTACAGGATTAAAATGGCATTTATGGTCATTGGGGGTTCCTATACAATCAGGGGTTAATACATGTCGATTTTACTACTGTTTATGGGTACCTTAAAAAAAATTGACCTGCCAAAAGAGAAAAAAGGTACCTTCAAAAAATTCATTCAGCTAAAATTGGTACTTTCACAAAAATCTTAGTCATCCCAGCAAAATCTGACATTTTAAATTAGCACATTTTCGAAGAAAAGTAACCTATTTGTGCATTTCTGTTGATGTGATTCACAAAGCAAGAATCATACAGAATGTTGGTTTTAATCTACACACAAGTGTTTGTTGCAGGCGAGAAACAGTGTAGCATAAGTAAACAAAACTATCCTCGGGTGTACTGGCACAAACACGCTCTGGAGTTGGGGCTATAGTGTACTGTTTGCTGATTCATCAGGTGGTTTGACATTTTGATGACTGTATGGTGATGTGTCTATCCTCCCTGGTACAATTCATGTATAGTGCAACGATACTAGCACAAATAAAAACAACTTCTACTTACACTCTCTCTACTAAACCGTTTACTTCAGAAAGAAGTGAGTTTTGATTTCTGTTCTACTACAAATCTTACACTAACTGCTGAGTGTTATTTTTATTATTTTATTTAATTTGAACTCCCCCTTTCTACACACACCATAGACCTTATATAATAGACCACGCATCCCTCCTCATTATCTGTCTGCGACATGAAGTAGCTTCCCCAGCGAAATTATCACGTGATGTAGACCAGGAGAGAGAGACGAGAATGAATATTATGTGATTTTTTCACAGGAAAGAAAGTAGTTTAGAGTTTTTTAATTTCTGTCTTGTACGCATACTTTTTATTTAAGCCTTCAGATTTACGCATTGTTGGAAAGCTAAAATGTCATAGATTAATTATAAAATAAATTCTTTTGTGAGAAACCATTCTGAAGGGGAGAATATTTTGTTTGAATTCTTATAAAAATAAGTGCTTTCTGATGGAAGAATCGCCCTCAACTCCGTGTCACGTGACGTACGGTGCTGACCGCAAAGGATGAAGGTTTCAGATTACACCCTCATGTTGAAGACATTCACTATAATGGGAAGTTCTATTGGTGGCATAGTCTATATATATAAGTTCTATGACACACACACAGAGAGCGGGAGAAAAAGAGCGAGCTACAATTTTTCACAAAAATAAAATATAGTTAAGATTTTTTACAAAAATAGGTATTAAGTTTGAAATCGTGGATTGGCCCCTGACCATTCTGAATCCTTGTAATTTTCTCTACCTCCCCTGTAAGTTTGTACCATGACCTTAGAATCACCGTGCATATAAAAATAGATAAATTAAGTGTTTGTGATACCTGTCAATTTCTAAAGAAATCAACTTTAAAGGAAAATGGGAAAATTAGAAGGAGAATGCAGAAATGCTGCCTGAAAAGAAAATGCTCTCTGAACACCCCAATCCCCCCCCCCCCCCTGCAAAAAGAAAGAAAGAGAGAGAGAGAGAGAGAGAGAGAGAGTGGCAAACTTAACAGGTAATGTATAAAATGCCTTGGACATTATCAGGGGTTAAAATGGATAAAATTATGAGAAGGCTTGAATATTTTTCAAACACGCAACAAAACTATACTTAGAATCAATAAATTGAATTTTTACCCAGCATTAATATTTGTGAACATAACATAATATTTTTTCAAGTAATAAGAAAAAAATATTACTTCACAGAGATAAAATGTTTACTTACACATTGATATAAATCTTCCCAAAAATCCTGAGTCATTAGTCTAAAAGAAGAAAGTAAAGCTGAACCGAAAGTGTCAAAATTTGTATAGCCATAATTTGGATTGTTTCCAAAGCCCGTTAAACATTTGTAATTAGGAGGACAGAGCTTTCTGAAAAATAAATAAATAAAATACAAAAATGAGTGATAATGTCATTTAGATTATCAAAGACACTGAAATTTAGAATTATTTTCTAGATTTTTTATTATATTTTTATTTTTTAGAGTTTATCCGATTTGGAGTATATTTGTAATGTTTTAAATTCTTTCATCTTCTGTTGTTCTCATCTATATTATATATCAATACACTCAGTTGAAAATTTATATTAAAATTAGAAAAAAAAATCCCACAAATATGATGAATTAAATAGTGTAAGCATTTATAAAGAATTAAAAAAATGTTAGCAAACACCATAATTGTAAAAACATTCAATATTAAATATATTATGACCATCACAAAACTTTCTTCTATATCAGCAATATAATAGCATCACCTACCAGCTAACACTTAGAAAAATTTAATCAATAAAATTCCTCATATTACAGATTTTACATATTTAGTTTGATTCAATATCAATTAATAGATGATGAGATAGAGTTATACGGGAAATCATAGGTGAGTAATATGATTATTCCACAGTCAGAATTCCTTTCCCTCTCATACATCAAGTTTCATAAATATATACACTATAAAAGTTGATATACAGCCTTCTCCTGAACAGGGACAATTGCAACCTAGCAGTGCCACCTGTCAAACAAAATGCACCCAAATCTAATCAGCATATAATTTCATAAAGCCTTTCTCAAATATTAGACAATTATAAGCTACAGAAGATGAAATGAAGCTTTCCCAAAGATCAGAGAAATTGTGATATAGTAGCACCAATTGTTTTGCAAATATGTATCAGAAGTTGATGTACATATAAATTTATTTGAAATTCCTGATATGGAACTGTCACAAAATTTTTGCCACATATAAAAACAGACATTATTCAAAAATGGTCAAAGACTTTGAAGACAGTTGAATAATTAAACTCAACCCTTCATTAGGTGGGGAGGGGGGAATGTAGATATGAGTGATGCATGAAAGCAGCAACACATTTACACTATACTTCTTACTAATTTCTTTTTCCTGATGAAAAGTCGTGCTTAATTATACTGATCTAAAACAATTGTTGTCCAATTTTACAATTTATGGTGTTTGCTGATAAAGTTGTTATTCTTTATCATCTGCATCATTCTCTTAGTTCATTTTTATTACAATATAAATATTATTTCTGTATGTGTAAGTATTTATGATTTCTTTTACTTTACAAGACTGCCATAATTTACTAGTATGCTGTGGCCATAAAAAACTTGCCATTCTACATAACAGCACCACCTACCAGTTAACAGGCATAAAAGTTTAACTAAGATATCTCTGCACAATAATTATTTTACTAATGCAGTTTGGTTCAAATTTCACTAATCTACGTTGAAATATAGCAACCTGGAAAAATACAAAAAGCTGGTAGTAGCAGCATAAGATTGGCAAATTTATTTTCATTTTATTTATTTATTTTTTTTTTTTTTTAAGAGAGATTTTTCTTAACACTAGTTTGTTTTGGTTTTATCCCAGAACTGACATTTCTTTTACCATCTAAACTACATTCAATATGTCAGCAATACTTTCTTTATAGAATTTGTGTTAAATGCACATAAATCTTTTTTTAATTATTTAGTAAAAGATAAAATGACACACACACACACACAAAAAAAAAAAAAAAAAAAAAAAAAAGAGAGAGAGAGAGAGAGATGAACATTATTTAAAAGAAAAAAAAAAAAAAAAAAGCTATCTATCTTGATGAGAAACAATTTTTTTTTTTTTTTACAATCAAATTTCTATAATTTAATCTTATTTCCATTAAATTTTTTAGTCATATTGAACACATTATATCAAATAATGAGCTGAAAAATATTTCCTTTTTAACTATGGTATCACCTATATATGTGTATGTATATATTCATTTTATAAGCTGCTACACAAATCTGGAAAAAAAATTTCCCTGAGTTTTTCCTGTTTGTTTTAAGAATAAGATGATGCGCGTCACACAGCGTAGAATCTAGCATCTCTACAATTCAAATGAATATATTTAGGATATACTGATCTTATTAACTCACTATATATAATTGGTAAAAATCATAATTGTCTTTACTTCATTATAATACACTTAAACTTTAAAGGGTTTTTTTTTTTTTTTTTTCCAAAGTACAAAAAACTAATTTAGAGTTAAAATCTGAAATTAAATTTTCTTAAGAAAACTTTTACTTATGATGTTTTAAAATTTTTCTAAACTCCCTGAGTTTTCTCTGTTTTTATAATAAATTTTGAAAATACCTGAGAGTTTTCTTCTGATTTTAACAGATTTTTCAAATTCAGTGAGATTTCCAGTTTTTCCCAGAATCTCTTATACCGTAGCAACTTCAAAGTATATGCATGTTTATTGGGAATCTAAGTGCAGGCAGACGCACACATCTATGTATTTTCACAATACATTAAAGGTAAATAAATATATAGTTTTTAGCATATATAGATTAGAGGTTAATCCAGAATAAATTTAGTGCCGCATTGAGGCACTTTCACAAAGTAAATTTTTAGCAGTGAGGCACCTTCACAAATGCAACTTTGAGCAAAGAGGTACCTTCACAAAGTCAATTCTCAGCAATGTAGCTGCACACTAAAAAATTTTATAAGCTTCACTACATCAAACACATAAAAATACTCTCAATTCAAATATTTACTGGAGACAATGATAAATATATAAGTAAACACCTTCTTATCTTGCATATAAGAAACAACTTAACTTGCCCATATATATAAATATATTTTACAACTGTTTCATTTTATTTTTTAAATGTATTTTAAAATTTAAAAAACTGCTTTGTGTATTTCGGTTAATTGTTCTGAAGTATCATTAGTTTTCACAAACTTGCTTGAAGTTTTCACAAATTATTTTATAAATTCACAAATGAGGTATCATTTTTAAAAAGCTGGATTAACCTCTGTAGATATAATGCTAACTTAAATACACATACGTATGCATATATCTGAAATAACTAAGCAGATAATATGCATACAGGCTAATTTTTAAATATATCAGTTAACTTAAATATTCGTAAAACAAGAAGCAAAATTATAACTCAATTAATTAAAGAAACCTTACATACTTCTTGAGAAAAGCCTTAGTACTTGCGGGAAGGGGCCCCTCCCATCGTCAGAGGCAGCACGGTGGCGGCTTGCTTAGTTGTGTTGACTTGATCTTTTGCAGTCTTGATTGTTCTATACCAGTTACGTCAAATCACGAAACTGTCGAAATTTTATTTAATCTACTTACCTGTAATGGCAACGACCCAGCGCAGGAAATCAACCGTAACTGGTATAGAACAATCAAGACTGCAAAAGATCAAGTCAACACAACTAAGCAAGCCGCCACCGTGCTGCCTCTGATGATGGGAGGGGCCCCTTCCCGCAAGTACTAAGGCTTTTCTCAAGAAGTATGTAAGGTTTCTTTACTTAATTGAGTTATATCAGTTAACTTTCAAAAACTGAAAGAATTAGCAATCTAGATATAAAAAGAAAATTTAATAGTTGCAATTCAACATGTAAATATCGTACAGGAAAAGTAAGAGTAAACACCATTAAAAACATACTCAGCACTTGCTCGACAAAGCTTTGGTTCATCATCACCTTCTTCTATATATTGATTAGCTAGAAATTTGTTTAAAAAAAAAGAGCAAGAAAATATAATTGAGTTTTCAAATTTACATAAGTACCAAATACACAAAAAATAAACTATTGAATAACATTTTTCTACTTCTTAACTAATAAAAAGTATAATAAAACAAATATATAACACAATTATAGTATTTTTTTTTTCAAGATTTTTGCACTTAAAAAAAAAAAAAAACTATAGCAATGGGCTCTTTCCACCATCGTCTGCTCAATCACATGATAGAGGAAAACGAATAATTGAATTCTGAGAATCGAATTCAATTAAATATTGTTCTTAAGAAGAAAAATTTTAATATTTAATATAAAATAAAATAAAAGTAATATTGTGCATTTGTAAACAGTAGAATAATTGTATTTTCAAATTTAATAATTTTTAAAAAACATTTTATGTGTTTACTTATTTTTACCTATAAGAATCAATTTTTGTATATTGTAGTGTAACTGTAACATTAACTGATCTAGCAATAAATAATAGCTTCTTGTGGAATGGTTATGGATTATAATTTGAAATTTTAAAATGTTTTCAGTTAATTTAATTGCATAAAGGTGTTACAACAAGTTAATTAACTTAGTTACTGGTCTAAATGGATTTACGCTGTACGATATTGCACTGTCACTGATTTAAGTACCAAAAATCAGAGTATTAAACATGTTCTTCATGAAAATCAATAACAAACATAAACTAAATGATGATTGTAAATGTATACAGCAAACAAAAGATGATGAATAATGATATAAAATGGATTAAAAATGATGATGTATAAAAAAATAGCACAGATTAAATAGGATTGATCAAAAATAAGAATAGAAAATATGTTATTTCAGCAATCGCTCTAGATAAACAAGACTTTGTCTGCTATTTGTTTTTCCTCTATCATGTGACCTCTGACATCAGGTGGGAAGAGCCCATTCTATAATATGAAATAAGTAAATCTACATACATCATATTTTAAATGAAATCATAATTCAATATCAAATAAAATAACAAAAATTAGAACACCAGTTTTCAAAATTAATGCAAGAAACTGTTAAATAATGCAATAATAGATATATATAAAGAACATTTTGTTAATTTAAAAAATTCCTCTGATACAAAGCTCAATTACATTTATGCTTACATCTTATTTGTATTTATCACATCGGACTTAGAGGATAATTACTAATATATTTCTTATATTGTTATCCTATATCACTTTGTACTTATCGGGTGTCCCTAAAATGATTGATAGATTTTGAAAAAAAAAAAATATATAATAATAAATAAAAATAATAATAACTTGATAGAAATGTATCATTTGCGGTCTTATGCTTAAGAAACTAAGGAATTTTATCTCGACTAATTACTAATTTAGTTAACATTTTTGTCAAAAGAGGGTGCTACAAAATAAGATAAATAAGAACTGGTATGAAAATGTTACAAGGACTGCTGCAAAAAGTTAAACAACGATTTTTTCAGATTGCATAGCAAAATACCCATGGTAACTAAAGAATATAGTAAGGGTCACGTGCAGGCTCCTCATTAGTATTGACATCAACTGGACGTCAAAGTTTCTTCTTAGGTTTTTAGGAGGAAACAGTTTACACTACATTTTTACCGGAAAAAGCAATATATATCATTCAATCTTTCCTTTATTTCTTCATTGGCACATTAAATATGCAAATATATTTTTTAATTAATTCTATTAACTCCATACGTTAAAAGACAGATTTTTTAAACTAAAATTATTATAAGAATATAACTTTAAGTTAATGCATTTCTGAATTTTGAATGTATAGGTGAATTATTTTATATATTAATGACTTTATACACTTATTTAAATTTTTGTATTTACTTAATGTTCTTGTTCTTTTACTATCTTCAAATTTATTTATACTCAATATTTTTCTCTTCTTTATATAAATTTCAATGCAGTAAAAAAGTTTTTTTTTTTTTCTTTTTTAACAAATTGTATAAAATGAAAAAATTTTCAATATATTTTATGATTATTAAATAGCAGAATTTAACTTTTTAAATTAGAGAACGTATGAGATTTAAAAAAAAAAAATAATAATAATGAGTTTCATTTGAGAATATTTTTGTTTCTTTGCCAAAGTACTTAAAAAAAAAAAAAAAAAAAAAAAAAAAAAAGAATAGCATATTGACAAATTCTGCTTTAAACTAGTATGTTGTGGCCACCACAAGACTTTCTTCTATATTTTCCTATACATATTCAATCAGTAACAATATTTAAAAAAAAAAAATAAAAAAAAATACAATTTTTTTTTGTAAGGGTTTTTTTTTGGAGGGGTACTTGTTTTTTTTTAAGGGTACTTCCCCCCCAGGGGGGGAAGCGATGCCCCCCCATGCACAAAAATTTTTTCCTAGTTACGTACTACTATTATCAATAATTCATATTAATTTTACAATCACAAGTGTAAAATAACTCTTATTATGCACATTTATACGAATTTTTGTCTTATTCTGCCATGTTAAAAATTTAGATAAAATGCTATCACAGCGCCTCCTGTTGAGCTATTGATCCGCAAATATAATCAGCACCAGTTTATGTCGGGAACCAACTAAATACCAAGTTTGGTAAAATTTCGTTTAAAAAAAAAAAAAAAAAAAAAAAAAAAAATACGATTTTTTTTCTAAGTTTTTTTTTTTTTTTTGTTAAAAGTAAAAAAAATCGATAACTTTGTTTTAAATTATCACAGATTTATGGTTCAACCATTCGTTTTAAAGGTATTGACGAGATCTTTCGAATGATACCCATCTTCAAAATTTAACCCCCCCGGGGGGGGGGGGGGGTTACTTCCCCCCCAGGGGGGAACCGATGCCCCCCCCCATGCACAAATTTTTTTTCCTAGTTAACTACTACTATTATCAATAATTCATATTAATTTTACAATCACAAGTTTAAAATAACTCTCATTATGCCCATTTATACGGAATTTTGTCCTATAAAATGCGATCACAGCGCCACCTGTTGAGCTATTGATCCCCAAATCTAATGGGCACCAGTTCATGTCAGGGTGCAACTAAATACCAAGTTTGGTTAAATTTCATTCATTGGTTCGTGAGATACAGCGTCCACAAAAAAATGATACAGACACACAGACAGACAGACAGACAGACAGACAGACACACAGACAGACAGACAGACAGACACACATACAGACATTTTTTAAAAACTATCAATTCGTGTTCAGGACATCCCAAAACGTGTAGATCCGTCAAAAAACGGAGGTCGAAAATTTTCGCGAATCCAATACTTTCTCTATATTACATATAGAAGAAAGTAAAAATCGATGATTTATTACAGCAGTCAAATGATTCTGGAATAATCTTTTAAAATAGAAATAATCTTTGATATTCCCAATACCCATGGTAAGGGATGTTAAGCCACGCTAAGTAAAACCTCATTAAACCCAAGACCTTCCGGGCCTGAGCCTGGCCAGCAAAACATAAACTGCTTTTGATTTTTTAAGTTTGCAAAAGGTATTACTGTATGTGTTTTGCGTTAAGGCTGATCTACTCAAGGGTGCTAGGCCTGGGTGCAGTGTCCTGTGTGTGTGACAGAGATAGGGGGGGGGGGTATCTTTTTAAGAGCTCCTAGACTGTATTCATGAAAATTTCAAAGGAAAATGCAGAAACTTCAAAGGGGTACGCCCACGAGCATGACTCAGGCTTGAGCTCGGCATCTCCAGTCAACCAGCTTTGAGAGCAAATTTTAAGCTAAAGGAAATTAGATAATTCCAAAAATAAAAGTCTAGAATTTTGTATAAATGTAAAACTTTTGTAAGTTTAAAAATTTAAAGAAATATCTGTTGCAATGGGTATACATCATATTACTTCACATAGATATCATGTTTTACAAAACTACTAAAATTTAACTTTTCATAGCAATAAATCCATGCTGATGCAATAAATTTTGTTGCAGGTACTGGTATTCCCCAATACGCTAAGTTTCGTTATGAATTATTGCCTATAGTGAAAAATCCGTCAATATTAAATCGGTAAATTTAACAATTCACATAATAATCACCATGTAAAGAGATATGTTTATGATGTTCAAATGATTAACAAGACTAGGCAAACTCAATTTGAAATGGTTAAATCTTTTTTTTTTCTCCATCCAACAAAGCTACATTCAATCTTCGGGCGCACTTACGGTACGTTGGCATTGCAAGTTAAGTTTGGCTTTGAATTAAGTTTTAATATTTAGATATTATTTCTAATTTAACTAATTTTTCATAAAGTGTCAGATGCACATTATCAATGGAATTATTATGCAGTTTTTTTTTTAATCTTTAATGTAAGAAATCATAGCCTTTAATATTTCCTTTTAAGTAAGTACCGTAAAATCCTGAAAGTACCCCCTCCATCGAATATAACCTCCCCTCCCTTTTATTCATTTTTTTTGATAATTTTTTTAAAGAATCTTGATTATACCCCTCCCCCCCCCCCACCTGAAATTTATACGTTTTGCTTTGCAAAAAGGGGGGGGGTTACTTTCGGGATTTTACGGTATTTTAATAAAATAGTAAAATTAATCAGCTTTTTTTTTAGTTCCCCATCATACTATAGGTATGGGGAACTTAGGTAATCGTGAAAATTTTCGACCTCGGTTTTTTCACTTTTTTAGGCGTGAGGAATCCGAAAATGACAAAATTTGTATAGTGTCTGTCTGTAGGGTGTCTGTTAGGTTAGTTTGTTAGTCCGTTAGTTAGTCTGTTAGTTTGTTAGTCTGTGTACATGATATCTCACGAACAAATGATCCCAGAGAGATTGGACAGGTTTTAAAGAATTAGTTATGACACTGGCAAGAACCCTATTCAATCGCAACATTCTAATTAAAAATTTTTAGAAGTTATTCAAAATTTACTATTTTCTTAACATGGGAGAATAGGTCAAAATTTCACTTAAACTTGCATGAAAAGAAATATTTTTATCGTAAAGATGTAAGAACAGCTTTTAAATATCAGTTTCGATGCCCGGATGAACATCATTAACTATAAACATGCGAAATTGAAAATTTCGCAAGGAAGAAAAATTTGTGTTCGCTGTTAACTTTTTATCGGCCTATTGTATCATATCACAGAAATTGGGTTTACTCGGAAATGGATATAGCACTTTTCAAAAAAGTTTGTAGTTAAGTGTTTTTTTGGGGTGCTTGGATTGACTCTCATCTTCAAACAAAATTGCAATCACTGTTAACCCTTTATTGGCCAATGGTAACATATGGCAGAAATCGGGTTTACTCAATAATGGTTACAAACCGTCCACAGCTTTTTCAAAAAATAATAACACTAACCCTATTAATATTGACTCAATTAACTTTCGCAAAATTTCAACTTTCAATTCACATAAATACGCACTTAAAAGAGAAGCACTTAAAATTTTGACCACCCATAACGCAATAAATGATGTAGAACACAGTATAATTCCACCTGAATGGAAACCAGTTTTTGGAAATAAAGAAACGAAGTGAAGAATCGATGGACGAGGAAGAAAAGATAAAAGAGTGAAACACCAAGCTTATTGTTTGTCGTCAGGCTCTGATAATGGCTCTGGTAGGAGTGGAAATATATAGGCCTATCTTTTTTAAAGGATTTATATAAGGTATTTTTAAATGTTTTTAATAAATTTTAATCCTTTGTAAATAAAATAATGTATTATGGTTATAGGGATTTTGATGAAAGGTTGGAGATAGGTGCTTTTGGAGATGTTTAAACAATTGGAATTGTCCTCATTGTCAGAAAAATTCACGTTCACAGTTAAACCTTTAAAGGCCAATAGCAACGTATGGCATGGCAGAAATTGGGTTTACGCAGAAATGGAGAAAGTGATTTTGATGAAAGTTTGGAGCTAGGAATTTTTTATGAGAAAAAACGACTGGATCTCATCTTCAGACAAATTCGCGTTCACAGTTAACCCTTTATCAGCCAATTGCAACCCAACATAGCGGAAATTGGGTTTACTTGGAAATGGATATGTTATATTGATGAAAGTTTGGGATTAAATGTTTTTGAAAAGGTGTTAAAACGATTTGATTTACCCTCATTTTAAGAAAAATTTGCGTTCTGAGTTAACCCTTTATCAGACAATTGCAACATTTGGAAGCAGAAATTGGGTTTGCTCGAAAAACAATGTAGAGATTTTGATGAAAGTTTAGGGGTACATAAATGATTGGAAATAGTTTCATCTTCAGAAAATTTCGCATTCGCTGTTAAACCTTTAAAGGCCAATTGTGATGTATAGCAGAAATACGGTTTACACGAAATTGGGCATAGAGATTTTGAAGAAAGTTTGGCGTTACAGATTTTTTGGAATTAAGTGTGGAAACATATACGTGATGGGGAACTGCACAGAGTCCACCTATGCCAACTAGCTTTTTTTTGAATGGTCATAGAATTACTGCAAAATTAAATGCAAGCACCCCTAACTTATCAAACACTCCCCTACAATTTTCGAATATTATCTTTTTTATTAAAATTCCGATTAAGAGCCCTTCTTCTCTGTTAAAACATCAGAGACTTATAATCTACTACTACAATTCTTCAAATCATTAACATAAATGTTTGTGGGAGGGGGGAGGGTAAGGTGCTTCGAATTTCATGATATATGAAAAAATACTAGTTTATGTTCAGGAACAAGAGATTTATCATTATTTATGCCCATATATATTCATTGCAATGTAAAATTGATATAAATAAAATGTTCTACAAAAATATTTCTATACATGAAACATTAGCTCCTACAACATGTTTAAAAAGGAATGTGAAAGGTTTGAATATTCATCAATTAATTAAATCTTCTTTATAAAATAAATACAAAAAATAAACAATAGAATCTGAAGTATTATTTTCTCTATTTTAAGACAAATTTCTTTCCTTCATTTATTTATCTATTTATTAAATATATTAATTTTTAGTGGCAATAAAATCGACAAATTCTAATTTAACAAATATTAAAAAACAACTACATAAAAAGAAATACTTACATATATTATTGGCATGGATCTTAAATTCTTCTGTTTTTACAATTTCGTCTAGTTCTGAGACATTGAATGGCGGGATTAAAATGCACTTACTCGTTAAAACCCCCATGTAAATCTGCAACCCCAATAAGGCAAAGATTGACAACGAAAAACATGTCAATATAATCACATCCTTTAGATTTTTTACAGATTCAATAACAGCTCCTACAATGGTTTTCAAACCTGTAAATAGCAAAGGAAATAACTTATAGTCAAAATTTAAAAAAAAGGATAGCTTTAAAAATCTAATCAATAAATAAATTCTGATAAAAATCATCCATTAAATCAATTGCTACTGATATAATAGTTTTCACTTATACTGTTTTTATTACTATCAAAACCAATTAATAAAGTTTTTCTTTCATAGATCTTTTGCATTTAACAAATGAATGGATTATATTATCAGATATTTACAGTACAATAAAAAATTAATACAAATTTTATGATATATATATATTTAATTATAAGAAATAAAATAAACAACCTTACTCAGGCTTCATTCTTTAGCAATAAGCTTTTCTGGGGAGGATCCTCCCCCTTTGTCAATTGCAGTAGTGTCTTCTGGCACCGGCTTTTTATAGCATCGCTTCTTTTGTAACAAGCAGCGCCACTGCGGATCAATTCTGGCCGATTCGTGGTCATTAATGGCGCTGTCGTCATTAACGATTTCAACGCTTTCGCGGAAAAAAGCATATGTAGTAATCGTTAATGACGACAGCGCCATTAATGTCCACGGATCGGCCAGAATTGATCCACAGTGGCACTGCTTGTTACAAAAGAAGCGATGCTATAAAAAGCCGGTGCCAGAAGACACTACTGCAATTGACAAAGGGGGAGGATCCTCCCCAGAAAAGCTTATTGCTAAAGAATGAAGCCTGAGTAAGGTTGTTTATTTTATTTCTTATAATTATGTTTGTGCTTCGTTTGGAATTTAAATAAATATATATATTTGTTTGTTTTTTTTTCTCCCAGGAAATTTTACAAATGATTACACAAAAAACCTTAACAATTCCAAGACCACAAAAAATGTATGCAGCAATACAAAAATTTTAAGCACAGAAATAAGGAATCTATGTATGACAATTATGGGAAGGAGAGAATCTTGTGTTTGCAAAATACATTACACTTACAGGGGTTTGTGCTTATTACTACAACAGACTATTGCTTTCAAATAGACATTCCATGTTATTGTCATTTGCTGTGTTTTATTTTGAATATGTCAAGTAGATTGCCTGCTAATATTCAGTTTTACCATTTTATTTCTTTACTTTTTTTTTTCATATGGTTTTATTGGAAAAAAAGATTAATCCATACAAAATGAACAACACAAGCAGAATGGAGACAAGAGCCACAGGCAGAAAGAATAAAAATCAGGCAGGGACAGTTCGCAGGAGGTTAAGAAGGTGAGTTCTGGCCTCCCAGTAGAGTTGACATAGGTTGCCCCTCATTTGGGCATCATGGTTTTAGGGTGATTCCACGGAAAACAAAACAATTATGTCTGGCACATGACAGCTATAATTTCATTTAAAAAATTATAATTAAAAAATACAATGGGAAAAAAATTGTGCTTAAAAAATCATATAAGTTTATATGATTTTTTAAGCACAACATTTTTTCCATTGTATTTTTTAATTATAATTTTTTTAATGAAATTATAGCTGTCATGTGCCGGACATAATTGTCCTGTTTTCCATGGAATCACTTGGAGTGGACTAGAGTCCATTACAAGATGTTAAGTGCTCTGCATTTAGAGTACGCTCACCGCAGATTTGACACTCTTTTGTGGGTCCTATTCTGTGAAGATGTTCTGCAAGCCAGTCGTGACCAGTCTTAATTCTAAAGAATGTTACTGCTTCCTTTCTAGGTTTTTGACTCAGTTTAGTCCAGTCTTTCTGCATGTTCTTCCATGCTTTTCCTCTAGATTGATCGGAGAGAATATCTCTTTGGAATTCGAGGACTTTTCCCTGTGCAAATTTTTTCAATGTCTCAATGGGGACTGGAAAATCCTCCTGTGGAAGTTTGGTACCATGCTTTGTGAGGGTGTCCGCTTTCTCATTTCCCTCGATTCCTACATGGGAGGGAATCCACTGGAACACAATGTTTTTGTTCAAGCTTTACTTAATTTATAATAATATGCCCAAATTATAAAACTTTTACATATTTGAAAATAGACTGTTAACTGTTAGACGGACAAGTAGTAAAAAAATTAAAGTAAACAAAAGTCTCTTATTTATGAGAAAAAATTTCAAACCATTCAAAAATTTTATACAAAAATAATAAAATAAATAAAATGCTCAAATTAGCCATTTCAATTACATGTGTCATGAATATTACTTCTGACATCATTTTCATTAGCTAAAGCTTTTTGTACACAATCAGATTCAAAATCTATTTGTTACACATTCTTACAGTTAAATAAAAAAATAAATGCATTTGAATTTAATTCATTTGACTTATTTTCTATTTGGGCTAAAAAAATAACATAATATCATTATTTTATAATTTAAATTTTTATTTAAATTTATATAGTAACCATTACTAAGAAATGTAACGTAGAGTCCTGCATCGGCTCGGGTAACCCGATTTTACCCAAACCCGACACAATTTGTGGTTCAGGTTGACTAAATTTTTTCTCTAGCGGGTCGGGTTGACTGATTTATTTCTCATGTGGGTCGGGTTGACTGGATTTTTTTTTTTTAACTGCAGGTCGAGTTTAATTTTCAACAAATCAGGTCGACTTGAGAACATCTTTCAAAAACATTTTATCTTAATAAAGCAGAAATTTGTTTGCTCTATATACCCATGATGAATGTATGCTTACCCAAATTATAATAGTAAAATAAACATCATATCCGATTAATCTTGAGTTTATTGTATATGTGTTTAAACTGACAATATAAGAATTTTATAAAGACGAATTGAAGAAGAATTTTATAAACAAGCATTTTGTAAATAATGAAGAAACAATTTATTTTTTTTTTAATCTGGTCAAAAGTTAGGTGTCAAAAAGGATGACTGGGTGTGATTTGATGGTCGCAAAACTTGATTTTTTAGGCGTGAAATATGACTAATGACTGCTAATTTCGAATCCTGGTGGATACAATAGGAAATGTAACAATAAGCTCACAGCAAATTTTCTGAAAAGCCTATTATACATATAATACACCTAATAAAATACTACAATATTTTTAATTGTGTTATACTTAAAAACTACATATTACAGCTTGATTTGAAACTTTTAAAATAAAATTTACCTAACTTACATGATTGAATCTTTAAACATGTAAAAATAAGTGATAAAATAATAAGGAAACTCTGAAAAGCTAATTTTAAATTTAACGAGGTTCGATTATACTTTAGTTTAACACTTTTTTTTTTCTTCTTTTTAACTGTTAAAATTTAAATTTAAAAAACTGAGTTTAGTAATGAATTCTATAATAAAATTTATAAATAATTTTTAAAAATATTTGCTATCTTTTTTCAGTTGAAAAGCAAAATAAAAAAGGATATGAAAATTCTATTTATTTAAATATGATTTACTAATACAATATTTAGAAAATCTATATATAAATGCATTCTTACCTGGAACGATAGCTACAGTTTTTAAGGCTCTAAATACACGGAATGTTCTCAAGGCGCTCAGGTTACCTAAATCTACTCCCATGGTGATGTATCTGAAATAAAATAACTCCGATATTTAATTCTAAATATTAAATACCTACATATATAAAATATACACTAGCATTCAAGAACACAGAAATGCAGCAAAACTTAACATTTGTGAGTGTGCCCCTCAACTATTTATGTATATATATAAATATATATAAATTAACTTCAAAATAAATGATAAAAAATTATTCATTTGCATAAAATAGGCGCTAAAGCAGCACTAAATTTATATACAAAAATAAAACTATGAATTTAAATTATGATAAGTGAAGATATGAAAGTGGAATGTAAAAACAACAAGATAACTTTAACAATGTTAATAAACAAGAAAATAAGTAAAATTTAACACTATTCAAGCTAAAAATTTTAATTTATGCTGTGTTTTCTTCGTCAGCAGGTGGGAACCCAGCTATTAAAAGTAGAATTATGTAGTACTAGCAGGTATCTGAAGATATGTCAAGCTAGCATACTCCAGATTATATTTCAAACAGAATAGTAAGAAAAAACTTGAAGTTATAAAGACTGAATTATGATTTATTTGAAAAGCATTTTATTTTTAAATCAAATACTACTACTTATGAGTGAAACTATAATAAAATTTTACAACAATTTAAAAATTGTTTTATTATATGAATTTTTGAAATGAAAATGCTAGCAAGAACCTGCTAGCCCCCACCTGAACCTGCCAGACGTAGAAAAAAAAAAAAAAAAATCTATCTTCATTAAATTCTATCTTAGAAAAAAATTTCTATCTTCTTCTGGCAGGTTCAGGTGGGGGTATGTTCTTGCTAGCATTTTCATTTCAAAAATTCATATAATAAAACATTTTTTAAATTCTGATATAAAATTTCATCATAGTTTCACTCATAAGTATTTGATTTAAAAATAAAATGCTTTTCAAATAAATCATAATTCAGTCTTTATAACTTCAAGTTTTTTCTTTACTATTCTGTTTGAAATATAATCTGGAGTATGCTAGCTTGACATATCTTCAAAAACCTGCTAGTACTACATAGTTCTTTTAATAGCTGTGTTCCCACCTGCTGACCCAGATAACACAGCATAAATTGAAATTTTTAGCTTAAATAGTGTTAAATTTAACCTATTTTCTTGTTTATTAACATTGTTAAAGTTATTCTTGTTGCTTTTACATTTCACTTTCATTTCATATCTTCACTTGTCATAATTTAAATTCATAGTTATATATATATATATATACAGGGTGATTAGAAAAAAAAAACTACCCTGATATATGAGACCATAGCTACCATACAGTTCCGAGAAACTGAACAAAAATTTGGTGGAAGGTATTTTGAGGTATGCGTTCAAGAATTATATAAAAAACAACAGTTAAGCTCTAACAGTTACGGTTACAGTGACAAAATTTCAAATGGCAACATCTACTTTTTTTTATTGAAATGGAACCTCCATAGCAAAAAAACAAAAATAGCGTTGGAACAGTACCTCTAGCACGAAAATCGGCAGCGCTAGCAGGCTAATGAAAAAGAAAAAAAATGACTGTTACGTGCCTACCAGAGCACCACTTTCATTTTTTTAATCCTGTCACATTTCACACTGAGTCTTTGGTTCAGACTAAAGTCTACTGATTCTGCTTCGAAACGAAAAGAAGAGACCAAGGTATCCTTAATTTCATGTAAGGCTACTGAATAAAGGCTTTAATTTCGTTGTCAGTCGTAAGACGCTGTCACCACAGTACGTGAAAAACAAGGCATTGTAAAATGGCAATCAAAACCGATTTTGATGATAACGATGTTTCCCAGTAAGAGGCATAATGTTCACAGAGCAAGAAAGCAAGATACACATCACGCATTTCACAATGCCTTATTTTTCACTTAGTGTGATATGTCACTCATGACGGTGTCTTACAACTAACAACGAAATTAAAACCCTTATTCAGTAGACCTACATGAAATTAAGGATACCGTGGTCTATTCTTCTCATTTTGAAGCAGAATCAGTAGACTTTAGTGAGAGCCAAAGACTCAGTGTAAAATGTGATGTCATTAAGAAAATGTTGTGCTCTGGTAGGCACATCACAGCTGTTTTCTCTTTTTTTCTTAGTATGCCTAGCGTTGGGGATTTTCATGCTAGAGGTACCGTTCCAACGCTATTTATGGTTTTTTGCTATGGAGATTCCATTTCAATACAAAAAAGTAGGTGTTGCCATTTGAAATTTTGTCACTGTAACCGTAACTGTCAGAGTTTAACTGTTGTTTTTTTATATAATTCTTGAGCGCATACCTCAAAATACCTTCCACCAAATTTTTATTCTGTTTCTCAGAACGGTATGGTAGCTATGGTCTCATATATTGGGGTAGTTTTTTTCTAATCACCCTGTACATATATATTTACAGTCACTTTCTCCAAAAGAATAATGGATGAAGAAATTATTTCATTGTGTGAAATAATAGCATCTATAAACCAATTTTAGGTGCTAACACACAAAAGAGATAACAGAACAACAATACTGATCTGGTGTGAAATCTGTCGCAATAACCTACCTTTGTAGTAGACTTAAGTTATTTGAGGTAAATGGTGGTATAATCTCCTTATCCTATTCACTTAAAAGAAACAAATACTCTGAGGAATAGAAGGTTATTGTTATATTTTAGCTGTTACTTTAGATTAGGGATTAGGTTGTGTTGCAATCCCACTAAACCAAATGTACTTCCTTTAAATTTTAAAAGACAACTTGTGGATATGCCAAATTAGCAAATTTTGGCTTATAGAATTTCACTTATAAAAGTGATTTTGTTTTTATATTTAATTATGTAAATGTGGGTTACTTATTTACTTCTTGTTAACAAACATCTTTCTTTGTTCATTAAATATTCAGTCATCCTAATTAAAATTTTATTGAGACAGAATATAACTCCTTTTCTTCTATAGAAAGATAGTCTTAACATTTGTGAAGTGTTCATTGAAAGCAACCCTGGTAAATGTTAAGGGATTACTGTATATTATTTCATTAATGTAAAAAGAAAAAAAATTACAAAAATTATTGAGGTACCCCAGTATTCTGATTAATATTTTCTCAGATAATATTTTATATTCAGGGTCATTAAATAGTGTCAAACAATAACATATAAAAAGATAATAGCATATTATTATATTGTTTAAGCATATATATTAAGTTTTTAAGAAAATCAGTTGTGAATCTATTGCAGGTTTCTTGCTGAATGTATGTTTCAATTAACACAATTTTTATTTGTGCAGTAATATTGTGGAATCAATTAACCACCCTAATTGAGGAATGTTGTTGTTGGTGTCATATGCCACTCGGAAATTCCGAACCCCGATAGTGGAACTATCTGGATTTAAGGCAAGAGGGGTGCACCTTCCGTTTTTAGGAGCGCCACATAGGGAAGAAGAATGACTTTAGCTGATGAAAGATGGCAGCACCAGCCAAACAACAGGAACTCGAATTTTGATCCAGATCAGGGCCGAGTTAAACTCATGTTCTGGTACCCCCAGAGGTATAATTTTTGATGGGAACTTGGAGGATTTTGCGACCATGATGAAATTTAATGTGCACCAGTTGCCATTAGCATACACAACAGTCTTTGCAGGCTCGAGGACCGAACCCGCAATCCTTCAATCACGAACTCGCTGCTCTTACTGACCAGGCTACTGCGGCCTTTAATTGAGGAATATTTGTAATGATTGTTCATAAATGCAATGAATATATTTTTCTAATTTTAGACAAATATTTATTATATCAAAGTCTGTATTAACAAAATTAATATTAGTATAGAAATAATTACGCAGCAATTCTTAATTTTCCTCATAGGTTCAAATAAATTTATGAACTATTTTGACTATGAACTATAATGACTGAAAACTAGGATGAATTTTGCAAAAAAATAAATAAATAAATAAAAGTTATATCACTCTATAAAGAATCACATTCATTTTTGTACAAACTATAACATCAGGAATTGATCTAAGTGAAAACTGAACATTTAGCTGTAATTTTATAAAGTTAAAATTCATAAAAATAGACTATTTCACAAATTTCCCTTTCATAAAAAAAAAATCTCTCTTTAAAATACTTCCATGTCTAAATCCCATTCTCAATACTATATCAAATAATTGACTGTAATTGGATTGATAAAACAATATTAAATTGATAACAAACATAAAATAGGGTAACTTCTAAAATTAAAAGCTTACAATTCTTTATTCTATTTATTATTTTCATTCTCACAAAAATAAGTAGAAAATTTACAAAAATCAGCCCAAAAAATGAAAAGCCTTATAGTACTCCCTCCTAATGAGGTGGAGGGGTACAGCAAGCACAGGGTAGAGTCCTGCACAAGTCGAGTAAACTTGACCCAGAAAATGACTTTCGACTTACAACTTGACCCGAACCGACAACTTCTGACCTGCAATACGCAATAAAGTACTGTTAAATTTATTTTATAAAATAATGAATTAAAATTATGTTTTACTAAATATATTATTGAACCTAACTTTCAAAGTATTAAATATTACATAAAAAATTGCAAATTTATATCATTATCATTATTATCTGCTGCAGAATAAAGGCCTCTCCTATATGATTCTAATCTGCCCTGTTTTCTGCAATTCTTATACATTGTGCTTTTCCAAACTTCACACTTTCATCTCTCCAACAACACAGTGGTCTCTTCCTCAAATCTTTTCTTATCTCTCGGTATCTAACATAGAACTTTGGTGGTACGTCTATGATCATTTATTCTGGGAAGGTGCCCAGAAGGACAGCTGCAGTTTAACTTCTTAACTCTAGAAATAACATCAATAACTTTGGTTTGGTTCCTGTATTTCGCTTTCTGTCTCTTCGAGTGAATCTTAACATGCATCTCTCCATGAAGTTTTTGTAAACTATTACATGTTAATGTCCAAGTTCCTGAAGCATAAGTTAAAACAGGAAAAAAGCACTGATTAATAACTTTTCATCTTTATAACAAATTGGGACGTCGCTTTTGATTATTGCGCTACTTCTTCCAAATGCTCTCAATGCAAGTTTAATTTGGTAGTTTATTTTTTCCATGATATTCACATAAACAAACTTCAGAGTAGAATATAACAAAATTTATTTAAAATTTTGTAATATTCTACAACCTATATATTAAAACTTATCCATATAAAAACTTCCTTTAAAAAAAAAAACTATTCCTAATAATTTGACAGTATCATAAAAAAAAAAAAAAAAGAAGGAAGTAATTATACAAAAGAAGGCAAATAATTTTAGCATATAAAGTTTTAAGCATTAAGTATTAATATTTATGCAATTAACCCATATTTTGGGTCACGTTGCTTTAAATTACTTTGGAAAAAGAAAATGAAATCCAATCTCAGTATCAAGAAGATTATATTCATAAAATAACAAAGAAAATTTTTTTTTTTTTTTGCAAGTAGACCCATGGGTCAAAAATTAATACAAATCTATCTGCTTTGTACCCGACCTGCAGGTAACTTGCGGGTATCTGACCTGATGCAAAACTCTAGTACAGGGTTAGGTTAGATACAACATTTTTTAGTACTGCATATTGAAAAATCCACCTTTTCTCAAAAAATAAAGGTTTAACATTTTTTTAACCTAAATCTTAATTTGTCAAAACACAACGGTGCAGCAAAATTTAGTTTTGGATAGCTCAGTAAAAAACATGATTTTTAATTTTTACCAATGTGACTAAAAACCTAACCAGATCTCAATACCAATTATTAGATACGTTATCCTCCTGAATTTGAAATTATGCATGTTTTATTAAAATATTTACCTAAGGGTGAAATTACCTAATATGCAAAAACCCTGAAAACTGCTAGATGTATGCAGGTAGGGGAGATTTATTAATGATATAATAAGTGATATTTGGAGAGTTCTTAATACATTATAAAGCAAAATAAACATTTAAAATCTGAAAATTCTATAAAAACAAGGGGGTAATTTAACATGAAATTTAGAGTTAGCAAAACTATAAAAAACCCTGAATTCAGGGGTAACCCCTGAAAAGTTTCACCACTGTATTTAATAAATGATATTTATTTTCATTTTAAGTAAAATTTAAGAAATATTCTATTAAAACAAACGTTTATCAAACAAATGAAAAAAAAAAAAAAAAAAAAAAATCACGTTAAGTGTCTACATTTATATATTAAATGATTCTTAAATACAAAGAGAAAAAAACATTTAAAATAATAAATAAATTACGATAATATATAAAATATTTGGTATCATATATATACTTACGCTAAAGAAATAACTACAAAATCCAGCCAATTCCAAGGATCCCTAAGATATGTGAAGGATTCGAGAATAAATCCCCTGGCTAACATTTTGATGATGGACTCAAAGGTGTATATCAAAGTGAAATAAATTCTAAAAAAGAGATAAAGCCAGTAAAGAACTGTACTTCTTCAATAATCAAAATAATTTAATGGTTATAACAAAATAACATCAAAAGCACAATGATAAACTTTAATCATTCTTATCCTTGCTAAATAAAATGATTTAACATCAATATAATATGCAAGTTTATTATCCTTCTAATTTATTAATTACTATACAAAGATACTTTCCTAAAATTGTTTTTAATAAGCAAGAATATACTTTGATTAAATTAATTTACACAACTTTCTATTTTAGCCATTTTTAACATGTGTTAGTGCATGGTTGAAACCAATTGACTACACTAGGGTCTGAGGCCTGGATGAAAATGGAATGCCCTCTGTAGATGATATGCTCTCTCTAGAGAATCCTAGTATTTATTATTTCCCCAGGAGCAGAAAGGGCTTAAAACTGCGACACACGTCGCAGAACAATTGAGGCTTTTGCAGAACATTTCATCTATCCCCTAACTGGATGATGTTGATACAGCTAACATTCTAAAATTAATAAAATCTAGATATGTTCAACTGACCTGTAAATCTGTTAGCATACTAGAAAATTGCTGGAAACAGTCATTGTTTCAATGTATAGACAAAATTTATAAACATTTTGTAAGTAGTATATCCACATTAATGTGACAATATTAATGCCAAAAGCCATTGAAAAAATTGCAAATTCTGGGTGTATTCCTCAGTTTTAGATTATAAAAATTTTAAATCATGTTTTATTATAAATGTGTAATAAATATTTTACTAATAAGTATTATTTTTATGCTTATTTTGCATTTTACTGTGCTTTGACAAATTTGGACAAAATGTCTCGTTGCTGAACATCGAATATAATTCTGCTCCTGGGATTATTTCTTCTACAAACATTTTAAGATTAGTAAATCAGGTTTATACTAATTTAATTCAGATTCAGAGAGATAATTTTCAGTACTATAAACTTTAAATTAATTTAGCAATATGACACCCCTGTAACTTTTTTTGCTTCCATTACCCTACGGCCTACTACCGTAGGTAATGGAAGTATTACATACCTGCCAACTTCTTGTGGTAAGAATCAAGAAGATTAAGCTCAAAAAACAGGAAGATTCCATTAAAATCAAGATGATTTTCTCTACATAGTAGGTACAGCAAAAATAATTATTTTATTAAGGAAAATCGTACGCATCAATTCTAAAATAAGCCAATAAGTTTAGTTTTGAACATCTAAAACATGGGGAACAAATAATATGGTAAACATTATGTGAATTTATGTTTGACTTCTTTAGAAAAGTAAATTTTATTGTATATGCATATACTGCTTCTTAACAGCACTAATTTTTTAAAGGAATATTCTTCAAGTTAAATAAAAAATATACTAATATTTTTTTCAAGATAGTAAGTATATAATTCACAAAAAAAAAAAATTGTTCTCATAAGCAAACATGGGAGAATTACCCTATTTGCAGATTTGTACACTCCCACTTTTATCAGGAATTAGCACTGTAAAAGTCATTATTGCGAGATATGATTAATATTTTGGAACAAATTTCATTGATGAAAATTTATGCATAAAGTATGTAACATTTTTATGTATAATTTATAAACATATTTAGATTTTTTTTTTTTTTTTTTTTTTTGGAAGCAAAAAAGATGAAATACATGGATCAAGATTTTATTTTCTGGCAGGAAGCAAGATGAAAACACAAAAAATCGGGAAATTTTCTTGGAAATCAAGAAGACTTGGCAGCTATGCAATGACTGTATTTGGTCCAAAAATTAGATATTGAGTTTTAACCAAATTTACACGTTTTAAGGTCTCCTGAGCTAAAAAAAGTAGTTTGTTGGTAATCGGTCAGTATGTGTATGTGGGGAATCTTCTGGCTATCATATCTCCAAAACTAATAAAGATAGAACTACAAAACTTCAGATCAGAATTGAAACAAGTCTGGTGTACAGATGAATTTTCTGAATTTTGGTGAAAATTAGAAAAACGGAAGTGGGACATCAGAAACTGGAACAGAGTTCGTATAGTTAGTTAGTTCAGGAAAATTGACAAGCGCCCTGTATTTCAGTGTCCTCAATTTCAGGCTTAAAAGGTTGGTTGTTTTTTATGGCGCAAGGTCTGGAATAGGACATTTTGCGCCAAACATTGTTGTCTGGATGGGGAAATCCATCCAGAGTCTAAAAGAAGTTACAGTAAAATTTAAAATTAACAATAGAAATTAACAATAAATTAAAACAAACATTTAAAAAATAGCAGTAAAAGATAACAATAAAAAACTAAAATGTGTACATTTTTAATCAGATGTCATAGTAAAAACCTGCTTTTTTCAAAAAGTTGGTCAATTTATTATGAGGATTAATACCCAAAAGGATTGTCAGATTTGGTGATAATGAATTAAAATATTATCTATACAAATGACGAAGGCGAAAGCAATCGACAAGTACGTGGCGGATGGTAAGATTTAAAAGATTTTATATGTATTGCATCCTATGGGGACTTATTTTCTTAAATACATTAAATTATATTAAAGTATGAAACGAAACTAGTATATGTGTCTGAGTTTTTCTGCAGAATGATCATTACTGAAACTGCATGCTTACCAGGTATATTCTTTTACTGGGATGCCCAAAAATTTCAGATATGCCACAGAGTGCTGCATACTAGGATTTCACCTATTCAGCGTTTCAAATTTGCTTAAACACCTGATAACTACTAAATGTTTAGAAAGTCCAAGGAAGCGACTCCAATTTTTAAAAGATGTCATTAAATAAGTTAGCTTGCAAAAGAAAAATATAACATAACAAGGCTTTCTAGAATGGTATACCAACCATTCTAAATGGTTCGTACACCATTCTGCTAAAATATTATCACGCATTCTTAAGTTTAATAGTATTTTAGCATTCTTTTAAAGGGTTTTTTCTAATTTTAGCTTTTTTACTGCAGAAATTATGAACTCTGATTAAATCATGATACCATGCTGGTATAGAATAGAATAGAGGTGCACAACCTGCGGCCCAGTTGCCATCAATTTGTGGCCCGCCAAAGGACTGGCATTTTAGATCGCATTTAATCATCAGTTGGAGGAAAAAAAAAATTAAAAGAAACAAAGAAAAAGTATTTATTTGTTGCATTCAAAAAGCTGGCATTTACAAAAACTTCTTTTATTTATTTATTTCATTTTATTTATTTATTTTATTTATTTATTTATTTTTTTGGAGGGGGGAAGGGATGAAAATGTTGATTTTTATACATATTTCTGTTTGAGAGCTAAGTTTTCTATTCAGTTTCTCAATAATGTTCCTTAATTTTTTATTGTGAAAATCATAGAATAATCTATCGGTAAGTGGTTATATCTTTATCTATCTGAGAAGATTAAAAACTGAAAAATGTAACAATCAGTAAGTAAAAGCTCCTTAGTAATTAATTACCATTAAAAAAAAATTTTTTTTTTAAAGCTTCAAAAGTCTAATTTATGTCTGGTGAAATAAAAACGACAAAAAGACCGAATGATGCTTATTATTTTATAGAACTGATATAAACACAGTTTATGATTTATGAGGTTGCAAACAGAAATGGAGCAGCGGCTAAAAGAATGTACAGGGAGCAGGGTTGGCAGGTTTTTGACGCATGACAGTTTTTGACGGTTTAAACCAGTTTAAACTGTCACGTCAAAAACCCTTTGTCAAAAACCTTATGTCAAAACCCTCAAATTTTACATTTCTTGGTACATTTTAACACTGAAGTAGTCATATTTAGAGAAATAAAATAATGTAGTCTTAAAAAAAGTGGTTAGTTTATAAGTTTCCCATGATAAAAATAATTTTTAGAAGAGTATTATCTGTCTGTTTCTTATGAATGCCAATGATTTCTGTTTAAGTAAAAAAAAAAAAAAAAAAAAAAAATGATATTTATTACCTTTACAAAATACAAAAATTTGAAAATAGAAATTTGTCTGTTCTAAGGTGAACTACTTATTGCACTTTAAGTTATCAAAAATTTTACAAAGTCTTATTTTTAAAAAGTATACTCTTCTAAATATATACTGACTGATAATTAAAAGGTGCCATAAGTATTTTATCCCAATGAATAAAATTACTGTGCAATACTGCATCATGTTTTTTCATTTTGGGTTATAATCAATAGCATGTTTTATGATTATATGATTAAAAATTTTTGAGGTATTGCATGATAGTTGAAGTAAATTTTTAATGAAGAGGTTAATGGAAAGCATATCTCTCTTTTGTGAATTAATGTCTTAAACGTATGAAAATTTGCATTTATATGCATTGAAATGTAATATTAAATACATTGAAACCCAATATTAAATAATACATTAAAATTTCTCAAACTGTATGTAAAAAATAAGTAAATATCCTTCACTTTTTAAAATTGCTCGCATCTAATTAATTTTTAATTTTATATCTTGATTTCACATTATTATAAGTTTAACAATATATATTCTAAAATATCTGGATATTATTTTGTGGATTCACTGATATGAATTAATTTAAAATATATATTTAAATGCTAAAAATTTTCATTGAAACTTCAGCATTCAGCATAATTTTAAAAATTAACCTATCATTGAATTCCCAAACTAAGTAATAACATAATATGTTTAGTTTATATTTTTAAATCATGCTGTCAAAGTGAGAATGTGGAGGGGGGGGGGGGATAACAGAAAGCATTTAAAATTTAAATTTTTTTTTTTTTTTGGGGGGGGGGAGGGGTAAAATTTAGTCAGTTTTTAAGAATTTGTAATATGCTTAATTGCATTACTATAATTTACCATATACATATGCAATTTTTCGTAGCTCTATTGAAATTTACAATATATATAGTATATATATATATATATAAACATTCATCCTACTCTTAATACAATGCATAAATATGTTTCCTAACATAAACCAGGTTTGCCAACATTTTAATTTATTCTGAAGCATATTTAGACCCACCTTTATTTTGAACCACTTTTTTTCTTATTTTATCGTAATTATATATTGGAGAAAAAATTCTATAAAAAAGTGGCATGAAATAAAGGCGGGGCTAAAAATACTCTGGAATAAATTAAAATGTTGGCAACCCTGCATAAACATTTATCTTTTATGGAAAATATATATATAACCAATGTTAACTTATATACTTAGTACATTGCAACTTAAAAATATGAATACAATTATTTTACGTTACAATTTTCACATGACATATGGTTTTCGACGGTTTAAACCAGTTTTTGACAATTTAAACGAGTTTTTGACACTTGTCACGTCAAAAACCAGTTTTTGATGTCAAAAAACCAACCCTGACAGGGAGCGATTTCAACACAGGCATAGCTGACAAAACATTCAAATACTTTTACTGGATGAGAATAGACAGTTTTGTGCTTCAAAACAACCACCAATATTTTCAGTTGCTGCACATGTAATGCAGTTACATTTGCAAAAATATAAAACATATCTCAGATTTTCAGTAGTAGATGCAGTTGCTGACTGATTACTATCATGATAGTTTAGCTGGTTTCTAATAAGGGCGTAACCACAAACAGGGGGCACTAACAACATCAGAGGGCATGTAGGAGGCTGAGACGGATTTCCTAATTTGTTTAACATATCATAAATAAAACTTTATTTAATTCAGGAATATCTGTGCTCCAATACTCCCCCCCCCCTCCCCAACACACACACACACCTTTCCTTGGCTATGACCTTGGTTGCTATTATAATAATTTAGCAACCAAATCCTCGTCAAACTCACTGCAACTTTTGCAGACCATGTTGTTTATGTTAAATCAGAACAGGAAGGTGACACAATGCATTTTGTTGGAAATTCATGTGGAAAATGACAATTATGACCATAGAAGCATTTTCACTCGCATATCTCGCCAGTGCTGTCTAATACCTTAAAGTGATATTTTCATACCCACATACCTACATTAAAACTGCTTATTTTGGTATCCTATGGTATCCTATTTTGGTAGCCTTTACATATGATACAAACTCAAGTTCTGCACACAGGCACATGATAATGATAGTGCACCTCTTTATATATGCATGTATATATTGTGTGTGTGTGCATCTTATATATATATATATAACACGGCAACTATATCTGCATTGTTTAATTTTTTTATATTATCTCATCTGTGGCCCTTCATATCCCAATGAACAGCGATAGTGGCCCTCCAGCCGAAAAGGTTGTGCACCCCTAGAATAGAAGATTCAAATGTTATTTTTAAAGGGCAGCCTCTGTTATTGGCCTTTACACAATACATTAAACTACAGATTATTATTACTGAGTGAACTGTACATTGATTTATTGAAACAGAAGAAAAAAAAAGAAGTAAATTTTAGATTGCTAATAGTCGCGTTCAAATTGCCTCCGTGACAACGACAAACAGAAACAAAATCAAAATATTCGCAACTGTTGCCAATTTTTGATCAAAAATTTACTCCTGTATCGATTACAGTTAACGACATAGATATAGTAATTTATATAAATCTATCATCCCCATGCTAACAAGCAAAGATTTTTGATGCCGAAAAAGTTTTTGGCATCCGTCATTAGAGAGTTAAAAACTCGAATACAGAATGGTAATGAATTTTGAAAATGCCGAAATATTGCACGGCTTTTAAGTATTCTAATATAAACATGTGAAAAGGAATGGGGTAGGTTCCATAAATAAGTTATATTCAAGTAATTTATGAAAAACTTGATTTTTATAATCAGTTGCTCTGTTATTATTATGAGATAATTACTGTTTTCCTATTTAATGGAACACTTTTTTTAAATTTTAATACTTTTTAAGGTTTTATTTTAGTAAGTAATATGGAATTCTCAAAATTCTTTTAAACGTAGCTAGCAGCCGCGAAAGTTTAAATAGTGGAAGAAGTATAATAATAATAAATGCCGAAAGAAAAAAAAAAAAAAAAAAAAAGGAAAACGAAAAGAAAGAAAGAAAGAAAAGGGGATATCTGGAGTTTTTGATTCTCTTTTAGTGCATAAATTTTATTTGCTAAATTACCTATGTGTATTCCCGTGTATATTCACTCGGGGAAATACGTCCATAAGAGAGTAAAATGACCGTCTTTTTCCGATTAAAAAAGATGTCATGTCAATAAGGAAAGGGCATGTTTACAAACAAGCGCTCCGTCAATCAATCTTTGCCACTCTCGAGTGGCAAAAGATCAACCTATATTGGTGGAAATGAAAATGTTATGCCACTTTGCCTATAACTTGACTGCGAGTGACGTCACGTGCCCTTTCCTTATAGCACTGAAGATTGAACAGTATACAAACACTTTAGGAAGCCAGGAGAGGTTACAAAATTTTCGATATCAGGTAGTACAGTCGATAACAAAAGTCTCCGAACACTAGCAAAAATTTCTATATAAAAAATGTACACTTAATACAGTTTTGTTAAATAAATCCTTGTCGAATCCTGTTCTTAGTCAGTCTAAAAACAGGAATCGACAAGGATTTATGTAACAAAACTATATTAAGTGAACTTCTTTTATATAGGAATTTTTGCTAGTGTTCGGAGACTTTTGTTACCGACTGTACTGATTAGCTGTCGGTTGTATTGTCTCGCAAAATATGAACATTTTTACTAAATAATTTTTAACTACTCATGCGCTAGCTTAAAAAAAATTATTTGCATAATTTAATAGCCAAAAGTATTGAGCAACTTATATGAAAACCCCAAACAAATATCGTGTAAATTCAAAAAATTATGGGAGATAGAATGAGCAAAATTTCAGTTCTAAAGAAAAAGGTAGATGATGGGCGGTTTTATCAATATACTGAAATCCCGATCTATCGTTCCCGCATCCATCGTTTTCCCGCATTGATCGTTTTATTTCTATGGTCCCTGCACAAGTTGTATTTAAATAATGTTAACAAAACCCGCACGTATCGTGCTTCAAAAGTTGTTTTCTCGCATTCATCGTTGTAAAATTTTTCTCCTGACCTTGTAAAAATTTTCTCCTGAAAGTCAAGCGGTTCCATAAGGCATGTAAATTGGAATCACTTCATTCATCCTAAAATAACTCTTTTCTCCATTTGCTTGGAGGATCAAAATTGTGATGCCATGTCTCCAGACCATCTATTCATTTTGTAATAGCAGCATGGTAGGAAGTAATCTCTTCAGTAATAAAGAAAATTGTTTCGTGAAATGTAGTTACGTGCGAAAAAATCAGACAGAAGGGCAATAAAATGATGATGATATGATAAATCAGATGAAGAGTGGTTGCGTGTAACAGAGGATGTGTCTGGTGCAAAATTTAGTGATAATATTTGCATTAATAAAGGTACTGCGACATACGGTATTCTAAAATACAGAAGAAATGTGTAATTTAAAAAAATGAAAATAATAGTGGCGAAACAGAAGATAATTTTCACGCCGATGAGGCTGAGCCTACAGTCGGCAGCAAAAGTAATTGAAGTACTAGCAATAATTCCTATTTAAAAAAATTTTATTCATTACTGTTTTGTTAAGTAAATAGTTGTTGAGTCATGATCTTAGTCTTATGCTGTTTATAAAAAAGTAAGCTGATGATAAAAATTAGCGATCAAACTAAAAAAAAAAAAAAAAAAAAAAAAAAAAAAAAGTATGAAAAATGTGAATGTGTGCTTTAATAATTTTGCTGCGGACTGTACTCCAAGGTCAAGTATGTCTGACGTAATTGTGGCGTTTGAACATACACGATTTTTTATATAAGCACATGAAATAACAGAAAAGGACCAGAAAAATTTTGTAAATCTGGAAAAATTCCCATTTAATTTATAAAATAAACGAAAATCCCAACATAAAATTACTGTTTCTTAAAAATAAATTTTACTTAATGTTCTATAACTTTGGTTTATTTCTTTGACAGCTTGGAAAGTAACAAATTAGTTTTTATTAGTAGTATACTGTATACACTATGTGTAGCTATTAATTCATAAACATTGTTTTCTTCTGTATTAACTCTAAAACACATTCGTCGTTTTCCCGCTTTCATTTTTTTTTTTTTCACGCACCCCATAAAAACGATGTACCGAGGTTCAATTGTATTTATTTACAATCAGCGAACACTGTATTACTATTGGGCATTGGTTGAATTAAAATGAATGTGGAAGTAAAACCCCTTCTAGTTTAGCTTTCATTTTGAGATAACTAAAATTCTGTTCATTCTATCTCACACAATTTTTTGAATTTACACGATATTTGTTTGGGATTGCCATATAAATTGCTCAATACTTTTGAATATTAAATTATGCAAACGAAATTTAATAAAAGCTAGCGCATGCATAGTAAGAAATTATTTAGTAAAATTGCTCATATTTTGTAAGATATTTAACATTTTAAAATTCTGATTGCAGTATGCGTTGTCTAATGTACTATGCCAAATCTTCTAAAAATATCTTTGCACCAGATTTAATACCTTACATTTTATAATTAAAAAAGTGGAATTCTTTTTTTTTTTGCAATTAAGAAAAAAAAAAAAGCATTGTCTCTGCATGAATATATATGTCAGCCTCATAAAAATGTATAAAGTAACAAGAAAAATCCTCATAATCACATGCTACAGCCAAAACAGATTTAAAGCAGTACTTTTGCAGGGTGATCCAAAACAATTTGAGTTTTGTTTAATTTTTTACTAGTCCTCTCTTCCTCTTCATGACACAACTTTTGCTGAAACATATGAGGTATAACATGATCTTCCCATTACCAAAGTTTCAAGGTGATTCTTAAAGAACTTTTGTAGATATTTGACAACACGTCTAATTTTGAAAGTGTCCAAATACTTATTAGTAGATTGAGTAGTATTTAAGCATGTAAAGAAATAAAACGTAAATTAGTTTATTAATTACAATTATTCATTATAATAAAATTATTTATTAATTATACGTTTTTATTGAATGCAGGGCATAATTAAATCCTCGTCGAATCCTGTTCTTAGTCAGTCTAAGAACATGATTCGATAAGGATTTATTTAACAAAACCGTACGAAGTGTACTTTTTTTACATAGAAATTTTTGCTAGTGTTCGGACACTTTTGTTACCGACTGTACATGGCGGCCACGATGGATTTTCCATGCAGTAGCCACTATTAATTAGGCTGACCAGATTAGAGTACTTTTATAACATAGAAACATTAAAAATAACTACAATTATCCTATTACGGATGTACTTTTACATTCCTAATAAATAAGGACTAAAAATAAAATGCCAGTGATAAATAATTTACTTTCTACATATTTTTAAAACTTATAAAAATGCTTTCAAAATAAAAGCTGTCCCCAGAAAATGGGGACATTTGGTCAGCTTACTATTAGGGTTACATACAAACGGAACGCTTGCAATTTCGATGACGTAAATTTTGCAAGTTTTTTGCAAATACAGTCGGCAGCAAAAGTAACAGAGCACTAGCGAAAATTCCTATGTAAAAAAGTACACTAAATGCAGATTCGTTAAATAAATCCTTGTCGAATCCTGTTCTTAGTCAGTCTAAGAACACGATTAGACAAGGATTTATTTAACAAAACAGCGTTAAGTGTGCTTTTTTCATACAGGAATTTTGGCTAGTGTTTGGATCCTTTTGCTACCGACTGCAGTCATACGTTTGGAACGCCTGCAAACGACTTTGCAACTGGAAGAGTTTCATTTGTATGTACCCCTAAATGTGCAATCACCACTGAGGTGTATTCGAAGATTGATGCGGCGGATATTGTACTAAAGAAACTCCAAAATTTTAAACGAGGGCTTTTAGTCTAGCGCGATTGTTCATTGTCGTTACTAAGAGTGCATATTATATTGTTCATGTTAAAGAGCAAAATTACAAACTTTTTTACTGGGCTGTAATTTGATTAGTGGATGGAGTAGTTATTAAAATTGCTTTACTTACTCGGTACTTTCGATAGCAGGGTTGCTAGGAAAAGTCATGAGAATGCAGTTAACAAGGATCGTGGTAATGACAAAGAAGCTGAAGATAGGATGGACCAGAACATAAATTGCCACTCGACGGATTGGATTGAAAGGGCTCAACAGGTACAGAGCGTTTGTCGCACTAAACCTAAAGATATCTTTCCCTTTACTAACCACCACGAATGTCTGAAATAAAAGCATAGAATTTATAATTAAAAACTCAGCCACATATAAAAATTTGAAAAAAAAAAAAAAAACTATCCAAATAAGATAAATGCAATATAAAGCTACATGTAAAATCCCAGTGCAATTACATGCATTTGAATCTTCTATTAACAAAGCAAAGTTTTAAAGTTAATATTTAATAAAATATAATAAATTTATAATTTAAAAAACTAAAGAACATGCTTTTAGTGGAATGTGAACTAAAAAGAACAAAACAATTTTAAATGGAAATTTTTTATTGGATAGCTCTAAGATGTCCCACAAATGAATGTAACCTAATCCTTGAAATAACCTTCGAATTAGAATAAAATATTGATAAAAATGCAGATAAATATAACGTAGTTTAAAAGAAAAAAATAAAAGCGTGGGGTGCTGTTTCTTACATTCCCTAATTACTCTATAAATAGTCCCAATCCAAAATTTACGACAGTTGAAGTCGAGCACCCCAAGCTTTTATTTTTTCTTTGAAAATACATTATATTTATCAGAATTTTTATCAATATTTTATTCTAATTCAAAGCTTATTTCAAGGATTAGGTTACATTCATTTGTGGGGCATCTTAGCGCTATCCAATAAAAATTTACATTTAAAATTATTTTGTTCTTTTTAGTTCACACTTCAATAAAAGAATGTTCTTAAGTTTTTCAAAATTATAAATTTATTTTACATTTTTTAGTCTTAAAGAAAATTTAACCTACAACTAATGACATTCAAGTCTGGTGTATTTCATTAAAATATCCTTTATTTTATTTCAGACTGAAATAAAAATAATTCTATAAGTAATGTCACTTTAATCTTTTTATTTGACTAAATTTTAATATTTCTACTCTTTTATTATTAATGCAAAATTGAACCTATAAGTTATGACAATTATGTTTTTATAATTTTAATATGGCAATGGATATAGTTCAGAACATTTTCATTCACGCCTTCGCAATTTAGCCGTTTCATGCAATGTGTCACTATTACACCAATCTTTACTGCTAATTTTGAGCTGCTAAGTTCTGTTTGAGGAAATTCCAGTGCTTTACGCAACTGCTCACCTCGTAAGCTTGACCAACTTGGCCAGCAGTAAAGAGACGGGATCCAAAATATATAAGCACATAATCTACTGTGGTATGGTAGATGCCCAACTCAAAAATAATTTTGACATTCAGCTGTACCATAGCAGTATTTAACAAAAAAAAACTGTTTCTCTGTTGGTTTGTTTAATTACATTCACCCCGTATGGACCAAAATCGACACGGACTGTTGGAATGTCCGTATAATAGACTTAATCTCGTCGGAAGAGTGGCCCGATAATCTCAATGCTAATATTGCTTTCTCTTACCAAATATGGTAAAGAAAATATTGTTTTGGATCAAATTTTTGAAGTTGAATTTTTGTAATAATCACATGTTTTGAGGTCCTCAAGATACAAAAATAACGTTTTTAGCGGTTCATCTGTATGTATGTTTGTGTGTCTGTTATCAGCATATCTCAAAAAACAAATAACAGCAGAAATCCAAACACGGTATTTTAAATCTATTGATGCTACACTAAACTTTTCGTTGAGATCATGTAAATGGTTTGCGTACGAGATACATCAAATACAATTAAAATATATTATGTCGATGGAGCAAATTTCTGTTTAGTACAGTGTAACATCTATACGCTGCTTTAAACAAAATGGAATGCACATATTTTTTTATATGCATATAAAACATTCTTTTGCGCAGCTTGTGATAAGGAAATCATTCAGCATTTGTTTACAGGGCTACAATAAGTATTTGGATATATTAGAGCTGTACTTAGAAATATCTGAACGTCTATTTAATTTTGTGTCAGGTGTTTTTAATATAAAACTAAATTTAAGTACACAATATGATGTGCATACAGTTTATAGACAATATACAAGGATACCCAAAGTTACCCTAAACACATTTTCTGTTAAATGCAATTGATGAATGTGCTTTGTTACATTTTACTTTGTCGAGGAACACTGCTCAAGGAGAATTAATTTTTCAAACCCATACTGTAAATAAATTATTTTTCGAAGTTTTATTTTCACTTTTGGTTTTTTATGCTTTGAGGTGTTCTCAATACAAAAGTTCAAATATTAGTGATTGATCTGTATGAATAACAGTTATTAACTTAAAAACAGATAACTGCATAAATCTATATTTATAGTACTCAAATGCAGGGTATGAGAAAGTCGTGTGAGTGACACAACAGATTATTTACATACTTCTATGTCTTTAAAAAAATTTAAATTTTCACACTCAATGTTATACAAATAATGTGAAATCATAAGTCGCATACGATAGCGTTTTATATATATACTAGCAAAGCCCCGGTTCGGGTACGAAACAAATTCCGAATGCGGGAAAAATTTCAAAATCAAACTCGAAATGTACAAAACTCGGCCTAATGCTGCCTGTTTGCCAATAGATCAAAGTTTGTTAACGAAACCTTTTTAATTCATGAAATCAATGAAGGTAGTGAATCAACTTTTCTCGCTTCGCTGGCCACTATATTTAAAGGAAACTCTTTTCTATATGTTACTTTGTATCATAGTATCCAACTAAGTGAGAATTTGGGCAAAGAGATAGTGTGATGCAAAGAAAACATTTGCACAAATTTTACTTGCAGTTTTGGATAGCGTGACGCAAAAGACACATCGATTTATTGAAATAAATAATTTCAATTTATAATGCAAACTCAGTGAAAGTGTGATTATTTGACAGTATGTTTGAAAATTAAAAGCACTGTTTCAATGTGTAAATATACTTTATTAGACAAAACAAAGGTAATTTTAATGGAATCTAAAAACAAATCTTTTAAAATAACATCGAGGTGTGACTAGAATTTTTATATCATTCCTTTTAAAACTGTTATTTTGAAATTGAAATGCAAATGAAAAAGCATCAGTGAGTATATTTTATATATTTGTTTTATCTTGAAGTTAAAAATATTATGTTTGCATTGTAAATATAAAGAAAAGAAAAAAGCAAATGATCAAATAAGAAAATCTATGTATATGTTAACTAATAGAAAAGCATCACTTAAAACTTGATATCAGTATTTTTAAGACCCATATTTCAAATTCTTATAGTGATAAAGTAGCTGCGTCACAAACTTTTAACCCGTTAAAGGTTTTTGTACTGATATCATTACTTTTTAGAGGTTATTGATCAAAAAATTAAAACAAGTCCTTCCGGCTCATAGGAAGGTTAGGTTGATTTATCTTTTCTTATGAAGTTGCCACCATTCTTTTTCAAAATGGCAACTACAATTTATTAATGAACTTGGTGGATTTATTAATGAGGGCTATGTATATATGGAGTTTTAAGCAAATCGGTTAAAAAGTTATTGTGATAATTTTCAAGAGGCCACCATTTAGAAACAAAAGGACAGAGTGACTGAGATGCCCAGTGAACTTATCAAAGATATTTGAATGATATGTCAACTGTGCAAATGTGATTCGAACTGATTCCGTATTACAAAAGTTATTGCAATACAAAAATTTTAAGTGGACGCCACTTGAAAACAAAATGGTGGAGCAAGTTGCCTAGCAAACTTATCCAAGATATTTGAATTGTATTAAGTTCACTCCCCAACTTTGATTTGATCCAGTTTAGTATTTTAAAAGTTATCGTGGTGGCACATTTTCAAGTAGCAGCCTGATTTCAAGTGGCTGCAACTTGGAAACTAGGTAAATGGTTGGAACAAAATTCATCCAAGATATTTGTGTGGTAAGTTCAGTGTCCAACTTGAACTGATTCAGTATTTCAAAAGTTATTCTATTCTGATGATAAATTTTCAAGTGGTAGCCTGATTTGAAATGGTTGTACTTAAGATATCGGTCATTTTGTTAAAAATGGCAGATAAAATTCATTAATAAACACTTGGTTGAGACCTTTATGTGGTCAATGTAAACATCAAAATTTAAGCAAATGCAGTCTTAACTAAGCTTTTTTCAATATTGATTTGAAATTTTCATGTAGCCTCCACTTGAAAACCAACTGCAGAGCAACTTAGTTAATGAACTCATCTAAGATATTTGTAAGATAAGTTTGCTTGATAAGTGATAAGATAAGTGCCTTGAGATAAGTGCCTAAGATAAGAGCCTTGAAAGTAAGAACCGAATTACGACATTTTCGCCGAAGAAAAGCATGCATTTTGGCGGAGTAATATAGTTCTATTTTTAAAGCAACTTTTATAAAAAACAAGAGTTTTTCGGATAAAAACGAAAACGTTACTAGATTCAGAAAGATCCCATTAACAACATATATTAATTAAATTAAAATCGTTCGGGCCGTTTTAGAAATATTTTTCAAGATTTCAGTCCATCACACCAACCTTTTTCCCATTTTGGCTTTAAATTGAGATTCAAATCTCAAAACATACTGCATGTAGAAATGTAAAATTTTCACGATAGATTAAGACCAAAGATAAAAGACTATTTTGAAAAGATCAGAAAAAAATATGGCTTATTTGCTGAGATATTAAGTGTCGGCTTTTACAAATCTCTTTGATGTCAAACTAGCCGTATATATGAGTTCGCAGCGTTCAGTTTGTCCTTCCGCTTGCGTCACTCGAAAAACTGCTGTTTCTCATGATAATGAAGGAATGAAAAATGAATAATTTAGGATTAAACAAAAACCATTAAAAAAAAATCTTCCTTGACTGGGCTCGAACGTTCGACCTTTAGTTTCCGTAGCCCAGCGCTTTTTCTCACAGCCACGGCGTTCACGTATGAAAAGTCTTTTTTTATAATATAGATTTTTTGTTTGCTCCCAGAACTTGCCCCTGATAAGAAGGGCGCCTGGAAACACTTGTATATAGAATTGTCATCGATTATGAAGTCGTGTGCAAAATTTTAGGTCAGTCAGACTACCAGAAATGGCCGAAAATTAAGTTGTAAGATTCCGTTACATACATTAATAGTTACATCATGTCAAGTTAATAAAAGCATGTTAAAAAAATCCATTCGTATTCTTGACCTCAAATAATACAACCCAGATTCAAAATAATAGAATAACAGTATTTTCTAAACAAAACTTGGCAATGCGTCGTGTAAAACAAACATATGTAAATTAAAAAAGTGACGTATGTTACTCAGTAATTGTCAAAACAATTTTCAAGAACTATATAGATACTATTTTAATAATTTAAGGATCTTTAACACATTTAAAAGTTATGCTAACTTTTTATATGGGTCATAAAATTAGAATAATCAATTCATTCAATAAATTAAAAAAGCAGAGGAAATTTTTCATATCTGTAAACCGATAGGTTGCGGCAAGTATAAAGCTTGGCGTTCGGAAGATCTTTAGTCTTTTGCTTAAAATGGGTTGTCAACTGAATATTTCGGAAACAACGAAAAAGTGTATTGTATCATTGTTTAAAGCTGGAAAAAAGCAACAGTTTATCTCGGATCAAGTGAAAGTTTCGCAGTCTACGGTTTCGAAGGACAAAACAGTTTGACAAAACAGTTTTAAGTGTACGATTTTGACATCGGAATTATTAGTTAGTGCTCGGATACTTTTGCTGCCGACTGTATATTGTTTTTACTACGAAAAATCAGAAAGGAGTTTTCATTTTTTGTTGTGTTAGCAGAAGATGCTCATTTTTATATTCCATGAATTCCGCCGCGGGCCGCAAAATTTTAATGGCTGGACTGTGGCTTGGTCACTCTTGGTATCCACTACGGAATAAGAAATTCCAAAATTTAACTGAACAATCAGAAAAGACATAATGAGCACCGAAGCTCATTGCAAAATGGATCCATTTGGAGTCTTAAGAGGTTCGTTGACCTCTAATTAAGAATTTCTGACGTTGTTAATCTAGTACAGAGTGATTTTGTATTTACAATATAAATGCAAACAGGTCAAGCTCTTACTCTTTGATTTTCGTAGTACTTGTCTATGTCTTCGAGTGGTATGGCGACGACGTCCGGCGTCAACTCGTTGAGCAGCATTTTAGGCAAGGGCATGCCAGCCTCGAGGTTGGGGTCAGGCTCCAGAGGCTCCCCCTCGTGCTCCCGGTGATGTTCTTGGGGCTCACTCTCGCCGCCATCTTCACCACCTTTCTGAGCATGCTCTTTTCGGGCCTTCTCTTCGGCAATGCGGGCCTCGATGGCCGCGAGAGACTCCCGGGTGAAGGGACGGAATATAGGAACCACCTCTTCGTCGGACTGGTCGTCGGCGGACATCACAGATCTGCAAAAAATAAAATAGTCATAAAAAATAACAATAAAAAATAGCAGACAGTAACTATCATAAAATTTTATTGTAATATATTTCAGTAGTATAGCCACGTGATTCTCAGTATTGTGTATATATATATTAACCCTAGATTTCTCAAGATGGGGTCATTTTGACCCCATTTTGAAGTTGAAATTTAGTTATGCCCACCTCATTCAAAAAGTGCGCTAATTCGCCAGAGATAGCAAACGTAACCAGTGGAATGTTGCAACTTCTAAACGATACAAAAAGGCCCGGTGCTGGTGATTTTCGCCAAACGTGCCAAGCGGCACCTGAAAGCACTTTTTTTGCAGTAACGCCTTGACCTTGGGAAAGCGAGGGTTAAATATGAATTTGATGTACCTCTCAACAGAAGAAAAACAGTTCTATTGTTCATAAAAATGAAACACATAACACACAAGAGAGAAAATAAACCAGCTTAAATTTTCAAAATGATCATCCAACGTATTAAGTCTGGTACAATTCTGTGCTACATATACTAAGATAAAGCTAGAAAATAAATGAAGAAAATTTTGTAATAGCAAAGCTCCTAGGTGAGACCTAATGCTAAAATTAGCACAATTTATTTTTAAATTTGTCAGATACAGTTTTAATAAACTTCAAGAAACCGGTAAAGGATTTCATTATAATCGAGAATTGTTTCGTCAAAATTTAATCAATCAAAAAGTTCAGTTGCTAAAACAAATTGTAAAACTGAAATATGCAATGAATTATTAAATTAAAGCTAATTCAAACTGTATATCTATCAAAATACACTTAACCTAAAGAAAATATATAGTAACATAAATTTAATTTAAAAAATATATTGTTACATTTTTATTCACTGAATTGGCTGCTTAAAAATAATTTACATTTCTTTTTTTACATACCGAATTTAAACAAAGAATTTGAACAATCACCCCCCCCCCCCCCCAAATATCAGAAACCATCACATTGATTACAAAAATTTCTGTCAAAAAGAAGCTTTTGAGAATATTTATTGCTTCTTTTGCATCAGAAAATGGAGTTGAAACGGTTCTTTTTTCTTCTTTGTAATCATCTAAAGACAAATCATCTTTAAATGTTTTTTCAGTCGCAAAATGAAACAATATCATTCGTTATCTGTCGATAATTCGCTTCTCATAATATCATCATCTCAACTATCAAAATGTTTAATTTCATTTTCTGGAAATGAAGTTGTTCCTTGTTTTTGCAGTTATTTAGCCACTAATAAGTATAATTTTCTTTTTCATCCAAAACGTTTTTAGATTATCTATAATTATAAAAACAGTTTCGAACCACTGATTTGTTAACCGGTGTCCAATATGATCCTTCTCCCTCAATAATTAATATTAAAAATAAATAAACAAAATATAAATATAAATATAAATAAATAAACAAATAATAAGAAGTAAAAAAAAAAAAAAAAAAAAAAAAAAGCATCAGATAGAGATACGTTAATGCTGGTATTTTTTTCGTAACATTTTGAAATTCCTAGAACTAATAACTGTAGTTACATTTCACTCTACGTTTTACACTTTAATATTATAGATATAAAGATCTATAAAGGTTTACATTGGTAAGAAGAAATATTAGTGACATTTAAGATATTTAAGCTTGGGACGGGCATAGCAGTGTTCTATTAAAAGAAGAATTCTGCATATTTTAACAATAAATTCTTCGTTTCATTGCTGCAATTTATCTTTTAAAAATCTGAGGTGATCCATGCTTTATAATTTACTTTACCACAGAGCTTAATATCTACACCTTCAGAAAACAGCTTGTTTATAAAAATTTGATAATCATAATAAAATTCTTCTGTGAATAATGCATACTGGTGCTCACAAGGACAGATAATCAAAATTGGTTAGCTCGCTATGTTAGTGTGTCACGTGATCCAAAAAGTGCGTTCGTTGGGCGAAAGAAAAAAAAAACAAAAAACAGCAGTGACGTATTTGTCATTTTGAACGTAATAATAGTGCTGAGCAGTATTTGTCGGGAAAGTGAAATATTTTTGGAAAAATTAGAGGCAAACTACAAAAGAAATATATCTTTAGATCATTGTATCCGAACGTGTTGTTGCTGAAAGACCATATTAAGCTTATAAACGCATATTACAAAAATAAAATTTAGTGTGCATTATGTAAGAAAATCCCTTATAACCTAAAGGTATACCGTGTTTAGTATAAAATTATTTTAGTGTAATATGTACCAAATTTTATGTGATTCCATATACAGAGTGATTCTAGAATTATGGGACAAATTTTGAGTTGTGGTAATAACAATTAATTCCTTTTTAGTTTCAGAATGTATGGAAGGAAGTAACGTCTAAGGAAAGTATCACAAAGCTGGCCACTTTCTAAAAACGAGATGCGGAATGGGAATAAAAAATGTTTGCTCACATCATCGCCGTAACGTGCTTCTTTACAACAATAAAATTCTAAATTATG